>OZ017738.1:412330456-412930456 GCA_963969285.1 Odontomyia ornata | reverse complement strand
TGTGCGTGTGTCTGGAATGAACAATGCCAGACAGCCTTTGAGACCCTGAAGGAGAAGCTGTTTGAATCACCGATGCTGGCATATCCGAAAGCCGGAAAAATGTTTGTAGTTGACACCGATTCAAGCAACGGCGGTATTGGAGCTGTACTCTCCCAGCAAATCGATGGCGAAGAAAGAGTCCTCTCGTATTACAGTCGAGTTCTCTCAAAAAGTGAGAGGAACTACTGCGTGACAAGGAAGGAGCTTTTGGCTATAAAAGAGGCCACCAAGCAGTTCCACAAGTACCTATATGACCAGAAATTTGTTCTTCGAACGAACCATGCATCGCTGAGATAGCTACTTAACTTCAAAAACCCCGAGGGACAAGTTGCGAGATGAATCGAAAGATTGCAGTCATACGACTACGAAATTGTTAATCGGAAGAGCGGAGTTCATGGAAATGCTGACGCCGTATCTCGTTGTCCATGTCCAGCTAATTGTAAGCACTGCCAACGGATTGGAGAGAAGGAGCCGTCCGTTGATCTGCGATTGATAACGGCTGAATCCGATGAAGGTTGGTCACCGGAGGAGATTCGAAACGCCCAGTAAGCCGATGCAGACATCGGACCATTGCTCGTATGGAAGGAGACGACTGAGCGACCTGAGTGGAAAGACGTTTCAATGCACGGCGCAACCCTGAAAAGCTATTGAGCACAATGGAACTCCCTTCAGGTGGAGGGGGCATACTCAAGCGAAAATGGGAAATGGCAGATGGTAGATGGCAAAAGCCGAATCCATGATAAGGTTAAGGAAATGCATGAAGGATCTTCGGAAGGCCACCTTGGTGTTAACAAGACCTTAGCAAAATTGCGGGAAAAGTTTGACTGGCTCCAAGCTCGAGAAGACGTAGAGGATTGGTGCCGTAGATGCACAATTTGCGCGTCAAAGGTCCAAAGCGACGACTGAGAGGACAAATGCAAACCTACAATGTGGGTGTACCGTTTGAAAGGATTGCTGTTGACATCGCAGGACCCTTTCCTGAATCTGAATGGGGAAATCGATACACGCTGGTTGTGGCTGATTATTTCAGCAAGTCTCCCGAGATCTACCCCATTCCCAACCAGGAAGCAACTACTGTAGCCGAACAGCTAGTGCTAAATTGGGTCAGTAGGTACGGCGTTCCTTGTGAACTACATTCGGATCAAGGCCGAAACTTTGAGTCACTAGTTTTTGGCAAAATGTGCGAGCTGCTGGGAATACGGAAAACGAGAACAACACCGCTGCATCCCCAATCCGATGGAATGGTCGAACGTTTCAACGGCACGCTCAATAAACATCTGGCCAAGATGAGTGACGAACACCAAAAGGACTGGGACCGACATATTCCACTATTTTTGATGGCGTACAGAGCTGCCGAACATGCATCGACGGGTCAAGCCCCAGCCAAAGTCATTTTTGGAAAGCCTATTCGTCTACCAGCTGATCTAAAGTTCGGAACACCTTCTGAGAAACCCCAAACGATCTCGGAGTACGCAAGTGAGCTTAGGCAACGATTGAACCAGATACATCGGACAGTGCGAAAACACCTCGAACCGGCTACTGACCGCATGAAGACCAGGTATGATCTCAAGGCAAATTCTACTGGCTTCCAGCAAGATGACTTAGTGTGGCTATATAACCCGCAACGGCGAAACGGTAGGTCTCCAAAGTTGCAACATAATTGGGAGGGACCATACCGTGATACACAGCGAGTCAACGACGTCGTATACCGCATACAGGAACACCGTAGGCCAAGAGCCAAAATCAAAATCGTGCACCTGGACCGTCTTGCCCCATATTACACCCAGGGAGAATTGACTACAACTGGCGACACATCTTTTCGGGGCGAAAAGAACTGAGGTGGGGGCAGTGTCACGTGTACAAAGGATTCTGCGATCTACTGTCGCAATTGTTTTCACAACCATTAAGAACATCAACAAACGAATGTACTCGAGAACCCGCCAAGCATGATCAACATCTGAAAACGGGTAACTGCCCATTCATTAAGCTGCTGAATGAATGGGGGGATTCATTAGAACCGCGATAGTAAAAACAGCGAAAGTGTGGAGTGAGAATTGAAAAGGCGATATTGATTGAGTGGTTGTGAAGTGATTTTAGAAGACAATGGCGATAGAAATTTAATTGACAAGTGGAAGTTAGATTTTTCAATTTAATTTAAAAGACATTGCGTTTTCACTTTCCCGGAACATTAAAATTATTGGCCGCGAACCATAACACGCGACAATATATTGCTATTTTGCGGCAGGGGTGAAATTTTTTGACCAATCATGTCCTATAGAAAATTTAATTACACAGCTATAAAATGAATCGTTTTGAAGTAGGAAGTGAGAAAAGTAGGAAAAATCGAGTTTTTTTTTATAATTTTTAAACACTTCATTAACAAGTAAATGTTCTCGACGTTTTTGAGAGGGAGGGTAAGTCAGTTATTGTTATACCGGTTATTTCACAACTCGTACCGTAAAAATCATTGCGCCCCGTCTCAACAGCCAAATGTAATCGTTAGTTTACAGATCCCGACCTGGTCTAGTAATAGTGTTTCATTTTTGGAAAATCTGTTTCTAAGTGTAAGTATAAGATTAAGAAATTGGATTTGAATCAAATCAAAATCCCAGAAATTATACCCTTCCCAACACATTTCAGGACATATGACTCAAATAAACTCATTTCTTTAGCTAGTGTGGAAGTGATTCTTCATCCTAAAACCAAATTTCAGTTTGAATCATCTAAACGTAATTTAATCACGACGGCAAACTGATTTCAATGCTAATAGAGCAACTTGATCAAAACAGGCAATTTTGGAAGAACGTTTTACATCTTAAGAAAACACACATTGCTATTCATTTTCTATTTTCCTCTTCAACTATTTATACTCACATAAGCATCCTTACTTGGGGAGCAAACATCTTACAATATTTGTACTATTAAAAGTTCACCATTCATATTTACAAGGTTTTGTGAAAAGTGGAAAATTGTGCAACGAGCTAGAGAAGAAAATTTCAATTAAACTTGAACAAAACACAATTGCGCTGAATGAGCACTACATCAAGGGAAATATGAGACGTTTCGTGTGGGAAAGTTATTCACCCTTAATTTATTTGAACGGAGAATAATTTGTATAAGTTTGCTTGATATTTTCAGCAACTTACAAACCCAATTATTATTTGTAGTTACGAGTTCATAACATTGTTCTTGACGATGAACTTATTACGTGAGAATATTATCCTTGTTATGCAAACAAAAATGATTTAAATGAAAGACGTAACCTCAAATGAGACTCGTTATAAATACGTTTCTTCCTTTTCTTCTCTCATTTGCATACATATGCTTTTGAGCGTTTAATTCAACTATCACTTCAATTAAAGCCCTTTACAAAATATTCAAAATTTTCTTGGCATTACATCATAGACATATAATTTCGGTCGTTTGTAGGATTAGACTGATATGACAACCGGGAAATCTTGCTTTTCAGTACTAATAGATTTACACTTGATATTTCCTCTTAAACGATAATGACTATACGCGTAAATGCTTAAGGGGAGGGAAAACTCCGACTCAACCCTTTTTCAGTGTGCGTGTAAGGTCTATAATGGTGGAGTGTCTGTTCAGAGGATTTTGGTATTAAATTAATATTGGGATCATCATAGAACTGTGTATAATATCTAACTAGAAGCTTAGGACGTTCAAGCAATATTGTGTCAAAGGATTAGGGTTGGATACTATGATATGCACAGATGTTTGCCAGATTATCTACGAAAGACGATGAGAATGTTTATGATGCAGAAAGATATTTGATTGCCTGTGAAGTGAGTTTGATATACGAGTATATAGAGGAAATCGGGTGAAGAAAATCGGGGAACTTTTCAAAAACTGAAACTTTTCTTGCAGAAAAGCTCTCTTTTCATGTAATTATGCAAGAACTGAATTGAATATTTAATCATTTATAGTTATTGTCGCGTGTTATTTGGTTCGCGGCCAATAATTTTAATGTTCCGGGAAAGTGAAAACGCAATGTCTTTTAATTTAAAAAAAAAGAGTTTATTCAATTACAATAATGCACAATAATCGATTTAACACTTTCACTAATTTTAATTTTCACTATTAAAAAATGTAACACTTGTCCATAAATTTCTTATCGCAATTGTCTTCTAAATCACTTCACAAGTACGAAAATCACTTTTCTATTCGCTTTCCACACACTATCGCAGTTCTTATCGCGGTCGAATGAATGATCCCCCCATTCATTCAGCTCGCCTTTATATAGGGTCTCTACCTATTCACCCGTTTCTCGTACATTGGCGAATGTTCTACCGAAAGGTACCTGGTAGATTCGAGCAAATTAATGAATGGAGTGACGTCACTTGCAGATGTTGATCATGCTTGTTGGGTTCTCGTGGGTTCGAGTAAATTCATCTTGTTGACGTTCTTAATGATTATGAAAACAATTGCGACAGCAGCTCGCAGAATTATTTGTACATGTAATTATTTGTACATGTAACACTGCCCCCACCTCAGTTCTTTTCGCCCCGAAAAGATGTGTCGCTATTTGTAGTCAATTCTCCCTGGGTGTAATATGGGGCAAGACGGTCCGGATGCACGATTTTCATTTTAGCTCTCGGCTTACGATGTTCCTGTATTCGGTATACGACGTCGTTGATTCGCTTTGTAACTCGGTATGGTCCCTCCCAATTATGTTGCAACTTTGGAGACCTACCCTTTCGCCGTTGCGGGTTATATAGCCACACCAAGTCATCTTGCTGGAAGCCAGTAGAATTAGCCTTTAGATCATACCTGGTCCTCATGCGGTCAGTAGCCGATTCGAGGTGTTTTCGCACTGTCCGATGTATCTGGTTCAACCGTTGTCTTAGATCACTTGCGTACTCCGAGACCGTTTGGGGTTTCTCAGGGGGTGTTCCGAACTTTATATCGGCTGGCAAACGAATAGTCTTTCCAAAAATGACTTTGGCTGGGGCTTGGCCCGTCGATGCATGTTCGGCAGCTCTGTACGCCATCAAAAATAGTGGAATATGTCGGTCCTAGTCCCTTTGGTTCTCGTCAACCATCTTGGCCAGATGTTTATTGAGCGTGCCGTTGAACCGTTCGACCATTCCATCGGATTGGGGATGCAGCGGTGTTGTCCTCGTTTTCCGTATTCCCAGTAGTTCACACATTTCGCCAAAAACTAGTGACTCAAAGTTCCGGCCTTGATCTGAATGTAATTCGCAAGGTACCCCGTACCTACTGACCCAATTTAACACTAGCTGTTCAGCTACGGTAGTTGCTTCCTGGTTGGGAATGGGGTAGACCTCGGGCCACTTGCTGTAATAATCGGCTACAACCAGCGTATATCGATTTCCCCAATCGGATTCGGGAAAGGGTCCTGCGATGTCAACAGCAATCCTTTCGAATGGCACGCCTACGTTATAGGTTTGCATTTGTCCTCTCAGTCGTCGCTTTGGGCCTTTGACGGAAGCGCAAATTGTGCATCTGCGACACCAGTCCTCTACGTCTTCTCGAGCGTGGAGCCAGTAGAACCGTTCCCGCAATTTCGCTAAGGTCTTGTTAACACCAAGGCGGCCTCCCGAGGATCCTTCATGCATTTCCTTGACCACATCGTGGATTCGGCTTTTGGGTAGTATAGTTTGCATCCTATAGGAGCTACCATCCGCCATTTCCCATTTCCGCTTGAGTACGCCACCCTCCACCTGAAGGGAGTTCCATTGTGCCCAATAGCTTTTCAGGGTTGCGCCATGCATTGAAACGTCTTTCCACTCAGGTCGCCCAGTCGTCTCCTTCCATACGAGCAATGGTCCGATGTCTTCATCGGCTAACTGGGCGTTTCGAATCTCCTCCGATGACCAACCTTCATCGAATTCCGCCGTTATCAATCGCAGATCAACGAGCGGTTCCTTTTCCTCAATCCGTCGGCAATGCTTGCAGTTAGCTGGACATGGACGGCGGGATAGGGCGTCAGCATTTCCATGAACTCCGCCCTTCCGATGAACAATTTCGTAGTCGTATGACTGCAATCTTTCGATCCATCTCGCAACTTGTCCCTCGGGGCTTTTGAAGTTGAACAACCATCTCAGTGATGTATGGTCCGTTCGAAGAACAAATATCTGGCCATATAGATACTTGTGGAACTGCTTGGTGGCCTCTATTATAGCCAATAGCTCCTTCCTTGTCATGCAGTAATTCCTCTCACTTTTTGAGAGAACTCGACTGTAATACGAGAGGACTCTTTCTTCGCCATTGATTTGCTGGGAGAGTACAGCTCCAATACCGCCGTTGCTTGCATCGGTATCAACTACAAACATTTTTCCGGGTTTCGGATACGCCAGCACGGGTGATTCACACAGCTTTTCCTTCAGGGTCTCAAAGGCTGTCTGGCATTGTTCATTCCAGACATACGGACGATTTTTCTCGGTTAGCTGATGGAGACACTTAGCTATTTTGGCAAAGTCTTTGACGAATCTTCGATAGTAGGTCGCCAGACCCAGAAAACTTCGTAGTTGGCGCTTGGTGTTTGGTGTTGGCCAGTTTTTCACGGCTTCAATTTTCTCAGGGTCTGTTTTGGCCCCTACTGCTGATACGACGTGTCCCAGGTATTTTACTTCATCTGCGAAAAGAGTACACTTGTCGGGACTAAGTTTCGAATTTGCGAGTCGTAATCGGGAGAAAACCTCATCTAAATTCCGCACATGCTCTTCAAACGTTCTACCGATGACGATGATGTCATCTAGGTATACCAAGCAGGTTTTCCAGGTTAGACCACGTAGCACATATTCCATCAAGCGTTCGAAAGTGGCTGGAAAGCCCAAACGGCATCACCACAAATTGCCACAATCCGGTCCCAACTGAAAATGCGGTCTTCTCTCGGTCCTTCTTGTCAATTTCTACCTGCCAGTAGCCACTCTTGAGATTGAGTGTAGAAAACCATTTTGCGTCGGCTAAAGTGTCCATGATGTCATCGATGCGTGTGAGTGGGTAACTGTCTTTCTTAGTGACGTCGTTAAACTGCCTATAGTCGACACAAAAACGAGTGCTACCATCCTTTTTATTTACTAGAACTACAGGCGCGGCCCATGGACTGACACAAGGTTCAATAACGCCTTGTTTTTCCATGTCCGAGATCAGCGCGCTCACTTCTCCTTGTTTGGCTATAGAGAGACGTCTCGGTGCTTGTCGAATCGGCTTGGCTCCCTGTGTATCTATGACGTGAGTTACCATACTCGTTCGGCCTTGTTCATCCGGCTTGTTGAGAAGATGTCACTGTACTTGGTGACCAGATCGGAGGCTCGTTTGAATAGCTGCACTGGCAATTTGACCTGCTTCAATATTGCAGACGTAGATTCCCGGGATTTGTCTGTGTCTTGCCTCCTTTTCCAATGATGGTCGTGAGTAGCTTCCAAAGAGGTGATGGTGGAAACAGGCTGGCAGCTGCCGATGACTTCTCCCGCTTTGATGCTCGTGGTTGAGTCTGCGGTGTTAAGGACTCTAACCGGCACATATCCGTTCCTTAAAGATCTTACAAGTTATCGTCCTACAATCAAACTGCGTAATGCGGACGTCTTCGTTGGCTCTATCAGATAAGATTGGTGGTCTCCGGAATCACCATCAAGCTTGGCCCAGACAATGCTTTCGGAAGAATTCGGTACATCAGTGTCAGTCCATACCACTACATTCATCTTGGGAATTTGGACGCTGGGATCCTCCATCAGTACTTCTACATTCTGCCATTTCAATACACGTTTGCCCAAATCCAACGTGATTCCATGTGGTCGCAGAAAATCCATTCCGAGAATGCAGTCATCCATAATGTTCGCGACCAGAAAATTATGTCGGAACACAAGGTCTCCCAACTGTATCTGGAGGTTGACCTCTCCATGAACAGGTGCAGTTTCGCCCGTAGCTGTCCGTAGTGAGAAAATTCTGCCCTTGTGAAGTTGTTGCTGTCTCACTAGGTCTGGTCGGATAATCGATCGGGTTGCACCAGTGTCGATTGTTATGGTGCAATGTTCTCCGTCAACTTGACCCGGAAGGCATAAGTCCGCTTCTCCATGATGTAGTCTTGACACATGGATGGTGATGCTGGGGACGTCAATCTTCCTAGCCAACCCCTGCCCCACGAAGTTGGCTCTTACATGTTTCCCGACCGCTCTGTTTGAAGGGTTTCCATTCTGGGCTCCTGATTCGGTCTGGATCTCCTCCTAGCTGCACACCCTGGACAATAGCTCGGTTTTCTCCGCTTCTTGCAGTCTCTTTGCAGGTGCCCCTTCTCTCCGCAATTCCAGCATCCAGGCACACCATTTCCATGCGGGTCTCGCTCAATTTCCACGCGCTCACACCTGCACTCGTCTGCCACTACCTCACGGACCCGGGCAGTGGTACGAGTCGCATTTTTCGCTGCCTCAAAGTTCAGACTGTAAGCCAATGCGTCCTTAACCGTTTGCTTTTGGGCTAAACGCACGGCTTGTTGCAATTCCGGGTCCTTTAGTGCGCTGATGAATGCTTCTGTCGCTGCATCATCTCGATGTTCTGGGTCGTAGGCTGGGTAAGCCAAAAGTGCTAGTCGCTCAATGTCTTGGGCTAGCTGCTCTAGGGTTTCACCAGACTTCTGCACCCGATGTCTTAGCTGCGACCGATAAATCTGCTTCAGATGATCATCTCCATAACGCATGTCGAGCGCATTCATTATAGCATTCGAGTTTGAGTGCAATTCAACGGGGATAGTCTGCAACAGCTCGGCAGCTGGGCCTCTTAGAGCAAGAATCAATGCAGTTGCTCGTTCCTGCTTATTCCAGTGATTTATGCGAGCGGCTGCTTCAAACTGGGTTTTGTAAATAGTCCAGACCGTTTGCCCATCGAATATTGGTGCTTGCACATTTCTAGATGAGCTTTGCGCTGCGGTTATAAGTGGGGCTGGTGGGGCGGTTACTATCTTCGCTGCTTCCAATTCTTTTTTCATGTGTTCCATATCATGGTTGATTCTCTCCTCGACCTGGCTGACCTTTTCCTCGACCTGGCTGACATTTTCCTCGATCTGGCTGACTTTTTCCCCGACCTGGGAAACCTTTTCCTCGACCTGGTCAACCTTTTCCTCGACGCCTTTAATTTGTTTGTTCAGATGACCGAGCTCCGCTTTTATTTCGGTTGACAGTTTCTCCAGCTTCTGTGTGATGTCTGCCTTGATGTCTGCTTTGATTTCGATTGCTTGTTGGTCCAGCTTCGCAGTTAAATTAGATGACTGTTGTCGCAGCTCTTGGTGCATCAGCATTAACATTTGCATCAGCACATTTTCTGGCTCCTTTGATTTTGGTGTTGCTACTTCTCCACCTTCTGCGCCTTTTTCCGCATCTAAGAACTCACCCGAATCCAAATTCACGCCTTCCGACTCGATTGCGTCACGCAAGCGTGCAATCAGTGTGGCCTTTGTACATTGCGTAGCCAGGTTTCGCTGTTCCAACTCTTCCTTAAGCTCCGACATGGTCAATTCATTAATTTTTAAGTTTAAGCTTCGTGGCATTTTAAATGTCTCTTTAAATTTTACTATTGTGCACTATAAAAATGTTCAAATTTTCACTTTCAAAATTTTTCTTTCGCACTTCTTGACACCACTGTCGCGTGTTATTTGGTTCGCGGCCAATAATTTTAATGTTCCGGGAAAGTGAAAACGCAATGTCTTTTAATTAAAAAAAAAAAGAGTTTATTCAATTACAATAATGCACAATAATCGATTTAACACTTTCACTAATTTTAATTTTCACTATTAAAAAATGTAACACTTGTCCATAAATTTCTTATCGCAATTGTCTTCTAAATCACTTCACAAGTACGAAAATCACTTTTCTATTCGCTTTCCACACACTATCGCAGTTCTTATCGCGGTCGAATGAATGATCCCCTCATTCATTCAGCTCGCCTTTATATAGGGTCTCTACCTATTCACCAATTTCTCGTACATTGGCGAATGTTCTACCGAGAGGTACCTGGTAGATTCAAGCAAATTAATGAATGGAGTGACGTCACTTGCAGATGTTGATTATGCTTGTTGGGTTTTCGTGTGTTCAAGTAAATTCATTTGTTGATGTTCTTAATGATTATGAAAACAATTGCGACAGCAGCTCGCAGAATTATTTGTACATGTAATTATTTGTACATGTAACATTATTTATTGTGACGTTGAAGATAGCTTGGGCTTAATGACGTGTGTAATTAGCATTAAACAAAGACGCCAATCTCAAATTTTATGAAGCAAACACATGGGTAAAGTCTTAATTTCTGGGCCTTAACTAATTGTTTCTCAGTCATTAAAACTAGTCGGAATGGTACCCATATTTGACTATTTAAATTCACCTCTTCTTCTTGTCTTATATAATTTGATGGTAAGCAGTCTTCCGAAGAAACATTACATTATCAACCTTCAATGATTAAATTTTGCCTTGTGTCAGAAATTCAATAAATACATGATTACATGTGCAAATAATTTTTGCGAGCTACTGTCGCAATTGTTTTCACAACCATTGAGAACATCATGATCAAGAAAAGAATGTGCTCGAAAGCACAAGAATCCACCAAGCATGATCAACATCTGAAAGTGACGTCATTGCACTTACTAGAATATCCCCGGTAGCTCTCCTCAGAACATTCGCAAATGTACGAGAAATGGATTAAATGGCTTGAGACCCTATATATAGGCGAGCTGAATGTATGGGGACATTATTACAACCGTGGTATAGTAAAAACTGCGATAGAGTGGAGCGCGAGGTTAAGGCGATATTGATCGATTGATTGTGAAGTGATTTTAGTTAAGACAGTTGAATTAAAATTTATAGATAAAGTGAAAAGTAATTAATAATTGTGCATTTTCGGTTAATAAACTCTTTTGACTTAATTAAAAAGACAGTGCGTCTTCACTTTCTCGGAACATTAAAATTATTGGCTGCGAACCATAACACGCGACAGTGGTGTCGAGAAGTGAGAAAAACAAAAAAAAATAACTTTAAAGGTGAAAATTTGAACATTTTTAAAGTGCACAATAGTCAAATTTAACGTGAAAACTGGTGGAAAAATAGCCAAAAAAATGAAAATGCCACGAAGCCTACATTTGAAAATTGGCCATATCGGAGCTTAAGGAAGAGTTGGAACAGCGGAATCTGGCTAGGCAAGGTACATAGGCCACACTGATTGCACACTTGAGCGACGCGATCGATTCTGAAGGTGTAAATCAGGATTCAGATGAGCCGTCAGATGCGGAAAACGGTGCAGAAGGTGGAAAAGCAGAAACACCAAAATCAAAGGAACCAGAAAATTTGCTGATGCTGATGCAGCAAGAGCAGCGACAACAGTCTTTCAATTTAACATCCAGTTTAACTGCGAAGCTAAATGAACAATCAGCGAAGCTAAATGAACAATCAGCGAAGCTGGACCAGCAAGAGATCGAAATCAAGGCAGATATCACACAGAAGCTGGAGAAACAGTCAACTAAAATAAAAGCAGAGCTCGGTAGTCTGAAAAAACAAATTAAAGGCGTCGAGGAAAAGGTTGACCAGGTCGAGGAAAAGGTTGTCCAGGTCGAAGAAAAGTTGAAGCCGCCAATCGGATAAATCACTGGAATGAGCAGGAACGAGCAATTGCATTGATTTTTGCTCTAAGAGTGCCAGCTGCCGAGCTTTTACTGACTATCCCCGTTGAGTTGCATTCAAACCTGGCTGCTATAACGAATGCACTCGACATGCGTAATGGAGACGATCATCTGAAGCAGATTTATCGGTCATAACTACGGCATCGGATGCAGAGGTCTGGCGAAACCTTACAGCAGCTAGCCCAAGACATTGAGCAACTGGCACTTTTGGCTTACCCAGCTTACGATCAAGAACATCCAGATGACGCAGCAACAGAAGCATTCATCAGCGCATTAAAGGACCAGGAACATGCCGTGCATTTAGCCCAAAAGCAAACGGCTAAGGACGAATTGGCTTATAGTCTGAACTTTGAGGCATCGAAAAATGTGATACATACCACTGCCCGGGTTCGCGAGGTAGTGGCAGACGAGTGCAGGTGTGAGCGCGTCAAAATGGAGCGAGAGCCGCAGGTGAATTGTGCACATAGATGCTGAGATTGCGGAGAGAAGGGGCACCTGCAAAGAGACTGCGGGAAGCGAAGAAAACCGAGCTATTGTCCAGGGTGTGGAGCTAGGAGAAGATCTAGACCGAGTCAGGAGCCCAGAATGGAAGTCCTTCAAGCTGAGGGGTCGGAAAACATATAAGAGCCAACTTCGTGGGGCAGAGGTTGGCTGGGAGGATCGACGTCCCCAGCATCCCCATCACCGTGTCAAGATACATCGTCGAGGAGCGGACTTATGCCTTCCGGGTCAAGTTGACGGAGAACATTGCACCATAACAATCGACACTGGTGCAACCCGATCGATTATCCGACCAGACCTAGTAAGGCAACAACTATTCCACAAGGGCAAAATTTTCTCACTATGTACACCTACGGGAGAAACTACACCTGTCCATGGAGAAGTCAACCGCCAGATGCAGTTGGGAGACCTTACGTTCCGACATAATTTTCTGGTCGCGAACATTATGCATGACTGCATTCTCAGAATGGGTTTTCTGTGACCACATGGAATCACGTTGGATTTGGGCAAACGTGTATTGAAATGGCAGAATGTCGAAGTATTGATGGAGGATCCCAGCATCCAAATATCCAAGATGAATGTGGTAGTATGTGCCGGCACTGATGTACCAAATTCTTCCGAAAGCATTGTATGGGCCAAGCTTGATGGTGATTCTGGAGACCATCGACCTTATCTGATAGAGCCAAGGAAAATGTCCACATTGCGCAGTTTGATTGTAGGACAAAACCTTGTAAGATTTATAAGGAACGGATACGTGCCGATTAGAGTCCTTAAAACTGCAGACTCAACCACGAGCATCAAAGCGGGAGAAGTCATTGGTAGCTGCCAGCATGTTTCCACCATCACCTCCTTGGAAGCCACTCACGACCATCATTGGAAAATGAGGCAAGATGCAGACAAAGCCCGGGAATCTACGTCTGCAATATTGAAGTAGGTCAAATTGCCAGTGCAGCTATCCAAGCGAGCCTCTGATCTGGTCAACAAGTACAGTAGCATCTTCTCAACAAGCCCGGATGACCAAGGCCGAACGAGTATGGTAACTCACGTCATAGATACACAGGGAGCCAAGCCGATTCGACAAGCACCGAAACGTCTTCCTATAGCCAAACAAGGAGAAGTGAGCGCACTGATCTCGGACATGGAAAAACAAGGTGTTATCGAACCTTCTGTCAGTCCATGGGCCGCGCCAGTAGTTCTAGTAAAGAAAAAGGATGGTAGCACTCGCTTTTGTGTCGACTATAGGCAGCTGTACGACATCACCAAGAAAGATAGTTACCCACTTCCATGCATCGACGACATCATAGACACTTTAGCCAACGCAAAGTGGTTTTCTATACTCGATCTCAAGAGTGGCTACTGGCAGGTAGAAATCGACAGGAAGGACTGAGAGAAGACCGCATTTTCAGTTGGGACCGGATTGTGGCAATTTGAGGTGATGCCATTTGGGCTTGGCAATGCTCCAGCCACTATTGAACGCCTGATGAAATACGTGCTACGAGACCTGACCTGGAAAACCTGCTTGGTATACCTAGATGACATCATTGTTATCAGGAGAACGTTCGAAGAGCATATGCGGAACTTAGAAGAGGTTTTCTCCCGATTGCAACTGGCAAATTTGAAACTTACTCCCGACAAGTGTACCCTTCTTTCAGCTGAAGTGAAATACCTGGGGCACGTTGTATCAGCAAAAGGGGTAAAATAGACACTGAGAAATCTGAAGCCGTGAAAAGCTGGCCAACACCAAACAACAAGCACCAACTACGAAGCTTTCTTGGTCTGACGACCTACTATCGAAGATTCGTCAAAGACTTTGCCAAAATAGCCAAGTTTCTCCATCAGTTAACCGAGAAAAATTGTCCGCATGTCTGGAATGAACAATGCCAGGCAGCTTTTGAGACCTTGAAGGAGAAGCTGTGTAAATCGACCATCCAGGCATATCCGAAACCCGGAAAAATGTTTGTAGTTGACACTCATGTGAGCAACGGTGGAATTGGAGCTGTACTCTCCCAGCAGATCGATAGCGAAGAAAGAGTCCTCTCATTTTACATTCGAATTCTCTCAAAAAGTGAGAGGAACTACTGCGTGACCAGGAAGGAGCTATTGGCTATAAAAGAGGCCACAAAGTAGTTCGACAAGTACTTATATGACCAGAAATTTGTTCTTTGAACGGACCATGCATCGCTGAGATGCCTGCATAACTTCAAAAATGTTTATTTACTAAGAATGTACAATCATTATTTTCACTATTTCACAAATCGCATATTAATCTAACTTTCACTTGTCTATAAATTTCTATTACGACCGTCTGGACTAACAATCAATAAAGCTTTTAATTCGCACTCCACGCTATCGCAGTTTCCCCCATTCATTCAGCTCGGCTTTATATAGGGTCTCTAGTAATTCAATCCATTACTCGTACATTGGCGAACTACCTGGAATATTCGAGCAATTCTGAATGGCCGCAGTGACGTCACTTTCAGAAATTGATCATGCTTGTTGGTTTCTTGTGCTTTCGAGAAAATCCGTTTATCGATCATTATGTTCTTAATATTTACGAAAACAATTGCGGTACTAGGTCGCAAAATTATTTGCACATGTAACAAGGCGTTTGAAACCCTTCAGATTAAGTTAGAGGAATTAAAAGCCAGGAGAGAAAAATTTAATAATGCGCTTAAGAGTTGTAGTGAGAAAGATTCTAGGGCTTTAAAGCCCAAATTGAAATTCAGGGCACAATGATCAATTTTCGAAGAGATATTTGGTTACAGCTGAGCAAACAAGAATACTCCATAGAAACCCACAAAGAAGGATCAATTAGTCAGGATTTAGAGTTGAGTTTACCATTTCTTGAGCAAAACTTTACCATGGCTAATTTTAACCTAGAAATGGCTATGAAGTTGATCCTTGTTGTCGAGGGCAAATATAAGAAATTATCTCCGTTCCTTAAGATGTTAGAAATTTTGCTTACGACCTTGTCAACTTATGCAAAAATTAGCTTAATAGACTTTGTTGTGAATGTGAAACTCATTTCCACCGTCAGACATTCTTTGGCCAATACTTCCATTTGAACTTTTGACTCTTTAGAGTCAGAGTTGCAGAATTGTTTCAAAAACAATAAAACTTTCCCTCAAATCTATATGCTTCTGAGTGGTACTTACCAGAAAAAATCGTCTGTGAACTCTTACAAGGACAAGATTCTGAATTCGGTTGATGAACTTAATCAACTGCAAATTCAAGAATTAGGCAGACAAGCCTCCGCTAATGAGAAGAAGATAATAACGTAAATGAATGATACATATGCGTTAACCGTTTTCGAAAACGGACTAAATGATCAGCTGAGAAGCACCATGTTTTCAACAAGGCCAAAAAGCTTTACTGAAGCCGTGTCTCTTGCGCAAATGTTGGAAAACGCAGAGACGCAAGCTACCAACAGCGTGATGCATTTCTCTAATGATTTGGGCAGAAAAGGTAGGAAACAAGGTAACCACAATAGAAAAGACTACGGTTATAGAAATAACTCAAATAACAGCGACTCGAACAGACATAATAGCTGTCATAATGACAGCAATAGTGACAACAGTAATGATAGGAACAATCGTTACCGTAATAACCGAAACAATAGCAATTATAGAGGCCGTAGACGTCCTCGACGTGGTAGAAGAAACAACCAATGTAATAACTATAGTAATAACTGTAGTAATAACGACAGTTATGGAAATTCCAATCATGAACGAAGGAATGTACACGTTGTTACCGATCAGGGAAACGTGCAGGGTTCCGGAGAGGATCTTTAGAACCTCCCGGTCTAAAAAATTCCTTAATAGAAAGAAAAATATAAAGGATTACGGAAAATTGTACAAATTTTGTACGAAGTTATAATTGTAATTCAGAAAGGTATCTACTATTTATAATCGATACTGGAGCAGATATGTCGATTTGCAAGGAGAACATCTACTATCATTTAGAGAACTCAATAGGAACTAGTAATAAAATTAAATTAACGGGCATTACCAAAGAAATAACGACATCCTTAGGCACAGCTTATCTAGATATAATAATTGGGAATCATAGGTTAAACCAATCATTCCATATTGTGCAAAGCGATTTTCCGATAAGCACGGATGGAATTATCGGTAGAGACTTAATGGTCTATTACTTATGTGAAATCGATTAAGAGACGCTTACAATAAATTTCAACGTAAACGATGAAGACATCATACTACCAATGAACACACGAAGACAGCAAATTTCACAGATAAATATTTCAGCCAGAAATGAGATGATTATCCCAGTTCACATAGGAGTTTCTGAAGATAGTATTGTCCTTGACACGGAAATTGAGAAGGGCGTATTTGTAGGAAATACTATCACACCTGCAAAAAGTGTTCAGCACATAAAAATATTGAACACAAATGACGAAGGTATTGTCATAAGGAACTTTAACGTAGAAGTAGAACCGTTAAAATACTATGACATTTTCAAGTGGGAAAAACAGAGACACACCAAAGATAGATTCAAGAAGCTTCTAGAGGTTTAGGTCAAGGTTACTCTAGACAGACCCACGATGCATGATTTACTTGAGATAATAGAAGATTTTCAAGATGTGTTTCATTTGGATGGAGAAAGACTCGAAACAAACAATTTTTATAAATAGAGGTCACAAACCATAGACAACAATCCGGTTTATATTGAGATAAGTGGAGGTAAACGTGAATGAGCACTAGTTCACATTAACCTCCGTGCAATATTCTGAAGTTTTTGTTTAAATAAAATTAGATTTTCTTTATTATAAATCTCTTATTTACTTTATCGATCACCATCGACCGCCACCGATGTCCCCCACATAATTTGTGAACCCGACGTGATCGGAATGCCGAACGACGTTGCAGAAGGAGCCGCAAGTTATATATCCATGCAATTGCCCCCCTTTAACCCCACCCGAACTAGCGCCCTGGTTTGCGATAATTGAGTGGAATTTCATGGTGGCGGGTATCACAACGGAGGAGTCGAAGTTCAATGTAACGCTTTCTGGTCTCAACACACGCTACGCGACCGAAGTGAAAGATATTGTGCTAAACACATCAGCACACAAGTCCTATAGCAAGCTAAAAGGAGACCTAATTAAATGCCTGAGTACATCGCAGGAAGAGAAGACGCGACTATTATTAGAAAGCGAAACACTAGGCGATAGAAAACCAACGCAATTATTAAAAGGTCTGCGTTCTCTTGGTGGCAACGCATTCAACGAGGAAATAGTACGTACGATCTGGACCAGTCGCTTGCCGGCGCAGACGCAAGCCATTA
This sequence comes from Odontomyia ornata, assembly GCA_963969285.1. Taxonomy (NCBI): domain Eukaryota; kingdom Metazoa; phylum Arthropoda; class Insecta; order Diptera; family Stratiomyidae; genus Odontomyia; species Odontomyia ornata. The sequence goes on along the minus strand of OZ017738.1, from coordinate 412,912,974 downwards.
TGGCCACGCAGAAGGACCAGCGTCTCAAAAAAGCAGCTGAACTTGCAGACGCGATCATATTACTGACTAGGAGTAGTGTATTCCACGTAGCTCAGGTCACGCCAGCAACATCACTATCCGAAGCTGAGATCGAGGCAAGATTTGCACAGCTCAAACTGAGCCTAAATCAGCAGGTGGAAAATTTTCAGCAAGAAGTAGAAATACTGCGATCGACGAGTCGCCCTTCCCGCCAAGATCATAGACGATCAAACTCACGTAACCGTAATAATTCAAGAGCACGGAATCACCAGGATGCAGAGGAGTGGTGTTAGTACCATTCCAGATTTGGCTACGAAGCAAAGGAATGCAGATCACCATGTAAACTATCGGGAAACTTAAACGGCAATCACTAATGGCGGCCAGCGATTCTAGCCGAAAAACACGCCGACTATTTATTGTGAACCGAGGAAGTCAGAAACACTTCCTAGTCGATGCGGGCGCCAATCTATGCGTGTTCTCTTGATCAGCAATCAAAAGTCGACTCAAGAAGATTTCGTATGAACTTGCTGCCGCTAACGGATCCACGATAGCTACTTACGTAATGACAGCGTTATCATCACGCTGATGTCACCAAACCGATCATCGAAGCTGACTTCTTGGCACACTTAGGACTTTGATCGATATTCAAGAAAGCCAACTCATTGACAAGGCAACGCAATTAACTTCAAAAGGTCGGGTGTTTCGCACCAACACACCTACTATTAAGGTCGTTTCTGGTGATACCTTATACCCCGCGCTTCTTGCAGAATTCCCGGATATCACGCGCCCTGATGGTCGTGCTCCAGAGAGACGTCATAATATCACGCATTCTATCCAAACGACGCCTGGGCCACCAACAACGAGCAAACCTCATCGAATAGATCCTGCAAGACTCACAGCTGCACGCAGGGTATTTGACGCCATGGTTAAGCTCGGCACTGCGCGTTTATCATCTAGCAGCTGGGCAGCACCTTTACACATGACAACAAAACAAGATGGAGGTTTGCGACCTTGCGGAGATTGTCGTGCACTCAATACTCGCACAGTCCCAGATAGGTATCCAACCAGTCACATCCATAACTTTGGACAGGCAATTCATTGCAAGAAGGTATACTTAAAAATCGATCTGGTGAGAGCGTATCATCAGGTACCAGCGGCCGAAGAGGACATCCATAAAACGGCAATAATAACGCCCTTTGGTCTTTATGAATTTTCATTCATGACCTTCGGACTCCGAAACGCTGCGCAGACTTTCCAACGGTTCATGGACGTAGTGCTTTGAGGTCTGGACTTCGTCTTCGCATATTTAGACGACATTTTAATGGTGCCCGAGACTTCGGAGGAACACCTAGAGCATTTAAGAGATGTTTTCACATGGTTGGCGAAAAACCGCTAAGTCATCAACGTGTCAAAATGCAAGTTCGATACCAAATAATTACCCTTTCTTGGTTATCTCATCTCCAATGATGACATCAAACCAGTACCGGAAAAGGTCGAAACAACTCTCAGCTTCCTCAGCCAACAACCGCCAAGCAACTTCGTCGGTATCTGGGCATGATCATCTTTAAACAACATGCTCCACGATAAAATAAAAGTGAACGCCCTGCTCCAGTGGATACCAGCAGCTGAAAAAGCGTTCGAAAAAACGAATGAGACTAAGCGCAACCAACGCTTCTTGCATACCCCAAAGTCGGCACAGAAATGGTAGTATTTTTTGACGCTTCTGACATCGCCGTAGGTGCAGCTTTGCAACAACGAGTCGATGGCCATTAGGAACCACTCACTTTCTTCACGAAAAAACTCAGCCCAACCTTTGACTGAGAATTATTGGCAATATATATCGCTATCAAGCACTTTTGGCACACGATAAAAGCATGGATTTTCATGGTCTACACAGACCATAAACCGCTGACATTCGCCCTCCGGCAAAAACTCGACAAGACGTCACCTCGTCAAGCTCGGCACCTTGACTTCATTGGCCAGTTTACGACCGATATTCAGCACATTTTGGGGAGAAATAACATCGTTGCCGATGCACTTTCGCGAATCGAGGAAATTGAAGCACCCATCAATTACGCTGAGTTGACAGAATTACAAGAGAACGACGAGGAACTAAAAGCTCCTTTGCGTTTGGAAACATTTTTGCAACTCAAGCAAATACATACACCAGGAATGAACGCTCAAATTTTTTGCGACACTTCAACAACAAAAGCTCGATCGTATGTCACACCAGTTTTCAGAAGAGCCACACGCCACTCTCACACAGGCAGAAACGCAACTGCAAAGCTCGTCGCACAACGATTCTTCTGGCCGGCTTATAAGAAGGACTGCCGCGAATGGGCACGATCTTGCATCCAGTGTCAACAATTGGAAACCAACAGGCATGCGTTCGCCCCTGTGGGAAATTTCGCACCACCTTCCACGAAACTCGAACATGTGCATATCGATATTATAACCATGCCGATATCAGAAGGAAAAAAAATGTTGTCTCACCTGCGTGGACCGTCTCTCACGTTGGCCAGAGGCCATACTGATTCACGACTAAGAAGCTGAAACAGTCGCTAGAGTCTTCTGGTAAGGATTGATAAGCCGTTTCGGAACTCCACTGCGAATCATCACTGCCCAAGGGCACCAGTTTGAACCGAATTTATTTCGTTGACTTAACCGTCTTGCAGACACCAACCACTTACGAACAACCTCATATCATCCCCAAGCCAACGGGATAGTAGAGCGTTTTCATTGCCTATTAAAAGCAGCGATCCAATGCCACCAGCTCGAATAGTGGACTAAAATCATACCCAGCGTCATCATGGGCATCAAAGCAACTTTCCGCGAAGACTAAGGTGCATCTCCTTTTGAGATGTTATATGGACCACTAGCAATGGACACTATCAATTTAAAAGAATACGATTCGATTTGAAAATTTCATCCAACAGCTTTCAAAGGGTGTTGACGATTGCTCTTAGCTGCCTAAGTCACGAAGCATTCCTGTATGTTGAATGACATTTTAGTATTCGGTTGCAGCATCAAACATCATAATAACAATTTTCGCATAGTATTACAAAGGCTGCGTCAGCACAGTTTAAAATAAAATCCTGAAAAGTGCCACTTCTTGAGATCAGAGGTAGTATACCTGGGTCATTTGATAACCAATGAAGGGATCAAGACGGACCCAGCTAAAAATAATATCATCAGGAACTACCCAGTCCCAACAAATGCAGATGAAGTACGCAGATTTGTGGCGTTCGGCAATTATTACAGGCGTTTTCTAAACTATGATGACCTGACGAGGCTTAGTAGACATATGTCAAAACCATCAACTTCTAACATTTCTCTTCTATAATAACTTTTCAGAAAAATTATTAATGCAAATCAATTAAATAGCTACACGCAAACAATTTTCGTAAGTAATTTTAAATTAATTTTTTAACATTTATACAATATAATCATAAAAAGTTGAAAAAAAAAACAAATAAATAAAAGGACAATTAATCATATCACTTCTCTATGCTACGCATTAATATCTTAACCTAAATCTGCTCCTTCTTCCACCATACATACCACCCTGCATATTCCTTGACTTACCAAGAAGTTTACGCTTGAGCTTACCCAATAATAATAAACATTCAATCGAGGTAATGAGAATAGAATCGAAACTATTTCAATATGTTACACCTCCTTGCTTGGTTTCTCATTGAAAATTAATATGTAAGAACAGCGCCGTTGCTGGAAACCAAGTCCTTTCCATCCGACCTTTAGGTTACAGCGCAACGTAACATACATATTCAGTAGTCAGTAGTCATGTTAACCTTTGGTAGGGTTTCAAGGGAATGCGATCGATATAAATGTTCTTGGAATGTTCATTGTGTCTTTAAATAAATGAAATACAGAAAGATATGTTGGTTCGTTGGAATACTTTAAGAAATTGTTTTGAATTGCTTATTTTGCCAAGGAAGCAATTTGTGTTTTCGTGAAATGTTGCGTAATCACATTTTAATAAGGAGAGAAATAATATAAGTAGGAATTATTTGGTTTTCATGTTACATGTGTATTTTTGAATGTCATTACAGAAACAGCACAGAATATTCCTGGATGGGAATAATGTGTTTATGAATACTTTAGATAATCGTCTTCTAGCTTAAGAAGCTTTTGTTAGACATTAATAGGAAGAAAATTTCTACGAGCTAAATAAATATGTTAACACACCACATGATTTGACTGTTTTAGTGCTTTTTAGCCTTAGCGTAACAGGAGAGTGCTGCTACCAGAAAGATATGTTAGCCAATTAGCAACTCAAACGAAATCTTCTGACCACCAAAACTTCTTCTAAAATGTTCATCGAAATTCCCACAAATCTGAACTTTCTAGGTCCGTTTCAAACGTGTAAGCAATGAGCTGTACCAAAGACGCTTGTGACAGGCACAGAGAAGAAGAGCACTGTCGATTACATCATTATATCTGACAGCTTCTGTCATCGCAGGCATGATACCAATCGTCTTCTTTGCTAGAGAGTGCCGCACTATGCACCTGTCTCAAAAAGAAGACACGAGGGAGACAGTTGCCCTTGAGGAGAAACAATGCTCAACCAATGGTCGATAGTAGTCTTGGATGAAAAACACGAAGGGAAAATTTGTTACGATAGGAATTACTCTAACAAATAGAAAAGAAATTGCAAACACTATTAATTTAAATTACAGTGAAAAGTACAAGCACTATTGATCCAGTACAAAAAAACTTACATAAGCTCTAAACTCTATGAATAGAAAAGAAAATATAACAGTGGAAACAACAACCTCGTACAAGTTTTTAATAGCTAAAGAATAGCAAATACAACAGTGGAAACAATAACCTCACACAAACTCAAAACTGCTCCATTACAACGACCTTATATTGAAACATTTAACATAAATATTCAAGATATCTACCAAAACTCAAATAAAATTGCTGCACACCAATAAAAGATATCGCTGGCAATGGCGAAGAGGTTTTATGATTAAATTCTTTCCCATGCTTTTAGGAAAGGTAATTCCAACGTGCAAGCAAAAATAAAATACATAAACAGCAACGCAGGCAACAAAGGGGATGGATCGTAGTAGTCTTTGCGTATAGACGTCTTTTAAATCGCTCCTGTCAAAAGTTTTTAAAAATTAAATTAATTTTTAAAAACGTTAGTCCGAAGTTAATTTTTATCGGAAAAAAATCTTATACTGTCGAAGTAATCGACTCAGGAAATTTCTATCGAATATTTTTACTTCGATTGGTAACGAAAAACAAATTCACAAAGAAAATTTCACCGCTGGTATGGAGGAGCCCGACGGCTTCCCACCGTTGGGGCAACCTGGGGAAACGACGAATACGAAACTGGCGACAATCACCAAAAGAAAACATAACGAAGAAAACTCCGTAGATGGAGGGTGCAAGCTGCAAATAAAGAAAATGATGAACTAAAGCAAGAGATACAGTCTCTCAAGGATCTTTTCAAGAAAGGGATGAAGCCTCAAAAGACGCAGCCACAAAATCAATGGCAACAGGTAACAAAGCCGAAGAAAAGTGCAAAGCAAGTAAATCCAGAGGAAGTTCTAAGTGCTGGTGGCACCAACGAGAGCCAAAATTATTTTGCAGCGCTGGAGGGATAAACCGAAGATATGGAAATCGAAGAAAACATCGGAGGTAATTTTAATCAAGATAATGACGTTTATTTTATTCAATATTTAAAGAACAAAAATAAGGAGAAAAAACCAGCCCGCAGTTCTGCTGGTTCCTCTGAAAAAGCTTCCAACAAGACAGAAAAAGTTCCGCCAATCAACGTGTTCGGACAAACCGGGAAAGATATGGTTCGGCTATTGGCAGCCGAAAATAAACTGGCCAATTTCGAAATCAAAAGAGTTAATGCCGAAAAATTAACTATAAGGACGAAATCACTGGTTGATTTCAAGTCAGCCAAAGATGCGCTGATTTCTGGGGAGGTTCCACACTTCACCTATACCCCAAAAAGTGAAAAAAATCAGACCTTCTTGTTGAAGGGTTTGGACAGCGGAGAGGATACGGTCGATCTTCTTCAGGTGCTCAAGAAGGCTGCACCAGATATTGATTTTGTTTCAGTCAAAGCCTTTGCGACAAGAAGGTTGACCTTAGAAAGGAAGAATTTACCACTTTACCTGGTACAAATTGCAAATAAGAGCAGTCCAAGTGCCCTTCAACAAATAAGTTACTTGAATTTCAGAGTGGTGAGGTGGGAACGCCTCCAGAAAAGAGAAGTCAACCAGTGTTACCGGTGCCAAAGATTTGGACATTCGGCTGCCAATTGTGCCATGCACTATCGTTGCGTTAAATGCAAAGACGTTCATGCTCCCGGTGAGTGCAAATTGGCTCAGACGGAGCCTAAAGAAAAATTATACTGCGTTAACTGCGGTGTTTTTGATCACCCAGCATCATATCGAGGATGCTCCCGATATCAAGATGCAAAAGTTAAATTTGCTCCAAAGCAAACACAAGTACACCGTAATATCATACCTTCCAACTTTGTCAAGCCCGGAGTATCATTTGCACTCGCCGCTAGAGGACCAGCAGAAAATGCTGGAAATAATGTAAATAATGTAATAATGTAAGCTGCTTCTCAAAATTTACCAGCAACTTAATTCTTTATCGGAGAGAATCGATAAACAAGATTCAAAAATTAACTTTGCTTTTCAGTGTTTAGGTCTTTCAAATGCCTAATAATAACTTGTCATCCAGTCATATTCCCATGGATAGGCTTCGCCTCATATCGATCAACGTTAACTCTATCGTTGCTATACATTGACGTGATTATCTCCTTGAATTTGTTGTTAAGCAAAAGCCTAACATCATACTTCTCACTGAAACCCACCTCAATTCATGGCATTCCATGGAATTCAAAGATTTTGCATTCGTAAGAAACGATAGGGTAATAGGTGATGGGGGAGGTGGCACCGGGATATTGGTTAGAAGACCCTATTGTTTCCAAAATATTGAAAAAGTCGAATTCAAAAACTTTGAATTTCTTGAAGTGTCCGACATCAAAATTTCACTGCCAGGTGGGGATAACCTCTTCGTTATCTCTGCCTATGCAACTGGTCAAAATGTTCTCAAGTTCAAGGAGGAACTCAATTCCTTGTTTGAAATACTCTAGCTGAACAGGCTGCATATTTATTTTATTCTTGCCGGTGACCTGAACGCCAAGCATACATCATGGCTAAACGCCACCAATAATCCAAGAGGTGTATACAGGTGCAACCTATATGGGTCGGAGTTCCCAACATACCCTAGGACAAATTCATATTTGGACCTCTGCATTGCTGACGCAGGACTTGAATTCAGCTTTAATAGTCCTCAACGGAAACTGCAGGTGCTTCCTTACGATAGCGACCATAACGCAATCGTAATGGTAATCAATCATCAAAGGGATGCTTTCTTCCTCATTCCAGTTCAACATGAAAACCATCGGTTGAATTTAAAAAAAACAGACTGGGGAAAGTTTCAAAAGAAGTTTAATCGGGAGTACCAGAAGCAATGTCCCTCTTCTGATGATGGCAACGCTTGCTCAATGGTTCCTAATAACAGAAATCTAACTGACGATGAAATAGATGTCTATTTGTCGAAGTTAGAGAAGCTGACGTTGGAAACGATTGAGAAAGTTGTTCCCAAGATTAAACATCGAAACAATATGAAAGGATATGAAACACCAACCATCACAAGGTTGAAAAGATTGAAAAGCCTTCTTCTCACCCGCGTCAACAATATTTATCGACGATTTTTGGACTACAACTATCCCTCGTTGGCTTTGTTGAAATTACACCTGAAGAATGTCCGGAACTTAATCCGTTCATACTTCAGGAGTGAGGTCAGCAATCAATGGGCGGAAAAACTGAGGGGTATTAGCCCACAGGACCCAGATGGCGTTTTCGCGAAAGTGGATAGCTTATTCCGCAGGAAGTCTCGAGTGAAGGTATCGAATCTTGAAGTCGCTAGTGATGAGATAAATCTTCTCGATAGAGCTGGTATCGAAATTGATAGTACGACTCCGGATAGAAATGGAAACAGGATTATTTGTGATGGATTGCAGAAACTTGCCCTGATTGGAACACATTTTGAATTGGTTCATCTGCCAAACACAGAGAGAAGGAATGAAATATTTTAGGAGGTCGTTGAAGCGAAAGTTTCCGACTTCAAATCAAGCCTGAACGGCCAATCAATTCTTCATTTCGATGAAACATTAACATCTGAGCTCATACCGACTTTGAATCTTATTGATTATTTTGTCAGCTATGAAGACTTGTGTTTCATATTTCGCAGAATAAACAACAAAAAATCATGTGGTACTGACGGTATTCCAAATATAGTTCTCCGATATTTGCCTGAGGTTGCTAATAGGAATTATTGCATATTGTTCAACAGCGTGTTGAAGAATTCATATTTCCCAAATGAGTGGAAAAAGGCTAAGGTATTTCCGATCTTGAAGAAAGGAAAAGAATCTTCATGCCCCAAAAGCTATCGCCTAATCAGCTTGCTGCCTAACATCAGCAAGACGTTTGAAGGGATACTCAGCAAAGCATTAAACGCCCACATTGAGAAATATGAGTTGATGCCGAATTGCCAATTTGGCTTTCGTGCCAGGCATTCGACCATACATGCAATAACGAAAGTAACCTCAGAATTCTGTTGGAAAATAAACAACAAAGAATGTGTTGGAGCATGTCTCATTGATATGGAGAAAGCCTTCGATACGGTGTGGTTAGATGGACTAGTTTTCAAACTTCTTCAGGACAGGTTCCCCAGACACCTTGTCGCCATGATGTGTAATATGTTATACGGGAAATCATTTGTTCTAACTGATGGAAATCTGACATCAATGCACGAATTCAAGGTCTTGAATGGTCTACAGCAGGGAACAGTTACTGCGCCCCTGCTTTTCTCAATATTCATTCGCAAGCTATTGAACAGCTTTGTTTTTAATGTCTCGCCAACGCAATCATTGGTAGCGTTTGCTGATGATCTGATCATCTATACGGCAGACCGAAAAGCTACAGTAGTTCAGAGCAATCTTCAAAAAATGTTAAATGATGTGCAGCTCTACACCGACAATTGGCGAATGAAAATCAATGCGCAGAAGTGCGAAACAATTTTGTTTCGGACAACGCTGCAGGGGGCCAGTCAAGACCTGAAACGTAATTGGAAGGATTTCCACATTATGGCTGGTGAGGGTAGTTCAGAACGGGTTCCACATAAATCCTGTGTTCGATACCTCGGTGTTCATCTCGATCAGTATCTGTACTATACTGAACATGTCAAAATTATGCTCAGTAAAGCACTCAAAGTAGTCATGGCCCTTTGGCGACTCTTTCATTCCAGATACATTGATCAAAAAGTCAAAGTTATTTGTTACAAGACCCTGGTTAGGCCAGTTTTGACATACGGATGTCAGATCTGGTACAACCAGAGTGCTAGTACAATGGAAAGATTAAGAGTTTTTGAAAGGAAATGTCTTCGTGCATGTACTGGTTTGTACAGAAAGCCTGAGACGGATTGGAAGCACTATATATCGAATAGAAAAATCTATCAAACCACTCAAGTGACAAGAGTCGATATCTTCATATTGAAACTTTTTCGGAATCATATCGCAAGATCTGTAACTGTGAGTGAAAACCCTTGGATTTCACAGCCGTTCCACCCTACAGACGGGTATATTGTGACTTGCCTCACTACTGGCTTCGTTCCTCCAGAAGCATTCGTGTATTTGGACATGAATGGATATGTTTTTGATTCTGACGGCGTCCCAATCATATATCACATATACCGACGGGCCACCGATAAGAAGTTAAATATCCTCCGAATCTAAGCTCACGGGACCAACAATTCCAATGGAGATACTCATTTGCTAGATTCATTGAGGCTGGTCGAGCTGAGATGGAACAATCTAGGTATTGGTGGCTGAATGACAATGTCTAAATTATTCGTGTTTATTTTCTGTTTTTGTGCTTTTTCTTGTTACTTAGTTTTTAAGATTCATCTCATTATTGCTGCATCTAGTATTGTTGTTTATTTGTATTATAAATAAGGTATAGGTTTCAATATAAGGTAACATATTTTTTTTTTTCAATTGAACTTATTTATAATTAGGGTTTAACATATTAGGTATAGGATATAAGTTCATTTTTGTGTTAGTAGTATAAGTAATTTTTGAATAATGCTGGTTGGTTTTTTCTCCTTTTTCCAATTGAATCAAAAAATATGTAATAATCTTAAGTAATTTAAATTTGCAAGTGTATTTTTTTCATAAAATTTGTTCATTTGATAACGTATAAATTTAGAGAGCCATTCGGGCCATTAAGTTTTTTATAGTTTTATTGTTTGGAATTTGCTTTATGTTCTTTTAAAAATTTATAACGATTGGTATTAAATAAAGCGCTTTTGACTTGACTTTGACGCAGGCAACAAAAATTCAAGTGACTACAAATCGTTGCTTCGTGTGGTTGGCTTCACCCACACCGATTTTTTAAAGCTAGTTGGCCTTTGGCCAAGCTTAACTGGTGAGCTTAGTTCCCAGTATATTCGAAACAATCAATTCTTTCTGGATAGTCCGTTGGCTCAGGAAGAGGGAAGCGACTACTAATGACTACTTCTTGCTGGTTGGCCTTGCCTAGTAATTTTTTGAAAACCAGTTTGCCTCGTGCCTGCTAAGTCTAGTTGGTTTAAGTGCCTAGACGTGTTTTATTTAACCTTTCTGCTGTTTGGCTTTATCCAGCAGAATCGTTTGGAGGAAATCAATTGGACTTCTGCCTGGTTCGGTTTAGTTGGCTTAAGCACCTACACCTATTTCTACTCACCTCTTCCTGGTTAGCCTGTTGGCTCAGGAAGCATGACGCTTTTCTGGCCCAGAACCCCAACCACATATCTTAGTGCTCTAGTTTGCTATTTACCTAGAACCCTTGAATGCCGCCAAGTCTGAGTTGGGCAGAGGCCATTGCAGCAGACCTTTGAGCTGGCACCAAACCCGTCAGCATCGCTGAACACCGGGGCGGCAGAAGAAGCCACTCGACACAAAGGTTGTAGAAGCCAAATCACCGACCGAGCTCATTTTCAAATTGCCAAGCAGTACCGAAATTTTCAAATAAAAGAAAGCAATTCAGATAAATGATTTCGGTACTTTTCGTTTAACAAATTGAGTTGTCTCTATCTATTTACCATAATTTTCATTGTGAATGTTACGATACTCTTATGTTTTCAAGCCTACTATTCCGAATAACAATCTCTTAATGACATTTACAGTGATATTTTCACTTTAAAATGTCATCATTGTTTATTATTTTTACAAGTAAGCTACAAAGTTTGAAGTTACAAAGTTTGAAGTGCAACTGTGACCGGGATTTGTGGTTTCTACTGTTTTATCAGATAAGTAGTTTCACTTGGTTTTATTTAACAACGATTCCTTGTGTGTTTTCTTTTCTATTTCAAATCATGATGCGGAGTAGATGGAGTTGAAATTTTCAGAAACGACTGGCGAGGAACACGAGGTTTAGCCCAAAATAATATGTCAAACGGTTCTAGGCTATATTTTTAAGATGGTAGAATGGTGTTTAGTGATCTACATATCTTGCGTGCCTGGGGGCCCCACATAAAAAAAAAACAAGTATCTTCCTAGTATCACGTGTTTTTATTGCAATTTTTAAGTTGTTTATGGCTCAATTGATGTAAAAATTTCAGGATGCATGCCCTGCTACTTAGAAAATCGAAAGACAAGTTTTTGGAAAATTTATTGGTCTCCTTTTGATTTTAAAGACAAAAAATATGATATTTATAATATTTACTATTTTTAACAAAGTTGATCAAATTTTCACTTCTAAGGTATTTATTAGCATTATACTCATAAGCACTTAATTCTGTTTTTTCCATAAGATTGAAGATCGAAGATGTTACATTCCATTTGAGCGTGCTCCAGTTAAAGGTTCAGCGGGCTCCTGTTTCGTTTGCCGCTGATGGGCGTGGGTCATTTCGACTCTAAGCCCGCGCTTAGACCGCTAAACGAGTATACGATTTTTTGCGTTCCTTGGTGCTGGCATTCTTTCATTAACAAATTCAAACTACATTCTTTTGGGGACACATAGTTTAGTCAAAATACTTTACTATAACAAAATTTCATACTTTTCTCCCACTAACTAAATTTTATTTTATTGCCCATTACGATAATATTGTTGCAAGCTTTGAAATGCTTTGCACAATTGAAGTTGGGTGCTTAGTGAGTGAGAGAATTTCGGAAGCTAGTATAGATGCTAACGTTTCAAATTCTGAACCTGGAGGTTCTACTGGCATCGTGGGTTCAAGTTTCCCCGGGCGCAAGGAAATCTTTTTAGTTTTGTCAAATGCAATTGTTTCTTTGGGTATGGCGATTTGAATATAGCTAAACGTTCTCATCATTATATGCAAATCGCCATGTACACAAATGGCATTGTTGCATTTAGCGAAAATCTAAAGATGAACGGAGAGGACGGGATTAAAATGCATTGAACTTCAATCATGTTACCTCTATATAGAAGTGGATGATTGGGAATAAGGGTTGTGGGATTAATCAATCAGGTTATAGCAAAGGTTAGTGGTGAAAGTTTGGTGGGTAGTGGGAAAAGAAGAAAGTGTACGATTGATTGAGAAAGAATTAAATTGTGGATCCTTGAATTAAAGCCGAGTTGAATATTTAAAGACAAAAAAATGAAGTTTTCGATTTTGTTAGAAAAATGAGTTTTTGCTTGTAAAATCTATAAATAAATTATTGCCTACGAATTTTAGACAAAACTGCAAAGCGAAAAGCCTAGATAACGCTCAGTTTGCTTCAATCGGGGCAAGTTCATCCCCTTGTTTTAAGTTTGATTTTGTTATAAAGCTGTTCATTAGTTTACCATTTACCTTGACCTTGGACTCTGTGTTTAGCATAGTGACTTTTACCATGCCTAGTTTTATTGGAAGACAAAAGTCAAGCATTATTTTGTACAGAGCATTTCTGTCGACACTGTCGTATGCTTGCTTAAAGTCTACAAAGAGTTATTGCACATCGATGTTAAATTCCCAGCTCGTTTCAAGCACCTGCTTTGCCGCAAATATTTGGTCTATTGTGGACAGTCCACTCACTGATACTCTCCTATAATACTTTCATAGTACGGCTTTAATCTTCTATCTATTTTGAAGAGCACTTTATAAGATTTGCACAGTAGATTAATGCCTCTATAATTTTTACAGTTAATTTGTCCCCCTTTTTGTGGACAAAACATATTACCTATACTTTTCCGTCAGTCCTCTGGTAACTGCTCCTCTGACTGTATTCTGCATATTGGTCGATGCAGAAGGTTATTTAGATGAGAATACTCGCTCTGGAGCAGTTCTAGTGGTATTACATCTGTGGCGGATCAGCCACCCACCACGCAATCAACATTGCTGCCGACATATTGCGCAATGATCACACCCACAGCCAGTATACATGCTTATGCCCTACGAACAAAGTAGAGCAACACAGCCAGCATACATGCTTGTGGCCACGGGGGTATGCAATTCCATTCAATAGCAATTCATATTCAAGCAACGCATGGACATTTCATATTCAAGCAACGCATGGCCATGATATATGCACCCACGGATTGCTGCAACGAGAATAAGAGGAATGCAATCGCAGATACTGAGGTCGCAGATAACGCGACGCAGGTGCATTACCACCGCGGGCGAAGCAAAAGATGTGGTCAAGACTTTCGATCCAACTAAGCGGCTCGCTCTCTCAGTCTAAGTCACACTCTCAGTCTCAGCCTTAGTCACATTTTGTCCGACGAATTATTGTCTCTCAAAAAGTTTATTGAATATAAAGCGGAGCAATACAGCTCTAGTAGTGTTGGTTAAAACTAACACTACTAGAGTATGGTTACGATCCTACAATCGAACCACGCTTTAAGGACTACTGAGCATAGCAATAGGGTTCCCGCCGACGATCCACGAACGGGTAACTTCCAGCCATCGGCCATCAAAGGAGACGTTCCGAATATGCTAGTGGTCAATTCGGAGTTGCAGATACAGAGTTCGAAAATTGAACTATTATTAGTACTGCTGTTGTGCATCAATTTTATTGCCTTCACCTTCAAGTTGTACCGAGGCCGCGTCAAACGTCGCGCAGCACCTACCAATCGACCGGTCTAAGACGGCCACGCCAGCACCATCATCAACGCCGACGCCCGTTCTCCCAGCTGGACTTACACTGAAAGAAGAGGCCCACGACACGGATGGAATGGCTCGCTTTACCTTCAGAGTTCCACCCTTGTGGCCACTAGCCGCGTCACCGATGACTCGACCAAATTCAACCTGTTAGTGTCAAATCTCGACACAAGGGCGATGCAGCAGGTGCACAGCATCGTAACGAACCCGCCATCGGAAAATAAATACAGTCCGCTGAAAAATGCTCTATTAGCAGTCTACGCTGACTAAGTGCAGCGTATCTGAAAGCTCCTTTTGGAGATCGAGCTGGAAGACCAACGCCCGTCAAAGCTCCTCAATCAGATGCGTACGCTCGCTAACGGAAACGTATCCGACCGTTTATTGCAGCAAATGTGGCTGAACCGCCTTGATGTCACGCTGAGGAACATCCTATCGGAAAATGATGCTCCACTGCCGGATCTCGCAACAATCGCTAATCGTGTGTACGAGGTCATCAGGCAGTCGGTGGCAATGATTGTGAGGGACGACAAGCAGCGGCGCAGCACTCCATGAACGCCTCGAACCCTTAGCGAGCTAAACAACCTCTCCTCCGGAGCGCGAGGCCTCAGTCACCGGATGACAAAATCGAGGACACGCTTAGGACGTAATAGGCAGCGGGCAACCACGCAACACGACATACGTTGCACACAACCAAAGCAGCAGCAACAGTCACCAACACCCCGTACCAGACAGAACGACAAACAACTTTGTCGGTACCATTAGCACTATGGGCCCGAAGCCAAAAACTGCCGGCAACCTTGCTCGCACTCAAAAAACTAAGTATCGATCGTCCACACGTAGCGGCCTCCCATCGCACGATCCAACGATTAAGGATTGGCAAGAACATCAGGAAGAGCGCTTTCGTCATCGGAACGGGCGCAGACATTTCATGTATCCCACCATCAACTCCCCTGACGCTGCCTCGATGTTAGTGGCCGCCAATGGTTCACAAATTTGAATATTCGGCAAACGAGAGGTAAAGTTGGATTCGGGAGACGCAGTGAAGTTCAAGTGGACCTTTCCTACAGCCGATGTGAGCTCTCCAATCATTGGAGCAGACTTCATTAAACACTATGGCCTCCTCATCGACATAAAGGGGAGACGACTCATTGAGCGCGACCGACTCAAAACAATTATAACGCCCATAGCCCAACAGCTGCCCAAAGTGGACTCACTATCGACGGATATCAGTGACGAGCTCCGGTCCCTGCTGTTGGCTTATGCCCAATTCTTGAACGGCAGCCAACAACTGAACACCATGTGTACAAACACGCATCACATCCAAACCCAAGGACCGCCAGTCAACGTCAAGGCACGAAAACACTCCCCCGACAAGCTGACCGCCGCAAAAGCCGAATTCGCCGAGCTATTTGAACAAGGAATTTGCCGTCCATCAAAAAGCGCATGGAGCAGCCCCTTACTCATGGTGAAAAAGCAAAACGGAGATTGGTGACCATGCGGATACTATTGTGCGCTCAACGCTCGTACAATCCCAGACCGCTATCCAATTGGATTCCTCCAGGATTGTACCGCAGACCTTCACGGATCTACGTGATCGACTTGCAAAAGGCGTATCATCAAATTCCCGTAGAACCCAGTAACATCCCGAAGACTGCTATCATTACACCTTTCGGATTGTACAAATTCATGTACATGACATTCAGACTGTGCATCGCAGGCCAGACGTTCCAGCGCTTCATGCACGAGGTACTGCGAGGCTTGGACAACGTATTTGTTTATCTCGACGACATTCTGTCGTTCTTACCCGACCAGGAGGCACATCTGGAGCACGTGAAGGAAGTGTTGGACCGACTAGCCAGATTCAGTCTGATCATCAACACCCCCAAGTGCCAATTCGAAAAATTGGAAGTCAAGTTCCTGGGACACCCATCAGCAAGCACAGATTGAAACCCTTACCCGAAAAAACGGAGGGAGTTTCCACAACACCGAGGCGAAAGACCGCACACCAGCTGAAGTCATTTTTGGGGCTGGTCAACTTCTACCGCCGCTTCCTTTCACACGCAGCTCAACACCAGCGTGCCATACTACAGCTGATTGCGGGAAACCAGAAACGCGACCAAACGCCCCTCAATTGGATGGACGAAGCGATAGCCGTATTCGAGCAGTCCAAGTCAGACTTAGGGAAAGCCCCAACCCTGGCTCATCCCGACTCCAACGCCATATGGTCTCTACGTCAACGCATCAGACAGTGGCATCGGAGCCGTACTACAGCAATTGAGGGGAAGAGCTGCAACACCAGACGTCCAACGAAAGTACAGCACGTACAATTGGGAACTGTTAGCTTTATACGAGGCGATTTGACACTTTCGACACATGATCGAGGGCAGAGTTTTTACCGACCACAAGCCCTTGCATTTTGCACTCCAGCAGCGCTCCGAAAAAGTATCGCCTAGGCAACAGTGCCAGCTGGACTTCATATCGCAATTCACCATGGACATCCGACTCATACCAGGCCGGGAGAACGCCATCGCTGACTACCTTTGAAGGGTAAATAATATCAAATCTTTTGACCTTAACGCTATGGCCCTTGCTCAGAAAGATGATTCCAAGCTTCAAGCACTATTAAGCAACCAAGACTAGCCGCTCGAATGGAGACAGCAGAAGTTGACCGACTCCTCCCTAACTCTTCACTGCATCATCACTCAGGAGACGATACGCCATTTGTTTTTAATTTCGTCTGGGTTGCTATGATTGTTCCTTGTTCACTTTAGCAAAGACTTCTTTGTAAATTGAAGCCATCCCATAGTTGTTTGATAGAGGCATATACCGATCGGATTTCTTGTAGGGTCATGTTTGCGTTTGTCTGTTGGATATTGGTGTTGATGGTTAGAGCTTTGATATGTACCACGGGTTGGCGGAAGTCCCCAACAGGTTTCTATCGCGCGCTACATGGAACGTATTCTATCCTGGATGAAACGTGGTGGTTGTTATTTGAATAGCGTAGAAAGTATTTTTGAGCGCACACCAATTGTGTTCCAGATATCTCGAAGAGGGCCGAGCTGGGACCCCATCCCATGGATGCAGTCCACTGGTAAGAATATCGTACCAATTCCTATTCAATGATGGCCGTTGGATAAGGCCTATTTTTGGTAGTTGCCTACGTGAATAATGAACGTTTTTCTTTTACTTTCTAAACGTTTTCTCCCTATAAACTCAGTAGCAAAAGTATTATAAAATCGAATTCTGTGGAGCCTTTCTCATTCAGCACCTTCCTTGACTCTAATGGTTGTTCAATTATTTCTTGAGAACTTACCCGTTCCCTTTTATCCAGACAGCAATGAGAAAAGACAATTTTATCAAAAAAAATTATTCATTTCATCATTCATGCTCGTTTCATACTACATCAGAAACTTACTTTACTGAACAAACTACTCACTGCATTTAGAAAAGATAAGATTTGAAGAAAGATCTGTTGGTGTCATGAACACGAGAACGGAGAGAAAATAACACAAGAAAACTTTTCTTAGCTATTTTCGCTGTTATTTATAATTTTCTATTTGTGCGGGTATACACAAAGGTATGCTTTGCCTTTATTAAACTTTCCAAGAAAACAAAACGGAGTCATTAGTTTTCGGAGGAATGCCGCCGTCGCTCCTTTTCTCCATTTCTTAGGTCCTTTCTACTGTACACTTCGCTCTTTATTTCACGGTTGCTGACTTTCTTTGCGACGCAACTTCCTAATAGAAAAGTCACGAAAATGAAATTCATCATCCGTGCTTCATTTTATACGAGTATTCTCTTTATTTGATTGTAGAAGTTTTTTCAACTTTCCGCTGGGCTTTTATTAGTGAGGACATTCTTTCTATAAAGGGATTGTGCAAGAAAAGGTGCAAGAGCTGTACAAATTAGTGTTTTACACTCAATTTAAAGCTTTTTAAATTTTACTCAAAAGTTCAGTCAAGCGAGCTTATCCATAAGCTACATCTCAACATCCACCACATTCACATGAATTTCAGTTGATCCTTCCAAATCCTTGCAAACATTTATCCCAACAAATCCAACCTTCAACAAAACTGATTGAAATACATCCAACTTAACTTTTCGCGCGCGATGAAAAGGTGCCGCATTCCATCAAAGAAAATGCTGACAATGAAAACTTAAGCAACCGAGAATTACGACCCTCATAAGTTGTAATGAAAAATTATGCTTTCCCAGCTTTCGCAAACGCGCGACCGACGCGACGCACTATCCAAAAAACCAAATCAACTTGCGGTATGATCCTTTGACTGGTAGACTTTTCCATTTCCTTTCTCGTTCGCTTTAACTTTCCCCAAAAAGGACACAGAAAACAATATACCACGTGTGCGATGAAGTCAAATGGTTGTCGTAAGAAGTGAATTTGTAAAGGAGGAACATTCGTCGAGACTTGGAGCGTACTCGCACATGCAAAGTACCTCCATCAATCTACAGCAGACTGACGGCATATACAATTTCTTAAATGGCTGTGTAAGCTTACTGATATTTATTTTCGGCAATTTTCATTTTAATGAACAAAAGCACAATGTACGAGTATGAATGAGAAAAAGAATTTTTAATGGAACCTATATGTCACATGTGAAACAGTTGAGTTTTCAGGATGGATTGATATGCCCGCACGTGAAAGCAATCCTGAGGCAAACGATATTATTTATAGAAGCTTTTTAAATCGTTTTGGAGAACATTTATTGTCCTTTTCAGGAAATTCGCCTATATTACAGGCAATACATGTTGAGTTTTCATTTTGTAAATGTTATCCCATAGAAAACTTTCCCCTTGTTCCAACCAATGAAGAACGGGGCTTGAACTTTCTTGAATAAATTCTGAGTTAAAACTATACTTGTATCAAATGCCTTATTCTGCTAGAAGTGACTTTATACATGCAAATTATTCATTAAAAGTTGTAAAAGAGACAGGGACTCTGTTCATTTTGTTGGGAGCGAACACATACAACATACTCGGATATACTTCCGCTTCATCACGGAAGTAGTTGCGAGCGAGCAGACACTACCTATGTACTCGCACTTCGCTAATGAAAATTAGTCAAAGAAACACATACGCAAGTACGCAAAGTAAACGAAAAAGATTAACCCGCAATGATACAGGTATTCACATCGTGAACGGTAAGCTTTGGGTGTGCTTCGAAGAGAGGTAAGCGGAAAGGAAAACCGAAAGTTCCGGCGAAAACACTCTTTCGCTCAATGTCCCCAGTTTCGCTATTTCACCTCAAGAGATCGTGGGGAAGCCGAAAGCTTAAGCTAGAAGCACTCCTACGAAACCAAAAGCTTAACCAAAAAATACTCTTTCACTCAATTTCCCCAGTTTTTCATATTCACTAGCCGAACAAGCGAGACGAAGCGGGGAGGAAAAACTTTCGTGGAACAAGACCGTACGTGTTCGGCTTCTCAGCACCTTTAAAGAGAATTTAGGTTGAAAGGTCACAACAGAACAGCATTTAACGTTCTTGGGCAAAGCATGCCAGGCAGTCTTGTTTGAGTCTGTATTCAAATCCAGTAAGGGAGCGTGCTGCTACCCAATTATCATTTACAACATCTAAGTATTCGCGGTTTAGTTTGCGTTGGAAGTGCTGTTCGGTGATCAGTAGATGGCAGGTGGTGAGGTGTTGGCTTGAGCCGCGGACTTCAATCGGCCTTTTAGCGTTTCACGCCGTGTGGCCACCCTGATCCGCAAGCCTGTCTTCTTAGTTCCCTCTACAGGCTGGCGTTCACCTGTGACGCACCACTAGTCAAGTGAAAAGCGTTTCACTCAATATTGATAGACGTTTAAAATAATTAAATAAGTGAAAATGTAGTTAATCGACTCGGTTATAATCCAAATGTTTTAATAAGACGATTAATAAAATAAAAGCAATTTTTTCAAGTTAACTCTTGCCTTGGTTAATTTGGTTTCAATGGATAGACTAGCAGGTAAGTGTGTTACAAGGAGTTCTCTCCCCGGGAGCCTTGATGATGTATATAGGACACACATCAAATGAGCTCCCAGTTCATACCAGTATACATAGGGTGTACTGGTTATGTAACAATCAGACCTCTTATTCCGAAAGAATATATGCAAATAATTCTTTCAAGTACTGAACAAACGTACGCAGTAGGAAGGCTACCAGAAAACTTCCTCCTCTGGCCTTGGGACCTTGAAACCGATAAACAATTTGTTTTAAACGAAACTAAACATGCAATTTTGGTTGATTTTTAATGCACAAAGTCTCATGGTTAGCTTAACTGAATTCTGTGCCATAAAGATCACCACATTATCAACCTACCTTACTTATCAGAGACAATGGATCAAGATATCCTGAGCCATATAGTCCGCCAAAGGAAGGGTATGCTGAAGAATAACTTTTGTCTACCTACCTTATTTGCATTTACTGGTTATTATACGTAATGCTGGTTATCTTAGTAGCTTAGTTCATTACGTTCGTCACAAGTACAATCTGCTTAGAGTGGCCTAACATAATTTGCCTAAGCTCATGGCCTTCAATTTCGAAATCTGAGCAGCGGATGAACTGTTTCGTCGACCGAGTCAGACCAGCGTTTCCTCGGTTTCCAAACTGGCCTCCAACCTTTAGTTCTCCCAACGAATATCATTTCGGCTGTCCGTTGTTTACCCACACGCCAGCTCATCGCAGCTTCCCCAGTCTTACAATCGTTCAGACCTTCGGCTGGTCAAAAATTTCATACAGCTCATGGTTGCATTGAATTCCATCTAGCTTCACCCCAAATTATTCGCCTCAGGACCCGACGCTCGAGGGCGTTCAATAGTTTGCGTATGCTTGGGTTAGGATCCATGTTTTACACCCATTACATTGCACAGGATTTATCACAGATTTGTGTACTTAGAGCTTTGTTTTCCTGTATATGCAGCTAATTTTCATTACCGCCAAAACTGAATAAAAAATGTTTATGTGCGAGCTGTTCTTGGCGCTTAAATATACCAATTTGCCCACATTTTCGATATTGCATTTGTCAAGAGTGATATCTTTGGTATTTAAAGTATTTTTCCTCGATTGCATCATGAGCTTTTTTTATTCTCATCAATTTGTAACCCAACTAGTTTTGCTTCATTGCTGGGTTTCAGGAAAAGTTCTTTGGCGTTTGTTGACGACCGGGACAAATATTGATTTGTCTACATAGGCAACCTCTTGGCTCAACTTGTATAGCATATCTCTTGTATCGACTGATAGCTTTCTAACCTTTTTTAACACACTTCTACTAATAATGTTGGCGTATGATGTGATTTCATTTTCTAAGATCTTTGAAAATATTTTGTGCACCATGCAAAGGAGTGTATGCCTCTATAGTTTTTGTCACCCTTTTGTGGAAAGCGAATATAATTCACTGGCTCTACTTATTCGGCATATGTTCTTGTTGCCAAAAATGCAAGGGAAGCACTGGCCGACAGGAATACTCTTGGAGGCTAGTATTCTATCTGGAATTCCACCCCCACGTAACCGAAGAAATTCGCAAAGGGGGAATGCCGATCAACAAGGGCACTCATGGAGGCTAGCATTCTTTGGGGGGCGCTGGCCTCCTGGGATGATTGGTAACGACCATGAACGAATCTGTACTGCGCTTTTGACAACGAACTGAACCTGATGCTGATGCTGGCGGATTTGATGGTTCGGACCTAGTTACTTTGCACGGTAGTGCCGAGGTGACACTCGTGTGTGAACGGCTCCAATTCAACTATCATACCTTCTCCATCCAGGTTAAATCTTGGCAGGCTTCAGAGTACGTTCAAAGTTCGTACCATTGGGTTTGGTGGTTCAGTTTAGACCCCTGATGGTCAGTTTTGCCCAGGAGAAGAAGACAATACCTACCACACATTTTTTTTTCGTGCACAAAATGGAGCAGGCTATGAAGACACTTCAACAACGAGACGGGAGAACTCACCCCGAATAACATGGTCGCGGTGATGTCTGAATCGGTAGGAAAATGGAATCAGGTGCCACATTAAGCTCGGGCAGAAAAGATAAATAAGACTCACAGCAGCCAGGAGCGTTGGGGCGGGGGGATCACTTGTCTGGAAATTCCTCTTCCCCTCTCCCCTCCCACTAGAAGGGAGATCCCCTAGCTTGAAGGCACCTCATGACTTAGCAAAACGAGACCTGGCCCGTTCTAGGCTGGGTTCTCGGGTTGACAGGGGAGGTGTTTAGTCTAGTCCCCTTCTTGCGACCATGGGAGTCTCACACTCTGTGCGTAAATGACATTCACCCCTAACCACAAAAAATTGTGCTAGATGACTTTCTAGACGGCTTTCTGAACACCGCTGGCAATATATTGTTACATGTACAAATAATTCTGCGAGCTGCTGTCGCAATTGTTTTCATAATCAACGTCAACAAATGAATTTACTCGAACCCACGAGAACCCAACAAGCATGATCAACATCTGCAAGTGACGTCACTCCATTCATTAATTTGCTCGAATCTACCAGGTACCTCTCGGTAGAACATTCGATAATGTACGAGAAGTGGGTGAATAGGTAGAGACCCTATATAAAGGCGAGCTGAATGAATGGGGGGATTCATTCATTACAACCGCGATAGAAAACTGCGATATAGTGGAACGTGAAGTGAAGACGATTGATTGTTTGAGTGCGAATTGATTTAGAAGACAATTGCGATAAGAAATTTATGGACAAGTGTTAGATTTTTTTCATAGTGAAAATTAAAATTAGTGAAAGTGTTAAATTGTTAAATTGTTTATTGTGCATTTTTGTAATTAAATAAATTCTTTTAACTTAAATTAAAAGACATTGCGTTTTCACTTTCCCAGAACATTAAAATTATTGGCCGCGAACCAATAACACGCGACAGTGGTGTCAAGAAGTGCGAAAGAAAAATTTTGGAAGTGAAAACTTTTGAACATTTTTGTGCACAATAGTGAAAATTAACGCGGAAACTGGTAGAAAAACAGCCGAAACAATAAAAATGCCAGGAAACTTACATCTAAAAATTGATCAATTGACCATATCGGAGCTCAAGGAGGAGTTGGAACAGCGAAACCTGGCCACACAAGGTACAAAAGCCATACTGATTGCACGCTTGCGTGATGCGATCGAGTTGGAAGGCGTGAATCTGGATGCGGGTGAGCCCTCAGATGCGGAACAAGGCGCAGAAGGTGGAGAAGAAGAAACACCCAAATCAAAGGAGCCAGAAAATGCGATATTGTTGATGTTAATGCTGATGCAGCAAGAGCAGCGACAACAGTCATCTAATTTAACTGTGAAGCTTAATGAACAATCAGCGAAGCTTAATGAACAATCAGCGAAGCTTAATGAACAATCAGTGAAGCTGGATCAACAAGCGATCGAAATCAAGGCAGATTTTCAAAAACAGTCCACCGAAATAAAAGCGGAGCTCAGTAGTCTTAACAAGCAAATTAAAGGCGTCGAGGAAAAGGTTGACCAGGCCGAAGAAAAGGTTTACCAGGTCGAGGAAAAGGTCAGCCAGGTCGAAGAAAGAATGAACCATGAGATGGAAAAAGTGAAAAAAGAATTGGAAGCTGCGAAGGCAGTAGCAACCACTTTACCAGCCCCGCTTATAACCGCAGCGCAAAGCACATCCAGAAATGTGCAAGCACCAATATTCGATGGGCAAACGGTCTGGAGTATTTACAAGACCCAGTTTGAAGCTGCCGCAAGGGCAAATCACTGGAATGAACAGGACCGAGCAACTGCGCTGATTCTTGCTCTAAGAGGACCAGCTGCCGAGCTTTTGCAGACGATCCCCGTTGAATCGCAATCAAACTCGAATGCTATAATGAATGCGCTCGACATGCGTTATGGAGACGATCATCTAAAGCAGATTTATCGGTCACAGCCAAGGCATCGGGTGCAGAAGTTTGGTGAAACCCTACAGCAGCTAGCCCAAGACATTGAGCGACTAGCACTTTTGGCTTACCCAGCCTACGACCCAGAACATCGAGATGATGCAGCGACAGAAGCATTCATCAGCGCACTAAAGGACCCGGAATTGCAACAAGCCGTGCGTTTAGCTCAAAAGCAAACGGTTAAGGACGCATTCGCTTACAGTCTGAACTTTGAGGCAGCGAAAAATGTGACTCGTACCACTGCCCGGATTCGTGAGGTAGTGATAGACGATTGCAGGTGTGAGCCCGTGGCAATTGAGCGAGACCCGCATGTAAATGGTGCGCCTAGATGCTGGAATTGCGGAGAGAAGGGGCACCTACAAAGAGACTGCAAGAAACGAAGAAAACCGAGCTATTGTCCAGGGTGTGCAGCTAGAAGCAGATCCAGACCGAGTCAGGAGCCCAGAATGGAAGCCCTTCAAACAGAGGGGTCGGGAAACATGTAAGAGCCAACTTTGTGGGGCAGAGATTGGCTAGGAGGATCGACGTCCCCAGCACCACCATCACCGTGTCAAGACTACATCGTGGAGAAGCGGACTTATGCCTTCCGGGTCAAGTTAACGGAGCAAACTGCACCATAACAATCGACACTGGTGCAACCCGATCGATTATCCGACCAGACCTAGTTAGGCAGCAACAACTTCACAAGGGCAGAGTTTTCTCACTACGGACAGCTACGGGAGAAACTGCACCTGTTCATGGAGAGGTCAACCTCCAGATACAGTTGGGAGACCTTGTGTTCCGACACAATTTTCTGGTCGCAAACATTATGGATGACTGCATTCTCGGAATGGATTTTCTGCGACCACATGGAATCACGTTGGATTTGGGCAAACGTGTATTGAAATGGCAGAATGTAGAAGTACTGATGGAGGATCCCAGCGTCCACATTCCCAAGATGAATGTAGTGGTATGTACTGGCACTGATGTACCGAATTTTTCCGAAAGCATTGTATGGGCCAAGCTTGATGGTGATTCCGGAGACCACCGATCTTATCTGATAGAGCCAACGAAGACGTCCGCATTACGCAGTTTGATTGTAGGACGATGCCTTGTAAGATCTTTAAGGAACGGATATGTGCCGGTTAGAGTCCTTAACACCGCAGACTCAACTACGAGCATCAAAGCGGGAGAAGTCATCGGCTGCTGCCAGCCTATTTCCACCATCACCTCTTTGGAAGCTACTCACGACCATCATTGGAGTAGGAGGCAAGACACAGACAAAGCCCGTGAATCCACGTCTGCAATATTGAAGCAGGTCAAATTGCCAGTGCAGCTATTCAAACGAGCCTCTGATCTGGTCACCAAGTACAGTGACATCTTCTCAACAAGCCCGGATGACCAAGGCCGAACGAGTATGGTAACTCACGTCATAGATACACAGGGAGCCAAGCCGATTCGACAAGCAGCGAGACGTCTCCCTATAGCCAAACAAGGAGAAGTGAGCGCGCTGATCTCGGACATGGAAAAACAAGGCGTTATTGAACCTTCTGTCAGTCCATGGGCCGCGCCAGTAGTTCTAGTGAAGAAAAAGGATGGTAGCACTCGCTTTTGTGTCAACTATAGGCAGGTTAACGACGTCACTAAGAAAGATAGTTACCCACTCCCACGCATCGATGACATCATGGACACTTTAGCCGACGCAAAATGGTTTTCTACACTCGATCTCAAGAGTGGCTACTGGCAGGTAGAAATTGACAAGAAGGACCGAGAGAAGACCGCATTTTCAGTTGGGACCGGATTGTGGCAATTTGTGGTGATGCCGTTTGGGCTTTGCAATGCTCCAGCCACTTTCGAACGCTTGATGGAATATGTGCTACGTGGTCTAACCTGGAAAACCTGCTTGGTATACCTAGATGACATCATCGTCATCGGTAGAACGTTCGAAGAGCATGTGCGGAACTTAGAAGAGGTTTTCTCCCGATAACGACTGGCAAATTTGAAACTTAGTCCCGAGAAGTGTACTCTTTTCGCAGATGAAGTAAAATACCTGGGACACGTCGTATCAGCAGAAGGGGTCAAAACAGACCCTGAGAAAATTGAAGCCGTGAAAAGTTGGCCAACACCAAACAACAAGCGCCAACTACGAAGTTTTCTGGGTCTGGCGACCTACTATCGAAGATTCGTCAAAGACTTTGCCAAAATAGCTAAGTGTCTCCATCAGCTAACCGAGAAAAATCGTCCGTATGTCTGGAATGAACAATGCCAGACAGCCTTTGAGACCCTGAAGGAAAAGCTGTGTGAATCACCCGTGCTGGCGTATCCAAAACCCGGAAAAATGTTTGTAGTTGACACCGATGCAAGCAACGGCGGTATTGGAGCTGTACTCTCCCAGCAGATCAATGGCGAAGAAAGAGTCCTCTCTTATTACAGTGGAGTTCTTTCAAAAAGTGAGAGGAACTACTGTGTGACCAGGAAGGAGCTATTGGCTATAATAGAGGCCACCAAGCAGTTCCACAAATACCTATATGGCCAGAAATTTGTTCTTCAAACGGACCATGCATCGCTGAGATGGCTACTTAACTTCAAAAACCCCGAGGGACAAGTTGCGAGATGGATCGAAAGATTGCAGTCATACGACTTTGAAATTGTTCATCGAAAGGGCGGAGTTCATGGAAATGCTGACGCCCTATCTCGTCGCCCATGTCCAGCTAACTGCAAGCATTGCCGACGGATTGAGGAAATGGAACCGCCCGTTGATCTGCAACTGATAACAGCCGAATTCGATAAAGGTTGGTCATCGGAGGAGATTCGAAATGCCCAGCTAGCCAATGAAGACATCGGACCATTGCTCGTATGGAAGGAGACGACTGGGCGACCTGAGTGGAAAGACGTTTCAATGCATGGCGCAACCCTGAAAAGCTATTGGGCACAATGGAACTCCCTTCAGGTTGAGGGTGGCATACTCAAGCGGAAATGGGAAACGGTGGATGGCAGCTCTTATAGGATGCAAACTATACTACCCAAAAGCTGAATTCACGATGTGGTTAAGGAAATGCATGAAGGATCCTCGGGAGGCCACCTTGGTGTTAACAAGACCTTAGCGAAATTGCGGGAAAGGTTTTACTGGCTCCACGCTCGAGAAGACGTAGAGGACTGGTGTCGTAGATGCACAATTTGCGCTTCCATCAAAGGCCCAAAGCGACGACTGAGAGGACAAATGCAAACCTATAACGTGGGGGTACCGTTTGAAAGGATTGCTGTTGACATCGCAGGACCCTTTCCTGAATCTGAATGGGGAAATCGATACACGCTGGTTGTAGCCGATTATTTCAGCAAGTGGCCCGAGGTCTACCCCATTCCCAACCAGGAAGCAACTACTGTAGCTGAACAGCTAGTGTTAAATTGGGTCAGTAGGTACGGCGTACCTGGCGAACTACATTCGGACCAAGGCCGAAACTTTGAGTCACTAGTTTTTGGCGAAATGTGCGAGCTGCTCGGAATACGGAAAACGAGGACAACACCGCTGCATCCCCAATCCGATGGAATGGTCGAACGTTTCAACGGCACGCTCAATAAACACCTGGCAAAGATGGTTGACGAGAACCAAAGGGACTGGGACCGACATATCCCACTATTTTTAATGGCGTATAGAGCCGCTGAACATGCATCGACGGGCCAAGCCCCAGCCAAAGTCATTTTTGGAAAGACTATTCGTTTGCCAGCCGATATAAAGTTCGGAACACCCCCTGAGAAACCCCAAACGGTCTCGGAGTACGCAAGTGATCCAAGACAACGGTTGAACCAGATACATCGGACAGTGCGAAAACACCTCGAATCGGCTACTGACCGCATGAAGACCAGGTATGATCTAAAGGCTAATTCTACTGGCTTCCAGCAAGATGACTTGGTGTGGCTTTATAACCCGCAACGGCGAAAGGGTAGGTCTCCAAAGTTGCAACATAATTGGGAGGGACCATACCGAGTTACAAAGCGAATCAACGACGTCGTATACCGAATACAGGAACATCGTAAGCCGAGAGCTAAAATGAAAATCGTGCATCTGGACCGTCTTGCCCTATATTACACCCAGGGAGAATTGACTACAAATAGCGACACATCTTTTCGGGGCGAAAAGAACTGAGGTGGGGGCAGTGTTACATGTACAAATAATTCTGCGAGCTGCTGTCGCAATTGTTTTCATAATCAACGCCAACAAATGAATTTACTCGAACCCACCAAGCATGATCAACATCTGCAAGTGACGTCACTCCATTCATTAATTTGCTCGAATCTGCCAGGTACCTCTCGGTAGAACATTCGATAATGTACGAGAAATGGGTGAATAGGTAGAGACCCTATATAAAGGCGAGCTGAATGAATGGGGGGATTCATTCATTACAACCGCGATAGAAAACTGCGATATAGTGGAACGCGAAGTGAAGACGATTGATTGTTTGAGTGCGAAGTGATTTAGAAGACAATTGCGATAAGAAATTTATGGACAAGTGTTAGATTTTTTTCATAGTGAAAATTAAAATTAGTGAAAGTGTTAAATTGTTAAATTGTTTATTGTGCATTTTTGTAATTAAATAAATTCTTTTAACTTAAATTAAAAGACATTGCGTTTTCACTTTCCCGGAACATTAAAATTATTGGCCGCGAACCAATAACTTGCGACAATATTTAATGAGCGCCACTGGAATTTGCCCAGATGCCCGGCGGTTTATTATTCTTTTGGGCTTTGATGGTAGAACCAACTTCATCTAGGGCTAGTGGAGTGAATGGAAGTTCTCCAAGTTTATCTATTGGCTCTGAAGCTCCGGAGCTGTGCGGAGAATCAAGGAGGTTCTTGTGATATAATGCTCATCATTCCTTAATCCTGTTCCATCAGCGATGATGTTGACGGTGTCAATACAGTAGAGCTTAGCCTTAGGCTAATAATCTCGTTTCAGGCTTTTCGTTAGTTGGTGTACTTGTCTTGTGTTGTTCCGCGCTAGACTGACATGGATGCTCCTCAATTGGTCGTCAATGAATTATCTTTTCTTAATTCTAAATTCCTTATGCGTACGACATAAATAGTTTAATTTGGTCAACTAAATGATCTGAAGCACAATTGGCTCCTCGGTTTGTGCGGGCGACAAGTGTGCTTGCGGCCCAACGTTGTTGGATTTGAACATGGTCGATTTGGTTTTGTGTGTTGCCCACCGATGAAAGATAACCTGGCCAATTTATGTATGCGTCGATGTGCGTGACAAAGCTTCTGCTACATGCAAAGGTAATCAGGTGCTGGCCGTTGTCATTTGTTTCATCGCACAGGCTATAGCCTCCAGTCTTTCATCGATATGATAGCCCGTTACAACGTCAGCGTTCAAATTAGCCAGAACTATTCTACTGTCACTTGTAGGTAATGAATATAAAAAATATACCCAAGCATAGTTAGGAAAAAAGTTTTGCAAACAAAGTAGTAACGCCTACACATAGCAACTCAGCCTATATTTAGTAAATTTTAATTGGCTTAGAAAATATGATATGTTGGTACCGTGTATCAATTATGTGGCAATTTTGTTTGCGTTGTAATGACATTGTTATTTCAGCATTTGCAATGATTTATCAATTTTACAAGTCATTCCTAAAATTTCTTTTGAAAGCTTGAATGTACAGGGTGGTGCAAAGTTAATCACTATGGTTCTTCCAACTTGAGTCCAAGTTTCAAGTGCATCAGGTCACAAAAGACTCAACCAGGTACTACCGCACGGTCTCATCATTGGACCACGGCGCAATAGCCAAGGCGGCCTAAATCCTCCGCACGCCGCCGGAGCTCGACAAATACAGGAGCCTCAAGGCAGCCATCTTCTCCCGCTTGACGGATTCTCCTACGCCCAGCTACACAATCTTCTTACAAGTGTCGCTCGAAGACAGCCGTTCGTTACGGCTGCCGCGTCACATGCACTCCCTTGCTGGAATGCGAGTAAGTGACGATGTACTGCGGATCAAACAGTTCAACCTCCTGCCACAATCAATGCGGCACATGCTGCTCTTGATCAGAAACCAGACGCTGGAAGAGCTCACCGCGGTCACAAGTGAGGCATACGACATGCACTCGGTAGTAATGGCCACGTCCATCGAGGCAACCACGCGCTTCACGACACCCTCATCTAGTTTCTCCTCAACACGCAGTTCCCCGGGCCAGATCGCAGTCGAGCTGCGCCTAGCAATCGCACAGTTGACAGGTTTGACCCACGCGGCACTCCGGCAACCACTTGCAGTGCCAACATGCAGCGTGGGCACTCCTCATCACGAGATGGCCGCCAAGGAAGAGCACGCCGCGCTACTCCAGGTCCCGAACCACATACAGGATATTTCTGGTATGACAGCGAACACGGAGCCCGGGCGGTACGGTGCAAGCAGCCCTGCACATTTCCAGCTTAGGGTACCGCTACCAGAGCTCGGAAAACTAAGATTGCCAAAACTGAACTCACACCGGCAACAACCCGGAAAAACACCTCTATGTCTTGGACCGTACTACAAAAGCTCATTTTCTGGTAGATTCCAGCTCTGCCCTCTCCACCATTCTAAGGCACCTGATCGCCTGGTCTCTTCAGAACAAAGCCTCGTGTTGAAGGCAGCCAATGGTATGCCTACCGCCCCCTTCGGCACCCAGCGAAACCATATTACATAATACCAAATTAATAAAAAAAGATCACAAAAGATCTTTTGCAAATTACTGGGGTATTGCTATACTGTCTACCACTCTTAAACTTTTTGAACAAATTATATGTAATAAAATGTTCTCTTCTGTCGAACTATATTTAACTGAAGACCATATTGGTATTTGAAGAAATCGATCTACTCCTTCCAGTCTCATTGTAATAACTTCAGACGATATGGAAAAAGATAGCCAGATTGATTCCATATACACAGACTTCAGCAGAGTATTTGATTGTGTGAGTCATGGAATATTGATAAAGAAACTTGACAGTTTTGGAATTATCGGTCTATTGCTTAGCTGTACTTATTTTTATCTGAAGAGCCGAACACAACATGTCTAGTTTCAAGGACGTTTATCTTCAGAAATTCACTTCTTTTCGATATTTTCATATCTGATCTTTCAGAGGCATTATGATATACTTGTATATTATATCTTTTTTACGCCACCGAACTGTCATATTAATAGTACACTTCTGGTAGTAGTCTGGTAGTGGTCTAGTGATTAGAGCATGAAACGCACAAGCCGAAGGTCCAGGGTTCAAATCTCGTTGGTGAACAACGTGACAGTTCAGAGGATTTTTCGGACAGACTACGAGTGTTCACTGAGTAGTGATATGTACTGATTCAATTAGATCGTATCATAGCTGAGCGGACACACGGGTGCATGGTACTGACTAAGCCAACTTCCAAAAAAACCAATACGGTCATGAAAATGAGATACTCTGATTATCCCAAAGCAACGGCCCGAGAGGGGCTGTAGTGCTAAAAAGAAAAGTATAAAGAATACACTTCTGAGTAGAGTCAAGAGTGTTGTGGACCTTGGCGTAGCCCTAAATTCTGAGCTCCGATTCAACCTTCATTATGATAAAGCCCTTTCTAAAGCATATAAAACGTTAGGCTTTATCAAAAGGATAGTCAAATGATGTAAGAATGTTTAGGTAACAGAATCATTGTATACATCATTGGTGCGTCTTATTCTGGAATATGCCTGCTTAACTTGGAACCCTGTTTTTGTTGCTCATAGCAAAAGGTTGGAGTCTGGGCAGAAAGGGTTTTTCCTCTTTGCTCTAAAGTCCCTGTATGGCCCCATGTTTTTTCATAATCTACCGCCATACGCAAATCGACTCCAATTGTCTTCAGTCTCTTCTAGGAGAATCGCCTTGTCCTCATGTCTGCTTTTTTATGACTTGAGGGGTAATATTAAGGTAAAAATCATATCAGATAAGATCCGTATGAACGAGCCCGCGAGAAGTACAAGATACTCTCATGCTTACCATTAACAGACACCAAACTATTTATGCAGGCAGTGAGCCAATTAATAAATGTTGTAGAAATTTCAAAGGGTTTAGTGAACATTATTCTTCATATACATTGTTAAAATGAGATTTGGTTATTAAAATAACAAACTACCTCAAGTCGTCTAGCCTGAATAAATCTGGCCAAATTCTGACTGTGCACCGAACGTATCCTTCTATGCAGCAAGTATCTACTAAGTTTGGCCGAAATTCTTGCCAAATTAAATTGAACAGAAACGTCTTTCTCGTACTTCAATGACTGCCAGCAAAAGTATACACAATGGCCGAATCTTTATTGATTAGCGGGTCAGAACCTTCTGATCCCCATTCTACAATTTCTCTAAGTATTTAACTATTTCTCAAACATAAAATACTTAATTTATTACATACTGCCCTCATTAATCAGTACTCAACTTTTGTGGTCTTGTGACCCACAAATCAATTAACACCTCATAACGTCTTCATATGCATTTGTTATTCAACAATCGTTACGTAACCTCTTCTAAGCCATAAATTCTTATTTTTCAAGTGCGTGTACGATGACCCAAGAATGCATGGCAATGTTTTTGTTTGTCTTTCGGAATGCGGAAAGTGAAAGTAAAAATTGTTGAGTGCTGATTAATGAGGTTTCACATTTCAAGTGTGTGATATTTTAAATGTTTGTATGTAAGTAAATCATACTGCATGATTGCATGTATGTTAATTTGTATGTGATTTAGAATTAACATATCTAATGTTAAGTGAATGAATGTTTTTAGATTATGTGTAATTGAATGAAAATAATTTGAATGAATGTTTTTATATTATGTGTGAATGTTTGAATAAATGTAATTAATGAATGTTTAGTAATTATGTGTGCTCATTACAACATCCAAGGTCTAGTTTAAATCCAAAATTTTAATAACCCTTTCTCCCTCAACACTTTAAATTAGTTTAAATGCTTGTAAATTTTTATCATAATTGATCTGCCTTGTTCTAGAGAAAAAACAAATAATATCACTCGCTGAATTCTTAAAGATGTACATGATATACACCCTAACAAGCCTGTAGTGCCTGAGTCAACCGGAAGCACATATTGCCCATTAGCCACGTAATGTTGTTGTAACACCGAAAATTTAAGCCACCATAACTTCGTTGAACAATACGCGATCCTTCTGAAGTTTATTTGTTAGCCTTATAAGTGGCAATATACACGTGGAATTTTATTTAAGGGTACCCTTACGATTTTATGCAAGAAAATATAAAATTGATCAATCATACTATTACTAACAAAGTTTAGCGAATTTCAATTTCTCATGTATAGAGAACTACAGGGTTATCCATTTCGTGGTAGGAAAGTACAATCCTGCCAATTGACATCTGTCAAATAAAATGTTATCAGAATTAAATGTCAATGTATTTAGAAATATGGATCATTTAACAGTCGAAGAACGCGTTAAAATTATTAAATTTTATTATAAAAATTGTGATTCTGCTGTATCAACATTTAGGGCTTTACGAGCCAATTACGGTCGAATAATCGACCTACACAGCAAACAATTTCGAGCACATTGAGAAAATTTTAAGAGACTGGATCACTTCTTGATATTGCAAGGCCTGTGCATCGACTCCCGATTAGCGCTGGTGTGGCTCTGAGCACTTGTCCCCATAAGGGCTTGTGCCAACCCTCGCAAGGCCTTCCTGCTCTGCAAAGATAACCATGGGACCAAAAAGGCGACTACACACACGAACGGAGATAGCGGCTCCGAGGGAAGACCCAATAAAATGGAGCAAACAAAATCAAAAGATCAAAAACATCCAAAAAATGAAACCAAAAATAATAACGACGACGCAACCAGCGGTTGCAGCCACGATGTCAACAGTACATCGAGAGCTGTACTAACCACGAAAAAAACGAAGACTAACACGATGACAGCGACGGTAGACGAAACACGGAGAACGCAGACAGTCTGGTGCAGACTGAGATTCCTGCGGCGTTTGGGTGCAGCAAAAAAATTATGCAAACGCCCGAGCGTCCTATTAAGGAGAAGCGGGAGACTTGGCAGGATGCTTCAGGTGTTCGAGCAGTGGAAGATAACATATAGAGTACCGAAAATTCGATTGTCACGGCTGCGATCGTTAGCGAAGCGATCGATGCAAGGGTCACAAATCCCGACATTGCAACGAAAAATCCAGAAGCAAACGAGGAGATTACGGCACTAAAAGCATAGAGTGACCAGACACCGCGTGATTGTACCGCCAACGTTGAAAATGTGGCGGAAGTACTGCACTCGGAAACGAAACGCGAAAACCTCTCCCAAGGATGGTTGCAAGGTACAATTGCGGCCCAGCGACAGCGATACGAAGATAAAGGCTACTTCGAAAAGCAGGAGATGTTCTGAAAAGAATACAAGCTGCATGCGACTCCCCAAAAATTAGCAAAGTAGCAAAGGAAGGGCTCCTTGAACTAGAGGAGCTCCTAGATCGCAAAGGGCACTATCGGAGGAGCTGGTTAAGGGCCGAAGATGAACAGAAGGCTAAAGAGGCGCTTGGGGCAAAATCTAAAGGCGACATGCAGATAGCTCCATCATTAAAAGTCAATAAAAGAATGGCGTCCAGCCCAATCGAAGGAGATCGGGATAAAAGAAGGAAGGAAGAGGCACTTGACGGGCGTGGAGCACCAGATCAGGGGTTCTAGACAGCGCTTACAAAAGGAGCGAAGAAAGCCGCAAAGAAACTCCTTCAAAAAAAGCCAGAAAATAAAATTCGCACGGACGCCCAATTAGAAAAAGGACCTGATGCAAAACAGGAGAGGCAGAAGCCCCGACGAAGACCCCGGCAGCAGGCACTGCTTGTAAAGCCCCAAGATGGCCAATCCTACGCGGAGGTGCTGCAGGACATCAGGGGAAATGTAAGGCCCGAAGACACCAATACTACCATTAAAGTAGTACGACCAACGCGGTCGGGCCACATACTGGTCGAATTCGGAGCAGAGGCCGGCAATAAAAAAGTATTCTGTGACGCAGTAAAGAAAGTCCTCGGCAAAAGCGCAACTATAGCGCCGCTCGAGCCGATGGCAACGATCGAAATACGGGACATTGACTGCGTGACGGATCTGGCCGAGGTAGAAGAGGCCATCAAAAGGGAGTTCCCTAGCGTGGGAAGGATCAAAGCGAGACTGACACCAGAAAACAACAGGGGACAACGCGTGGCCATAGTTGACTTGACCGAAAAGGACACCGAACAATTCCTGAACAAGGGCAAAGCCCGAATAGGGTGGGTTGTCTGTAGCATACGGCGAAGAGCAACGCCTCTTCAATGTTTCAAATGCCTTGGCTATGGTCACACCACACAAGTATGCAAAGGACCCGATAAGAGTTCCATATGTTACAAATGCGGTGAAATGGGACATAAAAGAAAAGAGTGTACGAAGGAGGCACACTGTATTCTTTGCAAGGATGCTGATCCAAAACCTGATTTTGGACACGTCTTGGGATCAGGAAAATGCCGGGTGTTCCAGGAAGCCCTAGCCAAGGCAAAATCAGAGCTTCGATGACCTGCATCCTACAGCTAAACGTACACCGCAGTTCAACCGCCCAAAATCTGCTTGAGCAGTTTGCGAGGGACATGAAAGCCGACTTCTTGCTGCTGAGTGAGCAGCACCATAATAAAAGTCCTGCATTATGGTACTCTGATGAAACTGGTACTGCCGCTATCTGGGTTCGGAACAGTGACTTTCAAGCGGAGAGTTGTGGACGGGGGGATGGTTTCGTGTGGGTTCGGTGCTCAGGGATCACCTTCTTTAGTGTGTACCTAACGCCTAACGAGCCGATATCATCTTTCCAAGCCAAGCTTAATGCTCTGGAGGGCGCTGTCTCAAACGCAGAGGGTAAAGTGCTCGTTGGGGGCGACTTCAATGCTAAAGCAATCGAATGGGGCATGCCTCAGACGAATCCGCGGGGAAAACGAATCCTGGAAATGGCAACCAGGACGGCCCTCGTCGTACCAAACTCCATAAACACGCCAACTTTCCGCCGTATTGGCTGTGAGGGAACCATACCGGACGTGACATTCGCCTCGGAGTCCTTTGTACGGAGGATACACAACTGGAAAGTATTAGAGAACTACTCAGCCAGTGCATTCTGCTTGGGATAAGTTATGCTATCTCCCGACGTGCGTGCTCTCGGCCTTCTACAACTGGATGGAACATTGGAAGAATGGATGTCGAGAGGTTTGTCAAGGTTCTCACAGCAGGTGAGCCGCTGCAGGGAGCTCCGGAGGGGACGGAAGAACTGGCAGCTCAAGACGTGGTGAACTTTACTATGAGCATAATCACGACTGCTTGCTGCGCTTCTATGCCCCGTCGAAGACCCCGGCACGGCGATCCCCCAGTGTACTGGTGGTCAACTGAAATCGCTCAAAAGCGGAGGGAGTGTCACAAGCTTCGGCGTGAGGCTCAACGGGCGCGGAACCGTGACGAGGCATGCAACCAGGTGGCAGTATATAAGTCGGCCAGGAAATGCCTTCGCAAACTGATCAACAGTAGCAAGGCTCGCTGCTGGCAAGACGTATTGGACAATGTGAACAAGGATCCGTGGGGCCTTGGCTACAAGGTGGTCATGGGGAAACTTGGTGCCCTACGGAAGCCTTGTATACATGACGCGGGAAAGATGGACACGATAGTGCGGGGACTCTTCCCCGCCCATCCCGTCCGTGCTGACGCTATCCATGGTGAAACAGCAGTAGAGTGCCCGCTCTTCACACAGCTGGAACTGGAGGAGGCAGTCCTCTCCTTGAAAGCGAGGAAGGCTCCAGGTCTAGATGGTGTTCCAGCTGATGTGTTGCGGCTCGTCTATCATCATTGTCCTGACTTGCTGCTCAGCACATTCAACGCTTGCCTACGGGACGGGGTTTTCCCGGTACGATGGAAGGTGGCGAGGCTCGTGCTGATCAGCAAGGGGAAGGGAAATCACGAATCGCCGTCTGCATACCGCCCGTTATGCATGCTAGAGACGGCTGGGAAAGTGCTAGAGAAACTCATCAAGGGAAGACTCACTGACGCAATTCGTGACGCAATTCGTGCTCGGCAGTACGGCTTTAGAGCAGAACGTTCTACCATTGATGCGATTGCAGAGGTGGTTAACGCGGTCCAAAAGGCAGAGGCATATAGTCGCACCAAGCGACGGATCATCCTGTTGGTGACACTCGACGTCAGGAATGCCTTCAACTCCGCTAGATGGGTGGATATTCTGGACACGCTGGAAAACTCTTTTCAAGTTCCAGAATATCTAATGCGGCTTTTGAGGAACTACCTGAAGGACCGAAGCCTGCTATATGACACGACACAGGGCCAACGAAGGATGGAAATTACATCGGGTGTTGCCCAGGGATCTATCCTTGGTCCGGACCTGTGGAACGTGTCTTACGACGGGCTACTGAGACTTGAGATGCCAGATGAGTCGCGCTTGGTCGGCTATGCGGATGATGTTGCGGCTCTGGTCGCCGGACGCACCGTTGAACAAGCGCAACTTAGGCTTGGTATGCTAATGCGCCGAGTGAGGGACTGGATGACTGCTCGCGGGCTCAGTTTAGCACTGGAGAAAACCGAAGTGGTCATCTTGACAAAAAAAAAAATCTCTAGAGTAAGGATGATCAGTATTGGAGATATACAAATCGAATCGAAGCCAGCGGTGAAGTACCTGGGGCTACTGATCGACTCGAAGATGAGTTTCTCTGAGCAAATCAGGGTAACGGCTGAGAAGGCTGCTTCGGGAATATCGGCCCTGAGTCGACTTATGGCCAACGCAGGGGGACCCAGCCCATCAAGAAGATGCCTCTTGATGAGTGCTGTAGGGTCAGTGCTACTGTACGGAGCAGAGGTATGGGGCAACGCTCTCAGCAAGGAGGTATACCGAAAACGATTGGCACAGGTACAGAGAAGAGGAGCACTGAGAATTGCATCTTCGTATCAAACAGTCTCCGACTCGGCAGTGAGAGTGATTGCAGGCGTGATACCTGTCGCCTTCCTTTCTAGAGAGCGCCACGCTATTTACCTGCGCCGAAACGAGGATGCGAGGGAGATGGTTGTCCGTGAAGAGAGACAACACTCGCTCAACGATTGGTAGCAGTCTTGGGGGAATTGCACGAAGAAAAGGTGGACTGCGCGCCTCATCCCGGATGTGAGACCATGGCTAAATTGAAGGCATGGTGAGAGTCTTCTATCTGACCCATCTTTTGAGCGGGCACGGGTGTTTTCAGTCTTACCTGCACAAGATCGGAAAGTCACGGTCTCCCGATTGTCGGTTCTGCCCAGGAGAGGTGGACAATGCCTGTCACACATTTTTTGCGTTTACAAAATGGGTCAGGCTACGAAGGGAACTCTACAGGGAGATGGGAGAGCTCACCCCGGATAATATGGTCGCGGTGATGCTCGAATCGGTTGACAAATGGAACCAGGTGGCACATTATGCTCGGGCAGTCCTAAAATATAAAAGGGACTCACTGCAGCCGGAGGCGCTGGGGCTGGGGGATCGCTCTTCTGGCATTTCCTCTTCCACTCTCCCCTCCCGCTAGGAAAGGGACTCCCCAGCTTGAAGGCGCCCCATGGCGTAACAAAACGAGACCTGGCCCGAAGTAATGTGTCAAACGGTTCCAGGCTAAGTTCTCAGATTGACAGGGGAGGTGTTTAGTGGGTAGTCCAAGGGTATCCTCCATGGGAGTCCCACACTGCAAGGCTCGGCGGGCGTAAATGCCTTCACCTCCCTACCACAAAAAAAAGGCCTGTGCATCATCGCAACATTCGTTCTGCTGAAAATATCGCTGTCGTTGCTCAAAGTGTGGAGGAAGACCCGGATTTGTCGATTCCTCGACGTGCTCAACATTTGGGCTTGTCTTACGGCTCATTGTGGCGGATTTTGCATTTGGATTTGCATCTCCATCCGAACAAAATCCAACTCACTCAAGAACTTAAGCCTCAAGACCATACACAACGAAGAATGTTTGCGAATTGGCTGATTGAACAACAAGCCATTGATAACGATTTTTCAAAAAAAAATTTTTTTTGTGATGAGTCTCATTTTGCGCTCAGTGGTTACGTAAATAAACAGAATTACCACATATGGGGCTCTCAAAACCCTCTGTTGATTGCACAAAGGCCTTTGCATCCGGAAAAAGTGACTGTTTGGTGTGCATTATGGTCTGGTGGTGTTATTGACTCGTATTTTTTGAAAACGATCAAAGAAGAGCCATTACAATCAATTCTGACCGCTATGGACGCATGTTAACCGATTATTTTTGGAGAGAAATTGAAAATTATGATCTGGAGAATATGTAGTTCCAACAGAATGGAGCCACAAGCCACACAGCACAGGCTAATCGAGCACTTTTGCAAAAGAAATTCCCAGGTCGCGTAATTTCGAGATTGAGTGATGTCAATTGGCCCGCAAGATCCTGCGACCTAACACCTTTGGATTTCTTTTTATGGAGCTATGCGAAAGACCGTGTTTACGTGAACAATCTTCAAAATCTTGAGCAATTGAAAACCAATATTCGTGAAGTTATGGCCGAGATATTGCCGAAAATGTGCCGAAAAGTCATTGAAAATTACCTCAAAAGGATTGAGGCCTGTAAGATGTCCCGTGGAGGACTTTTGATTGATGTTGTGTTTCACGTATAATTGCAACGTTCAATCTTCGTTCAATTTCGTTTCCATCTGTATATTTTATGTGTTTTCTTTAGCTTTACTTCCCCAAGCGTAAAATAGATAACCCTACAACTCCATAATTTTTTTTCAGACTTTTCGGCCCACAGGTGTCCAATTGCGAGGAGGAGGGGGGACACACAATTATTTCATGTTCTTTCACTTGCCTACTCCGTCAACCATATTGCAATTTTAGTAACAGATATTAAAAAATCTCATC
This sequence comes from Odontomyia ornata, assembly GCA_963969285.1. Classification (NCBI taxonomy): domain Eukaryota; kingdom Metazoa; phylum Arthropoda; class Insecta; order Diptera; family Stratiomyidae; genus Odontomyia; species Odontomyia ornata. Next base: position 412,872,984 of record OZ017738.1, on the reverse strand, counting down.
AAGACCTTTCATTTGGTACCTTACTTGAATACCTTTGGTGAAAATTTTTTTTTAAGGGTTCACATCCTTATACGGGGAGACCCCTCTAAAAGCCTTTGAAATTTTTTTTTACTATGTAACTTTTATAAACCAGAAACTTCTGAGCTGTTCACGAAATTTGATCACTGTAGCTTCTATAGCTCTTGAGAAAACCGTCCGTCCGTCAGTGCTGTGACGCACTGACGGACGGGCGGACAGGTACCGATATTAATAGGGTGTTGTAATAAAATTCTTGGTGAACAGTTTTTGGAGGACTCAAAAATTGTTGGCAAAAATTAGCGAACCGTAAAATCATACCGTTACTCTATTAACTTGTTCCTGTCAAAATCATTTGTATATAAAGGCAAAGCAGAAGCCTCCTTCACTCCTCAGAAGTAAATGAAAATTGAAAACGTATGATCCATCTAACCCACACACAATTTCCAATTACTTATTCCATTTCAAAATACACACATCAAGCCAATAAATCTTTGTGAAAATTGAAATACATTTTCAACTTCCGTCTTTTGTTTCACAAAAATATTCATCAAATCATATAAAATCTTCTTCCGTAAAATAAATCTACCTCATACTGACTCCACGTTGTGATTCCTCGTAAAGTTGTAAAGTCATATGTTAAGCGTTTTGAAGAAAATCATATATGGCCCTAATACCCCTATTTCCACGTGTGCATGGCTCCTCCATTCCCACCTGGTGCACATCATGTGTCCTTACCAAGCCTGGAAGGATATAAATTTGGGTCGAAGCATATCCTGATTCATGTCTGTCTTCAACATACTTTAAATCATATTTGTACACTTCCACTGTACCCGAGGTAGACAATTTCTTTGAATAGGATAGACTTGTCTTGAATTTTCATTTTATTTTTTATCCACAATACTCAACAAGAGAAACCATCCCAACAGATTGTCATCTTTTTAAGGTTCCTTCCCGTTTCTTGCTTTTTATTCATTCACTCTTCAAGCGCCTTAATGTAGCCTCTCAAGAACATAAGAGACTTTTTAAGTTGAAAGAATCACGAAGACAAGAAAACGTGGAACAAATATGCAAATTAGAAGTCCGACGAAAAAAATTTAAACGTGATTATTGTGAAGGAGGCTGAAAAATGAAATAAAGTTAGGGTAGACAACAGCTGTAGACATTCTGTGTTATTATTAAGAAAGGATTTTTTCATCAACATTTTATGTGATTTTCAGTCTGCTTTCTCTTGAATAAAAAGATTAAAGGACTCATATTCCACCCATCAACGGGATAGATGTAAGGCAACACAATTGGATTTGACTTGGAGAAAATTGACTTATGGTCCGAACGATTTCTGCGTGGATCATTTTGGGTTTAGAACATCACTTTCATATGAAATTTTGTTGGAACGATGCCATAATACAGTGATACTTTTTTCAAAAGGGCACATTTGATTCTAGCATGCAATATATCATACTTGAATTTCGAAGAGATAAGGCATGAAAAATTTATTAGCATAAAAAAACGCTACAATGCAAAATGATGCAGTTTTTTTGATTTATTGCAAGTGTTTGTGGTTGTTGCTTGGAAGATGTAATTCATGCTCATTTGTTCTTTTAAATATCTCCAGAGAAAGAAGTTCAACTGTGTCAAATCACATGATCGTGGCGGCCAATTAACATCGCCACAACGTGAGATAACACGGCCATTGAATTTCTCGCGCAAAAGAGCCATTGTTTCGTTGGCTGTGTGGCAAGTGGTACCATCCCATAATCTCAATTTCTGACCACAAGAAGTTCGTTATCATTTTCCAATAGCGAACACCATTCACGATAACTGCTTGGCAGTCCTGATAGTCGAAGAAGTACGGCCCGATGACGACGCCAGCTCATAAATTGCACCGAACAGTCACTCTTTGTGGATGCATCGGCTTTTCAACAATCATTCATGGATTCTCATTTGCCAAAATGCGGTAATTCTGCTTGTTAGCGAATCTACTGAGGTCAAAGTGCGCCTCGTCACTGAAGAGGATTTTCTTTGTAAAGTCATCATTACCTTCTGTCTGTTCAACCAACCATTCGGCGTATTGCCGACGCTTGAAATGGTCAGTAGGCTTCAGCTCTTGAGTCAATTGAACCTTGTGAGTGTGTGGATTCAATTCTTTATTCAAAATTCACATCAGTGATGTTCGCGATATGTTCAATTGTTAGGCACGACGACACATGATCGAGGTTGACAGCTCTTCTGCTACACTATCGCGAACAACAGCAATGTTTTCCGCAGAACGAACTGGACAAGCATGCACAGGTGATTTCACATTTCCTACCTACCCGGTTTGCTGAAATTTGCACGCAACTCTCCCGATTGTGGACACATTTGATCGATTATGCTGACCAAAAAAATCACGAAGCGCATGAAATGCATTTTGGTTTGAACGGCATTTTTCGTAAAAGGCTTCAAAAACCTTAACGCGCTGCCCAATTGTGTACCTCTCTATGAAACAAAGAAATGTTACATAGAGTTGGGCGAAAAACATGATGTTAAGGTGTGACTCATAATTATAAACGTGCAATATGGTTGGACCACCCTTTATTTTATCATTCAAATTTTGTCACATAGTCCAATAAATTTTATTATTCGTATGTTCTGTGTAAACGGGATAGGCAAAACAATGTTATACATTATTCCCTATATGTTAACTAAATACATATTTATTTTGCATTTAAGAAATACTGCTACATAAATCTGAATTTCAACGAAAGCAAAACATCTTAGGAAACACTGCGAACGGTACTCAACGTGGAGTTCAAAACACCTGACTGCCTCACCAGGCGTGAGCAAGAGGCAGACCATCATCTCTAAGTAACCCTACAGGTGTCAGTTTGGTAGGCAAATGAATAGGAGGTATTGCACAAATTGTGCTCAAATTTCTAAACAGCTCTCGAGTATTGTGTTGTCTTTGCTTATGCGATATTAGACCCCCTGAATGTTGTTCTAGCGTCTATACATCTCACCATGGAATAAATTTGTTCTGATACGCACTCTAAGCCAAAGTGGTGCCTAAACATCTTAAATTACATGGGTCTTGACTTTGTGGGACTTGATATGGAGCTAATCTACTACTACCGATGACAAGGCATGCACTGCTTGTGAATCAAAATCAACACTGGGTGACCCTATAGGGTTGTCAATGGAAATTGATGTTGGTCGTCCATCTACATCAACCTTATAGTACTTACTTACTTTCGTGCCAATACTGGGCCATTGTAAGGTGGTGTGAATAGGGCCTTGACTATGTCGTTTCGAACAAAGACGTATGTGATATCTGCAAGGCTTCTGTTAACAGAGATGTCTTCGGTGTTGTGATGCGTGGTATTGCATGGAGTTAACGAAGCCATCCTCATGTGCAGGCCCCTCAGGAAGTCGGAGTCATTCACGCTAGCCTGGGATGTGCTGAAAAATTCCCCAGGTAGCCTTAGAGTTGTGCCATATACCATGTCAGCTGGCGTGAACTCAATATATTCCTTCAGCGTTGATCGCTGTCCCATTAGCACAATTGGCAGTAATTTCATCCATTGCGGTAAATTACGGCAGCAGATCGCAATTCTAACCATGCGATAGCATCGTTCCACAATGACACTGGAAGCCGGATGATAAGGTATCGTTCACAGGTGCGTTATTCCTAGCAGTCTAGTTAGTTCCTTAAAAACCTGGCTCTCAAACTGTCTGCCCAGGTCCGTTGTGATGTACAAAGGGACTCCAAATCGGCCAATCCATATGTTAATTAGTGCCTCCACGACTGGTGTTGCCGTGATAATTTCGATTGGGATTGCTTCAGGCCAACGAGAGAATCAGTCCACAATTGTGAGGCTGTACAGGAATCATTCGCTTGGTTAAAATGGTCCAATGAGATCGATAATTATGTACTCAGGTAGGTTATATTTTTGTAGTGGTAACTTCGTGTACCGGTTGATTTTGTTGCACTGACACGGCAGGCAGGCTCGGATGAACTTGTTGATGTCAGAGTTAGTCGAGAGCCAGAAGTAGCTTTCGATGATCATCTTCCTGCTTGCTCGAGTGCCCGTGTCAGAAAGACCACGAACGTTCTGCGTGACTATTGCGGGGTCATGTCCTTTCAGCGGTGATGACACAGTATAAAGTAAGGGTGGAGTCGTTTATTCTCTGTTGTTTCCAATCGAGAGGCTTGGTACTTATACCTAATAGAGCTTGAAGCTCAGGGTCGTTCTTCTGCGGTAGAGCGTTAGTGGTAAGTTCAATGGATTGAATTATATTTACCCTCTGAATATTGTCAACGAAGACATTCTCCCGTAAACTAAGATATGAAGTCAAGCTGACGTTGCTGTCTTGGCGATGCTCGTTCGGAGCGCTGCTGAAGTGGGAGCTGCAGGGGTTTGGGGTCAGTAAAAACGGTTAACACCGTGTCTCCAATCATGTATCTAAAGTGTCAGATTGCCTCGTGTATAGGCAACAGTTCCCAATTGTACGTGCTATATTTTCGTTAGGCGTCTGTTAGCTTCCTGGAGAAGAACCTAAGCGGCAATGTAGCTCTATTTCTTGCCTGCTGTAGTACATTCCGATGCCGTTATCTGAGGGATCAACGCAGAGAAACCATATGGTGCTGGAATCGGGATGAGCCAAAGCCGGAGCCCTCCCCAAGTCTAATTTGGACTGGTCGAATGCGGCTTCGTCTATCCAACTGAGTGGTGTTTGGTCGTGTTTGCGGTTTCTTACGATCAGCTACGGCAAAACACGTTGGAGTTGAGCTACGTGTGGGAGAAAGTGGTGATAGAAGTTCACCACCTCGAGAAAAGATTTCAATTGATGAACGGTCTGCGGTCTTGGCGTTGCGAAATTCCCTCCGTTTTTTCAGGTAAGGATATCAATCCATGCTTGTTGATAGCGTGTCCCAAGAACTTCACTTCCAGTTAACCGAACTGGTACTTCGGGGTGTTGATAATCACATCAAATTTCACAAGCCAATCCAACACTTGCTTGATGTGCTCAAGATGCGTCTGCTGGTCAGGCGAAAAAATCAGGATTTCGTCGAGGTAAACAAATTCGTTGTCTAAAGCTCGCTGCATTTCATGTATGAAGCATTGAAACGTCTGACCAGCGTTGCAAAGTCCAAATGTCATGTACATAAATTCGTACAACCCGAACGGTGTGATGATGACGTTCTTCGGGATGTCACTTGTTCCACGGGGATTCGGTGGTAGGCTTTCTGCAAGTCAATTACAGAAAAAATCATCATTCGGTGGAGGGCTGTGGTATAATCCTGGAGATAGTCCCCGCATGGTTGCCAATCTCCATTTGGTTCTTCACCATGTGCAAGGGACTGCTCCAGGTGCTTTTTGAGGGATGGCTAATTCCGTGTCTGAGCAGGTCGCCGAATTTGGCTTTTGCATCTACCCGCTTGTCAGGGGAGAGTCTTCATGCCTTGGCGTTAACTGGTGGTCCCTTGGTTTGGATGAGTGTTCGGCTATCGTGAAGGCCCACTTGAATGGCGTTGAGAATCCCAAGTTCAATTTCATTTCTCGTTTATCAAATATGCGAGACAGCGTCGAGGGATGGTTGGCGGAATAACTGAAATATCCTCACCTGTGTCGATCAGAAAAGCACTTCTGTTGATATTGTCGCGAATCCTTAATTGTTGGATCATACGATGTGCGGCCGCTACATATGGTTAGTTTTTCTGCTATGAGCAACGTTGCCGACAGTTCTTTGCCTCTGGCCCATAATGTTGAAAGTTCCAATAGAGCTGTTTGTCTGTCGTTCTGGTACGGCATGTTGGTGATTTCTTTTGTTGCGTAGGCTGTGTGCAACGTGCGTTGTGTCGCGAGGTTGACTGCTGTCTATTGCCTAGAGCACGGGGTAATCCTCTATCATCGTCATTCGGTGGCTAAGGTCATGTACTGCGGAAGAAAGGTTGCTTAGCTCACTAGTGATTCGCAGCTTTGGTGGAATGCTGTGCTGCGGCTCATCGTCCTTCGCTATTGCTACCACTGACTATGTGATGATCTCGTGCAAGCGATCAGCGATCGTTGCGAGATCTGAAAGTGCAGTGTCTTTGGCTGATAGGATGCTCCTCAACGCAACATCAAGGAGGTTAAGCCACATCTGCTGTAACAAGAGATTAGATACGTTTCCATTGGCGAGCGCGCGCATCTGGTTGATGAGCTGTGATGGGCGCTGGCTTCCTAGCTCGACTTCTGAAAGTAGGTTTTGTATGCGCTGCTGAGCCAAGTCAACGTAGACGGCCAACAGGGTGCTTTTTAGTGCGCTGTATTAATTCCGGTTGTGGGTTCGTCACAATATTGCACACCTGCTGTGTTGCTCGTGTGTCGAGATTCGCCACCAGCAAATTGAGCTTGGTTGAGTCGTGGGTGACGCGGCTTATGGCGAAATCTGCGTCCATTTAGGCAAATCAAAGCTCCACATCCTCCAGCTACAAGGGTGGAACTCTAAATGCGACGCGTGCCATCCCGTTCATATCGTCGGCCTCCTCTTTCGGTGTAAGTCTTGCCTGTGGAGTGAGCATCGGTGTTGATGGGGCTGGTGACACCATTTCAGGCGTTGGTTGGTACTGCACAACGTTAAACTCCTCTTACGTGGCTCCGATATAGCTTTTAGGCTAGAGAGATGGAATTGATGGTCAGCACTAGTACCAAAAGCAATTCGATCTTCGAGCTTTGAATCTGCAGCTCGGAGTTGACTACCAGCGTATTGGGCACGTCTCCTTACTCCTTACTCATGTATACTTTATTTTCAAATTATTATAATATTTTAGATGAAATTCCTGAACAAAGGTCTAAGCTGCCGTTATATTTAGTGCCTGAACATGGGATTAAAAGAAATTTATGCCAATTTTAGTTGCTAAATAGTGTCTTATATTGCATTTAAGTCAGACGTATTTTAAAAATTATAACTACTTAACTATTGGGGAGAAAAAGATCTAGATAAGGTTCAATATTTTGACTCGGGTGGTGTCTTGCCCGGGATAAGTTTAGCAATAATAAGGCCATAGTTTACTAAACTTATATATTTTTTCTGAGGCTTACTGCGAGAATTGCTTGCGTTATTACAAGGGTTGACCTATCACATGGACATAATGTGGTGGGAATCTAACAATAACTGGCAGAAACACCTCCATTGACTGATAAAAATAAAATATACAAATGAGTATGATAAAATAAGGAAATTATTGGGAAAAAAATGTTTAAAGCATGCAAGCAAGAAAATTCTTGTTTCAGCTAAATCAATTCAAGATTCAGATAATTGTCATCATCGAAACATCATCAGTAGCCGAAGACGACACAGCAGACAAAAAAACGACAAGTGATGCTGCACTCTTATCGTCGGTCGAAGTAAATGATAAAGCGAACAGTGAACCAAAACTAACAGACAATGAAGATAAAGTCAATGCATTCAGCGCGTAGTACATTTGATTCCCAATAGGATCGCCACCAAATGGAATGTATGTTGAGTGGAATCAATCGAGGGGAATTACTCTCTCCAACGGAGCAAAAGTCACTCAAAACAAATTTTTCAAGCTGGATGGAAAGGAAAAACGTTAACCGGGGAGTTTATTTAAACCGGAAAGATTGGCGCGGGCATTCTTTTTCTTTTTTCTGTTTGGGCGGTGAAGATTTTGGATGTGCGAGCAACGGTGGGGATGCGAAAAGTAAAGTTATCATCGAACCATCATCAGTGAGTTTATTTAAGCTGGAAAGATTGGGGCGGTCGTTCTTCTTTCCTTTGTGCGATGATGATTTTGTTTGTGCGAGCAACGGTGGAGTTGCGAAAAGCGAACAAATATCGAGTGAAATGTGAACGGATGTCCGGCCAATATTTTGGAAACAAAAGGAACAAGTGCCCGGCGGGAAGTGAATGAGCCGGCAGTGGGAAGAACTTCATTACAAACTTCGACGAGACGGCGGTGGAAATCTCGAGCGAACGGAAGCAAGGGGCCTCTTTTCTAGGTTAGGAAGTAAAAGTATGTTACATTTAAATTGTTGAATCGTTTTTTTTTTCTTTTGATAAATAAAGTTAACTTAGGTTTAATTGTTCGGTCTTTCCTTCCTCATATCGCGGACCAAATATTTAACTTTTTTCTTTCAGTTGTGAGGTCTGTGGCTCGGGAATTCTTTTCCCGGGGCGGTGACCAGGCAGGAAGACCTGGGAGAATTAACTGTGGTGGTAGTATTCGGCGAGGTTAGTGAACGTGAGTTTCGTCGCAACCCTATCTCGGTTTTCGGTGTTAGGCGTAATTTCAGTTGCCGGGTGTGGGGAATTAAGAGTTTTGCGTGGCGGTGTTATCTTCAACTCGCCCTGAGTGGTAAGGAAGGGGACCCTCGCGACTTAGTGTTCAAGTGGAAGTTTCGCTCCGGCGGTCGTGTTCTCGTTCGGACGACCCCTTGGGAGGCTCGGAAAGCAGACGAGTGGCGCCCACGTCCATCTTCGGGTGAGCTAGATTGAGACGGTGGAGCCTCCGCCGGAGTAGCCGCAATAAAGCGGTGGCTATTTGGGGGAAATTAGGGAATTCGTCGGTTAATAGTTTCCCCCTATGGAATTCGCGGGTAATACCATCTCCAACTGGAGCGGTAGAGAACCACACGACAATTCATGTCGCTTAAGATCTGTGTCAATTACTACCATAGTGCAAGGCTGAGTTACAGTCATTTATTATTTTTAAACTCTGTAAAGCATCACTTACGTGCGAAATTGTTTGAAAACAGAGACGACATACCTGAAATGAAAAAGAAAGTGAACATGTAAAACTAGTTTTTAGAATGACTACGATTTTACATTTCTAATATTAGAAATCAATATTTTAGTTTAATTTATTTATTTTATTTTATTTAAATTTTACAGACCTCAAACTTCGTTTAGCTATGATATACATATTGACAAGAAGGATTTTGAGTCCACATCAAGAGCATTTTAAGCAATATAGAACCATGAGTCTATAAGCTTTGAAATCGCAATCTTTCTTTCCATTTGTTCGTCTGTCTGTGTGTTAAGAGTAGTTTTTCTCCGTATTTACAGTAGCTATGAACACCAAACATGATGGCCACTTGAAAGTAAAGGTATCAAAAACATTTTCGAACGTTCTTAGGGAGGGTCTTTCCATTTTTTACCAAAGATAGATCTTTATGAGAACTTTTCAAAACAGGTCTTTAAAATGGCGGTGTAGGCTTCAAGAGAATGAAAATGCATGAAAAATCCTCCTGAGATACAGAAGAGATTTTCAGGGAGAAAATTAATAAATTATGATGTATACGCAACTTACCAGTTCGTCAACAAATAAAGCTGGCCTTGAACGTTGCCCCGGCGATGCCTTCACGATAAAACAATGCAATATAGCACGTAATTATATCTTCGAATCCACTAGCGAAGTCAACTCTTCACAATTTATCCCCAAAACGAATGACATTACAACCAAAACAAGTCGATATTGCTGTCATCGACAATGCAGATAATCTGCGCAATAGAAAGATGGCCATCAAAAACTGGTATGAATATGAAACAAGTTGAGTAAGCAGGAGAGTGCTCCCACCAGAAGGTCTTTGTAAACATCCTAGTGCTACAAACAAGTTTTCTAATTTTTGGTACATTTTGCCTTCCCCTGGACCCCTTAATTCATAAAATGACTTTTTTATTTCAGATTTTGAAAGTTCTAATCAAGACCTTTCATTTAGTACCCCACTTGGCCACCATTGATTAAAAAAATTTTTTAAGGGCTCATTCGTTATAAGGGTGGATCCCTCTCAAAAAATGTTGAAATTTTTAGGAAGACCTAAACTTTGGAGAGACCATCACTTCTGACCTTTTCATAAAGTTTGAGCAATCTAGCTTCTATAGTTTCTGAGGAAATTGGGTGTGACGCACGGACAGACGGACGGACGGACAGACGGACAGACGGACAGACAGTTCGCGAAACTAGTATGTCTTTATAAAAAAATTTTTTTACAAAGACCTAAAAACAATGTAAGGTTGAGCAATCGTGGTGGTAGTTTTGGCCTATAACTTGGGTTCTTTACCTTAAGTAAAAGATCCGTTCCGACAAAGTTAATAAAAGAGCCAACGATGGTCGAAGTGGTCCCTTTTTGCGGTTTCTATTAAAGTGGACGAACAGACTAGGAGTAGCAATTGAGGAGTCGAGTTGAATAGCGAACAGCGATGGAGTTTCGTGCAGAAGCGAAAGCGGAGATATTGGAAGGCTTTAGACTTTAAGCTGCAGCTTGGCCATCAACGGGGCCCCCAACGTATTGAAAAGTAATAAAAATTGTAAGTCTGTAAAATCTTCTGCTACTTTGATAGAAAAATATTTAAAAAAAAGAATTTGCTGTTTTAATTATCCATTGTAGATAACACCAAATCTATGCATGCAATTAATATTTCCGCCAGTAGTGTGACCGCACGTGGAGTGAATAGTGTAGGTGATAGGTGTAAAATTACGCCTGGTGCGGTAAGAATCCTTCCCGACGGGGGTTTCCAAGGTGTGTAAGCGGAGATTGCATAGTGAGCTTCGAATTTGGCTTTGTGGAAGTGTGGGCAGGCGGCTCAAGAAGTCAAGAAAGAACCAATTATAATTAGGGAAAATTTGCCAGTTGGATTCCATACTTTAGTTCTCCTATTCATCATTGGATCGGCTGTGTGAAAGTAAGGGTGTAGGCATAGTGTGTGGTACAAATTTGCGTCTTTACAGTGTACTAACCTTTTTGGGAAGCCTCAACCTTGCCAATTGACTCCTGGGGGCAGCTGAAGGGCTGTCGAGTGGCGCCTTCCTACCCCGTCTCCTTTGGTTAGCCGGGACGCGACGGCCCCCAGCTGAAATCGATTTGAGTAACGTAACAGAATTTGATGTATAATGACTACGTCCAAAGATTGTAAGAATATTATTGACATTAGATGTCCCATACCCAAACCTTTCTTAGTAACGTATGTGTTATTATTGAACCGTAAATAGTTCTGCTTGATTGTGGTCTTTATGAGATTGAGAAGTTGAGCCGTGTATTGTCGGCTGTTATTGAATGAACGATTTTCTTCTAGTATGATGATTGTTTCATCGACGGGTACAGACGTATAGAGGTTGCTGATGTCTAGTGTAAAAATTCGACAAGCGTCAGTTAATGTTAGAGAGGTGGTCGAGTTCGCCATATCAAGGCTGTTTTATTATGTGTCGTCAAGGTGTATGACATCAGTCATTATGATTGCCAAATACCTTGCTAATTGGTATGCAGGAGCTGGGCGCGAATTGACGACAGGCCGGATAGGAATTTTGGGTTTTTCGAGCTTAATTTGTACTTTAAGAGGTGGTGTGGATAAATTTGTGTGTAGTGGTGCTTTGTATTAGGAGGAATGATTAGTGGCGATTGTATAATAACAGTATGCAAGTATACTTGAAACTTATTAGAGGGGTCTTTGTTTACCAGTTCGTATCCGTGACGTTAATGAAGTCTGTTATTTTTTGTACGTATTCATTGTTTTCAGGGTCACCGTTGTATGTTCTTTATCAGCCTTTGTCATGTTAGTAAGTTATCCATAATTTTTTTCTTAATGTGTCTGTCACGGGACACTTTCACACCCAATACTACAAGCAAGACCTCCACGAGATAAAGGTAATATTTATTACGCCAGCCAGACTGAAGAAGAATTGGTAACGTAATTTTTTGAATTAAATATTGTATTTTCATGGTACATGTAATGACTAGACTAAGTAGATCCTAAGCGAAATGCTAAATCATAGTGTCTCCATAAAACGGTTCATACAAAAGCTTCGAATACTAATGGAGGACTCCGATTTTAATTTGAAATATTTGAGATTGGCGAAAACGACTGAGGAAACTGAAGGAATATTGGGAAAATATTTAGAGGAAGCTCATTTTTGAGACGAAGCCCATTCCAAAATTTAAAGGAGATCTCAACTGGTGCAATGGAACTGAGCCGTTAACATCTACGGAATCGCTTAAAGGCAAAGTAGTTTTTCTGGACTTCTTCACATATTGCTGCATCAATTGTATGCTTATACTACCTGATTTGAAGAAACTCGAGAAAAAGTACAGAGTTGAAGATGGTTTGATGGTTACAGGTGACCACAGTGCTTAATTTGACAATGGGAAAGATAGTACCAAAATTCATAGCATTTCTGAACATCCCCCGAAAAAGTGATAGCTGCCTCACAGCATTTTGCAGAGTCAACACCACATAAATTGAGACTATGTGTTGCAGGGGGCGAATAAACAGTATTTGAATTTTTCTCCAGAATACGACGTTGTGCCCCATTATATGATCCTTTCATATTAGCACCATTGTCGTATCCTTGTGCTCGACTCTTCTAGAATATCGAAAATTAAACCAGCGATCGCCTGGCCAGTCTTTGGTTTACAATCGACAAAAGCCAGAAACCGTTCTTGAATTCTAAATATCTTCTTCTCCCAGTGACTGAATGTACCGCAAAATAAACGTAGTTTGACCGACGTGGCTCGTATCAGGTGTAGCATCAACGATGATAGTAAAGTGTTTGGCGCTTTCACGTTCTTTCAGTTTGGCCGATTTAACTTGTTCAGAAAAGATTTGAATAAATTCGTTTTGACTCTCAACCGAAAGATAGTGGACCTGCAAACGTTCGTGTTGTTGTTGGCCCAGCCTTGCTACAGGGGCCCATAAGTCTTGTTCACCAACATAAAATTTTTTTATTTTCTTCTCCTGAAATTCTTACCACTTGAAAAAAATTCATAAAAATCGTAAATTAGCAAATAATAACTGAATTTAGACCCGAAAACGAGAAATTGTGTACAATTTTTTTTTTTCAAATTAGGAGTGTTTATTTTACCGTGTTTGCACGTGGCCGCGATCAAGTTTGCGTCCAGTGGCTGCAAACAAATGAGCTGGATACTGCCTCTGGTCTACCGGGCTCAACATGCTACCCATGTTCATTTTCTATCCGATACTTATTTTATCGATTTATGTGTATCGTACTCATTCCATTGTCATCCATCGTTAAGTGCAGACAACCTACGCACTGCCGCACAGCATTGTCATGGGTTTTTCCGCAAGACTAAGCACACATTTCTCATCTGCCATACATGATTCCCATGATCTTTCCCCTTGAACTATTGATGGATGATGGATTGGCTTGAGCTTTCTTAAAAATTGCTGAGGTGGAGCTGATGGGCATGCATTTGTTGTAGATCATGCTGCTTGGTTGTTTTGACATGTATAAACCTCTTCAGTACATTTTGGCTTCTCTCGACGTCGCATCCGTTTCGTCTAAGAAAACCTGATCAACATGTTAGCTACTGGCGGCACTCTGAAGCGTGTGAACTTGCTCAATGTAGGCGCTACTTATATTTACGATATCCAGTCAACTTTGTTTGTATGTGAATTTTGTCGTACAACTGTGATGCGCTAAACTAATGTATGGAGCAAATGCAAAAAGTCAATACATGATGTTCAAATTCAAAATCTTTCTCATTTGCGTTACGGTATGATTCCATTTCTTCAAATAATTCTATTCTATTTCAACATATTCATTGAATAAATTATTTTTTCGTATTCTTATTCAATAAGGTCATGAAATAAATTACACTAAATTTGATCCTTTATATTTTGCTGCTTGAATTGATGTGTTGACCAGTTTTGGGAGGAAGTCAACCAACTTCAATGAGGTTGGAACCTATTCGAAGTTAATTATTCCGGTTGCAGAATTATCACACGGCAAATGATGATAAATGTCGATGTGTTTGGTTCTGGAATGTTTGTCAGTTGTATTGAAAAGATGAATAGCACCCTGGTTGTCGCAGTAGATTGGGCACTTATATTTTTCGCCGAACAGTTGACCGTACAGACTTCGCAGTCATAATGCCTCTTGGCTCGAAGCAGACATAGCCATATATTCAGCTTCCGTCATTGAAAATGGGGAAAAAGTTCGTCCTGGCAAAAAGTTTCATCGTTAACATCATCGATGATGGTATTTTCGTCGCAATCGCTGAATGCGTCGCCATTCAACGACAAAGTGCGGTCGTCGATCGTGATGACTTTATTAGGTTCCTCAATCGTTGGCAAAACATCGGCATCCATACTTGCGTTCACTGCCAATGATTCGTTGACCACTTGCCCACCATCACTGTTGTCATCCGCATCATCATTTCCCTCCAATTCCTCCATTTCAATTGTATTTTCGAGTAGATGAAATTGACAGTTATTGATGGAAAAATCATTTACCTAGATGTCGTTCTCTACAAAAAACGACATCGCGACTAATGATGACGCTTCGTTTCTCTAAATCAAATGCTCGATATGCCTTCCGATCCATCTCATTGCCAACAAAAATGTATTTGGCTGACGTTGCGTCAAACTTGCGCCGCTTCTCCTTGGGCACATGAGCCAGTGCCTTGTACCCAATTACTTGTAGATGTGACACGTTTGGTGTTTTTCCCGTCCAGTTTTCTTGGGGTGTTTAATTTTGATGACCACAGGAAATACAATTGATCTGATATGTAGCGGTGTTCAGCGCTTCGGCCCAAAATTTCGCTGGCAGCTGCGCGCCAATAAGCATACATCTTGCTTTGTCGAAGATCGTTCGATTTTTGCGGCGAGAGATGAGGCTTAAATTCGCCATGCTATTCGATTTAATGGGCGAGAAAAGTATCGAAATTCTTGAAACATTTAAGCTGAGTGATAATGACAAGAAAGTAGTGCAAAATGTTATCAAAGCATTTGACGGATATTGCGATCCGAAGACGTACGTCATATATGAACATTTCAAATTTTATACCAGGCAGCAGCAAACGGGTGAACCACTCGATAATTTTTTGCCGACGTTATGAACAAGTTCAAAAATGTAACTTTGACGATGGTTTGGAAAATATAGTTGATCAAATGATGAGAGATCATATTGTACTTGGGATAAACAATACCGACTTACAGGAGAAGATTCTGCGAACGGAAAATTTATCGCTGAAAAAAGTAGTTGACCTGTGTCAAGTGGGGCGAGTTACACACCAGCAAGCAAAAGATATCCAGCGAATCCAGAGAGAATCTAAAAAGGTGAATCAGGTTAAGGCTTCTTTTTAAAGAAGAATCCGAGCTTGGAAAAAAATAAATCACCTTATAATAAGATACCCGATAACAATACCACTAATTGTAAAAGATGTTCATTTAGCCAGCCTATTAATAAGTGTCCAGCTTATGGAAAAGTTTGTAAGAAATGCAAGAAACCGAATCGTTTCGCAAATAGGTGCAGGACCAAGCAAATTCACGCGTTAGATGGTGTTGAAATATGAAACCCACCTCAATGTACTTATAAGCTAATGTACCAAAATTGTTTTTTTTTCTTCTACAGTCCGTCGCCACAACCAGACGTGTTTTATTCATCGCTCCTTGTAATAGCCTATTTAAATTCCACTTGCTGCGAACCAGAACAACAGGTTATGGGCCCAGGTTTGCGGAATAAATAGAGTAAGGTGCGGCGTACATTTTAAAAGATAAAATTTCCGTGGCCCAGAAAAAGTGCAATAAACCGACATTTGTTGTCGTCGTAAATTACGAGTTTTTCGGTCATCATTATGGAAAGCGAAAAAGGTGATTTCACGAAAGTGGCGAAGCTGACAGGCTCAGATAATTATTTATCGTGGCGTCGGAACGCCAGGCTTGTTTTGGAGTGGCACGATCTCGATGGATTCCTGGAAGAAAACGCGACGGACAGTAAATTAACGGCACCCGCTGCAACGGCGGCGGTGGATGTTGCAGTGGCCGCATTGGCGGCTGATTTGGACAATGCCACACTGCAAGCAGCGGTTAAAAGTGCGCGATATGCAGAAAATGCGGCAATCATTCGTGATGCGATTTCAGTAAGTGACCGTGTGAAGAAATCCAAACAAGCTAAAGCAAGATTAATGATGCTAATAGATCCAAAACTACACGATGAAATTGGTGAACATAATACGGCAGCGGATCTGTGGAAAAAGTGTTCGGAATTGTACCGTAATAACAATTGGCTTAACAAAGCAAAGGTTCTCGGGGACTTCACATCATTGCGGTTATCAAACTTTGACTCAATGGAGACATTTCTGCGCGAACATACAGCCGCGATGTGCCGTTTACAAGAAGCCGGTTTTGTGATCGATGACGAAATAATGTGCGGGCTTATAATTTATGGTCTAACGCCTGAATATGAAGCATTTATCGGTGGACTTGATGGTAGCAATGTCCTCACAAGTGACGGTTCAAGTGGACATCGATTAACATCAGCAACGCTAAAGAGAAGTCTGTTGGAGCATGCGAATTCGAAAGGCGTGTTGAACAGCGAAGGGAATGCCACAGGCGCATTCAAAGCTGCATCCAAACCAGCTACGAGTGAGTCGGAAAGCAAGAAGAAGAAGAAGGGAAGCGGCTCGATCAAGTGCTTTACATGTGGTAAGAAAGGGCACAAGAGCCTCCAGTGCAAAACCAACACACAAAATGATGAAGGCAAAGGCGGAAGCGCCAAACCAGCCTTCTATGCTATGTCGGCAACTGGTTCAACGGACGCGTGGTTCATTGACTCGGGTGCGAGTTCTCATCTCACATCGGACAAGAAGATGTTCAAGTAATTCACCAGTAGCAATGAATTCGCTGACATAACAAAGGCTGACAACACCCGCTTGAAAGTTGTTGGCACCGGTTCCATCGAGCTAAATGTTGGGGAGCACATAATTCCAGTGAATAACGTATTGCTAGTCCCTGGAATAGTGGCAAATTTGTTGTCAGTATCGAACATTGTGAAAGCTGGGAACAGTGTGCATTTCGACAGCAGTGGTTGTGTCATTCGAAGCGGTGCGGGTGATGTGTTACTGCATACACCATCCAAAAACGGTACATACAAGATCACGAATTCGTCGAAGGCTAGTGGGCTGTTAGCAGGCAAAGACGACGACAATCTGATGACGTGGCATCGGAGATTGGGTCATTTGTCGCATGGTGAGCTGATCAAACTGAGTGGAATTGTGAATGGAATCAAAGTTGACGGCGATAAACAAGCGTTGGCGAAATGTATTCCGTGTTCGCAAGGCAAACAAAGCCGACGTCCATTCAAGAAAGAAGGTGCCAAAATCAAGACAAGTCAAATACTGGAATTAGTTCACAGCGACGTTTGCGGCCCGATGGACACGCCTTCAGTTGGGGGCGCAAAATACTTCGTAACATTTATCGATGATTTTTCGCGAAAGGTCTTCGTGTATTTTGCCAAACAGAAGAGTCAGATCGGGAGGGTTTTCGTTGAGTTCAAGATGCTTGTAGAGAGGCAAACCGGACTACAAATTAAAATGTTCCGTTCCGATAATGGCAGAGAGTATCTCGGCGAGTTTGAAACCGAATGCAAGCGCAGTGGAATCGTGCATCAGACCAGTTGTGTGTACACACCACAACAAAGCGGCGTGGCCGAGCGTATGAACAGAACGCTCATAGAACGTGCAAAGTGCATGCTGTTCGATGCGGGCTTGGAGAAGCCGCTTTGGGCTGAAGCGGTTAATATGGCTGCGTACGTTACAAATCGTTCACCGAATCGCACGCTCGGGAACAAGGTCCCGGAGCAATTCTGGAGAGAAGGAGCCATCGATCTATCGTCGATGCAATTATTCGGATCGCTGGTGATGGTGCATGTCACAAAGGAGAAGCGGCAAAAGTTCGATGCGAAATCGAAAAGGATGTTTTTCGTTGGATACACTGATACGCAAAAAGGTTTGCGTTGTTTTGATCCTGAGACTCGAATAGTTCATACGAGTCGGGATGTTGTCTTCAAAAGTGCACCAGAACTGAAGATGAATGATGACGTTCAAATTAATCTTCTCGATGATTTCATTCTAGGGGAAGTCGAAGAGCAAAAGTCGACTGGAGGGCTTGAAAATCATGAAGTCAAGTCTCCCATGACAGAGTCAGCTGTCGATGGTGTATCAATAATTCGCTCACCAACTTCCCGGAATGAGTCTATTGTGGGCGATGGCGATGAATCAACAACGAATGTCAAAAGTGATTCGTCCTACGGGTTCGACGAAACACTAGCTGAATCGCAGTCTGAATATGGGTCGGACGAGGACTATGTCCCACCCAGTACACTACAAGTTCCAGTTGGGGATGTAAGGCGTTCAACGCGTCCCCCGAAATCAAGGAATGTGGAGGCGAATTTCGTTTTTGTAGCGGAAATCGATGAGCCCGAATCATATCATGAAGCTGTCAAAGGCAACAGGAGTCAACATTGGGAGAAGGCGATGGCGGAAGAATTGGCGTCACACGAAGAGAACCGAACATGGACTTTGGTTGAGCTACCAGTCAACCGAAAAACAATCAAGACCAAATGGGTCTTCAAGTTGAAGCGTAATCAAGCTGGTGAAGTTGTTCGCCATAAAGCGAGGTTGGTGGTAAAGGGTTGCTCCCAAAAGGCCGGCATAGATTATGAGGAAACTTTCTCGCCCGTTGTACGCTATGGGTCAATTCACTATCTGCTGGCCGTGGCCGCTCAAGAGGGTTACAATGTTGACCAAATGGATGCGGTGACCGCATTCCTTCAAGGGAATCTCGACGAGGAGATCTTCACCGACCAACCCGAGGGATTCAATGACGGGACCGGACGAGTCTGCAGGTTGAATCGTGCGATGTATGGCTTGAAGCAAGCGGGCCGTCAATGGAACCTAAAGTTAGATACAGCTCTCATTGGGATTGGGCTAACCAAATCAAAGCTTGATCCGTGTATCTACCTCTTGCCATCGCTGGAAGTGATTCTGGCAGTGTATGTAGATGATGTTGTGATTATTTGGAAGCAACGCGACAAGATGGAGGCACTGAAGAAGGCTCTTAGTACCGAATTTAAGATGAAAGACCTTGGTAGAGCGAACAGTATAATTGGCATTTCCATCGAGTACGTCAAGAATGGAATCGCTATACATCAGCGTCATTATATCGAAACCATTCTCGAGCGTTTTGGAATGAGTGACTGTAAGCCAGCGGTTACTCCAAGTGATCCAAGTCAAAGATTGTCAACAGATATGAAGAAGGAGGATGAATCAACGGATAACATTCCATATCAACAAGCGGTTGGTTCGTTGTTATATTTGGTTCAAGGAACGAGACCAGACATTGCATTTGCTGTCAACTACGTGAGCAGATTCAACTCATGCTATGGGCGGATTCATTGGACCGCCGTGAAGCGCATAATGCGGTACTTGAAGGGTACTATGCATTATCGTATTGTGTATCGTGCGGGTAACCAACCACTTCATGGTTACTCAGATGCTGATTGGGGTGTCGACATCGATAAGCGACATTCCTGCTCTGGATACGTGTTTATGTTGGCTGGAGGAGCAATCTCATGGGCCAGTAAGCTTCAGAATACCGTGGCTCTTTCAACAGCTGAATCTGAGTATATGGCCTTATCGTTTGCTACTTGTGAGGCCATATGGTTGCAAATGTTTCGCAATGAATTCAAGAGAACGGAAGATCCTGTGGTGATCAGATGTGACAACATGAGTGCAATAACGATTGCCGAGGTCGATGCGTTCCAAAAGCGTAAGATTCCATCACGTCCGTGAGAAGGTGAAGGCTGAAATCATCGATGTAAAATACGTACCATCAAAGACCAACATTGCAGATTGTTTGACGAAGGCAGTCGTTGGACCGATTTTGAACGTGGGTGTTCATGGAATGGGCATCCAGACAAAACAAGAGATGAAATGATGAAGAATGAACTATTGTTTGAAGTAATTTGTCAATTTGATCATTTGAGATAACGTAGAATGGAGTTGATTACTTGAATTAACGTAGAATCAGTTTGCATTTTTTTTTTATCTATTGAATCAAATTATCTTTTGTCCGAATGAGTTGGGGTGTTGAAATATGAAACCCACCTCAATGTACTAATAAACTAATGTACCAAAATCGTTCTAAAACTTTTGACACGAGAATAAACTTACTTAGTTTTTTTTCTTCTACAGTCCGTCGCCACAACCAGACGTGTTTTATTCATCGCTCCTTGTAATAGCCTATTTAAATTCCACTTGCTGCGAACCAGAACAACAGATGGACATGATCACATTGATCTTAATGCTTTAGTTATTGACATGGTAAAAGTGGAAGGAATAGAGGAAGGAGACTCATGGTTTACTAAAATAAAGATAATTGGGAAAGAAATACAATTTAAAATAGATTCGGGCGCTAAAGTAAATATTATTCCTTATTCACTATTTAAAATTATAAACAAGTAGGGTAGACAGACCTATGCTCATGTCAGAAGGGTTTTGTACTCAACTTACAAAATGCAGTAACCAGTAACGAATAAAATCAAGAAACATGTCATGTTCGAGGATCATACTATTATTAGCAAAGTTGAAAGAATTTTGACTTCTGAGGTATTTGTTATAGTTATACCCACAAATATCTCCCTTGATAATTTTTTCAGATTTTTTAAAATCACGAGTGTCCATTCGCGAGGGAGGCAACACATTTTTCATGTATTCCCCCCCCATTGCCCCCACTGAAGCAAAAACTGTCAGTTTAAGAACTGTTTTGAAAAGCTCTCATAGAGAACTTTCAGTTGATACTCATATCGGCTACCTTTCATGAAATTTTCTTTCAGGGGCCACTCCTCTGTACTGTAATCATCGATTCATGGCCTATTTTTTCGAATCTTAGAATGGTTACAAAGCCCTTTTGCTAGGAGCTCTCTCCTTCCTTTCCGACTTGTTTCAATTGTATGTACTCATCATCATGATACCTATCATTCCTGAAATTTTCATGCAAATCCTAGTCGGTAAAAAGCGCATATGGCTCCATAGCCATATGTTTCCATAGTAATACAGGGCATATTGTTCCATAGTAATGCAGGAAAATTCAAATCGTTAAATACTATTCGATCTTTATGAAACTTTCAGAAAAGATTAATCTTATAAATAGTCATTTGTGTGCTAAATTTTATTGAATTTAAGGGTATCGCCTAGATTTTATTCAAAAAAACATAAAATCAATAAATCATACTATTACTAACAAAGTTGAGTGAATTTCGACTTCTCATGTATTTGTTGTTGTTGTACTCACAAAGGCCTACATCCATGATTTTTTTCAGATTTTTCAGATGGCAGGTGTGCAATCGCGAGGGGGGGGGTACGCGACAAGTTCGTACATTTCCCCCTCCCCTGCCCCCCTCGGTACTCACAAGGCAATTTTGTTTTGGAAAGATCTCATTGAGACCTTTCCAATGACACCATACTCGACTACCAATGGTGAAAAATTTTTTTTGGGGGGTCACCTCCCTATATGGGGAGACCCCCCTTAAACCCCTTTGAAAAAATTTTCCACCACTGAATGTTCAAGAAGTCACCACTTCTGACCTTTCCACAAAGTTTTATGGCTGTAGCTTCTATAGTTTCGGAGAAAAAGTGCTGTGACATACAGACGGACGGACGGACAGACGGACACAGGTCGTGATTGCAATAGGGTTTTGTATTTTAGTACATAACCCTAAGAATCAGACAACTATTGTTGAGCCTGTTAAGTTAAAACTGGACGCATGTGGTGGTTACAATTCAGGCGTTTTAGCCGCAATAAAACGAGTTAAAACATTAGTCCAATTCCTTATTGCAAATGTGGACTCGTCTTCAATTTCAGGATCAAAAACGTGTGTTAAGCTAAAATTAATCAAGCGCATAAATAATCTTGACTGGAACTCTACTTCGAAAGAGGAATTTATTCGGAAAAATGGTTCATTATTCGACGGATTGGGTACTTTTCCAGACAACTGTAAGATTTATTTAACGAAAGATGCGGTTCCAGTCATACATGCATCTCGCTGTATAGCGAGCAGTCTTAAAAATAAAGTGAGGACCAAATTAGATGCCAAGGAAAATGCAAAATTATCAAAAGAGGGTCCACAATTTAGTTGTGGTTGAAAAACCCAATAAATCTATTAGATTATGTTTAGATCCCAGGGATTTGAATAGAAACGTCGTAAGAGAGCCTTTTCAAATACCACAGTTATCAGATTTATCGTCACACCTCGAAAACTTGAAGTATTTTACGGTATTAGACCTCAAAGATGGATTTTGGCAGGTTCCACTGGAGGAAGAAAGTATCGACTTGTGTGTATTCAGCACACGGTTCGGAAGTTATAAATTTTTAAGATTGCCATTAGGGCTCAATTTTGCTCAGGAGCTATTTCAAAAACTGAATACTAATTATTTTAGTCACCTACTGATACGATACTTTGATTTTTAGAAAAAAATAAAGTGAAACACGATAGCAATCTGGCTAATGTTTTTAAAATAGCAAATGAATTGAATATTAAATTTAATGCTATAAAATTGCAATACTGTCAAAAAGCTGTAAATTGGGCTTGGTATTTTCAAAAGAGGGTGTTAGAATCGTTGAATCTTGGATTAAACCCATCGAAAATGTTGAGATCCCTAAAAAAAAATAGAATTGCAAAGATTCTTAGGATTAGTCAATTTTGTGAGAAATTACATTCCAAATATGTTACAGATAACAGCGCCTCTCAGAGAGCTATAGAAAAAGATTTGTTCATATATGTACATGGTTAGAAGCACACTCCAAAGTATTTGAAAATCTGAAATTAATTGTTTCAAAATCTCCAGTGTTGCAAAGTTTCAATGAGAACATTCCAATATATATCCAAACTAATGCTTCTCAATTTGGAGTTGGGAGTTGTCTTATGCAAGACAACAGACCGGTTTGTTTCGCATCGAAACGTTTGACAAATACGGAAAAATATGTGCAAATTGAAAAGATATGTTGGCCATCCTCTTTGCATGTGAGAAGTTTCACGATTATATTAACCAAAATTATTGAAATATGATATTGAAGTCAAGTTTTGTCTGGGAAAAGAGATGCACATAGCGGATACACTGTCTAGAAGTATCAAGGAGGGAAATTTGGCTCCTTTTGACTCGACATTAAATACTGTAGTCCATACCATCAATGTTAGCGATAGAAGAACGGAGGAAATTCGCAAAGCCATTCTTAATGCTGATGAGTCGAAAGAATTAATAGAGTTAGTACAAAAGTTTGGTCGAAAAAATTTATAAAGTTAGTACAAAAAGTTTGGCCCGAAAATAAAACTTAAGTTAAAGATATTATTAAAAAGTACTGGCAAGAAAAAAATGATATTTGGTGTAGGTCTACTTTTTTATGAAGATAGACGCATCATTCCAAATGGTCTTCGTGCACAGATATTGAATAGTCTGCACGAAAGGCACCTTGGGATAGCTAAAACAAAGGAGCTAGCAAAATTAACTTTGTATTGGCCAGGTATAAATAGGCAACTAGAAGATTTTATAAGTAACTGTCGGACATGTGAGAAATATCAAAAATCAAATTGTAGGTCTCCATTGATTCCACGTGAAATTCCAAATTTGCCATGAAGTAAAGTGGCTTGTGATATACTTGACTTCCAAGGAAAGTCTTTTTTAGTTTTGATGGATTACTTCTCGAATTAGCTTGAAGTAAAATTGTTAAGAAATAAGACATCTGAGGAAATTCCGAGAAAACTTAAGGCAATATTTGCTCAACTCAGAGTCCCTCATATTATTGTTTTGGATAATTTGCCATTTAGTTCATATCAATTTAAACAATTTGCACAAGAGTGGAGTATTGACTTGATAACCTCTAGTCAAAACTACTCTCGTAGTATTGATTTAGCGGAGAAAGATGTAGAGATAGCGAAAAGCCTACTTCGAAAACGTGGGGAAGAAGGAAAAGCTTTAGAGAGTGGATTGCTGGCATATAGAAATACTCCAATTTTGAGTTTACCGGCATCACCAGCACAACTTTTAATGAGCTGAGTACTTCGCTCGAAATATTATGTAATAAAGGAATTATTGAAAGCAAAAGTTACTGAAGGAACTTATGAAAAATTGAAACTAAATCAAGGCACATATAAAACATACTACGATAGGACTGTAAGAAAAATGAGAGAGGAGGGGTTTCAAATGGGAGATAATGTCTTTTACCAAAGAAATGGAATTCGGGAACCAGCTAAGATTATAGAGTCACATTCAACGCCAAGATCATTTATTATTAAATCAATTTTGCTGACAATGTTTTCCATTGCATTTTAAGCTCAGCAACTTTAGACTAATTTAATTGTGTATAAATGTGATTAAACTATGATAGTAAAATTACTCCTGGTTGAGTCAACAATAAGACAACATGATTTTTTCTTATCATCCCTGTTCCTTTCCCAGTATCGGGCGGTTTTGGTATATTCAACAACAATTGAATATATCAAAGCTTCCTTCGAAAATTCTCAATAATAGCTGGTTTGGCTACCATTTGAGGATTTCCTCTATCCACTCATCATCTGCGACTGAATAAACAGATTTCATGTGCAGGATACAATTCTGCGCCGAAACAGGTTGGCTTGCATCACCCATTCTTATTTCATATAAACCCACGAATCCTCCTTTGTGACTAGAATTATCTTTAAGCCTACAATTACAAAAAAATGCATTCCATGTTACCAGGAAGCATTAAATGGTAACCCGGTAACAAAATGTTTAATAAAAGACACTAACCTACGTTTTCGAATCCAAGATACTTTTGCTTACCACTCAAACCAAAAGATTTTAAAAGAGGGGGTGCAGTGTACTGTTACCATCATTAATTTCAATTCGAAGCAAAGTGTTCCCACACCCGCCATACAGTCCTGACACAACATCGATAATTCTATTTTTTCCACAATTGCATGACGGTCACCAACGGAAACCTTTATCGATATACAATCATCTATCCCCACATGTTAACATTAGCGAAACAACTGCAGCCTGATTATCCTCATTCGTCTCGTCACAACCATGCATTCCCAGCCTGAGTCTGGGGGCTGTCAACGTTTATTGATTGTTCGTTTGGTAATTTATCGTGACAGGCACAATTTTAGTTACATGAAAGCTGTAACGCGCGTACCAAGCTCCGCCGTTATCAACCATGTGTGCTCCATCCCGTACGTGAGGCTGTAACGACATACAAAGTTTAATCCTGGAAGCAGTGGGGCAGCCACCATGCCGTCATCGCTGGATGGAAGAATGTAATTAATGCAAGAACGAAATGTCGGGTTTCATTAGATTGTTCAACTAACCCAGTAATAGTGCTGGTGGTACTGGTGGTAGCATGTGCTCCTGCTCTCGGGCGTCGGGCGCTATATCCCTGCCCCATTTGCATTGTGCAAGGATAATGTGAGTGGGGAAGACTCGCTAAAGTTGAGAAATGCGAAAAGGCTGTGTTGTTTGTAAATAGTTTCCTAGAAACGATCGTTAGAGTCGGCAACAAGGATTTATGAGTTTTATTTGTTTGTACCAGAAAAACTTCCCGAGGGGATTGTGAGAAAGAGCTGTTTAAGAAGTTGTCCTAGTAATTAATCATGAGTGTCTAGAGAATTGAGTCTGATCGAATTAGAGGGCTTGTGCGAAATGGTAACGGGGTGAATATTCTTATGTGAGGAATTTCTTATTGCAATTATTGATTGCCCACACTCAAAGTTTGACTCTAATTTTATATTTGTAGACATAAGCTAATTTCCTGTGGGTGATATGAAAAATAATTTTAATAAGATTAGTATGCTAGAAACTGAAATACTTAATAAAAATTTTTCAGGCAATTTCCCCAGACGGAAGATTGACTGGTATGAAATTATTTCTAAGACCTTATTGAAAACATTGCATAGCAAAATGAATTGCAAAATTCCTTTCAATCTTTTTCGGACATGAAAGAAAGCTAACAAGAAATTATTATTTCAGCCTTTTAGTCACAGCGTAACAATTTCGAGAATTTTTGGATGCTTATTAAATTAAATGCCATCTTCAGAAAACTCAGAATAATTCAATGATGAATAGATCTGACACATATTAAAAACATTTTGGCATTAAGTGAGCAGGAGATTGTACAATAACTATGTAAGGCAAGTATCAATTTTCTTTAAATACTTAGTCAGGAGTAGCTTTTCTGATTCAGATAAATATTTTCTTTGATTATGAATGCTAATAGTAAAATTGAAATGTCAACTTCTCACCTTAGATATAGTTGGTCTGCGATGTTCTCAAATGATACGAAGCCAAAAAAGAACGTACTCCATTTCTGATGTAGAAATCAAATTCTTTTGAACTGATTTTGCGCATTTTTAGGATTTTGTACTAAAATATTGGATGATCTAAAAAGTATTGAGCTTTTTTTGTCACTAGATGGTGTTCGTTGTCATATATTGGGTAATACTAATCCGATTGAGTCAAACTGACATGCGTTTGAAAGGTGAGATACGAGTCTACAATTTTTACCTGGACAATTTCGTACTTCGTTATTCATGTCAAAAGTTGTAGTCATTTAAAAAAGTGTGAAATTCCTAAAAAAATTCGTTATATTTTACAATATCACTACGATCAAGGTGAGAATACATCGCAGGCTTCAAAAAAAATTTGTGATGTCTACGGTCAAGATACTTTATCAAAAGCCACAGCCAAGAGATGGTTCGATCGCTTTCGTTCTGGAAATTTCGATGTCAAAGATGCACCTCGCTCATGTTGACCAATCACTGAAAAAGTCGATGAAATCTTACGAAAAATTGAAGAAACCCGACACATAAGCAGCCATGATATTGCTAAGGAACTGAACATCTTTTATCAATCAGTTTTGAACCATTTGCGTAAGACTGGATACACAAAGAAGTTTATTGCTGCATTAGAACTCTACCTATGCCCATGCTGCTGGCATCGGTACGGACCTCGTGCGCAGCATGTGGATCGTATATTTTGAGGACTATTTGGCTCGTTAAGGCCTCCTTTCGTTCGTTGAAGGTGTCGTCTTTTGCGTTAATCCATTCGAACTTAGCGTTTTCCTTCG
Source organism: Odontomyia ornata (assembly GCA_963969285.1). Classification (NCBI taxonomy): domain Eukaryota; kingdom Metazoa; phylum Arthropoda; class Insecta; order Diptera; family Stratiomyidae; genus Odontomyia; species Odontomyia ornata. Next base: position 412,846,092 of record OZ017738.1, on the reverse strand, counting down.
TCCTTAATAACTTTGTTAGCGGTGACGCTTTCATTGCAAAGTTCCGGATGAATCGGTGGAAGTAGCTTGCCAATCCCAGGAAACGTCGAATTTCTGGTACCTCCTTTGACACTGGAAAGTTGTGTATCGCATCCGTGTTGATGTTGCTGGGTAAATTTCCTGCTTCCGAGACTGTGTGTCCCAAGAACATTAGTTACGATGCAGAAACGTCCACTTATTTAGCCGGAGTGTCATCCCGGCTTCCTCCAGCAGATCCAGGAATTCAGTTAGCGTCATTATTGATTCCGCGACAGTGTTGGTTGGAATGATGATTCGTCTACATATGCGCTTATGCTATTCTCCATTTGCTTTAATATGGACGTGATGACTCTCTGAAATACGGTGGGTGCATTGACTAGTCCAAAGAGCATGCAGTTAAATTCGTCGTGCCCGTTGTTCGTCACTGATGCGGTGTATTTCCGTGAGCTCTCGTTAATGGGGATTTGGTAATTCCCCGCCATTAAAGCTAGCATTGTAAAGAGCTTTCGGCCGGACATGCGCGATAGCTGCTTTTCCATGGTCGGCATCGGATATAGTTCTTTCACGGTGACTGCGTTTAAAGCTCGATAGTCAACGCACAATCGGTCGCTCTCATCTGCTATCTTCACCATCACTATGGGTGCTGCATATTTTGATTCGCTTTCTCGAATGATGTTGTGGCTGAGAAGTTCTACAATTTTCGCGTCAACCATTGTTCGTTTGGCGAAAGGAATTTGATGTGGTTGTAACGTCACTGGCTCGTCACTTTTAATTTTAATATTCATTCGAACGACGCCAAATCGAGATTCATATCGTTATATTACTGCACGCACTTTATTTACATCGGCTTAATTTAAATTTCAGCATTTGAATTTTATATCGTTCCTCTTAATTTTGTGCGTACTGTTCTCAATAACAATTTTTAAGTTCCTTCTACCGAGGACATCCATGCCCAATAATATAGACGTATCGAGTTCGTGATCACTGATTATGTATAGTTTGCACGATATCTGTACACTACACACTACTATGTCAAGGGTTGCTTTAACCTTCGGCATACAACGTGAAAAAAACTCCTCACCCATACAACGTGGGGTTAGATTTACCCCATAAAATATTGTTTCTGTTCTGTGCATTGAATAGAACGTGCTCAACCATGGTTTTTTTGTTCTCAATAATAAAAATACTCAAAAATATGCTTTTAATCAACATTAATTGAAAAAAAATACAAAACTTTCAAAACTCTTGCAAAAAATCAACTTGATGTTCTTGTGTCGGAAAAATCAAATATATTTTTTTTATGTAAGAATATATTATTTTCATTTCTTTAAATAAAATTACACATATTTGGCTTTATTGAAAACATTACAACCAGATCTTTACGTCAATAAAACTAAGACAACTCGCTCCTTAAATCAATACAATTTTCGCACAACAGTTTCGCATGTTCTTTACATATAGGAGCATTACAGCTGCAGCAGCCATTGACAGTCTTCCTGTCTTTGCTCCTTGGACAGAATGAACATCTTTGTGATGTTCTTGGTTGCTTTGGTGCTGGTCCTGGGACTTTTTCATTCAAAATTTCACGCACGCGTCTTCTTATATCACGTGGCATGTGGGGATTGTCTTTCCTTTTCCTGATATGGTCTTCAAGCAATGAAAGTCCCAAGCGCTTGGTAAATTCCCTTCTAAGGTTGGTCTTATTCTGCTCAATACCGTTGTTTATTTGATATACGATGAAGGAGTTTATACCAGCATGGTTTAACATTGAGAAAAACACCGTTAGAGGCCAGCGTTTACTGTTACGGGAAACATCATACGTTCGAGCCAATTTATCGACGACATCAACGCCACTTTTTGTCGAGTTATAAAAGGTTATAATAGCTGGTTTTCTTTGGTCACCGCTTTCTGGATCCACCTCGTTATCATGATGTAAGGAAGACATCATATTTATGCACTTTCGTGGCTTTGGTACGTAAGAAACAATGGTAATATCTTTTTGAAATCCAAAAAGAGAAGATTTTTCTTCACGTTTAGCTTTGAATTGAGGTGGAAGGCACGCTTTGTTTGATCTTAGTGTGCCAACAGCAGTCAATTTGTGGCTCTGGAGCAAGTTTTTAGCAACTTCGTAGCTCATGAAGAAGTTGTCCATGGTGATGTTCCTTCCAGATCCTGATACACATCTCACCAAACGATCTACTACATCAAACGGCTTATTACTAACCGCATATGGGCTATTGTCAGGCTGTTTCCCACAGTAAATTTCCAAATTCAACGTATAAAAAGTTTTGGCATCTGCGAGAGCATAAATTTTTAATCCATATTTTGCCGGTTTGGAAGGAATATATTGACGAAAAGAGCACTTTCCTCGAAAACTTATTAGTTCTTCATCTAACGTCAAATATTCAGACGGTGTATAGGCATCCTGACAGGTTTTAACGAACTTGCCAAAAATATCTCGAATTGGTGTCAAGCGATCTATAGCAACTCTTGCCGTTCGAGTTAGTGCATCATCGAATCTCAAACTGTTGACCAAGAATGAAAATCTTTGTCTAGACATCGTTTGTCTAAATATTTCGACTCCACAAATCGATTAAACTTTGTCTGCCGGACCTAAATAAGCCTGCCAAAAACAAAAGTCCAAAAACGGCTTTCAATTCTTCCTTGTCAGTTTCCTTGTATGACAAAGTGGAAGGATTGTTAGCAAATCTAAAAGAAATCTTCTGGTTTGTATATTTCAAAACCATATCCACAATTTCTTCTGTAAAAAAAATCTCGAAGCATTCCACTTGAGTTTTCTTATCTCGAGCAATGCTTCTACATCCAGGCAAATGCGTAATTATATTTTCCCTTCTTGGGCGTACATTGGTCTTTTGTTGCGACTCAAACCATTTTGTCTTCCCATCTTTGCCAAGAAAAAATGGTCGAGACGTTGATGGCACGTTATGCAAAGATGGTTCTGCAAATGTTTCATCATCTTCCACGTCCGTATCACTGTATACGTCAGATGCCTCGCTAATGTGGTCTGATTCGCGATCACTTCCGGTTTGAAACAGTTCTTCATCTGCCAAAAAATCAGTTTCCTCCAACAAAGCCGCTAAAATTTGATCATCCGATAAATTCGTGGCCATTTTCAATACAATCTACCTGTAATGTCAAAAAAAATGACGATAATAGTGCAACTAACGGGTGAACACATAAATCATACATACCTTTCACTAAAATTATTTTGAATTTCAACAAAAACTAAGTTTTTCAAATAATACTTTGAAATGCTTTGCTCAAGCTCAAAGACTTACTGAATGGTTTCACAGGATCCATAACTTTTTATATTGTAGGCTTTTTCTTAGCCCCTAAACGTTTCTTCAGAAACATTAAAAACTACAAAATACTTTATCTGTTATAATCCTGGGTACTATAAAGTAATTAGTGTAGCCTTTAGCACAGATCCCTGCAGGACCTTTGAGATACAAACAACCTCATAAAGCAATAAAAAAAGGATATCACATTGCTTTATACATAAAAACCTTCTTGAAAAATACAAAGCAATATAAAAAGGATAATAGATGTACCGAGGGTCAAGAATCTAAGCAATTTAATTGCCTCAGTATCCGACTCTAATGACACTTTTTTGCCACGTACCGTACAACGTGGGGTCAAAAATACCCACAACCTCATTGTTGCGAGTGCTTGCACCGCAACATTGCTAGCAGCACTTATTTAGCACTGTCAATTGATGCACCAACATTCAACCGCCAGCTAATGTAAAATTCAATACATTTGGTTGTGTTTTACATAAGATTTGACGCATTTCAAAAGTCTTGGGGTTAAAATAACCCCACGTTGTATGCCGAAGGTTAAATTCGCACCATATAACACCGCCTGCGAATCTCTTGAACGTTTTCGTCACTGGCACAATGTCTACGGTTAGTCTACTTGCCACAGGTTTCCAAATCAGAGGCTTCTCGCAACCAGAGTCTATTACCGCATCGTAATCGAAGCCGCGCACTACAACAGGACACGTCACCACATTTACATCATTGTCTTTTGATTGCTGGACTCGCACTCTTCCGTACGATGATTGTTCTTGAAGCACTTTCGGCACCGAGGCTCCCTCGCTGGCTTTGGGCAGTTGGGGGATACGCTAGCTTCTCGTTCGTCATCGTTTATTGCCGTCATTGGTCTTGTGCTGCCACCACTAGTTGCGATGGCCCCTTACATTGGCCGAAAGTGCCTGAGAAATTGTCATGCCGTAAATAGTAGGTTTATCGTTGTTGCGATCGGCATGCCTGCGATTCCGTTCTGCAGAACTGGATGCCTTACGCCGTTCCAGAAGTATGTAATGATGTCAGCGTCTGACATATTACCGCGTCGCCCCGTTGCATTTATTCTGTGGAAGTTGTCTTTTACCTCGTTGGATGGATTTACTCATCAGCAGGTGAACAGTTGCACTGCTGTCGTCAGTCGGAAAATCCTGGATAAGTCATTTCGGAAAATCTGTGAAGCGTGTGCACGTCACATCGATGCAGTCGGGCCAGTCTTTTGCATTTCCTTTCATTTCCAGTAATTGCTCACCCCAAGAATATATCTCCCAGAGTTGCTTGTAATGATTTTTTGAATGCCCGTGTAGGACACGGGTGCCGATGGTCTGGCATAAGTGTCAGCGAGCTATAAACAACACCGAGCTCAACTTACTAGCTTCGCTTAACGACCGCGTACGCGTGCTTGACGACTAGCATTTGCGGGATCATATGAGGCGGGTTCTTGTTGAGCCACGAAGCTACACTACAAAATACTTATCACACGTACCCTACTCTACAAGACGCACCGATCAATTTTTATTGTCTTTAGAAAAATTCTATTAGGTGTCAATTAAGCTACTCTACAGTAATTCAATATTTTTTTGCCTCGTTAAAGTTAGCGGACACGGAGGCTTGAGACAAACGCAAACATTACACAAAAAGCAACCGTTACTTTCACAGAAGAAGGTCGTTGCATTACAAGGGGAATGTCAAACCTAAAGATGTTAAAGTGGCTGAAGTGAACCACTCATCTCTGCCTAAAGGATGGAAACTTGACGGATGCAGTTTACAAACTAAGCAGTTTCGACGGGGTGACCACCTTATCTCTTCAGGAGCAGCCACTCCTGATCACCACGGGGCTGCTCGACTGCTTATGTTTATTACATGCTTCACCCTGGAGATGAATTGCTTCGCCGCACTACGAAGATGGATCGAAGGCTGGTAATATAGCGATGATGTCGTGGACCTGCATAAATTCGTCGTCGTCCTGCACTCGTTTCGTTGGGGCATTTTCGTGTGCTCGCAATGTCGAGCCACTGTAGGATGCAAGTGAGTTGCCGCGTGTGGGTCACCACCACTACATACTATACGTGTGCTCGCAATACCCAGCCGTTGTCTGTCGCGACTCGCTGCAACGAGCTGTCGTGCACGGACATGACTCTAGGCTGCTGTTTGCGTGGTCGTTTGAGATGCATGGTTGTCTCTCTCTCTCTCGATGCTTCCTTCTCGTTGTTCCTACGTGACCTCAATTCAGCTACTGCTACTGCGAGCGTTTCGACTTTTTGCCGCAAGTCACCAAGCTCCGTCGCGCCTTGGTCAGTCTTGGCATCTTCGGTGGCCTCACTGTCATCGTTTTCGATGCCGATGACATCCATTTGGAATGCTACCTCCAGCCTCTTTTGCAACGCCAGTTTGTTGCCCGAACAGTGAAGCTTCCTTTTTTTCAACTGATGGTTAGCATTTTACTCTTTGGAATAGAGAGTCCGTATCCCACTTCTGAATTTGTCAGATTAAAACAGGAATACTTTGTACTGGTATAAGGACTTTATTAGGTTTATCGCACTCTCTCGAGTGCGTGAAGCATACTCGTATTTATATGAGTTCTGGTATCCTTTTATTAGTATGGGTTGATGCTGTTGGTGCGTGTGCTGCCTGTACGTGTGGCACTCTTAAACATTTTTTTTCATCAAAGATAGTGAAAATAGATGCCATATGAAAGGTTTCATTGAGATATTTTTAAAACAGGTCTTAAAACTACTTTACCAGGAGAAATGTATGAAATTTAGGAGTACTACCCCCCAGGTGATTGTACATCTTTCATTCGAGAAGTCTAAAAATAACATGAGTGTAGACCTTTATGAGCACAACACCAACAAATACGAAAGAAAATGAAATTCACTCAACTTTCTTATATTAGTAATATAATAGTATGATTTATGAGTTCTACACTTTCTTGAATAAAATCGTCAGGGTACCCTCACATTCAATTAAATTCGATATGCAAGTATTCATTCATAAGTTTGATAATTACTGAAAATTACAGAAAGATCGAATCGTATTTAATAAAGTTATGAGGGTTTAAATTTTCCTGTATCACAACAGTAACTACACATAGTTTTGGGAAAATATGCACTTTTAATCAACTCAGACTCTACGGGTTTTCCAGGATTTGCATGAAAGTTTCAGGAATTATATGTTATAATGAATATCTTTGAGAATTTGTTCAACATCAGTCATTGTAAAATAAAATGGTGGCCGTTTCAAATAAGAATATTGCATAAAATTATCTTATTTTTCTCGAACCACCATTTAAGGTACATGCTATTAACAATTGATTTAATTTTTTAATGAATAACTGAAGATGAGCTGCAAAAAACAATGGGTGAAAAAATAATAGAAACAGATCCAATAACTTAAAGTTTGAAATTCACCAGGAAAACGGTATTAGAATAATTAAATTGCATGAAAGCAGATATTTAAGTAGCCTATTAAAAGGTTCTTATATTCTGTAAGTTTTAATATAATGCGCAGAAGTTATTGCCGTTTGCATTTCCTCTGATTACAACAATCATATATCGTTTTTGTATTATATGGGCTTTCCATCGAACCATGTTAGAAATAGAACAGAATTATTTGAAGAAATGAAATCATAAGGCAACGTAAATAAGAAAGAATTAGAACGTCATGCATTGACTCTTTGCATTTGCACCATACATTAGTTTAGCGCATTACAGTCAAATGACAGCAATTACAATGCAAACAGAGTTGGCTGGATATTGTATATAAGAGCACTGCTCACATTAATCTCTCTCTCTCTCTCTCTCTCTCTGTGTTCTTCAGAGCGTTGAACAATTAACATTCAATGTAATTAAGACTCTTCGTAGTTGTTTTATTTGGAATAATTATCGGATCACATCATGTTATGGGCCCTTTTATTCCGTTGGTTTTTCTAATTTTTTATTTCGTTGGTTTTCAAATTTTCGTGAAAGAAAAATTCAATCGAAAAGTGAAGCAAACGTGATCCACGTGATTACTGTTTAACAATGGTAAATTGTAATTTTTTTTTGCAAATGGGCCTGTTGAGTGGATTGAAAGGCCGAGATAACTATGATTGCTGGAAGATTTCGACACAAGATGCATTGTAATTATCGGATCTTTGGAAATATGTTGGCGGAAAATTTGTCGAGAAAGATCCAACAAAAATTGCTGGAGACAAACGCAAAAGGAAGGCCAAACTGATGCTGATGATTGATGAAACGAATTATAGCCACATTTTGACCGCTTAAACAGCAAAAGAAATGCAGGAGAAATTGTCCAAGGCGTTCGAAGATGGCGGATTGATGCGGCGTGTTAGTCTACTGTGAACAATCATAAATACAAAACTCGACAATTGTTCGCTGATGGAAGTGTATGTGAATACAATAATTTCAACAGCACATCGATTATCCGCAGTAAATCTCAAATTTGACAATCAATGGATTGGGACAATTCTTCTGGCTGATCTGGGTGATAAACTCAAACCCATGATTATGGTGATCGAATCGAGTAGCAAGATAATCAGTTCGGGCTTTGTGAAATCGAAACTGCTACAGTATGTATCGGCCAAAGCGGGAACGAACCATTCAAATGCGTTGTTCACAAAGAAGTGTGAACCAAACTTCTAGTAGAAGCAAGTGGCATTAGCGGCACAAATAGCAATGGCAACAAAGAACAAGAGGCCAAGTGGATTCAAAAGGCGAAATCTTTTTCTTGTGGAAAAATGGGGGGAAAATACCGATACATCACTTACCTGCATTGCGGGACTTGTGACGAACAAAAACAATCGAGAAATGTTCATCGATTCTGAAGCGACCCGTCATATGACGAACGTAAACGAATACTTCATGAACAATCGCGCATCAATAGTGCCGAGAGTAACGGTCGCGTATAATGAAATATTGATGTTGCAGTGGAACGCGGCAAGGAACTATCGATGAATCGAGTAACTATTCGAGATACGTTCTACATTCCGGGGCTTTGTAAGAATTCGTTATTGGTTTCGCCGCTAATAAGCAACGGCTGTTCATTGTTTTTCGATAAGAAAAGTTGCCTGATTCACCGTGGAGGTGAGATCGTCGGGCGTGTAATGCTCACGGACCATATGTACAAATTGGTGCAAACTTAAAATGAACATGGATTTGTTGCATTGTCCAGCGAAACACAATCATTGTGGCATCGAAAATTCGAGCATGCGGGACACAAAAAAATGCAATTTTTCATTGGCAGATTGACCTTGAATGGCATCACACTATCGAAAGTGCAGCGTTCGCATTGTGATGTGTGTGTGTGCAAGAAAAGCACGCACGATGGCCGTTTGAAAGCAGTGATAGCAAAACGACTCGGATGCCGGAATTCATTCATGTATGCCGGAATTCATACATGTATGTATGTGGACCAATGCAGCAGACGTCATTCAGTAGTTCACCATATTTTGTCTCATTCACAAACCATTAAAGCAACAAGACATTCACGTACATGATGAAATGCAAAGTCGAAATCATTAAAAAAATTCAAAACATTTAAGGCAATGACTGAGCGCACAACTGGACAAAAGTTGAGAAATTGTTCAGCGGCGGTGCGGGTGAATACGTTGATAATGCGTTTCAAAAGTTGCAGGATGAGTCAGCTATTTCTCATCAAATTTTTGCGCCATACGCGTTGAAAATGTAAGATGTATGCTTTATAATGCGCAGATGCCAACGACATTTTGGGCCGAAGCAGTGAACGCCACTGCATATCTGATCAATCGTATCCCAGAGGTGATCAGGATTAAACGCCCCAAGAAATTTGGACGGGAACAACACCAAACGTGTCACATCTACGAGTGTTTGGATACAAGGCACTGGCTCATGTGCCCATGAAAAAGAGGCGCAAGCTCAACGCGACGTCAACCAAATGCATTTTTGTTGGCTATGAGATAGCTCGGAAGGCATATCGATTATTTGATCTACGTTTTTCTGGAGAACGACTTCAAGGTAAATGATTTTTCCAACAATAATTGTTAATTTCATCTATTCGAGGATACAATTGAAGTGGAAGAATTGGAGGCAAATGATGATGTGGATGGCAACGGCGGTAGTGGGCAAGTGGTCAACGAATCATTAGCAGTGAACGCAAGTATGAACGCCAATGTTGTCCCAAAGATTGAGGAAGCTGATGAAGTTTTCACGATCGACAACAGCACTTTGTCGTTGGATGGCGACGCATTCAGCGATTGCGACGAAAATACCACCATCGATTATGTGAACGATGAAACATTTCTGCCAGGATGAAATCCTCATCAGTTTAACGACCGCTGACATGTGCAAATCCCGGCGCATTGATGTTAATGTGGCATCAATAATCCAGTCAGTATTCGAGATGCACTCCACAACGATAAAGCCAGCAAATAGAAACTAGCCATGGAAAAGGAGTACCAATCATTGCTGGACCCAACGTGGACCCTCATGGATCTGCCATCGGGCAGAAAGGCAACAGCAGCCGTTGGGTTTACAAAACTAAATGCAACAAAAATGGTAAAGTGGATCGCTACAAAGCCAGGCTAGTTATCAGAGATTACAATTAAAGCAAGGGCATCGACTATGAGAAAACAAATTTGCCCGTAGTTCGATACAGCACAGTTCATGGCGTGATTGCACTTGCGGCGAAGCTAAATTTATGCATGCATCAAATGGATGCCGTCACAGCTTTTTTACATGAATATTTGAACGACGAAATTTGCCTGCGCCAAACAGATATGTAGCCATTTGTGTGTGGAATGAGAAGTTTGACAAGGCGCTGAAGAATTTCGCCTTAAATCGTGCCTCATCAGATGCCTGCATTTATCCTCGCATCGAAGGTGGACTAATTCTTACCGTCGTGATTTATGTCGATGATCTCATCTTTGTGTCTAACGATGCCACTGAAGAAGTATCTGATGAAATGCTTTAAAATGAAGGACATCGGTCCAGCAAAATTCATTCTCGGCATGCGGATTTTCGACAAGCGACAAGTCCATATCGATTGACCAGAGCCCATATATCAACAATATTCTGAAACGTTTTGGCCTGAGCAAATTCAATCCAACGTCGACGCCAGGCGATGTCAATCAGCGGCTGACCAACGATATGCGACTGAAATCGAAAATTGAACATGATATGGATATCAGCAATCAGTTGGGTCGTTGCCTTTCCTTGCTCAAGTATTCAGACTGGACATTCAATATGCCAAGAGTAGCGTGAGCCGTTTCAACAACGACCCAGAGAAGCCTCACTGGATGACAGTGAAACGCATTTTCCGCTACCTCAAAGAAACCATCGATCTCAAACTCACATATGATCGATCGATGTATGCAAACAACCGTTTTTACTTGACCACTGTGACGCCGCTTCGGCAACGATCAACTCGACCGGCGTTCAGTAACTGGCTACCTGTTCACCATGCAGAATGGCGCCATTTCGTGAAATTCGAAGAAGCCACAAACGGTGGCATTGTCAACGACGAAAGCTAAATATATGGCCATATCCATTTCAACCTAAGAAGCATTATGGCTGTGAAGTCTGTACAGTGAACTGCACGGCGAGAAATATAATTGTCCAATCTACTGCGACAACAAGGGTGCTATTCATCTTTCCAATAGCACTGCCCATCATACCAGATTCGTCATCATTTCCTGCGTAATCATACTGCCAACGGAACAATTAACTTCGAATAGGTTCCGACTTCATTCAAGTTGGTTGACTTCCTCTAAAAATTGGTCAACACATCAATTCAAGCAGCAAAATACAAAGGATAAAATTTTGTGTAATTCATGTCATGACTTTATTGAATAAGAGTATGAAGAAATAATTTATTCAGTGGAGGTGTTGAAAATTGAATTAAATTATTTGAAGAAATGGAAATGAAGAAATGGTAACGTAAATGAGAAAGATTTTGAATTTGAATGTCATGTATTGACTCTTTGCATTTGTCCCATTCATCAGTTTAGCACATCAAAATTGTACAACAAAATCCACATACGAACAAAGTTGACCGGATATCGTAGATCAGAATAGTGCCCACATTAATCTCTCTCTGTGTTCCTCTGACCGTTGAAAAATATATATCCTATGTGAGTAAGACTCTTCGTAGTTGTTTTATTTGGAATAATCATCGGATTACTTCAAGCTAGACGCCACACTTTTTTTCGTATTTTCTTCAAGTATATAATATTACACAAAGACTTTTGAAATGAAGTAAATCGTTATATGTCTGCATATCTTAGGTTAAATACAAAACCCTTCTGATATGAGCGTAGTTTCGTCTACTCAACTTGTTTTATACAAATTCATTTATATATGTATATATATATATATATATATATATATATATATATATATATATATATATATATATATATATGTATATATATATATATACATATATATATATATATATATACATATATATATATATATATATATATATATATATATATATATATGTAGATATATATATATATACATACATATATATATATATATATATATATATATATATATATATATATATATATATATACTTATATATATATATATATATATATATATATATATATACTTATATATATATATATATATATATATATATATATATATATATATATATATATATAATTTTTTCTCTATTAGAGTATATGCGGTAGAGAGGTCTTATAATGTGCTAGGTGTTCTGACTAATTCATTTCGCCATCGTTTGACCGTTACTTAAAACTATGTGTATTATTGCATTTTTAATGTGAACATTGTAACAAGCTGGAGGAAATTTTCGGAAAAAATCTCAACTGAACTTATTATTAGCTTTACATAACTTAGAACTATCTAGTTATAACTAGTTATAATCTATGAGGCTAGGCTACGGCAAAAGAGATAGTAGTAGTAAATGCTGGTATTCAGTTCATCAGGGCACAAATTAGCGGATTGGGTGAGTCATTTACTTTTGCGATTAAGCTATCATGGCGCGATATAGCAAGTTTATAAATTGGACTACGCCAGCTAGGCTTAGTTTTTCAGAAAAATAGTGAAACGGTTTATTAAGCACCATTTTCAGGGCTGTCGAGAGGGGGGGGGGGATAGGGGAATCTTCTCGGGCCCGACCCTCCTAAAGGGGCTCGTAAGGCTTATTCACCAATAAAAAAATTTTGTATTTTCTTTTTCTGCGATTCTTACCACTTGAAAAAAAAAATCCTAAAAATCGTAAATTAGCAAATAATAACTAAATTTAGAACCGAAAATGAGAAATTGTTTAGATTTTTTTTCAAATTTGGCGTGTTTATTTTGCCGTGCTGCTCATGCCACAGTTGAATGGGTGGGCTTACACGTGGCCGCAATCAAGTTTGTGACCAGTAGCCGCAATCCAATCAGCTGGATACTGTCTCAGGTCTACCGGGCTCAACATGCTACCCATGTTTGTTTTCTATACGATACACATTTTAATCTATGTATGTGTATTATACTCATTCCATTGCCATCCATCGTCAAGGGCAGATGACCTACGCACTACCGCACAGCATTGTCACGGGTTTCTCGCTAGGACCAAGCAAACATTTCTCATCTGCCATACAGCATTCGCATGATCTTTCCCCTTGAACTATCGATGGATGAATGATTGCCTTGAGTCTTTTAAAAATTTCTGAGGCGAAGCTGATGGGCATATATTTGTTGTAGGTCGTGCTGCTTGGTTGTTTTGACATGTGCAAACCTCTTTGGTACATTATGGCTTCTCTCGACGTCGCGTCCCTTTTGTCTATGAAAACCTGATTAGCTTGTTTGCAACTGGTAGCACCCTGAAGCGTGTGAACTTGCTCAATGTCGGCGGTACTTATGATTATTGGCTACGATCGCAATGCATCTGACATTCTAACAGAAGTTGTGGCCCAGACGGTAACACTTTTTAATTGTTCGTCGTTTATCTTTTTCACAACGTTGTGCGTAACAAAAAAGGAAAACAGTGGTGCCTGGACATAACAACACATGAGTAAGTAACAATCACTCATTATCACTGTGCATCGAGTGGGAGAATTTTGCCGACCGTCTTAAAAATCGTGGCGCAAAGGCACATAAAGGAGTATTTGAGAATATTTGAAGTATGCACGTTGCATCGCTGCGTGCAATTTTCGAAGCTCTTATTCATATGGTCATGGCGAAGCTCTCAATTTGCAAATAGTTGTGCACTATATTTTTTACATCCACGAATGTGATTTGCTGACGTTATGTCGAAACATCAAATAGCAGGTCGAGACTTTGATATAATTGACGTTGACAGAGTAAAATAAAATCTTGTAATAGATCGAATTTCACTCTCCTTCCATAATACGTCAAATATTGGATTTTCCATCCGCAAGTTGTGACCCTTCAGTTGTTATTAATTTTTGTAGAGATAAATGTTTTTGGTAAGAAATTTTTTCAAACTTTAAGGCTTTACAGAAATTACAAATTTAGCAAATTGTTAAATATTTCATAAATCAAGCAAAATCAAGAAAAATAAAATTTTCATATTAGATGCATCATATTCAAGCACAAGTCTGGAGCTCAAAAACGCAAAGAACTTTTGGAGCGAGGCAAAACAGAAAATGAACATTCTAAACAGCAATGCAACCTCTTCGGATACAATTTCGGACCGAAAAACTCGATTGTTAGAACTGTTAAAAGTTGTTAGCATGCTGATTACCTGTATATGATTTACATTAAATATTATGATTTATCACTCTAAGATCTTACCAATTATTTTAACCACGAAAACAACGTGCTACTTATCTTTTCAGAAAGAGACGAATCAACGAAATCTGCAAACAATGACGTAGTTATTCAAAACTTGGGAATCTCTGAAATCGACATTGATCATGGTTCATCTTCAATGGAAACACAATCCATGCGAAGGACCCAAGAACAGCTGTATCTTTATGATTATGATATTGGCTCTGAACGCAGTGAATTTATACACTCCGACGTGGTGAACGATATGATTCGTTGAGGTCACTAAAAGATGCCGTCTTCTATTCCACGTGATCGTAACCATGAGCCATTTCCCGCCCCGCTTTTATCGAAGATTTTGCCAAATAGGGTGAGGGTGGAGCGAGATTGGTTAGTGTGGAGTAGCTTTATGAACGCTTTGCATTGCATACCTTGTCGTTAGCTAAGTACCAACCCTTTCAATCGTCCACAACTTTGCCGTCCAACAGGGTACTCAAAAAACCAGGCTTGGAAAAAACTTTATGATAAGTTATCGGCTCATAAAAATAATCCAGACTATATTTAGTGCTACGTTCAATGGTGCTCGTTGCAGATTCGACTCCAAGAGGAAACTTCAATTGATACACTTCTAAATGAACAGATCATCAGTGGAACTAGAAAATTGCACGAAATTTTACGTCGAATCCTAGACACCATTTTGTTTCTTGGCGAAAGGGGCCCATAATTCAGAGGTGCTAGCTATCTTCTCCGAGAACGGAACAATGGAAATTTTTTTGGGATTTTAGAACTGATCTGTCATTACGATCCGATACTTCGCGACCATTTAGAGAAGGTTAGGATTAGTCAACAACAGCACAAACGTTTGCAGGTCCACTATCTTTCAGTTGAAATTCAAAACGAATTTATTCAAATCTGTGCTGAACACGTTAAATTGGCCATACTGAAAGAACGTAAAAGTACCAAATACTTCGCTATCATCGTTGATGCTACACCTGATTCAAGCCACGTCGATTAAGCTACGTTTACTTTGCGGTACGTTCGTTTTAACTCAAAAAAAAATATTTTCGATTCAAGAGCGATTTCTAGCTTTTGTTGATTGTAACCAAAAAACTGGCCAGGTGATTGCTGGTTTAATTTTTGGTACTCCAGAAGAGTATAACATTCCTTTGGAAGACTGTTGAGCACAAGGATACGACAATGGTGCTAATATGAAAGGATCATATAATGGGGCACAACGTCATATTCTGGAGAAAAATCCAAATACTGTTTATTCACCCTCTGCAACACATGGTCTCAATTTATGTGGTGTTGACTCTGCAAAATGCTGTGATGCTGCTATCACTTTTTTGGGGGTTGTTCAGAAATGCTATTACAGTTTCAGCAGCAGTCCACAACGCTTAGAAATTCTTTAAAAAAATTATAACGGGTTCCCTTCACAGACTTCTAGATAGAAGGTGGCCTTTTAGAGCTAAGGTAGTTAAACTTTTTGCCAAACATTTTACAGGATTACATAAAGCACTAGAAGGTTTAACTAAACTTAATCTGACTGCTGAGACTCGTAGTGATTTCAGCGACGTTCTGAAATGCATCCGAAAATTTGAGTGTATCTTGATGTCCTCAATTTTTTCGAAGATATTGACAGCTATCAATGAAAGGAGCATCATTTTTCAAGCCAGAGACGCTACTATCGACATCAAAGTTCAAAATCTCGAAAGTTTCCTGTTTGACTTGAATTTGATTCGAAATTGATGGGATGAGATTTTAAGTGAATGCAAAACGGTTACCATTCAATTGAGGATTTTATCAACCTTCCCTAATACTCGAAAGGGAAAACGCAAGAGGTTTTTCGATGAAAATGAAGATGACGATGACACGAGTGATGAAGATCAAGGATCAATTTCAAAAGGAACACTTTCTACGTAATCATCGACTCGGTTATTGCGGGACTATCCAATAGGTTCAATGCCATGAAGGATTATAATGGTTTCTCTTTTTTATGGCTTTTCACAGCGATGGACGAAACCGAAAACACAAATCGGACATTTCTGAAGATCTAGGAGGTGATGTGATCCATCTAACACACGTATGCAAAGGCAACTTCGTAGAAGATTTATAACCCTTTACATTTCTAAATGCGATCTATTTTCGAAATCTGGAGACTTTTTTTTCCGAATATGTGTGTTGCCCTCCGTATATTTCGCACTATACATTTTACTGTCTCCAGTGCTGATTAGTCATTTAGTGCACTTGCTGGCATTAAAAACTTTCATCGATCATGCTCTTCACAAATGCGTGTTTCAGCACTTCAGCATCAAAGCGCCAGTCACTATGGTGTTGGATGTTTATACTGTGATAAGAAATTTTGCAGCCAAGAAAGCGAGAAAAGCTAATTAACAATTACAATTAATATTACAATAAAACTCTTAACTCCAAAAAGTGGACTACTTGTTTTCTATATGTCTATTCAATACAATTTATGTCAAAAACAATTTTCCGAAGATTTCATAACCCTTTTCTACGTAGAATCAGCATATACATATTTCATTTAGCATACTCTATAGTTGTGTTTCATGTGGGGGGGTTTAAGGCCCGTAATTGTTTACCCCCGAGCCCAGATTTTCTCTCGATGGCCCTGACCTTCTTCAGGTATCTATTTTGCGTGATTTGAAGCTTAATTACTAAATATCTAGCACATTAGATCCAGGTAGGTGAGCCGTATAGGATGATCGGTTGGACTGCCATCTTGATGATGAGAACTTTGTTTTTGTTGCTGAGATGCGAGTAACGATTAAGAAGGGGGTATAGCGAGAGCACGGCCTTAAACGATTGGAGCTTATATACACAAAATGACTCCAGAAGATTTGCTTTTTGTCAAATACAAGCCCAAAATAATTGATATGCTCACTCCAGGGAATATTTTGCCCTAAAAAAATTATTGGCCACTTGGATAGGTGAACAGGTTTGCGCTTCCTGGCGAAGAATATTGATTGTGTTTTTGCAACATTAATGTTAGTTTTCAATCTATGGTAGTGTTGATATACAAAGTTCTAACGCCATTTCAAAGCTTGCAACACTGGAATTTGATTCTGTGACTGTGCTGTTCAGGCATATTGGCCTACTTAGCAAAACATGATGTTAACAAACCAGTCATAGAAAAAGAACTTTAGGCTATCCATTTGGTTATGGATTTCTTATCTGATTAGGATTTTTCTACAGTCTTTTTTAGGGTTTTGTAAAATAATTTTACAAAGCCCTACTAGTTTCGCGACCAGTCTGTCCGTCTGTCCGTCCGTCCGTCCGTCCGTGTGTCACAGCAGTTTTTCTCGGAAACTACTTAAGCTAGAAACATATAATTTTGTGTGTAGGTGTAAAGTGGTGATCTCTTCAAAGTTCAACTACAAAAAAATTTCATAAGGTATTTAAGGGGGGTCTCCCCATATAGGAGAGTGACCCCCCGAAAAAAAATTTCATTGAAGGTAGCCGATATGGGTATCAAATGAAAGATCTTGATGAGAACCTTTCAAAACAGGTCTTAGTTTGGCAAAATTTGCTTCGAGGGGCACACAGGAAGGGGAAATACACGAAATGTAGGTCTTGGTGAGTACAACAACAACAAATACGTTAGAAGTCGCAATTCACTCAACTTTGTTAGTAATAGTATGATTTATCGATTTTATGTTTTGTTGAATAAAATCTTAACGGTACCCTTAAATTCAATGAAATATAGTACGTGGATGTCTATTTATAGGAGTGAGCTATTCTGAAAGTTTCATAAAGATTGAATCATATTTAGCGATGTTATAGCGGCTATGGAACAACATGCGCTTTTTACCGACTCAGACACTACAGTTTTGCTAGGATTTGCATGAAAATTTCAGGAATGATAGGTGTCATGTATACCTTTGAGAATCGGTTCAGCTAGTGGTATCAGTAATCGTAAAACAAAATAGTGGCTGTTTTAAATGCGAAGATTAAATAATTTTGAGTTATTTTCTCCCAACTTCAACGTTTAAGGTGCATGCTTTGAACACTTGATTCATTTTAATGAATGACTGAAGATGAGTACCTACAATTAATGCTCATAAGTGAAACAAGTCAAGGAGATGGGAGAGAGCTCCTAGCAAAAGGGTTTTGTAACCATTCTAGGATTCGAAAAAATTGGCCATTAATCGATGATAACAGTACAGGAGAGTGGCCCCTGGAAAACAATTCATCAAACGTAGCCAATATGAGTATGAAATTAAAGTTTTCATGGGAGCTTTTCAAAACAGTTCTTAAACTGTCAGTTTTTGCTTCAGTGGGGGCACAGGGGGGAAATACATGAAAAATGTGTTTCCTCTCTCGCGAATGGACATCTGAAATAATTATCAAGGGAGATATTTATGAGTATAACAATACTAAAAAGCTCAGAAGTCGAAATTCGTTCAACTTTGTTAATAATAGTATGATCTTCGTATATCATATTTTCTCCAATGAAATCGTCTTTGACATGTTTCTTGATTTGATTCGATCTGGTGACTGCAGTTTGTAAAACGAATACAAAACCCTTCTGACATGAGCGTAGGTCTGTTTACCCAACTTGTTTCCTTATGGCACACGAGGAGACAATTTGACACCATAATTATCCATGGATTTGCGTATTGTTTATTTTTAATTGACAACGATGACATGAGTCCAATTAAGCGTATACAATATGTGTCAACGTTGACGAAGCGAAAATGAAATCAAAAAAATAGAAGTGAGCGATATTGATGACACAATTTATGTAAGAAAATTCTTGTTGAAGTTGAAATGCTGGTGTTTTCACTTGAGAGAATTCCGCTGTGCATTGCAGCAGTTCTCTAAGAACTTACTAGTGTTTAAATTCGCATCTGAATCTTTGCGATCAACTTCATTTTTAGTAACCACGGCCGAGAATTTTATTATGAGTTCCACGCCATTCTATCTGCGGTCCAATCGTTTCGTCAGGTAAAACGAATAAAATTGCATTTTTATTCAAATTTAAAAAATATCCCTTCGTGAGTCCCAATTTGTTTCACATGGAGCCCCTACCTAGCTATGAAATCCATAACTGAAATGAAAATTTCATTTTAGACCAATTCATCCCAAAATGCGTCCTCCTATGATGCAATCAAATCATAAATGCTCATTGTACTAAAACAGCTACAATAGCCAATGGAGGAAAAAAAATATCATTGAGGTCAGACAGTGATTTGGAATTGATGAGCGGATTGTCGATAACTATTTGTACTTTTCTAAAGACTCCTTAAATACTTTCCGAATATATACAGCGACTCCCAAAAAGATCCACACAAGTAAGAAATGTTCCTTCTTTTTCAATTTATGCTTCAATCCATGACACAAAAAGAAAAGGGAAATATTATTAATTGAACAAAACATCAGCTCGATAATTTTACTCAAAAAATTGAAAATGTACCGCAAAATTAGAAGTAAAACGAAGGATTTAAAAAGAAGCACAAAAATATGACGCCCCAAAAAGATCCGCACAACAAGGAAACTTGGGCAAATATGTGCATTTTTATGTAAAAAGAACACATTGGAGTGCCCTCTTTATAGCATATCGCCTTCAGTGATAAAGTCGTAATAGATCCGGGCAGATCATATCTAATATTGATCAAAATCCGCGTGTTGTTCGTAGCTTAAAAAACGTTGACTTTTTTAAATTAAAATGGGCAAATACACGTCTCCAGAGAAGATCCAGCTGGTGGTTTCTGACCATATGGAAGGTAAAAATGTGGCAGAAATATGTTTGAGCCTCAACATGAAACGTAGAACTGTTTACGACATTCTCCGGAGGTATAAAGAGGAAGGCAGAATGGACTTGAAGCATAGTCCTGGTCGTCCAAAGGCTCTAACGATGCTTGAAGAACGCTCTATCGTCCGGAAAATAAAAAAAAATCCAAAACTGAGTGCTCCAAAAATTGTGAGTGAAGTTTTCGCAGAATTTAAGAAAAAAGTAAGATGTGAAACAGTCCGACGAGTTTTGAGAAATGCTCAATACAATGGACGTGTTGCCCGGAAGAAACCATTCATCAGCGAAGTGAATAGAAAAAAGCGTTTAAATTTCGCTAAAGAATTTATATTAAAGGAAGTCAATGATTGGGAGGATGCGATTTTTGCCGATGAAAGCAAATTCAACGTTTTTGGCTTGGATGGACGTGTTATGGTGTGGCGCAAGCCCAATGAAGAATGAGTCTACTTGACCTCAGGCCTACAGTAAAACACGGAGGTGGCAGTTTGATGGTTTGCGGATGCGTATCTACTCGTGGTGTTGGCGAATTAGTATTTATAGATGGTATCATGGATTCCCGTCAATATTTAGCCATTTTGAAGGAAAATTTGCGAAAAAGCGCTGCTAAAATAGGCATTTTGGATTCGTTCAAATATTATGAAGACAATGATTCCAAACATAAGGCACGCATTGTTCAAGAATGGCAGCTGTATAATTGTCCAAAAGTGGTTCATCCTCCTCTTCAGTCACCGGATTGTAATTCCATTGAAAATCTCTGGGATGAATTGGACCGTAGAGTTCATAGCACGCCAATTTGTTCAAAAACGGAGCTCGAGAAAAGGCTTCGCGAAGAATGGGTGAAAATGGATGTGGAAAACCTTCGGAAAATCATCTCCAGTATGCCAAATCGGTTAAAATGTGTCATTGAACAAAACGGACATGCAACAAAATACTAGCTTACTAAAATTTTTGTTTATTTTTACAATTTAGCTCTTGTGCGGATCTTTTTGAGGGATGAAATTTTCTGTTTTTTCATGGAATTTTCTTTTTTTTTTTTGGTATATTTAAAGTGAGAAACTATTTTATTTCTGTGATCTGTAAGACTGTTATGTTCTGCTCATAATAAAATGTTTAAAAAATTTTCCCGTTTGATTTATAAAATGAGAAAGGAGGAAAATTTATTACTTGGGCGGATCTTTTTGGGAGTCACTGTACATATATATATATATATATATATATATATATATATATATATATATATATATATATATATATATATATATATATATATATATATATATATATATATATATTTATATATATATATATATTCATTTTCTAAGCTTCCACGAATAATGCTCGTGAAAACAAAGTGCACAGTAACAAAACTGACTCTACCATACGTTACATAAGCTTCAGAAAATTATAGTTTTTGGTGAATTCTACACAGGCGTCTCTTAAACATGGTCAGAATACCAAATTTCCTATGAACCTTAGAATAAGAATCAAAAATTTAATACTGAAAGGGTTGTTATGAAGGCAATCCTAAAACCACAAAAGCCACCATAAAGAATACCGAAACACCAAAATTCAATATTCTTTGTCCGCTCCGTATGCACAAACAATAACTGTTCAACAGCAAAATACGGTGCGAAATATTGTATATCTGGATGTTTGCTTGGGATGAGTTAAGTTAGCCAAATATTTATATGGTACAAACTCGAAATATAACCCTTGAACTTTGATAGCAACTTCAACCAAACCAATATAAGCTTAGCCAGCTCAAATATTCACTTCTCTAGTGTTGCTCCTACTACTTCTTCGTCTGCTGTTGGTCACATACATTTGTCCTGATTATCTCACTCGAGGCACGTCCCACCATCGCTCTCGTTCACTTACAACAAAACATTAAATATTAACGTAGACATTATGTAATTTACTCTCCACAATCTATTTAGACAGTAATCTAGCTCATACACACGTACCATTAATTTTCATGATTTCCCAGTCCTCAACAGGGACGTCGTAAATTATCCCTAAGGAAACGTTGAAAAGCGCAGCAAAGGAGCAGCGTACACAAGTAATATAAGTGATTAAGTTTCCACAGAAACGAATTAAACCCTCGAATCTAAATAAGAAAAACCCTCAGCTCCCCCTATTTGTTATCCTGCCCCAATTTTCTTCTAAGGTATCGTATACTAAATAAAGCGTTAATTAAAGACGCTTGCAGCGGACGCATGCAAATAATGCTATTACCTGTTTTTGTGTCGGTTTCCACCTACATAATAATCCCCTTTTTATGTAGTCAACTTCAACACAGTAGCAAGTTGCTCGAGCAGCATTACAAAGTACTCAATTAATTAGCCGCCACCAACAGCAAAGGATAAGCACGAAAGGACTCGTTCTACAACTTTTATTCAACTTCTTCAGTAACACTTCGAGCACATACTACTCGTATACGAGAACTCATTGATTAAATCAGCGATTGAAATGGTTGGTATTCGCGGCGAACCGTTACCACTATATTGATAAGCACTTGACACAATTTTTGTATTCCCGAGACTACTTACACCGAAAACTTCCACTAAACCATCAAGTGCACCTTATCCTTCCGAAGCAAAAGTTTCCGATCGGACACCTCCAGACGCAAGTAACCGGCGGAAATTAAAAATTCAATCACCAACACACATGTTGGAGCTTATCCAACTCGAGATACTCAGAAACGCACCCACACAATTCGCAGAAAAGGAAAACTTTCACTTAAGACCACGCGGCGAGGAAACCTTAAATCCGATTGACTCATAAAAGGCTTCTTGCAAGGACATAGGTCGATGTTCGATTTATGCGAGCGGTACTACACCGTATTACACACCTTTCATATGCTTGCACTTCAATTCACGTATCAGGACATTTTCGCGCAAGGAACGAAACCTGACAAATGCTCCACTTATCTTGTGATTTCGTCCTGATTTCATTGAAATCCTGACAAGACTAACTGATAAGGAAAGTATGCAGTTCAACTGAACTTTTAATAGTCGAATCGGTTTGAAACGGTTCGCAGGAAAGCGTGGAGAATGGACAAGGAACCTTGAGAATGGGGAGTCATTGCGCAGTTCCATGAACCGATTCGTTACGCCTTGTTTATTATGCCGCCGGTGAACAGTGAACAATAAAGACCACGTGGACGTCAGTGATAATTGCATCGACGAGGACGACAAAAGTGCATTCAGAACAGATGTTTGCGATGCATTTTGAAGTAGCGGAGAATGGGGATGTGAGGAATATTCAGGCGTTTGAATGTTAGCAAAAACAAATTAAAACTAGATTTTACGAGTATTCAAAAAATTATATGAAAGCATGCGCTCTAATGCCAAAAAAATGTGTAGCGCCTGGAGCCTTAAGAGAAAGATCTAAAAACTAAATTATTTGGATCTTGAATATAATTAAAATCAATCAATGTTACCGAAAAGGAATTGATATCTAACAGGTACAAAGTTTCATGGCTGTTGTAAATTCCGGCCGTACCGGCATTCTCCCATTTACAAATTCAAATCGCTTACCTAGCATCTCCCCCTTCTTTTGGGCAAACATACCTTTTTTTATTTATTTTTATTATAAAAATATTTACTTATATTTTTTATTCCCCGTCATATTTATTTTATATTTCATATCTTGTTTTTAAGTACAAAAAAATTATTTTCTTTCCCACCAATGAAATTTCATTCGTTACTTCCTATTAACAAAAAATCATTCTATACCTTTTACTAACAAAATCTCATTCTTTTCTTACAACGAACAAAATTTTAGATGGCTTAGGTACTAGTGCCATGGACTCTCAATCTGGGGGTCTACTAAGACCCCGGGTTCAAGTTCCCTCGGGCGTAGGAAAAATCTTTTAAATTTCGTCAAAAGCAATTGTTTCTGTGTGTATGACGATTCACATATAACAAAACGTAATCATGGTTACATGCGAATCGCCATATATGCAAATGCAGATTTTTGCATTTGTCGAAAATGAAAAGATGTCAGAGAAACGGGACTGAAGTGTATTAAACTTCAACCACGTTACCTGGGTACGGCAGCAATAATTGGGAAAAACAGTTGCAGGATTGCAGAATTTCGAGTCGGTGACGAGTGAATTTTTGGTGACGACAAGATGTGAAGATTAGAGTGTATCGGAAAGTGACAACGTTGAGTTCATCGAATTGGGATATTGATTTTTGTGGGGAATCGTGCGTGTAGTTCGCGTGAATTGTAGGAAATTACTGTGAAAATTCGATTGGAATTTTGATTTTTTTCGTCGGAATGAGAAAATTTTTGAATTCAAAAGAAGTGTTGTGCTGATAATTCAATTAACAGAGCCCGTTTGAGAATTACAAATCAATGAGAATAAAACAAATCAATGAGAATAAAACAAAGCTCATGACGTAGTTGAGAGAAAATGCCTCAAATGCACAAAATATCACACTTGGTGAATACAGCATCGAAAATGTGAGTATATTTGTCCATTTAGTTGCAAAAATAACGAGAACCAGTACTGAAAGAAAAGATAGATGTCGAAAAATACAGCACGCAAATAAAATACATTTTTTTTTTAATTTTGACGATCACGAATATCAGCTGCAAACACAGAAAAACAAAGCTCCAAGTGTATAAATCTGACGCGGAGAAGATGGACGCGATAGTGCGGGGACTCTTCCCCACCCATCCCGTCCGTGTTGATGCTGTCCATGGTGAAACAGCAGTAGAGTGCCCACTCTTTAAACAGCTGGAGGAGGCAGTCCTCTCCTTGAAAGCGAGGAAGGCTCCAATTCCAGATGGTGTTCCAGCTGAGGTGTTGCGGCTCGTCTATCACCATTGTCCTGACTTGCTCCTCAGCACATTCAACGCTTGCCTAAAAGACGGGGTTTTCCCAGTACGCTGGAAGGTGGCGAGGCTCGTGCTGATCAGCAAGCAAAAGAGAAATCCCGAATCGCCGTCTGCATACCGCCCGTTATGCATGCTAGACTAGGGAAGACTAACTGACGCGATTCGTGCTGCTGGGGACCTATCTCCTCGGCAGTACGGCTTTAGAGTAGGACGTTCTACCATTGATGCGATTGCAGAGGTGGTGAACGCAGTCCAAAAGGCAATGGCATATAGTTGCACCAAGCGACGGATCGTTCTGTTGGTGACACTCGACGTCAGGAATGCCTTCAAATCCGCTAGATGGGTGGATATTCTGGACACGCTGGCAAACGCTTTTCAAGTTCCAGAATATCTAATGCGGCTTTTGGGGAACTACCTAATGGACCGAAGCCTGCTCTACGATACGACATAGGGCCAACGAAGGATGGAAATTACATCGGGTGTTGCCTAGGGATCTATCCTTGGTCCGGACCTGTGGAACATATCTTACGACTTATGGCCAACGTAGGTGGACCCAGTCCATCAAGAACACACCGCTTGATGAGTGCTGTAGGGTCAGTGCTACTGTACAGAGCAGAGGTATGGGGCGACGCTCTCAGCAAGGAGGTATACTGAAAACGTTTGGCACAGATACAGAGAAGGGGCGCACTGAGAATTGCATCTTCGTATACAACAGACTCCGACTCGGCGGTGAGAGTGATTGTAGGCGTGATACCTGTCGCCGTCGTTGCTAGAGAGCGCCGCGCTATTTACCTGCGCCGAAACGAGGATGCGAGGGAGATAGTTGTCCGCGAGGAGAGACAGCGCTCGCTCAACAATTGGCTGCAGTCTTGGGTGAATTGCACGAAGGGAAGGTGGACTGCGCGCCTCATCCCGGATGTGAGACCGTGGCTAAATTGAAGGCATGGTGAGACTGACTTCTATCTGACCCAGCTTTTGAGCGGGCACGGGTGTTTTCAGTCTTACCAGCACAAGATCGGTAAATCACGGTCTCCCGATTGTCGGTTTTGCCCAGGAGAGGAGGACAATGCCTGTCACACATTTTTTGCGTGTACCAAATGGGTCAGGCTGCGAAGAGAACTCTACAGGGAGACGGGAGAGCTCACCTCGGATAATATAGTTGCAGCGATGCTCGAATCGGTTGACAAATGGAACCAGGTGGCACATTATGTTCGGGCATTCCTTAAATATAAAAGAGACTCACAGCAGCCGGGGGCGCTGGTGCTGGGGGATCGCTCTTCTGGCATTTCCTCTTCCGCTCTCCCCTTCCGCTAGGAAAGGGACTCCTCAGCTTGAAGGCACCCCACGGCGTAAAAAAACGAGACCTGGCCCGAAGTAATGTGTCGAACGGTTCCAGGCTGGGTTCTCATGTTGACAGGGGAGGTGTTTAGTGGGTAGTCCAGTCGCGCATGGGAGTCCCACACTCTGTGCATAAATAGCATTCACTTCCCTACCACACAAAAAAGTGTATAAATCTGTGTTAAGACCTGTATTATGCTATGTGTATGACACATGGACCTTAACCAAAGCATCAGCAAATATATTGAACACTATTGAGTGACGGGTTCTAACACGAATAATTGGAGCGGAGCTGGATGGGGCCAATGGCGAAATTCGATACAACCACGAGGTGTTTGCATTTTTTGACGAACTGGAGGTCTCAACCATTGTTAGACTACGGAAGCTGCAATGTGCTGGACACATGAATCATATGGATGAGCAAAAGATACCCAAAAAGTTATTGCTGGGAGAACTGAAGGCCGGAGACCAGTGGGGAAGCCAAGGAAATACTGGTCTGACTCAGTCGACGAAGCAGTTCATCGCTGCTCGGGTTTCCAAATAGGAAGACGTGATCAATGGACTGAGACAGTTGACGATGCTATTTGCACGAAGCAAAGGCCCGAGAGAGTCTGTAATTCTACGAAGAAGGCGAAGTAAAATTTAAATGAAACTAGTAATTCAACGATGTGATTATAATACTCATAGCTCCACAAAACGTATCACCAAGTCCTGAAGCGCTATGTTGCCCATGAAATTCTCTCCTCACGAAATCCAACAAGGCTTTAAGCTCAAACATAATGAATTTATCCCAAATAATTTATTGGCGTTGAAGCCACTACTCGGAAAAGCACTTGACGTTATAAAAGGCAGCCCAATCCTAAACAATGAAAAAGGATATTGTAGGCTGGAGTGCTTCATCTTGTAAACCTACTCAGTATGCCATCTCCATACTTTTCCCCCACTAAGGAGATTGCTAGCTCTACAACACTGGTCTGAGTCACAACTTTGATTTAACTCCAACTCTCAACAACACGATTGTCTGTATTGCTCCACTAAAATAGGCTATTTGGTCTTTTAATATAAACAATCTTCACTGTCACGTTGGTTGCACACTTTTCCCGAAAAAAATCATGAATAAAAATTTTTGTGGTGCGATAGGCTAGTGTAAGTTGGTGCATCCGAGACTTGCGATGTATGCATTAAACTTCAGTCGTGTTTTGTTGACTATATGTGTCAGCACGTTCTCACAAAAAATTAACCAATCTGCTTATAAAATAATTGTTACAGTAAGTCTAAAGATTTTCAAAGATCATTACAAATAAAATCAAATTAGAGGAGGAAGATCAACGATAGACCGAATTTTTACGGTCAACCAGGTCTCAAGTACCCGTTTGAGAATGAATAATCCATAGGGCGGATACGTGGGGGATAAAGTACCAATTGTGAACCAAAAACCTACTTAGTCGATGCGCTAATAATGTTCTACTTAGTAATCATTTGTTATAGAACCAGAACAACAGCTTTGGATAGGATTGGATGTACAAAAGTGTTGATCACAATGTCTCAAGGACTTTTTTTCGAGCTTGGGATGTTAGACAACTTTTAGTTGAAGTACAAAATCGACATTCTCACAGTTCAAGAAATCAGATGGCATGGTGAAGATATATTTAACATGCGAACACACCCCCTATTTACAAGCGGAAAATCACAAGAAAGTCGTGAGTTAGAAGGAGCTTACTTTGTTGCAAGCACATCGTAACAAATTATCACCAACATCAAGCCCGTTAACGAAAGGATCTGTGCAATTACAAGACAAAATTCTTCAATTGTTGGATGATCAACTGTCCCGTGCCCACAGAAGACAAGTGGGAGGCAATCAAGGACGAATTTTACAGCACCTTTGAACGCACTGTCGATGCATTGCTGTCAAACGACATTAAAATTACTCTGGGTGACATCAATGCAAAAATCGGCTGGGAAATGGCACAACGAGCATCCGTGCAGGGATTGGCGATAGAGGACAAAATCCGATAGACTTCGCTACAAGTAGAGGCTTCCACATCGGAACATCCATTTGAGAACATGGGCATCCCCAGATGATCGCACATTCAACCAAATTGACCATGCTTTCACGCAAACCGAGCGGTCACCAGCATTCTGAACATGCGCTCATCTTGCAACACTATCTGTAAATCATACGACGTCAGAGGACTCATAAAGTACTTTGCAATATTATAGACATAGCCTGGGTTCTTTTGAGTCGACTAAAATTTCTGCTATCGACCAGATCCATCTATCATTTTACACTGACTCAATTAACGTTTCGACTGCAGTTAGTATGGTTCAGCTAAATGTGAAGAACAATAGAATTACAGGCCAATTAACTCCATATGTGTCCGTTGCGACCGTCGAGCTACGGTTAAAGCCTTTTAATGCGCGCACTATCCACGTCGTCCGTTATCTTCTTTCGCTCAAGATTACTTTTATAACACTTCAATTTTTGATTAGTGCACTAAACTGTCTTAAAGATTATTGTTTCTTTATCTCTAGTACTATTCGGCTGATATAATTATTAGTCGAAGTATATTTCTTGTTTTTTTATTAACATCAATTTAAAATCAGAACAACCGCAGTGATATCGCGATGAAACGATGATTTTTTCGGGCTATTGAGTTTGAAGGGGACTTTTGTTTTGTATGAGAATCGATAGCGCACTTAAGTGATAGACAAGTTTTCTATCAATCAGAAATCGAATCCAATCTGTTGGATCCCCCAACAGCCGATGCAAATCTCACGCCACCGATAGGCAAACCATGAACGACCGCGCAACAGGTGAGATGCTACAGCGAGTCGCGTGACCGTTAGCTATTTCGTATGACTTGATTGAATCTGCGACGTAAAACCTCCCAAACGATTTCAAAATACCAAGTTTTTCTGATTAACCAATGCTTTTCTGCGCGGTTCTCGCGCGTGCTCGCTGCTTGGCGATCCGTATTAGACTCCATTTTGTTCCCCTTACGGGACATGTCGGAGCACTTTGTGTTAAAATATGTCCACTGCCTTTTCGGGTTCTATCATCAGGGACCATGTTTCACGTTCATATAACAGCAAAGGTTTGACTAGTGGTCCATAAATACGAAGCTTATTTCGCCTTTGCACAACTCTGGACGTTAGAATTGGAAGTACGGAGTAAGAAGTCTTATTTGAGGCGTTAATGCGACATCCAATCGCGTCCTTTTTGGCGACACTTCTATTCAGGTTGGCTCTAAGATAAGTGAAACTATCCATACTTTTAAGGTTTTAGTCTCCTATGGCCAAGCTTTGTCGAACTAGAGCGTTGTTCCTTGTTTGAGTCATAAGCTAAGTTTCATTGACTCGTAAGCCAACTCGGTTTGCTTCAAATTCTAGGCTCAAAATTGCTTCTTTGGGATCTGAGATTGAACTTGTTATAATATTGATATGATAAGTATATGCTACCTATTGTGCTTGCTTGAACATTTTTGTGCCCGAGGTTTCAGCTGATGTCTTCCTGGTGACGTGTACAAGAGCAATATTAAAGAACATTGGGGCAAGCTCATCCCCTTGTTTTAAGCCTGATTCTATAACGAAGCTATCAGTTAGTTCACCGTTTACTTCAACCTGAGACTCTAACATCGTGACTTGACCAAGTGGACTGGTTTTGTTAGGACGCCTATTCAAGCATTATTTTGTACAGGGCATTTCAGTTGATACTGTCATATGCTTGCTTTAAGCCTACAAAAAGTTTGTGCACATCGATGTAATATTTTCAGCACTTTTTGAGCTGAGAATGTTTCGTTTTTGTAGACCATCCACTTTGACTGCCGCCCCAATATTCTCCTATACGGCTTTCTATGATTTCAGAGAGCACTTTTGTAGTACAAATTTTTACTATGGAAAAAAGTTTATTTTAAAATTCATCTGGATAGGTAAATTGCTCCTTTCAAAATCGCGCCAATCAAGGCAACTCTTTATAAGTTAATATAAATAATTATTCTCAGCATTTATAACACCCTCGACGCAAAATTCCAAAAACATACCCTCCTAATGCTCTGTATGAAGAAAACATCTATTTTTAGGGTTTTGTACTAAAATACAAAACCCTATTGCAATCACGACCTGTGTCCGTCTGTCCGTCCGTCCGTCCGTCCGTCCGTCCGTCCGTCCGTCCGTCTGTATGTCACAGCACTTTTTCTCCGAAACTATAGAAGCTACAGCTATGAAACTTTGTGGGAAGGCTAGAAGTGGTGACCTCTTGAAAGTTCGATGGTGGAAAAATTTTTCAAAGGGGTTTAAGGGGGGTCTCCCCATATAGGGAGGTGACCCCTCAAAAAAAAAATTTCACCATTGGTAGTCGAGTAGGGTGTCATTAGAAAGGTCTCAACGAGATCTTTTCAAAACAAGTCTTAAAATTGCCTTATGAGTACCGAGGGGGGCAGGGGAAGGGGAAATGTACGAACTTTTCGCGTACCCCCCCCTCGCGATTGGACACCTTTTATCCGAAAAATCTGAAAAAAATCATGGATGTAGGCCTATATGAGTACAACAACAACAAATACATAAGAAGTCAAAATTCACTCAACTTTGTTAGTAATAGTATGATTTATCGATTTTACGGTTTCTTGAATAAAATCTAGACGGTACCCTTAAATTCAATAAAATTTAGCAAACAGATGCTCATTTATAAGATTGATCTTTCCTGAAAGTTTCATAAAGATCGAACAGTATTTAACGAAGTTATAGCGATTTGAATTTTCCTGCATTGCTATGGAACAATATGGCCTGTATTACTATGCAAACATATGGCTATGGAGCCATATGCGCTTTTTACCGACTTAGACACTACAGCTTTGCTAGGATTTGCATGAAAATTTCAGGAATGATACGTTTCATGAAGATGAGTACATACAATTGAAACAAGTCGAAAAAGCAGGAGACAGCTCCTAGCAAAAGGGCTTTGTAACCATTCTAGGATTCGAAAAAACAGGCCATGAATCGATGATTACAGTACAGAGGAGTGGCCCCTGAAAAAAAATTTCATGAAAGGTAGCCGATATGAGTATCAACTGAAGGTTCTCTATGAGAGCTTTTCAGAACAGTTCTTAAACTGACAGTTTTTGCTTCAGTGGGGGGCACAGGAGGGGGGAATACATGAAAAATGTGTTTCCTTCCCTGCGAATGGACACCCGTGATCTTAAAAAATCTGAAATAATTATCAAGAGAGATATTTGTGGGTATAACTATAACAAATACCTCAGAAGTCAAAATTCTTTCAACTTTGCTAATAATAGTATGATCCTCGAACATGACATGTTTCTTGATTTTATTCGTTACTGGTTACTGCATTTTGTAAGTTGAGTACAAAACCCTTCTGACATGAGCATAGGTCTGTCTACCCAACTTGTTTACTTTCTACTTTCAGACAGATTCATGCATTCACAATTATTATTTATACCACACGTGCAGTTGGTTGAGTGGCATGAAAGCTCAACTTGTTCAGAAACAACAACTATACATTATCCTGTCCAGACTAGCGACTGATGAGTTCCTACCAGACTAAATAGAAGTGACGAAGCCAAACTCATTTGTCAGCAATGAAAGAGTGTTAGAAAGTGCGGCAAACATTCAAATACAGACAAAAGCGCCACAAGCCCTCTAAAGCACTAGGCCTAAAGCTAATTCACACAACTCAACGAGCAGCGCGTTTGCTTTGTGGCGCTTTATGATAAACTTGCTTCCAGGCAAATTCTGTTTTTAAAAAGGACTATATCCCTTAGTATGGCACTTCGAAATAATAGCGCGGGAAATGAGTGATGTGAATTAAAATAAAATCTGAATGAAAGATAGTTGATATGGAGTAGAGACGGAATCATTCAAATAGGATGTTTTTATTCGTTATTGTTCTCTCATTTCAGTTTCATAAAATTTATTTGGTACAGGATAGGGGTCATAAATTATATTTTTGGATTTTTCTTTGCAATAATGATTACTTTACTTTCGATATCGTGGCTGAAGGCAGATCTGATATCACAATTTCTCAGTAATCAAGGCACAATATATCTAATAAGCTGTTCTCTTATCTTTTATATGGCACTGTCGCCCTTCAATGAAATCATACCCCGGAACGGGATTGACGTCAATAATTTTTTCTAGCTAAAATGGTGAAATTCAAAGGTTTGATGCCAACTGTTGTCATGCACAAATCATGTGATCAATCTTAGACTTACCTCTACAAAATATTGTCGAAAGAAAAAACACATATAAAGTAAAAAGCTGTCGTTTTGGTGTCAAGAAATATTTCTTTCCCCTCTTAGCTTGATTAATAAAACTATTTCTAAGAAATTGAGCTTTTTCTTCCCTCTTGTATAAATACATTACCATTCAATTATAATCGAATGAAAATCAAGTGGTTTTCTTGCTAAAAAAGGAAAACCGACTTCATGGTGCTCTACAAAGGGTGTGATAAAATTCCTAAGTGGTTATTGTGTTTTTAACTTCATGGAACGGGGAAATTGATTTAGCATCTCTTCAATGAAACTTATTTCACCCTTTTTAGGACACTTTGAAATCGGTTTTCTTTTTTTCAAAAAGTTTGTTTTTATTACATCCATTTCAGAGTGACATACCAAACTACTGTGACGCGGGCGATGGGATCTACCGTCCAGTTCACGTAGATGGGCCATGGGATGCTACACGCTTATTATCTTTATCCAATGGTCCTCTGTTCATCCTAAATGCAAAGAAACGTCCAGAGTAGCTGCCCTTTACGCTAAAGGAGAATTGCCTTTGGTGCATTCCGTTAATAAGGGGAGGAGGCTCTTCCTTTTGAAGCACTATCCAGTAAAGTAACTGTTAGCTCCACTCAGGACAAGCTTGGCCAACTAAAATCAAAGCACTTCACTCACTCCACCAGTATAACGTAAAATACAAGAAAGTTCTTTCGCCGGGATC
This sequence comes from Odontomyia ornata, assembly GCA_963969285.1. Classification (NCBI taxonomy): domain Eukaryota; kingdom Metazoa; phylum Arthropoda; class Insecta; order Diptera; family Stratiomyidae; genus Odontomyia; species Odontomyia ornata. Next base: position 412,813,114 of record OZ017738.1, on the reverse strand, counting down.
ATACACTTTTTTCCCGAGCTCTCCAGGAGTATTTTTACCCTTTTTATACTAAAATGAAAGAAAATTCATTAGTCCGTTTCCTTCCACAATGGTACACAACTCCTTTTTGTTTTATCAATCAAGAAAAGTTAGAAATAAATTTAGGCAAAGCAATTCTATTTCAGCCTTACGAAATCTTTGACGAGCCGGGGGGTCTCAATGATTGTAAGACTGCGGAAGCTCAATGGGCTGGCCATGTAAATACCCAAAAAGGTATTTGTTGGGAAAACTGAAGGGTGGGGAAACCTACAAAACGCTGATCTGATTCGGTCGACAAACCCAGTTCATCGCTGCTCGGATTTCGAAATTGGAGGACATGGTCAATGGACCGAGACAGTTAGAGATGCTTATTGTAGGAAGCGAATACGCGATGGAGGCTGTCGTGCTACAAAGAAGAAGAAGAATAGTGTTCATTTATAGCATGATATAAATTATGATAAAGTCTACAATTTTCGCTTTTAAAAAAGAAGTGAAGAGAGCATTTAGAAAAAGAAGAGATCAATTGACTTTTCCTCAGTGCGATGATTTTGCCTTTGAATGGTTCTCCAAAAGAGCTCAGAAGTATCATCTAGCCACCTCTTTTCCTCGACACATTGATCTTATCCTTGTATGACACCCCAAGAGAAACCAAAAGTATTCCTTGAAAATGAATTCTACAACATTTTCCACCAGCTCCGGTCTGTCCACCTTAAGTGCGTTCAAAAAGAGAAAGAGCACCAAAAACGCGGTCTTAGATGCCTTTTCCCTAACCACTCGCAACTTTGGTTATCAGGAACTCCACTTTATGCGTGGTCATTCTTCTTGGTGGACTCTTTTTCCACTGCACATACATTAACCTTTCTGGGGATTTCTCTATTGTCCACTCGTCGTTGGCTCTTTCTTTCACAGTGGTTTATTTCTTCGAGATAAATTTTGTATCATCAAACATTTCCCGTCCTCATGAAAACATAAAACGTTTTCCATTCTCCCTTAGAGGAAATGCCAGTCAACAGGGATACTCTACGATGCTAGTATTCTTTGAGGAGTGCTACCGTCACGGACCCAAGTGTATGGAGGTTGTCGTTAGGTTATTTCTGGGATGACAGGTAATGACCCTGACTAAATCTTTACCACGCTTTCAGTGATGAATTGGAATTGATGCTTTGGGCTGGCAGAAATGATGGCTTTGCACCGTAGCCCCGAGGTAACATTCGTGAATAGCTGCAATCCAACTATCATACCGTCTCCATCCCGGTAAAACCTTGGCAAGCCTCGGAGTTCGTTCGAAGTTCGCACCACTGGGTTGGTGTTGTAGGTTCGGTTGAGAAGATCTCCCAATTAGTGCTGGTCTGGTTCTGAGCACTTGTACCTATAAGAATTTGTAACAACCCTCGCATGACCTTTCTGTTCTGCAAAGAAAACTATGGCGACAAAAAAGGTGACTACAGAAACAAATGAAGATGGCGGTTTCAGGGAGAGCCCAATCAAACTGGAAGAGTTTTGACTATAAAACATTACAAACAAATCAACAACAAAAAAAGTGAAGAAACAAACAACGACGACGAAACCAATAATGACAGCCATGATGTTAACAGCACTCTGAGAACGGTACTAACAGTAACAAAAACAACGACGAATACAATCACAGTTCAGATGGATAAAAACTAGAGAACAATGAATAACCTTGTCCAAACAGAAATTCATGCAGCGTTCGGGCGATTAAAACAATGTAAACACCAGAGCATCCTCAAAAAGAAGAGCGGAGAATTTTGCAGGACATGCCAGATGTTTGTACGGTAGAAGGAAATATAAAGAACATTGAGAATTCCATAGTAACAAATGCAACCGCTACCGAAAGGACCGAAGCAAAGGTCTTAATTGTCGAAATAATAACGAACCAATCTGACGTCAACAAAGAGATTACGGCTAAAAGAGAAAAAAGCAACCAGACGGAGCACTGTTGAACGATTTCACCAACACTGTCAAAAATGTAGCTGGAGTAGCTTACTCGGAAATGGAGGCCGAAAACGTCTTCTAGGAAAAAAAGTTAGAAAGTTCTATTGCCGCCCAGAGACATCAAAAAGGAAGGAAAATCAAAAAATTGGGATACGCTCTCATAAGGAAAAAATCAGCGTACGACTTGCCAAGAACCACCGAAAACCAAGTGAGTGAGTATCACCAGGATAAATGTTCTGCATCATGATTTCCGGTCGGAGCGCTGTGGACGGGGGATGGTTTGAAGTGGGTTCAGTGCTCAGAGATCACCTTTTTAAGCGTGTATCTAATGCCGAATGATCCAACTTCATTTTTCCAAGCCATGCTTAATGCTTTAGAGAGCGCTGTCTCGAGCGCAGATGGCAAAGTGCTTATTGGGAAAGACTTCAACGCTTCAACATGGAGCATGCCTTTAACTGATTTGCGGAAGCAATGAATCCTATGACCGGTAGTCAGGACAGCGCTCCTTGTGCTAAACGACCGTTTTCCATATTGTCTATGAATGATCCATACCGGACGTAACGTTCACCTTGGAGTCCATAGTATGGAGGATACACATTTGGAGAGTATTAGAGGACTAGTCAGCCAGTGATTATCAGTACATTCTGCTTGAGATCCGTAACGTTTTCTCACGAGGTACTCACGGCAGATGCTCCACTGCAAATTGATTTATAGGGCACAGAAGAAATGGCAGACCAAGATGTGGTGAGCTGAACTGTGAGCATCATGACAGCTTGCAGTACTTCCATGCTCCGTCGAACACTCCATCACGGCAAGCTGCTAGTGTACTGGCGGTCAGCTGAAGAGTGTAGGGAGTGTCGAAAGCTTTGGCGACACGCTCAGCAGGCACAAAATCGTGATGAAGCATGCAATCAGATAGCAGCATATAAGTCAGTCAGGAAGTCCCTTCGTAATCTGATTAACAATAGCAAGGCACACTGCTGGCAGGATCTAGTAAAAAATGTGAACAAAAATCGGTGGGGCCTTTCCTGGGGAAACCTTACACACATAAAACAGAAATGATAGACGAGATACCGCAGGCGCTCTTCCCTGCTCATCTCATCAATGTTGACGCTGTCGACAGGGAAACAGCAATTGACTGCCCACTCTTCACACAGCTGGAACTGGAAGATGCAGTGCTAACGTGAAAAACATTGAAGGCTCTAGGCCTAGTTGGTGTTCCAGCTGAGGTGTTGCAACTTGTATTTTGCCATTGTCCTAACTTGCTGCTCAGCATATTCAATGCTTGACTAAGAGACAGGGCTTCCGCAGGACGATGAAAGGTAGCAAAGCTCATGCTGATCAGCAAGCGGAAGGGAAATCCCGGATCACCGTCTGCATACCACCCATTGTGCGTACTAGAAACGGCTGGAATAATGCTACAGAAACCATCAACAGCAGACCCACTGACGTGATTCATTCTTTAAAGTAGGTCGCTCTTTTAATGATGCAATTATAGAGTTGGTGAGTTTGGTCCAAAAGATAGAGGCACTAGCCGTACCAAGTGATGGGTCATTCTGTTGGTTATATTGACGTTAGGAATGAATTCAACTCCGCTAGATGGGTGGATATTCCGCATGCACTGAAAGCCCCTTTTCATGTTCCAAAATATTTTCTGTGATTTCTGAGGGGCTTCCTGAAAGAGAGAAGCCTGCTTTATGACACGCGTCTGGGCCAATGAAGGATGGAAGTTTCGTTGAATGTTTCTCAGGGATCTTTCCTTGGTCCCGACCTGTGGAACTTATCTTACGATGCGCTGGAAAGATGAGTTGCGCTTCGTCAGCAATGTGGGCTATGTTGCAGCTGTAGTCACTGAACGCACCGTTGAACAAGCGCAACTTCAGCTAGGTATGCCAATACACCAAGTGTAAGACTAGTTCAGTTTAGCACTGGCACCATATTAACAAAGAATAGAATCTCTATAGCAAGGATGACGAATATTGGAGGTAAACTAATGGAATTGAGGGCAGCGGTGAAGTCCCTAGGGATACTGATCAACTCAAAGATGAGTTCCTCTGAGCAAATCAGGGCAATATCTTAGAAGGCTGCTTTGGCCGTATTGGCTCCAAGCTGACTTATGGCCGACGTAGGGCGTCCCGAACCATCATAAAGATGCCTGTTGATGAGTGCCGTAGGGTCAGTGCTACTGTACGGAGAAGAAATATGGGGTGATGCTCTCAGTCACGAGGTGTAATGAAAACGCTTGGTACATACACATTGAAGAGGAGCATTGAGGATTCCAACAGTCCAATCCAACAGTCTTTGATTCCAGGCATGATACCTGTCGGCTTCCTTGCTAGAGAGCACCGCGCTATTTAACCAGCGTCAAAATGAGGACATGAAGGAGACAATTGCCTGCAAGGAGAGGCAGTGTACACTCAATAATTTGCAGCAGTCTTGAGTGAATTTGACGAGGGGAAGGTGAACTGTGCGGCTCATACTGGATTCGAGACCATGGCTAAATGGAGGGTATGGTGAGATTGACATGTTTCTTACCCAGCTATTAAACGACCGTAGATGTTTTCAGTCCTATCTACATAAGATTGGTAAGTCAATGTCGCGCGACTGCAGATTTTGCCCAGGAGAGAAAGACCAGCATTCCAGACAAGTGCTCTTTCTGTGGCATTGTCTATGATTCGGACCACTACGTTCACCACTTAAACAACCTTCTGCATCGACTTATTTGCAGAATATGGTGAGAGGAGTATTTATCAGAGGACTGACTGAAAAGTATACGATTGCCTGTATACAAAAAGGGGGACAAAGTAAGTTGAAAAAATTATAAAGGCATTGCTATACTGTGCATGGCTTAAAAAGTGCTCTCCAAAATCAAAGAAAGAAAATCAAAGCCGTGCTCTGATGTAATTCTCAAACACCAATGTTTACAATCAAGATAATGAGATACTCTAAATATCTCTAAGCGAAGGCCCGAAAGGGGCTGTAGTGCTAAAGCAAAACCATGAAATTATTATACAGAGTATCATGGAGGTTTTCAAAATGGAGGGTCTACAATAGATATTAAAGTTACGGTGATGCTTGGATCGGTTGACAAATGGAACCATGAGGCACATCATGTTCGGGCAGTCCTAAAAGATAAAAGGATTCACAGCGGCTGGGGTCGTCAGAGCTGAGGGATCACTTAACCAGCAATTCCTCTTTCTTCTTTCCCTCTCACTGAAGGAGGCGTCACCCAGTTTGAAGGCGCTTCACGACGTAGCAAAATGAGAACTGGCCCAAAATAATGTGTCAAACGGTTCCAGGCTAGCTTATCAGGTTAACAGGGGAGGTGTTTAGTGTTTAGTCACGAAAAAAAACCATTTTAACCCAATATGCTAGACAGCTTTACTAATTGAGATTAAAATATGCGCGCGAATTCGAAAATGTGTTACCTTTAAATGTATGTGTCCTTCACCGTGATCAATCTTTGTGTCCTTTACCGTGATGCAATTGGACCTAATAAAAACCATACAAAATAGTTTATCAAGAACAGAACTTTCCTGTTTATCGCTGTTCGAAAGTTATGCGTGAGCATACATAAACAAGTTGGGTAGACAGACCTATGCTCATGTCAGAAGGGTTTTGTACTCAACTTACAAAATGCAGTAACCAGCAACGAATAAAATCAAGAAACATGTCAAAGACGATTTAATTGGAGAAAATGTGAATTTCGAGGATCATACTATTATTAGCAAAGTTGAACGAATTTTGACGCCTGAGGTATTTGTTATAGTTATACCCATAAATATCTCCTTTGATATTTTTTTCAGATTTTTTAGATCACTGGTGTCCATTCGCGAGGGAGGAAACACATTTTTCATGTATTCCCCCCCCCCCCCCTGTGCTCCCACTGAAGCAAAAACTGTCAGTTTAAGAACTGTTTTGAAAAGCTCTCATAGAGAACTTTCATTTGATACTCATATCGGCTACCTTTCATGAATTTTTTTTTCAGGGGCCACTCCTCTGTACTGTAATCATCGATTCATGGCCTATTTTTTCGAATCCTAGAATGGTTACAAAGCCCTTTTGCTAGGAGCTCTCTCCTGCCTCTTCGACTTGTTTCAATTGTATGTACTCATCTTCATGATACCTATCACTCCTGAAATTTTCATGCAAATTCTAGCAAAGCTGTAGTGTCTAAGTCGGTAAAAAGCGCATATGGCTCCATAGCAATATGTTTCCATAGTAATACAGAGCATATTGCTCCATAGTAATACACGAAAATTCAAATCGCTATAACTTCGTTAAATACTATTCGATCTTTATGAAACTTTCCGAAAAGATCAATCTTATAAATAGTCATCTTTTTGCTAAATTTTATTAAGTTTAAGGGTACCGTTTGGATATTATTCAAGAAAACACAAAATCGATAAATCATACTATTACTAACAAAGTTGAGTGAATTTCGACTTCCCATGTATTTGTTGTTGTTGTACTCATTAAGGCCTACAGTCATGATTTTTTTCAGATTTTTCGGATGGAAGGTGTCCAATCGCGAGGGGGGGGGGGTACGCGAAAAGTTCGTGCTTTTTCCCTTCCCCTGCCCCCCCCCCCTCGGTACTTATAAGACAATTTTAAGACCTGTTTTGAAAAGATCTCATTGAGATATTTCCAATGACACCCTACTCGACTACCAATGGTGAAAAAAATTTTTTGAGGGGTCACCCCCTATATGGGGAGACCTCCCTTAAACGCCTTTGAAAAATTTTTCCACCCTCGAACTTTCAAGAGGTCACCACTTCTGACCTTTCTACAAAGTTTCATGGCTGTAGCCCTTATAGTTTCGGAGAAAAAGTTCTGTGACATACAGACGGACGGACGGACGGACGGACGGACAGACGGACAGACGGACACAGGTCGTGATTGCAATAGGGTTTTGTATTTTAGTACAAAACCCTAAAAAAGTAAAAAAATATACCTGCAAAACTGTCAACCTACTTTCCCATGGATGTCGGTTTTAAAGTGAAGCAATTAGGCAACTTATAAATTATATTGAATGACCCGTGAGTGGTAATGTAAAAAAACCCCTCTTAAAGTGTCGGCGATATATAGATCGCCGTATCTGTGCGAGCCGTGTGTGTAAGTGTGCGAGAGGGCAGTAGTGGACGAGGCGACCGCGCGACGCAATTTCGCACGAGTCTCTCTCCCCCTTCCATACGAGCACACGCGTGTCTGCTCTCACTCGATAGAGAACCTTGCCGCTGAGCAGAGCTCGCAAATAATTTTCTTTGTATTTGATTAGTGCTACTAATTTTTCGACAACTTTGTCTTTTGGTTTTTCTTTATTATTATGTTCATTTGTTTGTGCAGTGCAGAGTGCACAGTGAGAGTGTTGATAGTGTAAATAAAATTCATCACTGTTCAAAGAGAACAAATCAAGTGTTTTATCATTTCTACTCCTTCATCCTTATCACACAACGATCACTTCCAACATAAAGTAAATAAACTTTTTCTTCTTCTTCTTTTTTGTAGCACCTCGGTTCTTCACGTAGAGATAGTCAGAGTATCTCATTTTCATGATCGTATTGATTTTTTTGCAAGTTGGTTTGGTCAGTACCATGCTCCCGTGTGCCTGCTTAGCTATGATTTGATCTGATTAAGTCAGTACATATCACCACTGAGTGAACACTCATAGTCTGTACGAAAAATCTCCTGAACTAAATCACGTTAATCCCAACGAGATTTGAACCTGGGACCTTCGACTTATGCGTTCATGCTCTAACCACTAGACTAAATAAATAAAAAATATAAACTTTTTGCCAAGTGGTAAAACAATGAGATTGTCTGGGTAAAATCTGAAAATCTTGATTTAAAAGAAATTTAAGAGCGATTCCTAAGCAATAACCTAAAATCGACTTTTTATGCCCGTTCCAAACTTTTTCAAACACTTTTCTTCACGTTGGGAAAGGATTTTGAAATTTCAGCACAATATTCAAGTCTTTGTATTTATGTCGTTTTACTTTTTGATAATTTAATTTCATCCCTTTTAGAGCTTGAGCGCACTTCTATCATAAAAGGGATTCATAAAAATGGAAAAAAATAAAAACACAACTGGTATCCAACTATTCGTCATCGTATTATACTATACATAGCATCATCATTTATCCTGATTGATATTAAAAATGTTCATGCATAAATTAAAGTTAAAATGCTTAGAATTGTCTTTCACTGGTTAGATATTTACATCTAGAAACTATTCGCTTAGCACTTCCTCAAAAGAAATCAATTTCACCACTTTCAATCCCATTCCTTCACTTTATTTTTTCCGTTTGAATCTAATTCCCACTCAAATATCACCCCATATCAGAAAAAGTGCCCAAACAAATTTGAATACTTGCATAATATTGTATATCGAGTCCCACAAGTCGTGACAAATGATATGGGTCGCGACACGTATCATGCATGTTGTTCTATGATACTAACTGATTAGCACTTGATGATAGAAATCCGGGAAGTGCTTTGTGACGCTAAAGAAGAAAAACTAAGTGATTTATGTCATATTTTTGTCACTTGAAGAAAAATAGTTGGCTGGGGAATTCGTGAACTTTTTTTTAACTAGATTCTTTGATATTTATTTGAAAACTGTCGAAAGTTTCAGATGTTTTATGAAGCATGAATTTAGTTCTATATTAGCATAGACAAATATGAAAATCGACTGACGATTTATCCAAGAATTCGAAGAAATTGTTTCTTTTTTTTCAAAAGTGCTTTACTGATTCAATTGTTATAAATTTTATTCAAACATATAGTACGTTTTGTAACATTTTTTTTTTTGTGGTAGGGAGGTGAAGGCATTTACGCCCGCCGAGTCTGGCAGTGTGAGACTCCCATGGAGGATACCCTTGGACTACCCACTAAACACCTCCCCTGTCAATCTGAGAACCTAGCCTGGAACCGTTTGACACATTACTTTGGGCTAAGCCTCATTTCTCTACGCGTTTAGGCGCCACCGGGCTAAAGGGATCCCTTTTCCAACGGAAGGAGGGGAAGGGAGAGGGATTTCTAGAAAAGAGACCCCTCCACCCTGGATGCCTCCAGGCGCTCATATATTTTCCTTTTTATCTTAAGGACTGCCCGAGCGTAATGTGCCACACAGTTCCATTTGTCAACGGATGTGAGCATCTCTCCAGTGAGTTAATCTGGAGAGAGATCTCCCATTTCTTCAATGAGGTCACCGCGCTGCCTTTCCCACCTCTTGCATACAAAAAATGTGTGGTAGGTATCATCGACCTCTCCTGCACAGAATATGCAGTCAGGAGACCGTGACTTACCAATCTTGTGCAGGTAAGACCGAAAGTATCCATGTCCACTCAGTAGCTGAGTTAGATAGAAGTCAGTCTCACCATGCCTTCGATTGAGCCACGGCCTCAGGTCACCAATAAGGTGGGCGGTCCACCTACCTTTTGTATCGCTCACTCAGGACTGTTGCCAATCACTAAGTGAGCGTTCTTGTTCTTCGTGGGCGACAGCATCTCTGTCGCATTCGTTCCTCCGCAGTAGATTCTGCGGCGCTCCTTGGCAAGGTGGGCAATGGGTATCACTCCTGCGATGAGCAGCACTGCCGACTCCGAGACAGCCCGATATGCAGATGCAATCCGCAGCGCTCCCCGTTGCTGCACCTGTGCCAAGCGCCTTCGATACAGCCCGTTGTTGAGAGCCTCACAACATATCTCCGATCCGTACAACAGCACAGATGTACTGCACTCATCAGAAGTCTCCTTCTTGATGAGGTGGGACCCCCTATGTTGGCCATTAGCCGGCTGAGAGTCGAAACACTCGCCGCAGCCTTGCCAGCTATTGCCCTGATTTGCTCGGAGGAACGCATCTTCGAGTCGATCAAAATGCCCAGGTACTTCACTGCTAGTTTAGTCTCAACGAGTGCTTCCCCAATGTTGATCATCCTTACTCTAGGGATTCTCTTCTTTGTCAAGATGACCATTTTGGTTTTGTCCCAAGCTGGCTGAACCCGCGAGCAGTCATCCAGTCCCTCACTCGGCGCATTAGCATACCCAGTCTGAGTTGTGCTTGTTCAACAGTGCGTCCCGCAACTAGCGCCGCGACATCGTCTGCATAGCCGATCAAGCGCGACTCATCCGGCAGCTCGATTCTCAGTAGCCCGTCGTACGTGATGTTCCACAGGTCAGGGCCAAGGATGGAGCCTTGTGCAACACCCGATGTAACTTCCATCCTCCGCCGACCCTCCTTAGTCTCATAGAGCAGGCTCCGGTCTGTCAGGTAGTTCTTCAAAATCCGCATCAGATATTCTGGAACTTGAAAAGAGTTTTCCAGTGCTTCCAGAATATCCGCCCATCTAGCGGAATTGAAGGCGTTTCTGACGTCAAGCGTCACGAGCAACACAACCCTTTTGTTTGACTGGCAGTGAGCCTCCGCTCTTTGGACCGCGCTCACTACGTTTTGTAACATTAAAGCACTCAAAAGCTTAAAAGCTTATCTGCTACTCTCAATTTAAGCTATATCCAATCAAAAAAAATTAGTCGTACAAGCAATGCCAAATGTTATAAAAGAAAAATTACTTAAATTATAAATTAATTAGAAACAAGTTGAAGCAGCAGGAGAGTGCCCCCGCCAGAAGGGTATTATAAAACAATTATTAAATAAAGCAATATATTCTGCATATAAGTACTTGACTTATATAATTGAGTTCGAACAATTATCGTATTATGGTTATTATGATTTTAAACTCTCCACCATTTTGTTTCAAGTGTTTTGACTCCGTTGCTTGATTAGTTATGATAACACATCAATATTACAAACCATTTCTAAGGATTTTATCAAAATCCCTACATATTTGTAGTGTCTAGGTCCGTTGCAAGCGGTATCTCCCTGGTATCACGTGCTAATGATGTTGTCATGGTTAAATATTCAATCGGCTGTAACTTAGCTGTTTATTGTACAATTATTGTGAAACTTTCGGGTTACATACAATTACTTTTGAAAAACTTAAATATTAGGCTTTAGAAAATTTAGGAGCCTCATTTTGATTTTATGGGCAGAAATGTAAAATTTATAAAATGTTCTATTATTAACAAAGTTGATCGAATTTCAACTTCCGAGGTATTTATTGCCTTTGTACTCCTAAAGTCACACCTCTGCGAGTTTTTTCAGATTTTCGGGGCAAAGGGGTCCAATCGCAAGGGAGGGAGACACACAATTTTCGTACTTTTCCCCTTCCCCTGCACACCTCAAAGCAAAACTTGTCATTTTGAGACCTGTTTAGAAAAGTTCTCATTAAGACCTTTCATTTGATGCCCATATTGCCTACATGCAATGAAAATTTTTTTTTCGAGGGTAACTCCTCTTGAAAAACCTTATAAATTTCTTTTCGTGGTGAAACTTTGAAGAGGGCATCACTTTGCACCTACTTACAAAATCTTATGTTTCTAGCTTATGTAGTTTGCGAGAAGAAGTGGTGTGACACACGGACGGCAGACGGACAGACGGACAAACAGGACGCGATTTTAGTAGAGTATTGCAAAATGATTTTACAATACCCTAAAAAGTGTACGTCAATAAACCAAGAATAATTCAGGAGCTAAAGGATGAGATAATTTAGCATAGCGACATTGAACCTCAACTATGTGTTCGTAATTGATTTCATTTTCGGAAATAGTTCTGAAAAATAAAAAAAGAATAAAACCTTCCTTTTGATTTTGCGTGTTTAATTTTATTTTCGTAATCGATTTTTGACCGTTATCGTTTGATCTTCTTCAGCGATTGTTTCACTTAATCTAAAGATCCTACTTATACGAGGTGTGCTCAAAAAATATCGCGAATTTCGTTTTTTTTTTCAAAAATTATTTATTTATTCATGAATATCTATTTTGTCCCCTTCAAAGTAATCCCCATGAGATATTATACACTTGTGCCAGCGTTTTTTCCAATCTTCGAAGCACTTCAAAAAATCATTTTTTTTAATATTGTTCAGCTCCTCCTTCGATGCCGTCTTTATCTCGTCAAGCGTAGCGTAACGTCGTCCTTTCATGGGCCTCTTCAGTTTAAGAAACAAGAAAAAGTCACAGGGGGCCAGATCTGGGGAATACGGTGGCTGCGGCATCATTAGTGTGTTGTTTTTGGCCAAAAAGTCGCGCACAAGCAACGATGTGTGAGCAGGGGCGTTATCGTGGTGCAAAAGCCAATTTTTGTTCTGCCACAAATCCGGGCGTTTCTGGCGGATTGCTTCGCGCAAATTGCGCATAACTTGCAGGTAATATTCCTTATTGACCGTTCTTCCCTGTGGCAAGAACTCATGATGCACCACGCCCCTGCAATCGAAGAAAACTGTCAGCAAAGCTTTCACATTCGACCGAACTTGGCGCGCTTTTTTCGTTCTTGGTTCATGCGGCAGCTTCCATTGAGATGATTGAGCTTTGGTTTCCACGTCATAACCATAAACCCACAATTCGTCACCAGTTATGACCCTCTGGAGCAAATTTGGTTCGTCGCGGACAGAGTTTAACATCTCATTAGCAATGTTCATGCGTTGCTGTTTTTGGTCGCAATTGAGCAATTTTGGTACGAATTTCGCGGCGACCCGTCTCATGCCCAAATCGTTGATAAAAATCGAATGGCACGAGCCAATCGATATGTTTAGGTCCTCTCTAACGGTGATTCGACGATTGGCCCATACCATTTTCTCCACTTCATTAATTTTTTCGTCTGTTGTTGAAGTGCTCGGGCGTCCGGCACGCTCTTCGTCGTTCACATCTTTTCGGCCTTCTAAAAACATTTTGTACCACCGATAAACGTTGCTTCGGTCCAAGGTAGCTTCTCCGTATGCCACAGTCAACATTCGGAATGCATCCGCGCACTTAATTTCGTTTTTCACACAAAATTTGATACACGTTCTTTGATCCATTTTTTTGAATAAGTAAAAATCGAAGACGATTGAAAACACGTGCAAGTAAAGCAGCTATCACCAATCAAGTGAACATTCAAAATGGCCGAGCTTGTCGGCATAAGTGACAGACATGAGTACCAACATAAGGCCACAAAAAATCGAAATTCGAATATACGTAACCCGCGAAAATTCAAAATTCGTGATACTTTTTGAACACACCTCGTATACTAAGTCCTTCATTACATTGAGGAATGTTTCCTAAAGAGGGTAATTAAAATTTACTTTATTCAAATTCTTTTTGTTATATTTGAAAATGACTTAACTAATTAGCTTGAAGAAGTAGGATTTACAATTAACCTGCATTGTTGTTCATTAGCACAGCTTTTTCTCTTGAAATGGCGAGACTTTCCATTGCATCCAGTTCTCTCGCATCTCTTGCTTCTCGTGTCGGTGTTGCATCATCCACTGTGATTTCGTGTCCTTGAGTTAAAATATGCTCCTCTACTGCTGATCTAAAGTTATTCTTCGTTTCTTTTTTCCTCGTTACACTTGCTTTGCTTAAATGTTCTCGCACCCTAGTGTTGATTAATCTTCTTGTTTGTTCAATGTAAACTTCGTGACAGTCGGGCTATTCGATACATTCTGCGAATCATGGCTCAATAAGGTGAAACTTTCAGTTGTTGCGTGTGGTTCGATGTATTTGGAATCGTCCGTTGTGCATGTGTTGCCTTCCTGTAGATTTCGAAACTGATGTCACCACTCGTTCTTGATACCATCCTTCCATCCTTTTCTTCCTCTACCGTGAAATTGATATTTTTGTGCGCATTGTTTAGTTCCATCAATATTTGTTGCAGGTCTCCTCTCTTGACGTAAGCGAAAACATCATCCACATACCTGATCCAGCATCTCGGTGATTGGTTCTTCGTTTTGAATCCATCCTTCAGTCACGTCATAAACATTTCACTAAAAAACGGTGATAGTGGATTTCCTATAGCTGCTTCTCCTTTAGTTTTGTAGAATTAAGCTGGAACGTTAAGTAGTTCTCTGTCATACACAGCTTTAATAACCGGAGATACTGTCTCGTTTTCGTCTTCCATGGCATAGAGTTGTCCTGTTTAAGTAACCAATCCTCGATGTAGCCAAGTGTTTCCATCACTGGTGAACTGGGAAAGAGAGCTTTCACATCAAACGTCGTCTTCTGTTGGCGGGTCATATGTTCACAGCTTTTCGGTGAATTCCTTGGTGTTTTTGACGGAGTTGCTCTCAATCGATTACATATTTTGGAATTCTTGCACTAGCCATCTTGCCACTTTTCGCGTTGGAGCGTTCACAGCTGATATTATTTCTCACATCTCATCTTCTTTCTTGTGAATCTTGGGCAAGCATTTGATCCTTGGTAGAGTTGGGTTCGGACTCTCACTTTCGTCAGTTCACCGATAAGTGACTCGCAGCTTTTGATCGCTCTCTCAACTCGTTTGATAGATTCTTCCAGAGACTTTTAACTAAGTTCGAAAAAGTTGCCCCTGATTAGTTTTATGGTAATTGCTTCCTCGTATTTGGCTTTATCCATGATGACAACTGTATTTCCTTTGTCCGCTTTGATGAAATAGACCGGGTTTTCTTCAATTCGAGGGCGGTGGCTGCTTCTAGGTTCTTCGTTGACTTTTGGGCTCCCGCTACCGCTTTTACTATCTCCTTTCTCGCTGAAGTCTTGTGTGTTTCCGGCAATTTGCAAAGCCGATTGAGAGCAACTCCGTCAAAAACACCAAGGAATTCACGGAAAAGCTATTAACATATGGCCCGGCAACAGGAGACGACGTGATGGTAACGTTTGATGTGAAAGCTCTCTTTCCCAGTATACCAGTGATGGAAACACTTGGCTACATCGAGGAGTGGTTACTTAAACAGGACAACTCTATGGCATGGAAGACGAAAACGAGACAGTATCTCCGGTTATCAAAGCTGTATATGACAGAGAACTACTTTACGTTCCAGGGTTAATTCTACAAAACTAAAGCAGGAGCAGCTATGAGAAATCCACTATCACCGTTTTTTAGTGAAATCTTTATGACGCTACTGGAGGATGGACTCAAAATGAAGAACCAATTACCGAGATGTTGGATAAGATATGTGGATGATGTTTTTGCTTACATCAAGAAAGGAGACCTGCAACAAATATTGATGGAACTGAACAATGCGCACAAAAATATCAATTTCACGGTAGAGGAAGAAAAGGATGGAAAATTGGCTTTCCTGGACACATTGGCATCAAGAACGAGTGGCGACATCAGTTTTGAAATCTTCAGGAAGGCAACACATACACAACGCACGATTCCGAATACATCGAACCATACGCAACAAGTGAAAGTTTCACCTTATCGAGCCATGATTCACAGGATGTATGATCTACCACTCAACACGGCAGCCAGGGTAAAGGAAATGCAGTATATTCTCGACACTGCGAAGTTGAATGGATTCAAGCCCTCAACGATCAAGAGAATTGTGGACAAAATCAGAAAAACTCGGCAAAAGAAAGAACGGTCAACACTCCTCAACCTGGATTCTGAAAAGGTGTACTGGAAGGCAGTTACAATACCTACTACGAAGGTGTCACAGATCAATTAAAAAGGAGGTTAAGACATGATGAGTCCATACGAATAATCGAATCAAGTAGCAAAAATCAGCTGAAAAACATCTTCGGGTCAACTAAGGATAAACGGCAACCACACGAGAAATCAGGCATCTACCGGACCGAATGCCCCGACTGTCACGAAGTTTCCATTGGACAAACAAGAAGATTAATCAACGCCAGGATGCGAGAACATTTAAGCGAAGCAAGTGCAGCAAGGAAAAAGGAAAGAAGAATAACTCCAAATCAGCAGTAGCGCAGCATATTTTAACTCAAGGACACGAAATCACAGTGGATGACGCAACACCAATACGAAAAGCAAGAGATGCGAGAGAATCGGATGCAATAGAAAGTTTCGCCATTTCAAGATAAAAAGCCGTGCTAATCAACGACGATGCAGGTAATTGTAAATCCTGGCTCTTCAAGCTAATTAGTTAAGGAATTTTAATTATCCTCTTTAGGAAACATCCTTCAATGCAATTAAGGACTTAGTATATAAGTAGGATCTTTGGATTTAGTGAAACAATCGCTGAAGAAGATCGAACGATAATGGTCGAAAATCAATTACGAAAATAAAATGAACAAGTTGGGTAAACAGACCTACGCTCATGTCAGAAGGGTTTTGTATTCAATTTACAAAATGCAGTCACCAGATTGAATCAAATCAAGATACATGTCACAGACAATTTTATTGGAGAAAATATGAAATACGAAGATCGAACGAACGAATTTCGACCTCTGAGGTTTTGTTATTGTTATACTCATAAATATCTCCCTTGATAATTATTTCATATGTCCATTCGCGAGGGAGGAAACACATTTTTCATGTATTTCCCCCCCTCTGCCCCCACTGACGCAAAACTGACAGTTTAAGAACTGTTTTGAAATGCTCCCATGAAAACGTTCATTTCATACTCATATCGGCTACGTTTGATGAATTTTTTTACAGGGGCCACTCTCCTGTACTGTTATCATCGATTAATGGCCAATTTTTTCGAATCCTGGAATGGTTACAAAGCCCTTTTGCTAGGAGCTCTCTCCTGCCTCCTTGCCTTGTTTCACTTATGAGCATTAATTGTAGGTACTCATCTTCTGTCATTCATTAAATTGAATCAAGTGTTCCCAACTTCAACGTTTAAGCTGCATACCTTAAACGTTGAAGTCGGGAAAAAATAACTCAAAATTATCCAATCTTTGCATTTAAAACAGCCATTTTTTTGTTTTACGATTACTGATACCACTAGCTGAACCGATTCTCAAAGATCTACATGACACCTATCATTCCTGAAATTTTCATGCAAATCCTAGCAAAACTGTAGTGTCTGAGTCGGTAAAAAGCGCATGTTGTTCCATAGCCATATGTTGCATAGTAATAAATACAGCGCATATTGTTCCATAGTAATACAGGAAAATTCAAACCGCTATAACTTCGCTAAATATGATTCAATCTTTATGAAACTTTCAGAATCGATCAATCTTATAAAAAGTCATAGAATTTAAGGGTACCGTTAAGATTTTATTCAAGAAAACATAAAATCGATAAATCATACTATTACTGACAAAGTTGAGTGAATTGCGACTTCTCACGTATTTGTTGTTGTTGTACTCACCATGGCCTACATTCCTGATTTTTTTCAGATTTTTCGGATCACAGGTGTCCAATCGCGAGAGGGGGGGACACAAATTTTTCGTGTATTTTCCCTCCCTGTGCGCCCCTCGATGCAAACTTTGCCAAACTAAGACCTGTTTTGAAAAGTTCTCCTCAAGACCTTTCATTTGATACCCATATCGGCTACTTTCAATTAAATTTTTTTTTTTGGGGGGTCACTCCCTTATATGGGGAGACCCCCCTTAAATACCTTATAAAATTTTTTGTAGTTGAACTTTGAAGAGAACCTACACCTACATACAAAATTTGATGTTTCTAGCTTAAGTAGTTTCTGAGAAAAACTGCTGTGACACACGGACGGACGGACAGACAGACGGACAGACAGAACGCGATTTTAGAAGGGTTTTGTAAAATTGTTTTACAAAACCCTAAAAGCACAAAATTACAAGGAAGGTTTTATTCTTTTTCTTCTCACTTATCTCTCAGAGTCATTGAAAATATGGACCATCGGATAGAAGTATGCCACCGTAGCTTTGGCGAGCATTTGGGCGATATTTTGTTTTACGCATAATTGTGATAGATTCTTCTACTATAATAAATAATATTAACATAATTCTCTGAAAACTTTTTGTTTCATTTATAATTAACGTCGTGCGTTTTTATTGGACCATCCTTTATAACTAGATTTATTGCTTGCCCTCGTGATTACCTACGCGGGGAGATGAAAGACAGCAAACCTTGCACAAAAGCAAGCAATCCTCAGTCTCTGTAAGCATTCTAATATTTTATAATTGATAAACATAGCTGAAAATACGCCCGAGAAACATTACGCTAGATAGACGGATATTTAAGGATTGTTTGAAACTTTTTTTGAAGTATCATAATATTTGATGCGGATTTTGAAGGGTTGCTCTGAAGACTGGTGCCTGCTCTACATCAGAGGATGGAAGTTACATAAAGTTTTGGTCAAGACCTGCGTAGCTGAACCGCATAATATCTAGTATCACAAACTACTGAGACTTGAATTGCCATATTAGTCGTACTTAATCGGCTATTTGGATGATGTTGTAGTGCTAGTTGCTGAATGCACAGTTGAACGAGCCTAATTGAAACTGAGTATAAAAATGCATCAAGTTAAGGGCCCGATGACTTGCTACTGGAGAAAACTGAAGTGGTCGTCCTATCCTGAGCAAGTACGATCAGAAGCGAGGATGAGCCCAGATTAGCAGTAAATTATATCTGGGTTTCTTTGAATAATTCAGGGCAATCGCTCGTATCATCATCATCCCTTAGGCGACTTATGACCAATAAAGAGCAATATTCTTCAGCGTTGAGGTTACTATTGATAAGTATTGCACATTTGAAGCTACTGTATGAATCAGAAATATGCTGGTGGACCATGCACCTCATTCCTTGACAGTACAGTGATACTGATCTCTACCTGACCCAGCTCTTGAGTGGACATTGATACCTACAAGGAAGCACTGTCACAAAATTTATGCATGTTAAAAAATGTCAATTCAGCACAGCATCCTTACGAAAGAAAAGGGAGGACTCTCTTCGCATAGTTGAGTTAGTGAGATAATTATATTGGTTGACAAAAGAAATTACGTTTCCAATTACTTTTGAACAAGCCTTACAGCCGAAAAGGGCAAATTTGTATGCCTGCAGACATCAATGATGACAGAAACTTTTTTTACGTCCTAAGCACAATCCGCTACAGACTGCACCGTGAAATGGGCAATAGCCCAAATTATGGAAAACATCAATAATATCTAAGGCAACAACTGGGCCTAGATGAGTATAGTTCTTGCTTATTTATTACCCTTATTACTGAACTAACTAATATACAAACTTAAACTTGTTTAACCTTTAAGTATTGGTTAAGTATTGAGCCTTTTTTGTCGTTTTTCGATTTAATTTAAGCACATATTTTCCATTACTATCTATGAGGTTTTGCCGTTTTTTGGGTAGAGCCATTATTCCATCTGTAGAGCTGCTGTGGTTTATCGGCAAAAAAACCTGGCCAAGTGATTTTCACAGTCCCTTTTTAAGTGAATTTCTTTTCATTAAAGAAGTTTTGCAGATACCGAAACAAATGGTAGTCTGATGGTACAATGTTGGAACTAGACGGTGGATGCATCAAAACTTCCCAGCCAAGCTCTGTCAATTTTTGCCGGGTGATCAAAGATGTTTGTGGTGTCATGATGGAAGAAAAACCCCTTTCTATTGATCAATTCTGGCCGGTCATTTCGAATTGCTTGTTGCAATCTGTTTAATTCCTAACAGTACAGAGCCAAATTGAGTATTTTGCCAGGTTCTAGCAGCTCTTGGTAAAAAATTCCCTTCCAATCCCACCATAACCTCAGCATAACCTTATTTGGTGTCAATCTAGGCTTTGAAGTCGTTTGTGATGATTCACCTTTTTTCGACCATGATCTTTTTTGAACGATATTCATGTATCTCACCCATTTTTTATCGCCCGTACTGATTTGCTTCAAAAATGGCTCGATTTCGTTGCGTTTTATTAGCATTTTGCAAATGGAAATGTAATCGATCAAATTTTTTTGTGTTAATTCATGCAGCACCCAACCGGTGAGCTTCTTTTTGTATTCAGCCTTACACAAATGGTTCAAAACTGTTTGGTGATGGATATTCAATTCCTTAGCAATGTCACGGCTGCTTATGTGTCGGTCTTGTTGAATTTTTTATAAGATTTCATCGACTTTTTCAGCGATTGGTCGACCTGATCGAGGTGCATGTTTGACATCAAAATTTCCAAAACGAAAGCGAGCGAACCATCTCTTGGTTGTGGCTTTTGATAAAGTATCTTGACCGTAGAGACCACAATTTTTTTTACAAATCTACGATGCATTCTCCACCTTGATCATAGTGATATTGTAAAATATAACGATTTTTTCAGAAATTTCACTCAGTTTTAAATGAATACAACTTTTGACACGAATGACGAAATATAAAACTGTCCATATGAAAATTGTAGACTGAAATGTCACCTTTCAAACGCATGTCAGTTTGACTCATTCTGATTAGTATTGCCCGATATATGACAACGAACACCATTTAGTGAGAAAAAAGGCTCAATACTTTTTAGAATATCCAATATATTCAGGTTAAACTGTTACAGATTAATAGATAAAAGCTTAAACATAAATATGAATTTAAAAAGGAAATTCAATTAAGAACACGAGTAGGCAGAATATTTCAATCAAATCCTGATGCGTGTATTAAGTTTATACAAGAGTGACGTGAATTAAGAGGATAGAATGCTTAAAAAACCGGGCTGTGTTTTCACAAAATTATAAGGAGAAGCTTACTGCTAAAACGTGAAATGAAAAAAATGATGAGAAAGTAGGTCACTCATAAAGTTATTTGTTCTTTTTTTTTTAAGAAAAAATTGAAATTTTTTATAAATATGCACAACTATACATTCATCTTTAAATCGTAAAAAAATATAGATGAATATCAAAAAAAACCTGTAGAATGTGTAAGAATTTCAAAACTATCCTCATTCTAATTTGTGGAAATACATAAATCATCATTTCGTGTCTCTTTATTTCCCAAAGTTCACGTGAAAACATAATATACACAATATGCATTCACATAAGATGTCTGTCATATAATTTGTGATTTCCCATGGTCCAACGTGGTAAGACAACACCGCTAGACAAAACAATAACGTTCTATACGGTTCGATTCCACGATCCAGCATATAACATGAAGCCGCAAAAATTAAGACATGCTTGGAGGCAAATTCGATTGGTGCGTAAGACCATGGGAGAATTAAACTTATATGTGAAACGAAAACATATTTAATATAAAGAGCATGAATAAAAATGGTCTATTGTCTCTCCAATACTCAGAGCTTTCATTTCGAGCACAAACAATGCCTGATTTGCCGAAAGTCTTGTCACGGTCACCTTTGTTCCTGTTACTTAAAAAACTGAAGAATACTACACATGTAACTTTCGAACGTTCGCTTTCGTCGCCAAGAGAGTTGCCATCTATGAACCGATTCTTGCAGTTCCTAGAGTTTTGATTCGAAGCTATGGGAGCAAAAGGTGTAACAGCGACCAAACTAAAGGTCTCCAAAACAGCCCTAACAGCAATGGTTGCAAGATGTATGGAGGAGTGCATCAAATACATCAATGCAGCGGTTTTGTAAACATAAATCAAGCCGACTGGAAAAAACTCGCAAACAAGTCGCAGCTGTGCTTTCACTGTTTGAGAATAGATTATGCAGTAGAAGTGCGCACTTTATGAAGCTATACAAAATGTGGGAAGCGGCATCACACACTGCTTCGTAATGATGGAAGGGGCAACGACACCATCCCAAAGAAATCTACATCGAATATCACTAAAAGCAAATCGCAGGCAGTCAAAGGCAAAGTTGACAATTTATCCTACGTTTTGTTGGCACAGCAGAAGTTTTCATCAACAATGGCTGCGGTGAATCTATTCATGCAAGAGTCATATGAGACTCAGGTTCACAGCTTCACTTAATCTCTGAAAAGTTTTGCGCCAAACTTTGTCTCAAAAGAATAAGAGACAACCATGAGATAGTTTGGATTGGCGACGATGTACATCATGTGATTTTACGTCTTAGGTCTAAGTTATCCAACTACTATGCATCACTAGAAGCCCTGGTTATCAATGAGATAACAACCAGACATCCAACACAAAACTTAGGCACATCGAATTAGCCAACTCCTAAGAATATTTTGCTTGCTGATCCACACTTCAATCGGCCCAAGAGCATTGATCTTTGTTCTCTATTATGCAGTGAAAAAATAACCATGGGCCCCGCACTGCCAGTTTTGCGGAACACTGTGCTAGGATGGGTGGCAATCAAAACGGTTGATAGCGGTATCGATGGAGAAAAAGACATGTTTTGTGGCACCTCGATAAGCCTCGACAGACAGCTTGAACGCTTTTGGAAAAGGTAGGAAGTAGAAGAAACGAAACAGAGCATATCAGAAGTAGATAACCAGCGCGCAGTGTTCTTCAAAGCCATAGTAGCAAAAAATAATGAGGAAAGATTTGCATTCCGATTACGATTCTCTTACCCATCTTCAAGTCTAGGAGAGTCGAGAAACTTAGCAAAACTGAGGCTTGGAAGTTTCCTGACGAAGTTGGACAGAAACGATGAACTGCAGTCGATGTACACAGATTTCATAAACGAATATTTGTCTTTGGTTCACTTGGAACCCGATCTTAATTCTTCACACAATTCACTCCAATACAACCTACCTCATCAAAGCGATCTATATCCAGACAATACAACCATTAAATTGCAAGTAGCCTGCAATGGATCCACAAAACATCGACCAATTTGTCTCTGAATGACATACTGCATACGCGACCTGCTCCGCAGAATGAGCTATTTAGCATTTTGAACTGGTTTCGCACATTTAAGTACCTAATGACAGTACACATACAACGACTGTTCCGACGAATAATAATCAACCGTGAAGATCAAGAATACCAAAAGATTCTATCGCAAGAGGGTCCGAATGAGGAGCTCAAAACATATCGCCTAAGTATGGTGGCATATGGAACCAAATGAGCACTATACCTAGCAACGGAATGTTATCTAAAGACAGCAGAGACTGAAGAAAAAAGATTTCCAATGGCAGCTCAAATCGCTTACCGGCACTCATGATCTCCAGCAAGCCGTCAATC
This sequence comes from Odontomyia ornata, assembly GCA_963969285.1. NCBI lineage: Eukaryota > Metazoa > Arthropoda > Insecta > Diptera > Stratiomyidae > Odontomyia > Odontomyia ornata. Next base: position 412,790,308 of record OZ017738.1, on the reverse strand, counting down.
TCCAGCAACAACTCAATGAAATATTGCAGCGTGGTGGGATCCACTTGCGCCAATGGTGTTCTCATAACAAGATACTGCTGAAATGCATTCCAGGCAGTAATCGAGCACAAACATGATAAACAATAAGTGACAACATTGTATAAAGTTTTGCTTAACGTAAGAATTTGAGATTTCTAGTAATTTAAGATCAAGATTTAAAAGGTAATGTGAAATTTATTGCTGTCGCCTTCAAACAGAAGTAAAATGAATTGCTACAAAAATAAACCCCTATATTCAAATTTTGCTCTAATGGATATGGAACCAGCAACGTTGGCGAGCTCTTCCACGAAATTGAGCTAGCCATCGGGCACAGCTTGCTCTCTATTTGTTTCAGCAGCTCTCGCCAGAGATCATTGGCCTTCCACTTTCTCTACACGATCAAGTCATCGTCGAGATCTATGATATAGTTGGGAAGAATGTCAGGGAGCGCCACCTGGATGCCCCACTCTTTTTGTGGACTGTGAATACAGTGAATACTCACGAACGGAAAAGTGTTCATATCTCTAATCCAATGCCTTTCAGTCGGTTACCTTGGCCTTCGACACTTGTGGAATGTTTCTAGTTGTCACGTAAGCGTGCAATTTTTTGCAGTGGACCCTTGCACAGGCGGAAAGAACCCACCCCATGACACCGCAACGCTAGCTGCCAGCAAGCTTACGCGTCACCAGGCAAGGCCATTCCCAGCTGAGTACTCATTTTTCAATCGTTGAAGCAGCAGTCCACCTCTGCAATCCCAAATGGATTTTAATATCCATTTCAAATTACTGCATATTCTTCTTTAAGTAAATCATTGCGTTACTTATTATTACAATAAACGGCGAATCCGCTTCGCTAAAATAGTTACCTCGTGCTAGAATCGCGTATTCCCGATATCTGTCTTTGCAATCCATGTCAAACTACTTGACATAATTATAAACATGCCCAATCTCACACTGTGGTCCCACGTTCAATTGCCGTTGCAACAGAACGCTTAAAGCCAGCAGTTTTGGCTCACAAAGATCAACCAGTTTCATCAACGTAACAGCCAGCACTTGGAGAATCATACTGAGCACCACCCGCAGGGAAGCAGCCGCCAAATGCTCCTTAAATGCAACAACCACAACTTCTTAGATAGCCTGTGCCACAGCAGCCACCGTCGCAAATGTCATACTGTGGAAGAACATGGATATTACCGCGGCTATCCATAAAATTTACAAAAAAAACCCCCCAGCAAAAACTAAGAGCGTTAATTTCACCCCAAACTTAAAACTTTATTAGTGGTGTGGTGACCACAATTTTATGTTTGAATAGCACAGATAGCGACAGCGAGGAAATGCACATTTGAATTTTGCAACAAGCAACTCGTCATTTGTCATCTGGGCTTGCGCAAGTCAATTTCTTGTGAGTAATGTATGGTGAGTCCACTTCACCATAAAACCAACACTAGCAAAGACTGTTATTTGATGCAAAAAACAATATCGTCTTCTCATCTTCCAAGCCCTACAGCCATTATCGGGCCTTCGCTTAGAGATAGTTAGAGTATCTCATTGTCATGATCTAATGTATTGGCACTCCGCAAGGTGATATGATCATTATTACGCTTTTGCCGCGTGTCCGTCTACCCGGCTGCGATACGTTCTGATTTTAAACCAGCACGTATCATAACTGAACAGGCTTATAGTCCGTTCAAAGAACCACTCGAACTAAATCTCGTTGACGCCAACGGGCTTAGTGCTCTAACCACTAAGCCACGCGGAGTACCAAAAAAATATCATTGGCAACAATAAATTAGAACAAACCAACAATAACAGAAACTAGAAAATTTTAATAATCCGGAAATTCGAAAGGGAAGTTTCACTGAGCTAGGCGTAAAAGTAATACATAAACAACAAAGCCACCAAACAAAATTAAGACGACATTGAGTCGTTGCTCTTGCTAGTTGGATTCAGCCTGGCAATTTTCTTTAACCAGTTAGCTTCTTGGCTAGTTGCGTCCACTGCATCCTGGTCACTATTATAATTGGCTTCTTTGACGTTCTTTATCGATCGAAATTTCGTTGGGGCCAGCTTGAGGATTGGCCGCTATATCCTCAGCCAAGGTGGACTTAATTGCAGTCTGTTGCATATGGCATGCGCTCCCTAATCACTTCCAGGCTGATGGTCAAACAAAAAAGCTAACTAGAAAAAATCTGGGTACTTAAGACAACCAGACTTGAAACCAACTAGTGATTTTTCATAAATTTTCTCCTTTTTAGTTGGCTTTGAAAATCTGCAAAATTTATGAAAAAACACCGGTTGGCTTCAAGCCTGGTTTTTTCTGGTTGTCTTAAGTACCCAGACTTTTCCCAGTCCGCTTTTTTGTTTGGCCATCAGCGTGGAAGTGCCTAGGGAGCGTACGCCGTATGCAGCAGACTGCGATGAAGTCCAACTTGGCTGAGGCTTTAGCGGCCAATCCTTGAGCTGGTTCGAACCCTATGTCGATCGAGAAATACCACCAAAAGAAGCCACCCAAAACAGGGACCGTGCTTATGCCAAAGCAGGTCTCAAAGCAATGGTAAGGCTGGCAGGTGCTATTACACCAACGAATAGGTGAGGCGAAATGCTTGGCCAAGAGAGCCCTGTCGAAGGAAGAGTGCGATAAATTCCTCCACTTGGTCACCCAATTGCGGTGGAAGTTCAACAAGCAGAAGAGGTTCAGGAGCAAGCTGTCGCATAACAGCTGTAGCAACCAACCAACTGCGGTCCTAGTCACAGCCAGCCAGACAACGGCACCGTTCATCCCCAACCGCTTGCCCTCCAGCAAGGCCAACGGCAGCAGCAACATGTAATAAACATAAGCAGTCGAGCAGCCCCGTGGTGATCAGGAGTGGCTGCTCCTGAAGAGAAAAGGTGGTCACCCCGTCGAAACTGCTTAGTTTGTTGTTTTACTAGTGTAAAGTAAACTGCATCCGTCAAGTTTCCATCCTTTAGGCAGAGATGAGTGGTTCACTTCAGCCACTTCAACATCTTTAGGTTTGACATTCCCCTTGTAATGCAACGACCTTCTTCTGTGAAAGTAACGGTTGCTTTTTGTGTAATGTTTGCGTTTGTCTCAAGCCTCCGTGTCCGCTAACTTTAACGAGGCAAAACAATATTGAATTTCTATAGAGTGGATTAATTGACACCTAATAGAACTTTTCTAAAGACAATAAAAATTGATCGGTGCGTCTTGTAGAGTAGAGTACGTGTGATAAGTATTTTGTAGTGTAGCTTCGTGGCTCGACAAGAACCCGCCTCATATGATCCCGCAAATGCTAGTCGTCAAGCACGCGTACGCGGTCGTTAAGCGAAGCTAGTTAGCTGAGCTCGGTGTTGTTTTAGCTCGCTGACACTTGTGCCAGACCATCGGCACCCGTGTCCTACACGGACATTTCGAAATTCATTACAATATTCTTTTTTTAGTTTATTTTAAACATATATAAATTTTAGCAAACATGTGTTTGGATACAGAGAATATCATAACTCTATTTAGACCATATCGTATTTAAAAATATATAACGAAATAATTCCGAACAAATAAATATACATACGTACTTAATAAATGTCTAAAGTAAGAAGTCGATAAAGTTCTAGCAAAATATAACGAGAGTAGGCTATAGTATTTTCAATTGAATTTTCTTATTACGACTATTATTAAGAAAGATAAGTTGGATCGCGTAAATTATTGAATTTCAAAATAGAAGACAAATGAAATGATAGGATTTCAAAAGGATTTATTAAGATGCTTTAAGTTTCGTCCTATTTAGAACACAGTTAAGTTGATTTCAGTTGATATTGTGATATTCAGAAAAGAATTTGAAGATAATTTAAAGATACGAATATGGTGTTCTTAATCTGGACTTACAAAAATACTGTGCTCATATAACGCGTTTTTATTAAGAACCAATTGTGTCGATTGCACAAATCAAATAGCTACACATGTTGTACAATTAATTAATTTATTTAATTTGTAATAGTTTGCACGATTTTGTACACAATTATCACACTTTCACCGCCTCTTGTCCTTGTGTTTTCGTATGCTTTTGGAATTGATAATGCATTGATTGAAATTGAAAAATGAAAATGCAAGAACTTAATCGTTTTCATCAAAACAGGATTTACTTAAGTTGAAATCTATCTTAATCGGAAATCTGATTTTATTTAGTTTGACTGTAGTGAATGCGTTATTAAAAAATTTACGAATATATCAAAGTTTACCTAAAAATGATATCCAAAGTCCACTCTATTTTTATCCCTGTAATAAACATAAGCAGTCGAGCAGCCCCGTGGTGATCAGGAGTGGCTGCTCCTGAAGAGAAAAGGTGGTCACCCCGTCGATACTGCTTAGTTTGTTGTTTTACTAGTGTAAAGTAAACTGCATCCGTCAAGTTTCCATCCTTTAGGCAGAGATGAGTGGTTCACTTCAGCCACTTTAACATCTTTAGGTTTGACATTCCCCTTGTAATACAACGACCTTCTTCTGTGAAAGTAACGGTTGTGTAGTGAATTTAGTGATGTTCTATAAGTCCGTGAAGGACTGCAGCGACGGGCTGCTGCCCCGGCAGAAGAAGATGGAGGTATCTGCCGAGAATGCCCTCGTCCGGAGACGCGTGAATGCGCTGGCAGGCTAGCATTGCGGTGTCGTGGGGCGGGTTCGTTTCCTCGGCACGAGGACTCACTACAAAACAATTTCGCATTCACGAATTGCTTTCAGATCAAAAGGGCGACCGAAGTCGCAAAATTGTAGATAACCTCACCGAAGGAGATGTACTTGTTACTAGAACAAGTGAAACCTGAGAAGAAAGGCGAACTTGGGGTGACCTCGTCGTTACCCAACGAAGTTCATGGCCCACAAATGAAAGAGGGGCAACCGGGTGGTGGTGGAGCCCCTTCATACCCACCCAACCGGAATAAATCCATTGATAGCTTGTTGAAGTGGCCAGGTATTCCTCTTCTGAGTGGAAAACTCATACAACTTGAATTGTATGAACCTTCCCATCAGAAGGGGAGTACCCCGGTGACCAATTTATGTCATAGAATTATACAATTGGATTGCATAAATCTATGCCATAAAAAGGCACTCTGTTTGGGCCACCCAACCCATTACGTCACCTGAAACAAAAAGATTATATGGGACTATTAAGTACCCGGTGGCTGGCTCATGTTTTGAGGTGGAAGCCTGCCACCGTACCGGGGCCTATACTCGGTTAGAGAAATCGGAAGGGAAAGACCCATGGTTCAATTCAATTCATCATTTTATTTAATTACTGATTTCTCGTAAATACAAAGCAATAGGTGTCTAATGATTGCTCAGGCCTTATTTAATTAGTGTTTTCTATGCAGTGAAAAAAATTCTGAATTACAAAGTTTTCTTCTTGATAAGAGTTATTTCCGAATTTCACCGTTGTACGATCCGATAATGGAATTATTACAATACATTGTCTTACATCATTTACTTTCATTTCAATTAGTATTTAAAATATTTTAATAATATATATATAACAAATCAAATGCACTTACCTGCACGGTCCTCCGAGCGCTCGATGGGTGCAGGTATCCTCTGTTCAATTCGGGAAAATCCAAAAATATAATTTTCCTCGACTCACAAGCCAAAGAATAACAAAGATTATTAATTGTTAAAACCATCCATGCAAAAATAAATACTAAAAACCCGGCGGCCACTATGCTTAAATAATATACGCCTTTCCTTAAAATAGGAGGCCAGAGCGGAAACATACAAATAATAATGCTCCTAATACGAAAAATGTTCCACAAGTCCAATAGTAAATGGGCACTGGGTCATCAATCCAAACACATGCTTCGGAACCGTCAACAAATATTTGCTCTGGGTGCATTTCGAGTCGACTTTTCGCTTTCGTTTTTCTTTGGATGTCAATTCTTCAGAGATTCCTTCAACATGACTTTAAGCTCTTCTAAATAAACAGGAACTTTCTTTGCTCGATGAAGAGATTTATGGTCTAACATAAAATCTAAATAATCTATTGCACTCTCTCGGGATGGGAATAAACAATTATCTCTTTCAGCAAAACGAGACTTCATAAGAGCGTCAAGCGCTTTCGACGATGTAAAGTATTCTACATCAGGACTGAGAAATTTCGTCTTTTTCGTCCGCACATTAGTGACCATTCAAATGTCAACAGCAGGATGTACCGTTTTCCGGGGTTTTAAGAAAAAGCCGTTTCATTTACATGCACTGCTGCGTCGTCAATGCATTCTTAATCCCGTTACACAATTGCTACCACTGAAATAAGTCGTAATCAACGCGGAGGGCATGGGGCCACAGTCCAGCACTGAACAATTCGATTGTCACTTTTCCGTTCACTAGCTCCGCAGCGCTTTCGTCCGCGGCCACCGACAACAGTCTCTCCCTCGCAATCAACAAAATCCGCCAATCGTCACTTGAATTAGTCCGTCATCCCTCGCCACGCGATTCTTCTCATTCCATTCCCCGTACACCGACCGCCGATCTCGTCACTAGCGGACTCGAGATCCAAAAAAACTTCCGGCAGATCACTTTGCTGAGGGGAGTTGTAAGAACTCGAAAATGGCTGGAGGAAAATTTCGATCTTTCACCACTACGAATTCCCTGACGACCGACTTCTTGTCTTTTCCGATCCTGTCTCTCACTCCCGTGTGTCACAACTTTCCACATGCGTACAAATGTTGGGTGGGAAAATTCAAATAAGTGAAAATTGGTAAGAACTTCCGAAAGTGTTGGTGTTAAAGAAATCCATTAATAAACGATAATGCATTTTGAACAACTTAAAACAATTTTTCTGTATAAGTTTGGAAAACATTCAGTTTAATCATAAAAAACAGGCCTTTTTTTGCATGCACTGAATGCAGCCTAAGCATTTTCCCCAGCACGTGACAGCTGATGGACTACGATCAGCTGTTGCAGAATCAAAATTTGCCAATTTTGCACAAGTGCATTTTCCTGACAGCAATGCAATCCGGGCCGGAATATGTCAAAGCGTTAGTAAATTTAGCGGGTTGTTTGAATCCAAATGTTCAACATAAAATGCAGTTTGTAGCCAAGGCGAAGTCAAATAAACATACAACTATTCCCTGCTGAGCAAAAAGTCACATGGAAAGCTACATTCACAGGATTTTCCCTTGAGGTAACTGGAGATAGCGAGAACAGCATTCGTGGCCTCTATGAAAACGGAGGATTTGGAAAGGGGCTCTCATTCACGAAGTTTCCCCCTGTCTAGTGTTGAAAGCAGGTCAAAGCTTACTGCGACGACGTACGCAGAGATATTGGTACTCGATTTGGAGGAAGCCTTCTTTCTAGCGTTTGTATCAAACGTAGTGGACATAATAGATCTTGATGGTGTTTCAATCAGCCGAGGGCAGACGTATCAAAAGTTTGCAAAAATTAAGGCAAAATTTGCATATACATTACCCGCGTATATTTACCTCAAATCAAAAGGTTGGGTAGTCAAGAATGGAACCAAGTTTGGCGGTGATTTTCGTAAGATCGAATTTTCATAACACCATTTGAAAACTAATGAGTTAATTTCAGTGCTCTACAAGCTTGGGACCCGCTACTATCACGCAAGTTTTATTGTAATTGTTCTACCAGAAGAAAAGAACTTGGACCCAAAAGACTTTCAAGGGATGCATCGTATTGCAGGGACTTCCAACAAAGATGTTCTAATTCTGAACGTAATTGCTCCAACGGAGATACCTCCCGACATCTTATATGACTTTATCCACACGTTTAAAGTAACAGAAACAATACCTCGTCGTTTTGATTTTAAACAACATGTTCAAGGTAAATAAAAAGCTACAAAACAAATTATATCTACTGTTTCTCTTAATACCAAAAAAACTTTTTCCCAATAATTCGGCTACTTATTTTCTCCTGCAAGTGCCTGTCTTTTCTTTTTTTGTTAGTCCGGTACGTCGAAATTCCGCGCGTTCCTCCAGGTATATATCTTTGCATTCATTTTGAAACTGTTCGTTCCGATACCACTTCTCTAAACATGATTTCAGGGCTGAATTTTCCTTTCGCCATGTGATCACCATAAGTATGCTGCTTTCTTTGCAGCAGGACTCGAACGCTTTTACTTCGTCAACACATTTTTCAGCTTTCGCACGTTCACGCATTATTTTCGGGATGAGTACTTTCTTGTTAAATTGAGTTTGTGCTGTGTGCCTGTGGCAGCGCTGGCTTTTAGAGCCATAGCTCCTCGGTTATTACAGTTGCTTTTTGTGTAATGTTTGCGTTTGTCTCAAGCCTCCGTGTCCGCTAACTTTAACGAGGCAAAACAATATTGAATTTCTGTAGAGTAGATTAATTGACACCTAATAGAACTTTTCTAAAGACAATAAAAATTGATCGGTGCGTCTTGTAGAGTAGAGTACGCGTGATAAGTATTTTGTAGTGTAGCTTCGTGGCTCGACAAGAACCCGCCTCATATGATCCCGCAAATGCTAGTCGTCAAGCACGCGTACGCGGTCGTTAAGCGAAGCTAGTTAGCTGAGCTCGGTGTTGTTTTAGCTCGCTGACACTTGTGCCAGACCATCGGCACCCGTGTCCTACACGGACATTTCGAAATTCATTACAAACACCGGAGAAGCCCCCTGCGGAGCATTCATCGTTTGCCTGACTAAATAATTAAATTGAAGGCAATGTTATAAACAAATAAAGCTAAAAACTAAAATAAATTATAAAATTAAACTAAACATTAACTAATCTTTTAGCTGGAGCTAGACGGTGGCTGGAATAGTGAGAGATAGAGGTAAGTTTGAGAGGGTCCAAGAAGATTTTCTGGCTCGAAAAGGCAAGCGAGCAAAATATATCATAGAACATGAATAGCAACAATTGTGGCCATGATATACAGAAAAACGAGGCTCAATCTAAATTTACCCCCGTATACAACGTGAACACGTTCTATCTAGTACATCAAAGAATATGTCCTGCATTGAAACGCTATTTGTTTTCATTCGACAGACGTGTGTATATTTGAGGAGTGAGTTGCCCTCTTCTTCAGTGTCAATTATTTCATCGAAGAATCGAGACAATATCGAAATTTAACCCAACCTTGTATGGGCAAGGACTTATTTCCAGGTTGTACACAGAAGGTTAATATGTCAATGAATTCAAGCTTCTATTTTCAGATAGACAGAGAAACTTTTTAATGGGTAGTACAAAAGCCGTGAGTGTCTGGAAGCTCCAAGTAAAAATGATAAAACCAATTTCATGGCAATCAAAATAATACATCCGTATTTTATTTAATTTCAAAGTTCTATGCCTCAAAAAACATCCTTTAATACATTATTATCAAGATTTTTCCCACAAAAAAGAAATTGGTTATATTTCCTACTTGGCACTATTAAATTGTTCAATTTAATTTATTTTTTGGCTTGTTTATCCGGTTCCTGTTGCCAGGCGAGCTTGCCCCTATAAAGAACACCTGAATGATGATGACGATAGCACATATGTGTGTTTGTGTACACATGCAACAGAGAAGAGCAAGTGCATATCAATTCTAAAATTGAACTGAGTCAGGTGTTGACTGAAAGATGCAATTATTATTAATTCAGTTGTGAAATGAAATTTTTCTATGCAACGCAATAAGTTACCCAGCTAGAACAAACAATTTTATTTTTTGCCACACTTCAAAGTTAAAAAACAAAATAAAAAGTAGGAAAAACAACTCTTCACACTCCTGTTGTGAATTTGTTTGACTATAAAATTGACGGTTGAATAGAATTTATGGCGAGGAGCACATTCATAAGGTGGGTGTTGAAGCAAACAAGTGGATTTAGGTGATCTAGATTCTTATTGTTTTCGAAATAAAAAAATTGTTGGCACTAATTTTAGCCCGGAATAAATTAAAATATCAAGAAATATTATTTTCATTGAGATAGATGGGGGAAAAAATAATTTTAAATTATTTCCTCGTGCATTCTTAGAACCACGGCCCCCTTAGCATTGGATTTATGTATATATATCCTATTCATCTTTCCCCACTTCAGGCATATGCACACACACTGCTTCCTGACTATAAAACTTTTCAAAGGACCAATTTGAATTTATTGCCAGAATAGTCAACATGCAATGACAAATTGTCCTATGACCACCAGTCAACTTTTCAACTTTCAAAATGGTGTGAGCACAGAACTTTGCTTGGCTGCTGTGTAATCCAGAGACGTAAACGTGCTTTGCTCGTAAATTCCCCCCAAAAAATTGCATTCTGTCATATTCATTCTCAGATACATACTCATATATGTACGAGTATGAATGCCTGCCTCCATAAAATCCGTCGCTTTCATATGAATATGCACTCGAATTGATGTTTCATTTGGTGATGAATTTGCTCTTAAAAATGTTAAATGTTATTTTTGTTTTTGTGTTATATCTGGACGTGGCTTAACTCAGTAAGTTCATTTTCCAATATTTTTTGAAATTTTCAAAGCAATGCTCTGCTTCCTGGAAATGGGCTTTATACGAGGAAATTCCGAGGAATGATGAAAAGCGTGAATAAATCTAATGAACAAGTTTCATGGAATTTTAACCAGATTATATTTGCGCTTTTGTCGTATTGCATTTGATTTTGTTTAGATTAAATTTCCGAGAAGATTTCAAAAGCTGTACGTTAGCAAATCATATTCATGGAAATTGAATTGGAAAAGGATTTTGATTGGAAAGTTGAAATTTGATATAGAAAATGAAATGCGTGGTAATATACTGCTCAAACTGAAGTCTTGACATATCTGTAAAAATACGAGTATTTTTTTATGACATTCAGAATCGAAATAGAGTATCGATTCTAAATGACGACGGACAGCTTAATTTAATTTGAAATGGGGCGAATGAAAAACAGAGTTCTTAAATAAAGAGAGAATATTTACATTATAAAGTTTTTGTATCAACTATAAGCTTGTAATGCCTTCTTCTTCTTAGCACTGTTACGGTGTAACGCCATGTAGGTTAAATTCGCGTCGACCACGAAGGGATCTTGGCACGACTTTAGGCAATCAGCCGCGAATAAACGCAAGCCCCCGAACAGAAAGTGTAAACTATGTTAGCGTACACTAAAAATGTCTTAGATATTATGAATTTTAATTTTGTAAACTCAACATACACAAAGGAAAGCGTAATATAACGTACACGAAAATGTATTAGGCATTATGAATTTGTACTAGATGAACTCAACAAATTCATAGGGTGGCTGGTCGAGCCATGGCCATGCGGGTCGTCGTGTTGGCGGAGTTCGGACCCACACACCAAGTACAAGTTGAATGGAGAGACATTTGCAACATTGAGACGGACCCTCACCGAATCGCGAATGGATCGTAGTAGTCTTTGCGTATAGACGTCTTTTAAATCGCTCCTGTCAAAAGTTTTCAAAAATTAAATTAATTTTTTAAAAAAGTTAGACTGAAGTTAATTTTTATAGGAAAAAATCTTATATTGTCGAAGTGATCGACTCAGGAAATTTCTATCGAATATTTTTACTTCGATTGGTAACGAAAAACAAATTACCAAAGAAAATTTCGCCGCTGGTATGGAGGAGTCCGACGGCTTCCCACCGTTGGGGGCAACCTGGGGAAACGACGAATACGAAACTGGCAACAATCACCAAAAGAAAATATAACGAAGAAAACTCCGTAGATGGAGGGTGCAAGCTGCAAATAATAGTGGACAATCAACAAATGGCCAAATTGCAGAAAGAAAATGATGAACTAAGGCAAGAGATACAGTCTCTCAAGGATCTTTTCAAGAAAGGGATGAAGCCTCAAAGACGCAGCTGCAAAATCAATGGCAATAGGTAACAAAGCCGAAGAAAAGTACAAAGCAAGTAAATCCAGAGGAAGTTCTAAGTGCTGGTGGCACCAACGAGAGCCAAAATTATTTTGCAGCGCTGGAGGGATTAACCGAAGATATGGAAATCGAAGAAAACATCGGAGGTAATTTTAATCAAGATAATGACGTTAATTTTATTCAATATTTAAAGAACAAAAATAAGGAGAAAAAACCAGCACGCAGTTCTGCTGGTTCCTCTGAAAAAGCTTCCAACAAGACAGAAAAAGTTCCGCCAATCAACGTGTTCGGACAGACCGGGAAAGATATGGTTCGGCTATTGGCAGCCGAAAATAAACTGGCCAATTTCGAAATCAAAAGAGTTAATGCCGAAAAATTAGCTATAAGGACGAAATCACTGGTTGATTTCAAGTCAGCCGAAGATGCGCTGATTTCTGGGGAGGTTCCACGCTTCACCTATACCCCAAAAAGTAAAAAAAAATCAGACCTTCTTGTTGAAGGGTTTGGACAGCGGAGAGGATACGGTCGATTTCATGTGCTCAAGGAGGCTGCACCAGATATTGATTTTGTTTCAGTCAAAGCTTTTGCGACAAGAAGGTCGACCATAGAAAGAAAGAATTTACCACTTTACCTGGTACAAATTGCAAATAAGAGCAGTCCAAGTGCCCTTCAACAAATAAGGTACTTGAATTTCAGAGTGGTGAGGTGGGAACGCCTCCAGAAAAGAGAAGTCAGCCAGTGCTATCGGTGTCAAAGATTTGGACATTCGGCTGCCAATTGTGCCATGCACTATCGTTGCGTTAAATGCAAAGACGTTCATGCTCCCGGTGAGTGCAAATTGGCTCAGACAGAGCCTAAAGAAAAATTATACTGCGTTAACTGCCGTGTTTTTGGTCACCAAGCATCATATCGAGGATGCTCCTGATATCAAGATGCAAAAATTAAATTTACTCCAAAGCAAACACAAGTACACCGTAATATCATACCTTCCAACTTCTTTAAGCCCGGAGTATCATTTGCACTCGCCGCTAGAGGACCAGCAGAAAACGCTGGAAATTATGTAAATAATGCAAGTGGCAATAATGAGCTGCTTCTCAAAATTTACCAGCAGCCTAGTTCTTTATCGGAGAAAATCGACAAACAAGATTCAAAAATTAACTTTGCTTTTCAGCGTTTAGGTCTTTCAAAGGCCTAATAATAACTTGTCATCCAGTCATATTCCCATGGATAGGCTTCGCCTCATATCGATCAACGTCAACTCTATCGTTGCCATACATCGACGTGATTATCTCCTTGAATTCATTGTTAAACAAAAGCCTGACATCATACTTCTCACTGAAACCCACATCAATTCATGGCATTCCATGGAATTCAAAGATTTTGCATTCGTAAGAAACGATAGGGTAATAGGTGATGGGGGAGGTGGCACCGGGATATTGGTACGAAGACCCTATTGTTTCCAAAATATTGAAAAAGTCGAATCCAAAAACTTTGAACTTCTTGAAGTGTCCGTCATCAAAATTTCACTGCCAGGTGGGGATAACCTCTTCGTTATCTCTGCCTATGCAACTGGTCAAAATGTTCTCAAGTTCAAGGAGGAACTCAATTCCTTGTTTGAAATACTCGAATTGAACAGGCTGCATACTTATTATATTTTTGCCGGTGACCTGAATGCCAAGCATACATCATGGCTAAACGCCACCAATAATCCAAGAAGTGTATTCCTGAAATCATGGATAACAGAGAACCAAATTGAATACAGGTGCAACCTATATGGATCGGAGTTCCCAACATACCCTAGGACAAATTCATATTTGGACCTTTGCATTGCTGACACAAGACTTGAATTCAGCTTTAATAGTCCTCAACGGAAACTGCAGGTGCTTCCTTACGATAGCGACCATAACGCAATCGTAATGGAAATCAATCATCAAAGGGATGATTTCTTCCTCATTCTAGTTTAACTTGAAAACCATCGGTTAAATTTCAAAACAACAGACTGGGGAAACTGACGATGAAATAGATCTCTTTTTGTCGAAGTTAGAGAAGCTAACGTTGGAAACGATTGAGAAAGTTGTTCCCAAGATCAAACATCGAAACAATATGGAAGGATATGAAACACCAACCATCGCAAGGTTGAAAAGATTGAAAAGCCTTCTTTTCACCCGCGTCAACAATATTTATCGACGATTTTTGGACTACAACCATCCCTCGTTGGCTTTGTTGAAATTACACCTGAAGAATGTCCGGAACTTAGTCCGTTCATACTTCAGGAGTGAGGTTAGCAATCAATGGGTGGAAAAACTGAGGGGTATTAGCCCACAGGACCCAGATGGCGTTTTCGCGAAAGTGAATAGCTTATTCCGCAAGAAGTCTCGAGTGAAGGTATCGAATCTTGAAGTCGCTAGTGATGAGATAAATCTTCTCGATAGAGCTGGTATAGTCTTAGTAATTTTTGAATAATGCTGGTTGGTTTTTTCCAATTGAATCAAAAAATATCTAATAATCTTAATTAATTACTGGTTCATTACACTAATTTGTTTTCTTGAAGAAGATCACTTAATTTTTTCTGCTGCAAACAAGGATTTGACGGACTTTCAAAAGGAGGAGAGCTTATCAGCTTCAGACGTACATTTTTTGCAATTTTTAGGGTTGCGTACATTGAAATCCGTTTGCCAATCATAGCGAATTCACTCGAGAATCATTTCATAGATTAAGCTCAAACTTGGTGCGCATACGAATTCTAGTGCCCCAGGCACGTTTGTGTAAATCAAAGATATTTACTTTTGAGAGAGAGGTAACTTTTTGGGGAGGAGGTAGGGGATGAAAAAAAGTTGTCCTAAGTAAACCGTGTTGCATATCAAATAAAAGGTGTTGTTTTGAAAATCTCAAACATGATTGTTTAATAACCTTTGAGTTATTAAAGAAAATAAATGGAAATTGACTATCCCCCTAACTGATCTCCGAAACTTGAAGCCTTAACATTTTGACGAAAATGCGAGAAAATCGTTCCTCACTCCTAAATTACTGGGAAACTATTCGGAAGTCTATAGTCTCAACTAAGCATTGTTAATTTTTCAATGTTGTTGGTAAGAACTTGCAATTTAAACCAATTAGTGCTCCATTCACAGCCATATATAAACATCTCAAACTCTTTGAATAAACAATTACATTCGAATTTATTTGGAGCGCATGCAGCATTACCGTCCTGGTAATACCTTGGCAGGCCTCGGAGTACGTTCAAAGTTCGCACCATTGGGTTGGTGGTGTTTGGGTTTGGGTTTGGATGGAATCCCGATAAGTGCTAGTCTGACTCTGAGTACTTGTCCCCATAAGGGCTTGTGCCAATCCTCGCATGGCCTCCCTGCTCTGCAAAGATAACCATGGGACCAAAAAGACGACTACAGACACGAACGAAGATAGCGGCTCCAAGTGAGGACCCAATAAAACTGGAGCAACCAAAACCCTTAAAAAAAAAAATAAAAAAACAACATAAAAAAAGAAAAAAAAATTCCAAAATAGCAATAACGATGACGCAACCAACGGCTGCAGCTACGATGTTAACGGTGAAGTCGGATTAAAAAACGGAGATTAACAGATAGTCTGGTCCAAACTGAGATTCCTGCGGCGTTTGGGCGCAGCAAAAAAATAATGCCAACGCCTGAGCGTCCTATTAGGGAAAAGAGGGAGACTTTACAGGACGCGCCAAATGCTCGAGCGGCGAAGGAAAATACAAAGAAATTCAAGAATTCGATGGTCACTGCTGCGATCGCTATCGAAGCGATTGAAGCAATGGTCATAAATCCCGAAATAATAAAAAACAAGTTGGGTAGACAGACCTATGCTCATGTCAGAAGGGTTTTGTACTCAACTTACAAAATGCAGTAACCAGCAACGAATAAAATCAAGAAACATGTCAAAGACGATTTTATTGGAGAAAATGTGAAATTCGAGGATCATACTATTATTAACAAGGTTGAACGAATTTTGACTTCTGAGGTATTTGTTATAGTTATACCCATAAATATCTCCTTTGATATTTTTTTCAGATTTTTTAGATCACTGGTGTCCATTCGCGAGGGAGGAAACGCATTTTTCATGTATTTCCCCCCCTGTGCTCCCACTGAAGCAAAAACTGTCAGTTTAAGAACTGTTTTGAAAAGCTCTCATAGAGAACTTTCAGTTGATACTCATCTGTACTGTAATCATCGATTCATGGCCTATTTTTTCGAATCCTAGAATGGTTACAAAGCCCTTTTGCTAGGAGCTCTCTCCTGCCTCTTCGACTTGTTTCAATTGTATGTACTCATCTTCATGATACTTATCACTCCTGAAATTTTCATGCAAGTTCTAGCAAAGCTGTAGTGTCTTAGTCGGTAAAAAGCGCATATGGCTCCATAGCAATATGTTTTCATAGTAATACAGGGCATATTGCTCCATAGTAATGCACGAAAATTCAAATCGCTATAACTTCGGTAAATACTATTCGATCTTGATGAAACTTTCAGAAAAGATCAATCCTATAAATAGTCATCTTTTTGCTAAACTTTATTGAGTTTAAGGGTACCGTTTAGGTTTTTTTAAGAAAACACAAAATCGATAAATCATACTATTACTAACAAAGTTGAGTGAATTTCGACTTCTTATGTATTTGTTGTTGTTGTACTCATAAAGGCCTACAGTCATGATTTTTTTTCAGATTTTTCGGATGGAAGGTGTCCAATCGCGAGGGGGGGGGGGTACGCGAAAAGTTCGTACATTTCCCCTTCCCCTGCCCCCCTCTGTACTTATAAGACAATTTTAAAACTTGTTTTGAAAAGATCTCATTGAGACCTTTCCAATGACACCCTACTCGACTACCAATGGTGAAAATTTTTTTTTAAGGTGTCACCCCCTTATATGGGGAGACCCCCTTAAACGCCTTTGAACAATTTTTCCGCCCTTGAACTTTCAAGAGGTCACCACTTCTGACCATTCTACAAAGTTTCATGGCTGTAGCCCTTATAGTTTTGGAGAAAAAGTGCTGTGACGTACAGACGGACGGACGGACGGACGGACGGACAGACGGACACAGGTCGTGATTGCAATAGGGTTTTGTATTTTAGTACAAAACCCTAAAAACCCTCTTGAAGCTAACGAGGTGACTACGGCAGGAAAAGTAACGTGCGACCAGGCAAATGAAGCAATGATGTGTGATTTCATCGCTAACGTCGAAAACGTGGCAGAAGTACTGTATTCGGAAACAGAAGCCGATAACCTCTCCCAAGGACGATGGCCGCAAAGTACAATTACCACTCAGCAACATGAAGAAGAAAAGCTGCGACTCGCCAAAAATCACCAAACCAGTAAAGATTAGGCTCCTAGACCGCATAGGGCATTATCGGAGGAGCTGGTTAAAGGCCAAAGAAGAGCAAAAAGCTAAAGAAGTGCTTGGGGTGAAATCTAAAGGCCACGTGAAAATAGCTCCACAATCAAAAATCAATAAAAGAATGGAGTCTAGCCCAATCGAAGGAGATCGGGACAAAAGAAGGAAGGAAGAGGCACTTGATGGGCGCAGAACACCAGAACAGGGGTTCCAGACAAACATTACAAAGGGAGCAAGGAAAGCCGCTATGAAACTCCTTCAGAAAGTGCCTGAAAGTAAAGTTCGCACGGACGCCTAGCAGGAAAAAAGACCCGATACAAAACAGAAGCAAAAGAGGTTCCGACGAAGACCCCGGCAGCAGGCGCTGCTTGTGAAACCCCAAGATGGTCAATCCTACGCGCAGGTACTGCGAGACATCAGGGGAAACGCAAGAAGAAACTAACACTGCTATTCAAGCAGTATGACCAACGCGGTCGGGCCACATACTGGTCGAATTTGGAGTAGGGAAGCATTCTGCGACGCAGTAAAGCAAATCCTCGGCAAAAGCGCAGCTATATCCTCGCTCAAGCTGATGGCAACGATCGAAATAAGAGACATCAACTGCGTCGCAGACCTGGCCGAGGTAGAAGAGGTCATCGAAAAATAGTTACCTAACGTGGGCAGGATCAAAGCAAGACTGACAGCAGTAAACCATAGACGAAAATGCATGACCATAATTGACTTGACCGAAACCGACGCGGAACAATGTCTGAACAAGGGCAAAGTAAGAATAGGGTGGGTTGCCTGTAGGATGCGGCAAAGAGCAACGCCTCTACAATGTTTCAAATGCTCTGACTATGGTGACACCGCACAAGTATGCAGAAGACCCGATTGGAGTTCCCTATGTTACAAATGCAGTGAAATAGGACATAAAAAAAAAGAGTGTACGAAGGAGGCACATTGTATTCTTTGCAAGGATGCTGATCCAAGACCTGTTTTTGGACAGGTCTTGGGATCAGGAAAATGCCTGGTTCTCTAGGAAGCCCAACCAAGGCAAAATTAGAACTCCGATGACCCGCATCATACAGCTAAGCCTACACCGCAGTTCAACCTTCCAAAATCTGCTTGAGCAGTTTTCGAGGGACATGAAAGCCGACTTTTTACTACTGAGTGAGCAACACCATGATTAAAGTTCGGCATTATGGTATTCTGACGAAACTAGTACTGCCTCCATCGGGGTTTGGAACAGTAATTTCCAAGTGGAGGGTTGTGAACGGGATGATGGTTTCGTGTGGGTTCAGTGCTCAGGGACCACCTTCTTTAGTGTGTATCTAACGCCGAACGACTCGATATCATCTTTCCAAGCCAAGGTTAATTCTCTTGAGTGCGCTGTCTCAAAAGCAGCGGGCACCACGCTCGTTAGGGAAAACTTCAACGCTAAAGCAATCGAATGGAGTATGCCTCAAACAGATCCACGGGGAAAACGAATCCTTAAAAATGGCAGCCAGGATCTACTAAACACCAGAAATACGCGGACTTTTTGCCGTATTGGCTCCAAGGGAACCATACCGGGCGGACATTCACCTCGGAGTCCTTAGTATGAAGGATATACAATTGGAAAGTATTAGAGGACTACTCAGCCAGTGGTCAGCAGTGCATTCTGCCTGAGATCAGTGATGTTGTCTCTCGACGTCCGTGCTCATGGCTTTCTACAACTGGACGAAACATCGGTAGGATGGCCGTCGAGAGGTTCATCAAAGTGCCCACGGCGGTTGAGCCGCTGCAGGAAGCTTCGGAGGAGACGAAAGAATTGGCAGCTAAAGCCATGGTGAACTCAACTATGAGCATCATTACCCGGCAAGCCCCCAGTGTACTGGTGGTCAACTGAAGTCACTAAAAAGCGAAGGGAGGGTCACAAGCTTTAACGTGAGGCTCAACGGGCGCGAAACAGTGATGAGGCATGCAACCGGGTGGCATCCATGTAAGTTGACCAGACAATGCCTTCGCAAATTGATCAACAACAGCAAGGCTCGCTGCTGGCAAGACCTAGTGGACAATGTGAAAAAGGATCCGTGGGGCCTTGGCTACAAACTAGTTATGCGGAAACTTGGCGCCCTACGGAAGCCTTGGATACGTGATACAGAAAAGATGGATAAGATAGTGCGGGCACTCTTCCCCGCCTTTCCCGTCCGTATTGACGCTGGCTATGGTGAAACAGCAGTCGAGTGTCCACTCTTCACACAGGCGAAATTGAGAGAGGCAGTCCTTTCATTGAAAGCAAGGAAGGCTCCAGGTCCAGATGGTGTTCCAGCTGAGATGTTGTGGCTTGTCTATCACCATTTTCCTGACTTGCTGCTCAGCGCTTGCCTACGGGACGGGGTTTTCCCGTAACGATGGAAGGTGGCGAGGTTCGTGCTGATTAGCAAGCGAAAGGGAAATCCCGAGTCGCCGTCTGCATACCGCCCGTTATGCATACTAGACATGACTGGAAAAGTGCTAGAGAAAGTCATCAAGGGAAAACTCACTGATGCAATTCGTGGTGCTGGAGACCCATCTCCTCGGCAGTATGGCTTTAGAGCAGGACGTTCTGCTATTGATGCGAATGCAGAGATGGTGAGCATGGTCCAAAAGGCAGAGGCACATGCTCGCATCAAGCGACGGATCGTCCTGTTGGTGACACTCGACGTCAGGAACGCCTTAAACTCCGCTAGATGGGTGGATATTCTGAATACGCTAAAAAAACCCATTTCAAGTTCCTGAATATCAAATGCGGCTTTTGAGGGACTCCCTAAAGGGCCGAAGCCTTCTCTACGATACGACACAGAGCCAACGAATGATGGAAATGACATTGGATGTTGCCCAGGGATCTTTCCTTGGTCCGCACCTATGGAATGTGTTTTACAGCGGGCTACTAAGATGTCAGATAAGTCGCGGTTGATCGGCTACACGGATGATGTTGCGGCCCTGGTCGCTGGACGCACCGTTAAATAAGCGTAACTTAAGCTAGGTATGCTAATGCGCCGAGTGAGGGGCTGGACGACTGCTCGCGGGTTCAGTTTAGCACTGGCGAAAACTGAAGTTATCATCTTGACAGAAAAGAGAACCCCTAGAGTAAGGGTGACCAGTATTGTAAGCTTGCGAATCAAATTGAAGCCATCGACGAAATACCTGGGGCTACTGATCGACTCGAAGATGAGTTTCTCTGAGCAAATCAGAGCAATAGCTGAGAGGGATGCCTCGGGAGTATCGACTCTGAGTCGATTTATGGGCAACGTCGGGGGAACCAGCCTATCAAGAAGATGACCCCTATAGGGTCAGTGCTACTGTACGAGTATGGGGCGACGCTGTCAGTAAGGGGGTGTACCGAAAACGTTTGGCGCAGGTACAGAGAAGACGAGCACTGAGGATTGCATCTTCGTATCCGACCGTCTCTGATTTGGCGGTAAGAGTTATTGCAGGCGTGATACCTGTCGCCCTCCTTGGTAGAGAGTGCCACGCTATTTATCTGCTCCGAAACGAGGAGGCAAGGGAGATGGATGTCTGCGAGGAGAGACAGCGCTCGCGCAAAGATTGGCAGCAGCCTTGAGTGAATTGCCTTAAGGGTATGTAGACTACGCGTCTCATCCCGGATGTGAAACCGTAGCTTAATCAAAGGTATGATGAAAAAGACTTTTATCTGATGCAGCTTTTGAGTGGGCATGGGTGTTTTCAGTCTTACCTGCAGAAGATTGGTATGGCACGGTCCCCCGATTGTCGGTTTTGTCCAGGAAAGGAAGACAGTTTTGCTTGCATAAAATGGGACAACCTGCGAAAAGACCCCTACACGGAAACGGGAGAACTCACCCCGGATAATATGGTCGCGGTGATGCTCGAATCGGTTGACAAATCTAACCAGGTGACAAATTATGTTCAGGAAGTCTTAAAAGATAAAAGGGACTCACAGCAGCCGAAGGCGTTGAGGCTGGGGGATCATTTTTCTGGCACTTCCCCTCTCCCCTCCCGCTGGGAAAGGTATTCCCCAGCTCCGAGACACCAAATGGCGTAAAAAAACGAGACCTGGCCCGAAGTAATGTGTCAAACGGTTCAAGGCTGGGTTCTCAGGTCGACAGGGGAGGTGTTTAGGTGGTAGTTCAGTCGCCTTCTTGCGAGCATGGTCGTTCCACATTCTATGCATAAAAATTTAAAAAAAAAATATGAGTGCCCACTAGAAATCGTCTTAGTTCACATATTTGCAAATATATGACAAGATGGAATTCCAATCCCCCTCTTCAATTTGTATGATACAACCATTCTATAAACGCAAAATAGAAAAAGAAGCTATATTTTAAGAAAATCTACTGAATCAAACCCTGGTTATGCGGAACTCCCTTCATGCGAGTTCTACTCGCACTTGCTCTGCATTGTATATGTTCACGCATAACTTTTGTATGCATATGAGTACAGTTTCTGTTCTTTTTCACCAATTTATTGAATCTCGGGCCTATTTGAGCATTGGTTCCTGAGGCGAGTAATCAGAGTGGAGCCAGACGGGGTCCAATGGCGAATTCAATACAACCATGAGCTGTATGAAATTTTTGGCGAACCGGAGGTCTCAAGGATTATAAGACTGCGGAAGCTGCAATGAGCTGTCCACAAAAATTGTACGGACGAACAACGGATACCCAAAAAAGTGTCCGTTAGGAGAACTGAAGGCCGAAGACCAGGGGGAAACCGAGGAAACGCAGGTCTAACTTGGTCGACGAAGACAGTTTATCGCTGCTTGGATTTCAAAATTCGAAGACGCGGTCAATGATCCGAGACAGTTGCAGGCGCTAGTTGCAGGAAGCGAAGGCCCGAGAGGGATGTAGTGCTTTGAGGAAGAAGATGATTTGTATTTTCAGCGGCAGCTAAGCACCTATGAAGTCCTTGCTAGAACTAATGCCACCTCAAAGTTTATTCTCAAACGCCGTAAATCTCTCAAAGAGATGTCGATATATTCAAAGGTGCTGTTCATCTGATAACCAGGATATAGGGACATTAAGCAAAACTGTGTGGCGGATGAACTGGTAAAAGCAGCTAGGGTTCTGTCAACGTTATCTTATAATTTTACAACTGGAGTTCCGATGGCTTTAGTTAAGCTGACGAATAAACAAAAACACTTAAAGGACGCGTTAACGTACAGAATGGAGGAAACAAGACTGTTGTTGAAATCTTTTAACAGCAATCACACAAGGGAACTTTTGAAACCCGTCACGCAATGGTGCCTATCTTAACTGGGCATTGATGATTTGGTAGGCATGCCGCGTGGGTGTGTATTCCTTACAACGACTTCTGTTGGTGCTGTAGATGCGAGGAAAAAGAAGAATCAGTCTCTTATGCAAATGCACGGCCCTTGCAAGGAGAAAAATGCAATCTGTTGGCCCCTATTTCCTCATCAACCTAGCCGAAGTATCATTAGCGAATATAAGGGGAACCATTCAGTTTGTTAAGCACTCAGGGTGGTTCTCATAACTGAAAACTTACTTTACTTATTTGCGGCATCACAATGGTCTCTTGTGTGCCTAAAAGAACCCTCGGTGGATGCTGCTGGTAATTTTATCTACCACTTCAAGTTTTTCTAACAACATGTTTCTTACAATAATTACCATAGTTTGGCTCGAGGATGTTTCCCCTATCTAATGAGCAATTCATTCAAATTCGGGTATGGAAGTTGTTGCGAATTCCAGCGTGCCGGCATTCTCCTATTCGCAACTTCAAATTGCCGCCGTAATATCTCCACCTTCTTTTGTGCACATATATGTTAACTTCTCCTCGTCAAATTTATTTATTTTTATTTAAATTTAACAATTTCCCTATAATTTTTATTTCCCCATCATCTCACTCCTACCCTTTTACCTTATTTTCAACTACCAAAAAATAATAATATTCTAATAATAATCTTTACTTTCCCACTAACAACACTCCCTTCTGACTTCCCATTAACAAAGTTTCATTCGATACATTTTCCCTAACAAAACCTAATTCCGTCCTTCATACTAACTAATTTTATTCATTAGCTTCCACTAATAAACTTTTATTTGATATACTAATAAAACTCATCCACACTTCCCTGCTAACAAATTTCATTTCCATGCCCATTAAGAAAGGTGCATAGTTGAAGTTGCTAGTTCGATGAATGGAAACTTAACAGAAGGCGCCTCCGTTTGTAGTGTCGTAGATTCTCGACCGGGGGACCCTGGGTTCAAGTTCTGCCGAGCGCAGAAAAGCACTCTTTTTGGGATATCGGCAAAAGCAATTGTTTCCGTATGCTCGTATATGGCAATTTGCATACAACCAAATTCTATTTATTTATTCATTGCTATTTTTAAAGATATAATCCAATTACAAAAATAGTACTAATAGTGAAAGATAGAGAGACATAGAAAACATATAAGAAAAAATTCAAAGCTAAACAAGTGCAGAAGTTACTCTATTTTTAAAATGGAGATAAGATGTGGGGAAAGACCCAAGCTGAAGATCATCGTGTTTACGCGTAATCCTTAGTAGAGGAGAGTGAAAATAAGTCACGCTCCTGGCAAACGGAACATCAAAGATTTTGGAACTTCTGGTAGGACGGACAGTATTTCTGACCGGGAGTTCAGCTACCAACTTCGTGTTAAGGTAACCAAGGGAGAGACGACAAAGGAAACACTCATCCAGATAAATATGGCGGTGTTCTAAAGAAGGAATACCAAGGATAGACAAACGAACATGATAATAACAATAAGGAATACGAAATTTTAACAGTAAAATTCTCGTAAACTTACGCTGAACAGATTCGATCGAGGATACAAGGTAAACGAAATGAGGAGACCAGACTGGGGAGCAGTATTCAAGGATAGAACGAACTAAACTTACAAATAACTTAATACAAGAAAAGGGATCAGAAAATATGATGGAGTGACGTAAAATAAATCCAGATACACGTGATGCTCTGGAAACAATATCATAGACGTGAAGGTCGAATTTTAGTTTGGAGTCAAAGGTGACTCCAAGATCTTTGACATGAGTCACGGTGCTTAGACATTTATTTTTTATGAAGAAATGACCAATGAATGGATAAGGTTTGGGGAAAAAGGATACATGTATACATTTAGAAACGTTAAGAGGAAGCTGATTAGATTGACACCAAAGGTCAAAGGAATTTAGATCAGCTTGCAGTATGTCAAGGTCATTTTGAGAGGATACGACCTTGAATAATTTCACATCGTCTGCATAAAGAAGGCAGGAGGAATTAATGAATGAAAGCAGGTCATTGATAAAGATGACAAATAAAAGCGGACCGAGAATGGACCCTTGGGGAATGCAGCTAGACGGGACAAAAGGAGAAAAGGTAAAACCATTGAAAGTAATATGACATATTTGATTCGAAAGGTAGGAGGAGAGCCACTTGAACAAATTGCCAACGACACCAAGTGCATGAATTTTTTGGAGCAAAATATGGTGATTGACTGAATCAAAGGCCTTAGAAAAATCAAAATACAGGTTTTCTACCTGAAATCGATTCTCAAAGGCTCCAGCAACAACCGTAGTAAATTCCATAAGGTTGGTCATAGTAGACCGACCTTTGATGAAACCATGCTGTTCAGGAATCAGCTTATCCTCCACAGCCGCAAGCAGTTTGGAGTAAACAATACGTTCCAGTAATTTGGAAAAACAACACAATAAAGAGATGCGGCGATAATTCGAAACCAGAGAGGCGTCACCTTTCTTAAAAATAGGGAGGAGGAAAGCTCCTTTCCAGTTAGAAGGGAATAGGCCAGTAGATAAGCTTATATTGAAAAGTAAAGCTAAAGGAACAGATATAGTGGGTGATAAAGATTTAACGAAGAAGTTAGGAATGCCATCAGAACCAGCACCAACAGAAACATCAAGAGTATTGATAAGATTTTCAATTTCTACAGAAGAACAAGTGATAGAGGAAATAGTGGGTTGATGATAAGCAGGGAAGGGTGAACTTTGCGCAGGCGTGGTAGAGAGATTGAAAAGTGAAGAAAATTAATTACAGAAAAGTTCGCACATTTCCTGAGGAGATGACGCGAGCTGCCCATTTAAGATTAATGAGGAGGGATTTTTAGTCGACGATTTAAGAGAACGGATGTACTTCCAAAATGGCTTGGATTAGTTAGAGTTAAGCGAAGACTCGATACTCCTGAAGTAAGAAGCCTTTGCCAAGTTTACTTCCCTTTTCGCAGCAGATCTAAACTAAGTAAAGTTTGCATGATCCTCAGAAGACCTGGTACGTAGAAAGATACGACGAGCCCGATCCTTTTCTTTCAGGGCACAAATCACATTGTGATTCAGCCAGGGTGTACCATGGGAGTCACGAGCACAGGTAAAGGGAGTTGCTGCTGATATGACAGAGTTGAGGAAGTCATAAAATTTCTCTCAGGCGTCATTTGAATCAAGACCATGAAAGAGGGTATTCCAATTAACAGCGGATAAAGAATTAGAAATTAGGGAGTAATTTGCCTTATAGAAGTTAAAGTGCATTTTTTTCGATATACGCTTTGGATTGGTTCGATCAAGTGACACTTTATACCGAAGCGGAGGGTGATGAGGATCGAGGGGACATACGGAAAAAGAACAGGAGAATGCTTCAGAGAGGAAGAATCTAGGTTGCTAAAGACTAAGTCCAGGAAGCGATCATTAATATTGGATAAATTATTAAATTGAGAGAAAGAACATAAAGACATAAAGGAAGAAATTAAGAGCGAGACTTGTAAGGGACGTGAAACATGATTTCCAACCCAAGACAGAGAGGAAAGATTAAAGTCACCACAAAGTATAATAGGGTAGCTAGAAAAACGAGTCAAATAATATGAGGAAAATTCAGAAAAGATAGTGTCGTAGACAGAATATGGAGAACTACAAGGAATACATACATTTTATCACAGGAGAAAAAGCATGATAAAGAGAGATCCTTCAGCTTAGATCTTAGACCACGTACATTTTGGTAATAAATGAAAAATGAATTCTGCTTAGTGATAAAGTTAGGCTGATTAAAGGAAGAATGACTAGAAGCTAACGTTGTTGAAGTTTTGGTTTGAATGTTCGAAAATTTCTTTTGGAGTTCGAAGCAAAAGGCTTAACTAAGACGCCTGGGGGCCATAAATTGCTGTTTTGTACTGCATCACAGTTTGTTGGCAAAGTTAATTTGAACGATGCAACCACACGATTGGTCAAGTTTGGTTGCGTTAGTTTTTTGCAGGAAAATGTATTTGGTCGGTTATCCAGCCCACTTAAAACGAAGTTCTTTAATTCCTCCTCTGAAATATCATACGCCAGTCGCGACACAAATATTTGGAGTGGTGGAGAAACAACGCGAATAGGCTTGCGAGTTGGCAGAAGCGTACGACGACACACAGGCTCTTGTGTACGGTAGGAATGCTCCGTGCAGAGAGATGCGAACCTTGAGTCTGTTGTTCCTGATCCAGTTCCAGTTGCAGTTGCTGGTCCGGTTCCAGTTGACCATCAACAGATCGTAGAGTGGATATTGCTGCTTCACTTGATGTAGCAGCCAAAAATGGCAAGGAGGTCAGTCTAGGTGGTAAATTTTTAGGAATAGCCCCCTTGCTGGGTTCAACATTTTCCTTGTTATTTGCTGACATCGAATCAGTCAATAAGAGAGGTGAAGATGCTTGGCAAGAAGCGTGAGGTGATTCTGTTGGTTTCATAGCAATTGGATCCGTAATAAGGCGCGCATTGATTACCTGAAGTAGTTTGATGTTATCATTTAACAGTCGAATAGTATCTGTAAGCGACACACCACTACATTCATCGCATCGGAATGTGATATTACGCGAGAACTTAGCACGTATATCAGCAAATACCGCAGGTATCGACAGGCATTTTAGATGAAATGATCTACGGCAAAAACCATCACATTCCATGAGCTTGTTACGCGATGACTCAGGCTCTTTACAAATATTGCAATTAATGGCACAAATGGGTGAATCACCTGACATACTTGAATGATAAGCTGATCAGCTCAGTAACTTTAATCACTAGACAAATTATGTTTAAGATTAGGTGTAAAAAGTAAATTTGCACTATTTTGATACACTACATATTTTAGTTCAGGGACCAAACAAGTTTTATTACGCAAACCGTCAGTACGGCTATTGACCAAGAGATGGCGCAAATCAAATGTCACAGAACAGTGTAGATTAAAAGCTTAGAAAGGCGACCGCTAATTAAACAAATTAAGAAAGATAGAAAGACTTTCTCGAATTAATTAAAAATGCACTAACAAAGCACTAGCGGAGCTAAAGATCAATAATTAACACCGTCAATAAAGCCGAATAACAATCGCGAATAAGAATGAGAAAAGAAAGTTACGCAGCGAATACAAAACACGTCCGAATCGCTCGAGAGGTTATCATGGTTATACAAATGCCATAGATGCAAAATGGAAATCGTTGTATTTGTCGATATGGAAAAGATGTGCGGGTAGCAGAATCGAAGTGTATTGAACTTTGATTACGTTATTCGGATGCGGCAGCGGTAATTGGGACTGAAAAGATTGCGGGATTAGTTTTTTGGGAGTGGAGGGTAGTAGGTATTTGACAAAAGAAGAGGAATTGTTTTTAGCGAAAGTTCAGTGAAGTAAATTTGGATTTGGAAATTTAAGTAGAAAGTTAGTTAACTGAATTTCAATTTGGGAATTGGAAGGTAAGGTTTGAAGTGTGTTGATTTTTAATTTGGAGAAAAAAAGGTCGGAATTGGAGTTCTACAGCATTGGTTTTCTTGGTGACGGAAGGAGAAAGTGAATGAATTGACTTGGAAGTTTTGGTGTGAGAAATTGCAAAAGAAACGAGAAACTACTTTAGTTGTGGAATAAGAAACAAGAAACTACATTAGTTATGGAATAACGTAAGATTCATGCGCAAATACGGTTGAGGGGACTCTTTATTTTTGTCTCCGCCAAGCGCTCGGAGATCAACGAGGAAAGAGGGAGTACCTATTTGGTTTTTTTCCTATCTGTTTCTGTAAATTCACAATATCAAGTTCTTTTTTTTATTTTTCTGATATATAAAAATTTTATTTGATTGTTTTTTTCTGTACATAAAATTTGAACTGTAGGGATTAGTAAAAGACCTGATTACTAATCTACATATAAATTTATTTAATAATAAATTGACTCGTGTCGACACGTCGTCGTGACACGTAAAAACCACATAACCAAAAGAGAACGAGTTGTCCTCGCATGCCGGTTATATATTAGTTTTGTGCTGACATCGTCGTCTGCTCCAATCCACGGTGGTCGCCACTCCATATCGATGAATATGCTTCGCTTGCATGAGACATCCACTTGTTGGACGTCAATCCACCAGCCAAATTGCTTACGTTGCATATCTTTGTTCTGCATGTGTTCCCTTGCGGTTGATAAGCTTGCACAAGCATCCATACGTTGATGGTTTTTCGCTTAATCATGGTTGAGCATCAATGCGAACCGAATGGGTGCTGCGTTCGTGGCAGTCGGGGACCGCCATGCAAGTTCGGCAAACAGCAAAAAAACTAAAACCGTCCTCTCCGCAAAAACTGGCCGGCGCGCGATCAGTGCATCGCTTATACATTCGCGACAACAATGGCATTGGCGCACTTTTGATCGACACCGGCGCAGACGTATCCGTGATCCCACCTACCATCCGAGATCGAAGTAACCCAGAATCTGGCACCCGCTTGTTAGCTGCTAACGGTTCTGTTATTCGCACCTACGGAAAGAGGAAGCTGACTTTAAATCTCGGCCTTCCGAGGCCTGTTACTTGGACTTTTATCATAGCGGACGTCAGCTCCCCAATCATCGGAGCTGATCTGCTCGAACTTCATGGACTACTCGTGGACATCAGAGGACTAAAACTCATCGAGCGACAAATTGCGACCGCAGCTGAGGTGAAGGGCACATCAAAGAACCAACCACTGGTACAATCATCGACATCCGCAACAATCGCTAGTGAATACGCTGCAATTCTGGCAGAGTATCCCGAAATCACATCAACAGCACCTCGTCGCAACATTAAGTGCACGACGACGCATCACATTGTGACAAAAGAAACCCCTGTCAACGCGAAGGCACGCCGACTTCCTCCCGACAAACTCGCCGCTGCGAGTGCCGAGTTCGACAACATGATACAACTGGGAATCTGTCGACCATCCAAGAGTACATGAAGCCGTCCTCTTCATATAGTACGTAAAGCCAACGGAGACTGGCGTCCATGCGGAGACTACCGAGCCCTCAACACGTGCACCGTTCCGGATCGATATCCAATCGGATTCCTGCAAGACTGCACTGCTTTTTTACACGGGATGAAGGTCTTTACTGTAATCGATCTACAAAAGGCGTTTCATCAGATTCCAGTCGAGCCGAGTGATGTCCCGAAGACGGCGATTATCACGCCATTTGGATTGTTTGAGTTCATCTACATGACCTTTGGCCTATGCAACGCGGGCCAGACCTTCCAACGCTTCATGCACGAGGTGCTAAGGGGACTCAGTAATGTATTCGTCTACATAGACGACATATTGGTGTTTTCACTGGACCCGCAGATACACCAACAGCATCTGTCGGAGGTGCTGAGCCGTCTACGCCAATACGGACTTGCAATCAACAAAGAGAAGCGCCAATTTGCACTGGAACAGAGCCTCTGGGATTTTTCTCACGCAAGCTGAACGACACCCAGCGACGCTACAGCACCTACGACCGAGAGTTGCTAGCGATTCACGAAGCCATCAAGCACTTCCGGTACATGTTGGAGGGCAGAGTCTTTACAGTCTTCTCCAACCACAAGCCATTACAGTTTGCGTTCCAGCAACGACCGGAAAAAGCATCACCGAGGCAACAACGTCAGCTGGATTTTATCTCCCAATTCACGGTTGACATCCGCCACATTCCGGGCCGGAATAACTCCATCGCAGATTACTTGTCTCGGGTGAGTACAATTTCAAAGACCGACATCCTTTCTCTCGCTTCAGCTCAACAAACCGATCCAGAGTTCCAGGCTTTGTTGGAGGACCAGACAGACAAACTCGAGTGGAAGAAGCAGGAGCTTGCTACTTCCGACACGCCACTGCACTGCATAGTCACCAAAAACAAGGTTCGACCCTACGTACCGCAGCAGCTTAGGCAAACAATCATGCAGACGATGCATGGCCTAGCACACCCAGGCATACGAGCGACTAGACGACTCATCACCGACCGCTTTTTCTGGCCGGCCATGAATAAGGAGATCAATGACTTCGTGCGAGGCTGCATGGCCTGCCAGCGCAACAAGGTCGGACGTCACGTCAAGTCACCGCTCCAACGATACACCCCGCCGGACACCAGGTTCGAGCATATCAACATCGACCTCACCGGACCACTATCCCCGAGCGATGGTTACCGTTATTGCCTAACCATCATTGACAGGTTCACACGTTGGCCAAAAGCCGTTCCGCTCCAGAATATCACCGCAACAACAGTCGCCGAGGCGCTTATCAATGCATGGATAAGCCGTTTCGGAGTGCCGGCAAGAATAACTACCGACCTGGGGCGCCAGTTAGAGAGCCAAATCTTCGCCGAGCTGCCCGTATTCTGGGAATCAACCACCTGCGGACGACCCCATACCATCCTGCAGCCAACGGAATCATTGAGAGATGGCATCGCACAGTCAAGGCCGCCACCCGCTGCTACGATACAGCCGAATGGACGAAGGTGCTTCCTCTTGTGCTCCTAGGACTGCGCGCCACATTGAAGGAGGATATTAACGCTACACCCGCAGACATGGTCTACGGCACCAGCCTACGGCTTCCGGGCGAGTTCTTCACCGCATCGCAGCCCAAAACCAATGAAACGGACTTCTTGCGTGATCTCAGGTCACGCATGACCAAACTGCGACCTCGAGACACGGCACACCACACCACCACCCAAACTTTCATACACCGAACGTTAGGCAGCAGCTCACACGTCTTTGTACGCAACGACAAAGTAAAATCATCGCTCGCACCACCATACGACGGCGCATACCCGGTCCTGAGCAGAAAGGACAAGTATTTCCGCATCAACATTAATGGACACCCCGCCTCGATTTCGATCGACAGGCTCAAGCCCGCATTCCTCACGCCAGAACCTACTTCGAAGGCGAGGCCCCTCATTAGCGAACCAACAACAACCAAACGCAGTGGACGTAAGATCCGGCCACCCGTACGCTTCGAATAAAGTATCGTGGCCAAGCCACTGCGAGGGGAGTAGTGTGGCGACAACACAACGCATGCATCGCAACATTGCCCAAAGCTTCACACTGGCATGCAACCTTGTATGCGGCGCAACATTGTCCTGATGTTTCAGCCACCGCGATAATCATGCGATATCAGTTTACATGACCAGAGCTCCACTCAGCATGTCTGCTGGTTGTGCGTGTGCATGGTCAGCGGTTATGCTGTGATTGGGAACGCTCTGTTGGAGATTGTATCGCCTCGACGAGTTGCGCGTGTGCATGCTCAGCGAATATGATATGAATGCAAGCACTCAGTTGGGAATTTTGTTATCGCGTCGACGAGACGCTAACACTTCAGCTCGGACGATAGAAGAGTCAACATCTAAACAACAGATAGATTTAAATCAGTTTATCTTAGCGAGTGTTGATAAAGTCAGTAGCAATTTTGTAAGATCAGTAGACAATAAATAGTTTTCCATATTGTTCTCTCGCGTTTCGAATTTCCACGCACCATAGGGTCCTTTGTTTATTGAAATTAATAATTTGTAAATTTTTTTTGTAGAAATTTGCCATAATAGTGAATAAAACGGCCATGTCTCGTTAAAAACAATTATCTTGCATTTCTTAAATTGACCTCCCCCTTTCCCGTCCTTATCCCTTTGTGTTAGTTTTTATGTGTAGGGTGGCTCAGCATGAGCAGAAGGTGTCCCGAAAGTCCCACAACACGACTGAGCGCTAGCCGGCCTCATTATGCCACCCCGGGTTACTTACCCCTCTGCTGAAACATAATGTCTGCAACTGCGGTGATTTCCGCAGTTGTAATAAAGTGTTCGAACCAATTAACCAGTCTTTTCCGTAAGCTCCCTCTCAACAGTTTTAAAATTGTAATTTTTTGTAGAGTACTATTTGCTCAATAATATCTGCGTGAATATATATACATAAGACTTAATTCTAAAATTCCGTATCTTTTGTTTGATTTTAATTCAACATATCAGCTGAATTTGAAGGAGGTACAAAATATATTTTCAGCGAAAGTTATATGTTTATCGCAAGTAAGAGTGCAACTATCCTAAATCATATGGAAAAACAAAATTTTTCTACTCACCTGTTCTTCGTCGCAACTCATCCCTAGACTTAGTCCGTCCTCTTGATCTACCTCGACTAGCACGCTCACGACTCTGCAGACGTTCTTCATCAGACGAAGAATCCTTTAACAAAACAGTATTAGCACTTAAACACCTTCGAAGCTTTTTCTTCTTCCGCTTCACTTTCGTTCCGCTACCGAAACTTTGTTCGCGATCAAGCCCATTACCGACCGTGAGCAGGCTCGAGTTGGATATTCCTCGCCGATTAACCGCTGGGGCAGACACGACACGTGACCCCATTAACTCATTCTTGTTTTTCGACCGCACATCCCCGGCACTTCGATATCGCGTCACATTCTCACCCGGATCACGCTCCAACGAGACCTTCGAAATCAATTTATCTATTCGCGCAATAGCTTCGTCATAATAATAAGGCTCTTCAAAAGAATGGTAATTCCTGCTATTGGAAAGGTAAGCGTACTCTTGAATTATTCTTTCTTTGCCAATTGGAGAAGTCTTTGGTTCGTCGTACTCAGAAATACGTGAGCAGGATTTAGGACGTCGTCGAACTCTCCTATCACGGAAGCTTTCTTCGCAAACTACCAAAGTCCCAGCGTTACTTGTTCTCAGGAAATACCTCGGACCATGTTCTACGATAGTGAATTCAACGTCTTGACTATCCGTTGACGAGGACCTCCTCTTAAAGGCACTCATTCGTTCAAGGATCGACCCGGAGAACTTTGATGGACCTGAACTGTTGGTTCTTCGACATAATTTTTTTTCTCTTCTCACCTCCCCCACATCTATCGCGCTCTTACTTTTATGCAAATCAAAGTGGACTTCCTTTACAGGAGTGAATGACTTATTGGGTTTCAAGAGGCTTTTTCCACTTTCTTGGGATTTAATCTGCTTCTGCTTGCAAGGAGTGAAAGCCTTATCTGAAACCTGAATATTTTCCAAATTAGTTGTTTTACTTCTCTCGTACGGCTTCCTCAAGTGATTGAATTCCTTGGCATTGAGATCACGCTGCAGCAGTCCCTTTTCACTAAAGACGTAAATTGGGATTTCGGGAACATCATTAATTGACGGAAAAGGCTTCTCGAATTCCGCGCGCTCATTATTTATATTGGAGATTTTCGATTCACCGCGAGTCCCATTAGCATCATTTCCTCGAAGTTTATCTCCTTTCTCGCAATTTTCTTCAATTTCCTCCTCCGCTGTGGCGAATAGCGACGGCGAACTTATCTGTCTCTTGAGCTTACGACTACCACTACTCATTCTGCCTAATCCCATTCCCGAAGGCACAGTGTATTGCCTTAATTTGTAATTGATACCTTTACTCTCCAGCTGGTCAACTAAATCGTCAAGGCACTCATTAATTTCGGGTAGATTTGTCGTCGACGAGCGGCGCTTTTTGCTTCTCGTGGAGGACGACGCACTAAGTAATGAAGGTGTTGGCGTGTTTCGATTACTTTCACCCGTTCCCGAGTTCTTTGTATCCTGGCGCACCGTTGATGAGCTACGTGTTGTTTTTGTTGATTGAGTTCGTTGGCAATCTGCTGCCGGTCCTCGGAATACACAATCAGCTTCCTGCGCGTCTGCCAACAATTTGCCTTTCTCATTGTACAGCATGATCCTTGGAAAGGCGATATTTGGCGAAGACTTTGAAGTGCTCAATTCCCAATTCCATGCTTTCGGTTTCTTCAATTGCAATTTAATGATGTCGTTAGTATCATTGTCCTGAATTTCCTCGTTATTCCCCAGATAACTTCCTCGCTCGCCATTGTTGCGGAAAGAGGACGTGAGTCCTCCGCGATTCATTAGTTTTGCCGACATGGTGTTAATGTAGAGAATTATACAAGTCTTTACACTGGCATTCACTGATTATAATGTGTAGATTTTCATTTGAAAAGTTTCGTCACAGTGGGAGTACAAATTTGGTTGTCTACATTTTGTTTGAATGTTTTGCTGCAAGCTGTGAAGAGTTTACATGGGAAATATTTTTAGCATACATAATTTACAATATGGAACAGAGTAGAATTTGAAATACAATTGTTCGTTTAATAAATTTACTTTTCGATTTTCGGCTAAACAAATATCCTATTAGTAAGAATCGAATAATTGAAAGCGGTTTATACTTTGCTAGCGAAGCGTAGCATCTTTTTTATACTGA
The DNA here is from genome assembly GCA_963969285.1 of Odontomyia ornata. Taxonomy (NCBI): domain Eukaryota; kingdom Metazoa; phylum Arthropoda; class Insecta; order Diptera; family Stratiomyidae; genus Odontomyia; species Odontomyia ornata. The sequence continues at coordinate 412,755,661 of OZ017738.1, read as the reverse complement.
CTAAATCCTTTCCTAGGCTTAGCAGGTATAAAATAATATCCCCATTTAAGGGAGCTCTGAGAGGACGAGAAAAGAAGATTGAAGCAATGAGAAAGTAGAGAATGATCATACATCGTTGGCAAGGTGAGTTTTTTCTCGTTTGCTGTCAATGTTGAAACAAAATGTCAATATAAAGGATTTTGAGCCCCTCATCAGATTCGTCCATAGGTTTGAGATACCCGAATCAAAATATTGAATCTCCTTTAATGGTATTGTATTTACTCCTATTTGAACTTATTATGATACTTCTCAATACTACAGCTTCTAATTTGAGCCTCTAACTTTTCTTTTGCTTATAAAGGGTGATCCATGATGAGGTTTCATTTTCAATAGCGTTTTTTTGACAGATCACGCGTGACTTCTGTCAAACTGTAATATAATTTTTACTCAATATTGTTTGACAAATCATCATGGAAAGTCTTACACCGCAACAACTTATCCAAATTGTTCAGCTATATTACAAAAATCAGCTCAACGAAAATCCGCATTTTTTCACTCAATGTATATGTCAATAAACAGAATTGCCGTATTTGGGCTAATGAACCACCTGAAGAGCTCGTTTATGGGCCAGTGCAATCGTTGGACGCTATGCTGGAACTCATCGTCCGAAATCGGATCCTCAGGATGGACCATTTACGGTGTAGTCGCGGTCAACATTTAAACAAAATAATGTTCAAAAAGTAAATGTCATAGATTATTCTTTCGACTCGCAATAAAAGTTATACTATAAAATTCAACTTTAGGCCTTTTATTTGAGATTAAAACCAAACCTCATGATGATTCGATATTTACTCGTACATATACCTTTCAAATGATGGTCGTGATTGGCTTCAAAAGAGGTGATAGTGGAAACAGGCTGGCAGCTGCCGATGACTTCTCCCGCTTTGATGCTCGTGGTTGAATCTGCGGTCTTAAGGACTCTGACTGGCACGTATCCGTTCTTCATAGATCTTACAAGGCTTCGTCCTACAATCCATTTGCGCAATGCAGACGTCTTCGTTGGCTCTATCAGATAAGATTGATGGTGTCCAGAATCACCATCAAGCTTGGCCCATACAATGCTTTCGGAAGAATGCGGTACATCAGCGTCGGCACATACTACCACATTTATCTTTGGAATTAGGACGCGCGGCTCCTCCATCAACACCTCGACATTCTGCCATTTCAACACACGTTTGCCCAAATCCAACGTGATTCCATGTGGTTGCAGAAAATCCATTCCGAGAATGCAGTCATCCATAATGTTCGCGACCAGAAAATTATGTCCGAACGCAAGGTCTCCCAACTGTATCAAGAGGTTGACCTTGCCATGAACAGGTGAAATTTCTACCGTAGCTGTTCGTAGTGAGAAAATTCTGCCCTTGTGAAGAAGTTGCTGGCTTACTAGGTCTGGTCGGATAATCGATCGGGTTGCACCAGTGTCGATTGCTATGGTGCAATGTTCTGCGTCAATTTGACCCGGAAGGCATAAGTCCGGTTCTCCACGATGTAGTCTTGATACAGTGATGGTGGTGCTGGGGATGTCGATCCTCTGCCCCACAAAGTTGGCTCTTACATGTTTCATGACCCCTCTGTTTGAAGGGCTTCCATTCTGGGCTCCTGACTCGGTCTAGATCTTCTCCTAGCTGCACACCTTGGACATTAGCTCAGTTTTCTTCACTTCTTGCAGTCTCTTTGCAGGTGCCCTTTCTCTCCGCAATTCCAGCATCTAGGCCCGCCATTTACATGCGGGTCTCGCTCAATTTCCACGCGCTCACACCTGCACTCATCTGCCACTACCTCGCGAACCTGGGCAGTGGTGCGAGTCACATTTTTCTCTGCCTCAAAGTTCAGACTATAAGCCAATGCATCCTTAACCGTTTGCTTTTGAGCTAAACGCACGGCTTGTTGCAGTTCCGGGTCCTTTAATGCACTGATGAATGCTTCTGTTGCTGCGTCGTCTCGATGTTCTGGGTCGTAAGCTGGGTAAGCCAAAAGTGCCAGTCGCTCAATGTCTTGGGCTAGCTGTTGTAAAGTTTCGCCAGACTTCTGCATCCGATGCCGTAGCCGTGGCCGATAAATCTGCTTCAGATGATCGTCTCCATAACGCATATCGAGCGCATTCATTATAACAGCCGGGTTTGAGTGCAACTCAATGGGGATCTTCTGCAAGAGCTCGGCAGCTGGGCCTCTTAGAGCAAGAATTAATGCAGTTGCTCGTTCCTGCTCATTCCAGTGATTTGCCCGGCTGGCGGCTTCAAACTGGGTTTTGTAAATGCTCCAGACCGTTTGTCCGTCGAATATTGGTGCTTTCACATTTCTGGATGAACTTTGCGCTGCGGTTATAAGCGGAGCTGGTGAGGTGGTTACTACTGTCTTCGCTGCTTCCAATTCCTTTTTCATGTTTTCCATCTCATGGGTGATTCTCTCCTTGACTTGGCTGATATCATGGTTGATTCTCTCCTCGACATGGCTGATCTCATGGTTGATTCTCTCCTCGACCTGGTAAACCTTTTCCTCGACGCACTTAATTTGGTTGTTCAGACTACTTAGCTCCGCTTTTATTTCCGTTGACTGTTTTTGCAAGTCTGCCTTGATTTCGATCGCCTGTTGGTCCAGCTTCACTGGTTGTTCATTTAGCTTCGGCGATTGTTCATTTTGCTTCGCTGATTGTTCATCTAGCTTTGCAGTTAGACTGGATGACATCAGCATTACTATTTGCATAAGCGCATTTTCTGGCTCCTTTGATCTTGGTGTTTCTACTTCTCCACCTTCTGCGCCTTTTTCCGCATCTGAGGACTCACCCGAATCCAGATACGTGCTTTCCAACTCGATCGCGTCACGCAAGCGTGCAATCAATATGGCCTTTGTACCTTGTGTGGCCAGATTTCGCTGTTCTTACTCCTCCTTGAGCTCCGATATGATCAATTGGTCAGTTTTTAGATGAAAGTTTTCTAGCATTTTTATTGCTTCGGCTATTTTTCCACCAGTTTTCACGTTAATTTTCACTATTTTGCACTTTAAAAATGTTTGAATGTTTTCACTTCCAAAATACTCTATCCCACTTCTGACACCACTGCCGCGTGTTATGGTTCGCGGCCAATAATTATAATGTTCCGGGAATGTGAAAACCGCAATGTCTTTTAAATTAAGTTAAAAGAGTTTATTTAAATGAATGCACAATTATTAATTTCACTAATTCTACTTTTCACTTTGTCTATAAATTTTTCTTCAACTGTCCACTAAAAGTGAGTGATTGTCACTCAATCAATATCGCAGTTTTTACTATCGCGGTTGTAATGAATGATACCCCGATTCATTCAGCTCACCTTTATAAAGGGTCTCTAGCCGTTCAATCCATTTCTCGTACATTGGCGAATGTTCTGCTGAGAGGTACATGGCATACTCGAGCAGCTTAATGAATGGAGCAGTGACTCACTTTCAGATGTTGATCATGCTTGGTGGGTTCTCGTGGTTTCGTGTAAATTCATTTTGTTGATCATGAGGTTCTTAATGGTTGTGAAAACAATTGCGACAGTAGCTCGCAGAATTATTTGCACATGTAGCAATATTGTTACCAAATACGCGCGGTACAGGGTAAGGGGAAACATATGAAAATAATGCGCCAACCTTAAAAAATAACATTACACCAGCATTGGGAAGAATCGTAATAAAGCAAAATAGAATTGCTGCACGAAATACACAACATAGTGCACAAATACTTAGCATTTGAAATGAAATAAGAGCACTATACATGAAAAAGAAAATTGGCCTGTGGATATCAAATACACAAAATAATTGACTGCCAATAGCAAGCCGACCGTAGCCATGCAGAGCATTTTCTTTAAATGTAATTTACGGCCGGAATAGTCATTACTATCGGATAATTACACCGAGAGAAAAAGATGGGGAGCATGCTAAATCATTTTCGAATACACAAACGATGAATTAATTTGTAAATGCTGTCAAAGTAAACCATCTAAATTTATGTCACATTGTCCAATTCAAAAAGCACAGTCTAGAATTTATTACGACACACCCATATTGCGAAATAAAAGCTCGAATATCGAATCAATGCTAAATAAATATATACGCACCCAGCAGCTTGGTTGGAACCGAACCTACATCTCACATATTATGAGGCAAGTACACTCTCATTAAACCGTGGAATTCCTCATATTACCCTAAGCTGCAGATGTAGATTAAACGCATTAAAATTTTCTACCTTCATGGCAGCCATTATGCGTGTGAAAGATTGCTATGCTTCTTTAGTGTAATTGACTCAATTTTCTTGCTGATTTGACTTTGTTTGATCTGATGTACTTTTTCAAAACATGTACTTGGTTTTAATTTTAATTCTTACGCGATTAGATGAAACACAAAACCAAATGTAGGGCACTGCCGTGTTATGTGCTGCCACCTGGATGTCACGTCATATTATTTTTAATAATGTTTTAGATATCATTTAGATTTAGATTGTTATGTTTGAGACGCCATCGCGACCTGTCGATATTTTATAATAAACTTAAGTTAGGAGCAATAATCGTGTTTTCATTACTACATTGGTGATCTCGTGCAAAACTAGTGAAACGCGCAATATGCCTAATTTTCCAGACAATAAAACCTATCCCGCGACACTCGAAATTCCGCGTCGTTCATTTGAAAACGTTTTAGGAAATATTGAATCACTACAGACGCTTAAGCTACCGCCATTTTGGCAAGGACGGCTAACTTTGGAGTTCGTGCAAGTTGAAGCACAATTCGCGACTCATAAAGTGTTAAGTGATGCTAACAGTTTTAACGCGATAATTTCATCATTCGATTCTGCCATTTTGGAGCAAGTTGCCGATATTGTGGAATCGCCGCCGAAATCTGACGCATATGCAGCATTAAAAAACGCGCTTATATCTCGCTTCACAGACTCGCCTGAAAAATCGTTAACAAAAGTGCTCACGGACTTAGAACTTGGTGATAAAAGACCATCTCAACTGTGGCGTGAAATGAAATCTCTTGCAGGAAACCAGCTCGGGGAAGATGCTGTGCGTTCTCTTTGGCTACGTCGCTTACCACCGCGAGTGCGTGCAATATTGACAGTGACTTTTGAAATTCGAATCGAGCCATTAACATTAATGGCGGACAAAATTTTAAAAGAAAGCGGAATGGCCTCGATAGCCATGGTCGGAAAAAGCGCATCAATCGCTAACGATGATCTACGAAATGAAATTGCGTCTCTCACAAAAAGGCTTGAAGCGTTCAAAATTCGCAACTCACGCAGAAACAATTCACGTTTGTCCTACCGCCGGAAACAAAACCAATCGCGATCTCGTTCCCGAACTGTTTGCTTCTACCATCATCGATTTGTTGCAAAAGCGCAAAAGTGTTGAAAACCGTGCACTTTCGTCACAGAAAACTAAAATGCTCGTCGTCATATGCGGTAGATGAAGACGGCCAATACCAAAATCGCCTACTCATAAGAGAACGTCGCAACGGAACTCTATTGTTGATAGATACCGGAGCTGATGTGTCGGTAATTACCCCTGAAAAACACTGCCTTCGTAAAACACCAGCGCCTCTAAAGCTACAGCACATACGGCGAACAACTGATGGATGGTTCTTCACAATCGCAGGCGTAGCACGTCCAATTCTCGGTGCAGACTTTCTTCGTAAATTCCACATATTGGTGGATTTAAGGAACAAACGGCTGGTGGATGGCAATACGCAACTCTCTACTCTCGCAAAAGTTTGCAAGGATTCAGGAAAAATCACAATTTTAACCCAGGATAATCAACTCCGCGAGCTGCTATCAGCATACGCTGAAGTCACATCCTCCTCAACTTTCAACAGTTCTCTGCCGCACAATATCTGCCATCGAAAACTAACAACAGGTGCACCAATAGCTGAACGAATGAGACGTCTTCCACCAGAAAAGTATGCAGCTGCCAAATCGAAATTCGACTACATGGTCTCGAGGGGAATTTGCCGTCCATCTGACAGTCCTTGGGCCAGTCCATTACATTTGGTCCAGAAAAAACCCGGACATTGGAGACCATGCGGTGACTATCGTCGCTTAAATTCGATAACGATTTCCGATCGTTATCCGATCGCTCACATCGAGGACTTTGCGAATCATCTGTACAACAAAGCAATTTTTACCACTTTGGATTTAGAGCGCGCATATCACAAGATTCCGATACATCCTGATGATATACCAAAGACCGCAGTCATCACGCTATTTGGATCTTTCGAATTTTGTCGAATGACTTTAGGCTTACGGAACGCTGCGCAAACGTTTCAAAGATCTATCGACACCGTTTTGCGTGGACTGAAATTCTGCTACGCCTATCTCGACGATATACTTATAGCATCAAAGAACCTAAAGGAGCATCACGAACATCTGCAGGAAGTTTTCGAACGATTGAAGGCATATGGCGTCGAAATAAATACACCCAAGTGCGTATTCGGAGTAAAGGAGGTAAAGTTTTTAGGCTACTCAATTTCGAGTGAAGAAACCAAACCCTTACCGGATCGAATAGCAGCCATTACGGATTTCAAGCAGCCTTAAAAATCTTTTGGACCTTCGCAGGTTCTTGGGAATAATCAATTTCTACAGGCGATTCTTGCAGAATGCAGCAGACGTACATGCTCCCCTAAATTTTTATTTGGGTGATAAAAAGTCAAAAGACATAGAGCCGATTATTTGGAACGAAACAACCAAGAAAGCGTTCAAAGAAAACAAAAAGATGATTGCAAATGCCGCATTATTGGCTCACTTTAACGACGGAGCTGCTTCGATTCTTCGAACCGACGCATCGGAAGTAGCCATTGGTGCTGTTTTGGAGCAAAAACAAGGTGATGCATGGAGACCACTAGGATTCTTTTCGAAAAAATTGAACCCAGCGCAGACAAGATATAGCACGTATGACAGGGAGTTATGAGCTATTTACGAGACTGTCAAATATTTCAGGTTCATGCTCGAAGCAAGGAATTTTTCGATTGAGACTGACCACAAGCCTTTAACCTTTGCCTTTTCACAACGTTCGGATAAAGCTCCTCCATGGCAAATGCGACAATTGGAATTCATTAGCCAATTCTCGACGCAAATTTCCTAGGTTAAAGGCTCACGGAATTTTGTTGCTGACGCATTCTCCAGAATCGACGCTTTCACGGAATTCAAAACTCCAAGTGCAGAGGATATCGCGAAAGAACAAGGTAACGATGAAGAGCTGCAACATCTCCTTAACGCGAACACTTCGCTAAAGCTAAAACAATTTCCATTAGGAGATGGAAATGTTTTATTCTGCGATGTATCAATGGGAAATCCAAGACCATATATCCCAAAGAGCCTGAGGAAGTCCTTATTCGAGAAAATTCATGGATTATCACACCCAGGCGGAAAAGCCACGTGCAAACTTATCTCCAGCAAATATGTGTGACCTGGAATGAAAAAGGAAGTAGCAATGTGGACTAAAACCTGCATAGCACGTCAACGATCTAAAGTTCATCGACACGTTACTCTTACCCCGAAAAACTTTCCAACGACGGATCGCCGCTTCCAACACATACACGCAGACATTGTTGGTCCGCTTCCACCGTCCTATGGATAAACCGACATATTCACGGTAATAGATCGGTTTTCTCGATGGCCCGAAGCAATTCCGTTGGAAGACATCGCTGCAGATACAATCGTTTCAGCATTCTTCACAAACTGGGTGGCAAGATTCGGAACACCTGAAACAATAACCACCGACCAGGGAACTCAGTTTGAGTCTGCATTGTTCCAAGCCATGTTACAGTTTATTGGCAGCAACAGGATTCGAACCACAGCGTATCATCCCGCTTCTAATGGAATGGTTGAAAGGTTTCATCGTTCCTTGAAAGCCGAAATCATGTGCCACGAATCGTCACATTGGATTGACGTTTTGCCACCAGTGCTCTTAGGATTAAGGACATCTCTCAAAGATGACATCGGATGTTCAGCTGCGGAAATATGCTACGGGTTGCAATTACGGTTGCCCGGAGAATTCTTCAGCGATGATTCGTCTCCTGATAACCCGCAAATTTTCATCGATAAGTTCCGACGGAAAATGCAAGCACTAAAGCCGACACCTGCCGCACACCACAACCAAAGAAGCGTTTTTGTGCACAAGGGCCTGTCCAGATGCAGCCATGTGTTTATCAGACAGGGATCTGAAAAAAAATCTCTGCAGCAGCCATACAGCGGTCCTCATGAATTCATCGAGCGTTTAGATGAACGAGTCTTCAAAATACGCGTAGGGGATAAGATCACAAACATTTCCATAGAGCGTCTAAAACCGGCACATATGGAAAACGACTCGCAGGATTTAGCTAGTAGACCATCATATGATGGAGCAGCAAACTTTCAAAATGACGTCAAGTGACATTTGTTAAATGAATAGAAATATCGTTATAACTTGAGGGAGACTGCTGTAGGGAACTGCCGTGTTATGTGCTGCCACCTGGATGTCACGTCATATTATTTTTAATAATGTTTTAGATATCATTTACATTTAGATTGTTATGTTTGAAACGCCATCGCGACCTGTCGATACATTATAATAAACTTATGTTAGTAGTAATAATCGTGTTTTCATTACTACACAATCATATGTCCATCGAGTGTAAGATAAAGTCACGGAGCACAATTTACCCAGACATTTCATCAACGAAATTCGCGCGATGGGTTATAATCAATTATGCAATTTTCAATTACAGAGGCCTTTATAGGCACAATGCGAAATCCCAATATATTCAATCTGTTAGCTTAATTCAAAATATTTATATGTACTCGTATATTGCATCGAAATCACTGAACCATATTTTATGTTTTTCAATATACAGAAATATTCTTGTATTGCACTATAAATTCGTTGTAAATTTTAGTGATAGAACAAGTTGGGTGAACAGACCTACGCTCATGACAGAAGGGTTTTGTATTCAATTTTCAAGATGCAGTCACCTGACTGAATAAAGTCAAGAAGCATGTCAATGACGATTTTATTGGAGAAACTATGAAATTCGAAGATCATACTATTATTAACAAAGTTGAACGAATTTTGACTTCTGAGGTTTTTGTTATTGTTATACTCATAAATATCTCCCTTGATAATTATTTCAGATGTCCATTCGCGAGGGAGGAAACACATTTTTCATGTATTTCCCCCCTGTGCCCCACTGAATCAAAAACTGACAGTTTACGAACTGTTTTGAAAATTTCCCATGAAAACTTTCATTTCATACTCATATCGGCTACGTTTGATGAATTTTTTTCAGGGGCCACTCTTCTGTACTGTTATCATCGATTAATGGCCAATTTTTTCGAATCCTAGAGTTGTTACAAAGCCCTTTTGTAAGAAGCTCCCTCCCGCCTCGTTGACTTGTTTCACCTATGAGCATTAATTGTAGATACTCAGCTTCAGTCATTCATTAAATTGAATCAAGTGTTCAAAGCATGCACCTTAAACGTTGAAGTTGGGAAAAAATAACTCAAAATTACTCAATCTTCGCATTTAAAACAGCCACTATTTTGTTTTACGATTACTGATACCACTAGCTGAACTGATTCTCAAAGTTATTCATGACACCTATCATTCCTGAAATTTTCATGCAAATCCTAGCAAAACTGTAGTGTCTGAGTCGGTAAAAAGCGCATGTTGTTCCATAGCCATATGTTGCCATAGTAATACATGCAGCGCATATTGTTCCATAGTAATACAGGAAAATTCAAACCGCTATAACTTCGCTAAATATGATGCAATCTTTATGAAACTTGCAGGGTCAATCAATCTTATAAATAGACATTTGTGTACTGAATTTCATTGAATTTAAAGGTACCGTTAAGATTTGATTCAAGAAAACATAAAATCGATAAATCATACTATTACTAACAAAATTGAGTGAATTGCGACTTCTCACGTATTTTTTGTTATTGTACATTCTTGATTTTCTTGATTTTTTTCAGATTTTTCGGATGGAAGGTGTCCAATCGCGAGGGGGGACACAAATTTTTCGTGTATTTCCCCTCCCTGTGCGCCCCTCGAAGCAAACTTTGCCAAACTAAGACCTGTTCTGAAAAGTTCTCATCAAGACCTTTCATTTGATACCCATATCGGCTACCTTCAATGAAATTTTTTTTTCGGGGGGTCACTCCCCTACATGGGGAGACCCCCCTTAAAAACCTTATAAAATTTTTTTGTAGTTGAACTTTGAAGAGATCACCACTTTACACCTACATACAAAATTTGATACTTCTAGCTTAAGTAGTTTCTGAGAAAAACTGCTGTGACACACGGACGGACGGACGGACAGACGGACAGACAGGACGCGATTTTAGAAGGGTTTTGTAAAATTATTTTACAAAACCCTAAAAAGTGTCATCAACATAAATGCTCTTTAAAATACTGAAACTCAAATTCACACAACTCAAGTGTTGTATAAAAATGAAGAGAAATCAGAAAAATTGGACTTAAAAAATCCCATTTGGTAAACATTAATTTTTCGATTTCTTTCAAAGATTAAGCGACAGATACACAATATCCAAAACAAAACACAATCAAGAACTCTGTCCGTTTGTAGAACAATGCGCTCGAGCAAATTCACGATCACTACGCGAAACGTAACAAATTGAGTTTCTATTTCAATCCATTTGTGTTTACATTGAACATTTTCATTTCAAGCATTTCCATCTCTACGACTGGTACACTTGTCGAATTTTCCCACTCGCGAAAATGGCTAATTCGAAAAACAATCAATTAATCCGAAAACGTGGAATGTGTTCCACATACACATGCGAGTGGAAATGGGGAGCAAAAATAAGGATATCTAGAATCGATCTCAAGTGGCTATTTTCAACACATCGTTAGTTGCATCATTTCGCAAATCAATAACCCATTCGGATCCAGTCATGCAATTAAATTATCCTTATTGTAATGGAGGAGTTTACTTGAGCCATGAATAGGTCTGTGTCAGGATGCTAGGAAATAATTGCTATTGACGAAATTATATATTGGTTTCGATGAGAAGTTCATTCACCGTAGTCATATGTATCATTATATTTATGCATGTGGACTAAAATTAGTGGTTGGAATCGAATTCCGCGACCGTGGGGCTACGCACTAATTTCTTTTGTAATTATGAAGTTTAGTTCGTGACACGTGATGAGGCCGATATGAAAATATCCTCAAGTAATGTCTATTTACCAGTATGTTGTTTGACATTTATATCATTAGGTTGGAAGCCTGTCTGAGATGATTATTTGAACAAATAAGCGCTCGATGCACACGAACGCTTTTTAACATAGCGGCGCCACCGCGACACCTCAAATGCGGTACGAATACTATGCAATCAGCTCGTAGTACATGATTGGTAGGTGGTCATTGCAGACGTCCTTTCTTTTTGCCGCAAAATACCCGTGAGTGAAAACTTAGAAAATATAGACAGAATTGATCAATAGAAAATGCGTTGTCTTCCATCATGACAATGCCAGACTACACACATCTTTAATGACCCGGCAAAAATTGACAGAGCTTGGCTGGGACGTTTTGATGCATCCATCGCATATTCCAGACCTTGCACCATCAGACTACCATTTGTTTCGGTCTCTGCAAAACTTCCTTAATGAAAAGAAATTCACTTCAAAAAAGGCCTGTGAAAGATACTTGGCCAAGTTTTTCGCTTATAAACTACAGAAGTTCTACACAGATAATATTTTTGGTATTGTTTATAGCGTATCTATAAAGACTAGCTACTATTCTTCAAAAGAAAACAAGAAATTTCTATTTAATTCAATTTTTTATTTATTATGAAACATTTATTGTAATCCCATTGGATAGATCCTTATAAGTACAAGGGCAACAAATACTTGAGGAATCAACATTCACTTAACTCTATTAATAATAGTATGTTTTGTAAATTTGGCATTACGTACAAAAATGGAAACGGTGCCCTTAAAAATTCTTAACATTTTACAGTTATTTAGGTTGATATAAAACCCTTGTCTACGAAATTTCATGGAAATCAAATCATAATTAAGTAGTTATCGCCATTTATATTGTATGGAATTATAACTGGAACAACACGTGTTCATGCCACCAGTCGCTCAAAGATATTCATAATACTTATAATTCCTGACACTTTCATGCAAATCCTGACCAACCTGTAATGTCTGAGTTGATAAAAAGCGCATATTGTTACATAGCCATATGGTTCCATAGTAATACAACCACTATAACTTCGTTAAATACTTTTGGATCTTTATGAAAATTCTTTCCATTAAGTAAATCACGGAGCTATTACTGATGAAATTCAAGAGGGTTTCATCTAGTTTTCCAGGGGTAATATCAGCGTACTGTCTATTTTTGACCCTTCTGGTTACAACTGCAAAAGCCGAGAGAAGTTTTTGGAAACTAAAACTGATTAAAAATTACCTTAGAGCTTCTATGAAGCAGGAGTGGCTATCAGACTTGTCACTGTTATCTTTATAGGCAGAAAATCTAGGAAAACAGAAATCGTTCTCAGCTATGAATGATTTAATTAATAAGTTTGCCCAAAAATGGCGAGAGAAGTATACACGTATGTTTGATTTGAACTGTGTGACTAATTCAGATCCTAGGAGCATTTATAGTAAGTAACAACTTGTAGTCAATAAATAATTATTCTAATTCAATGCAAGCGTTTTCGTTTCCTTTGTGAAAAATCTTTACTCTTGATTTGGGTCCCCAAGAAATTTTGATACAAGACCCGTCTATGGCAAACTACGCCATTGCATCATATGCAAAGGAAATACTTGTTTGTTTGAAGATGAACCAACGCAAGGCAGTACCAACGCCAAGCAATGCGACTTATAAACTACCAGCGACAAACGAATAAGATGTGTTAAGCGGCATGCCCTATCAGGGGACTAGTCCAGATTTAACATTTGCAGTGAACAACGTGAGCCGACTCAACACTAAACATTCTTTGCAGTTTTGGATTTTCTCTTTAAGCATGGCCGGCATCATCCGTTCAAATCTATAGTGCGAGGTGTGACAATTAAGTAATGAGACTGATTCCATGAAAACCGTATATTTAAAAATTATTCTACGACTCTACCATCTCCTTAAAAGTAGCCCCTTGGGTAGCTATACAACGATTCCAGCGCTTTTTCCATACCTTGTAACATTTCTGGAACGCTTTGACTAGGATGACCGCGCGTACTCTCGTCACGGCCGCCTGGATGTCCGTAATCGACTCAAAATGGGTTCCTTTGACCACGGATTTTATTCGAGGGAAGAAAAAAAGTCACAGGTTGACATATTGAGCGAATAAGGCAGCTGTTGCAACACGGCGATCCCTTTAGAGGCCGAATACTGGGATAAGCTGAGGGCTCCTTAGAAAGGTTCTTTGGACCCATCTTCAGGCACAACTTTTTCATCCAAAAAATCGTCGTTTAAAATTTGTCTGACTGTTTCACGGTTCATACCCAGTTCCGAGGCCAACATTCGAACTGTTAATTGCCGATCTTCATGGATTAAGGCACGCACACGCTGCGCATTCCCCTCAGCCTGCATCTCGGCTGGTCTCCCCCTCCATGCCTCATCTTCCACGCTTTCACGAGCTTCCTTAAACTCTTTACAATTTTAGCTTACGTTTCCAAAGTTGTTTCACCCAATCTGGCGTAAAATTTAATCGAGATGCGCTGCTCTTGGTTTTGTTTCTCCATTTTCGTGAGAGCACCACCAACACCCGTCTTCTCAACATGACACAGCAGGCGAACTAAACAAGCTAGAGCGATGGTAAAAATATCAGTGGATCCGATCTTCATGGATTAAGGCACGCACACGCTGCGCATTCCCCTCAGTCTGCATCTCCGCTGGTCTCCCCCTCCATGCCTCATCTTCCACGCTTTCATGAGCTTCCTCAAACTCTTTACAATTTTAGCTTACGTTTCCGAAGTTGTTTCGCCCAATCTGGCGTAAAATTTAATCGAGATGCGCTGCTCTTGGTTTTGTTTCTCCATTTTCGTGAGAGCACCACCAACACCCGTCTTCTCAACACGACACATCAGGCGAACTAAACAAGCTAGAGCGATGGTAAAAATATCAGTGGAGAGGGGAAGTATGCCGGGAGAAGGAAAGGGAATTTCAAGGTCACAGGTTTACCACAAGCGCGGCAATAAAATTAGTCTCATTAATCAATTGTCACTCTTCGTATTGTCGCGTATTATGGTTCGCGGCCAATAATTTTAGTGTTCCGGGTAAGTGAAAACGCACTGTCTTTTAAATTAAGTTAAAAGAGTTTATTTACTAAAAAAATGCACAATCACCAATTTCACTATTTCACAATTTTTCTTTTCACTTGTCTATCAATTTGTATAACAACTGTATCACAAAAATCACTCCTCTATCAATGAATCAATATCGCTTTTTAATTCGCACTCCACACTATCGCAGTTTACTATATCGCGGTTGTAATGAATCCCCCCATTCATTCAGCTCGCCTTTATATAGGGTCTGTAGTCATTCAATCCATTTCTCGTCCATTGGCAAATTACCTGGAATATTCGAGCAGCTTAATGAATGGGCAGCTTAATCAATTGGGCATTGACGTCACTTTCAGATGTTGATCATGCTTGGCGGGTTTTCGAGTACATTCTTTTGTTGATCATGATGTTGTGAAAACAATTACGACAGCAGCTTGCAGAATTAGTTGTACATGTAACACTGCCCCACCTCAGTTCTTTTCGCCCCGAAAAGATGTGTCGCCAATTGTAGTCAGTTCTCCCTGTATGTAATATGGGGCTAGACGGTCCAAGTGCACAATCTTCATTTTGGCTCTTGGCTGACGGTGTTCCTGTATGCGATATACGACGTCGTTGATTCGCTTTGTAATCCAGCATGGTCCCTTCCAATTATGCTGCAACTTTGAAGACCTACCCTTCCGCCGCTGTGGGTTATATAGCCACACCAAGTCATCTTGCTGGGAGCCAGTAGAATTTGCCTTTAGATCATACCTGGTCTTCATGCGGTCAGTAGCCGATTCGAGGTGTTTTCGCACTGTCCGATGTATCTGGTTCAACCGTTGTCTTAGCTCACTTGCGTACTCCGAGATCGTTTGGGGTTTCTCGGGGGTGTCCCGAACTGTATGTCAGCTGGCAGACAAATAGTCTTTCCAAAAATGACTTTGGCTGGGGCTTGGCCCGTCGATGCATCTTCAGCAGCTCTGTACGCCATCAAAAATAGTAGGATATGTCGGTCCCAGTCCCTTTGGTTCTCATCGACCATCTTCGCCAGATGATTATTGAGCGTGCCGTTAAAACGTTCTACCATTCCATCGGATTGGAGTTGCAGTGGTGTTGTCCTCGTTTTCCGTATTCCCAGTAGTTCGCATATTTCGCTAAAAATTAGTGACTCAAAGTTTCGGCCTTGATCCGAATGTAGTTCGCAAGGTACGCCGTACCTACTGACCCAATTTAACACTTTAGCTGTTCAGCTACAGTAGTTGCTTCCTGGTTGGGAATGGGGTAGACCTTGGGCCACAACCAGCGTGTACGAGTATCAACTTCCCCATTCGGATTCAGGAAAGGGTCCTGTGATGTCAACAGCAATCCTTTCAAACGGCACGCCCACGTTATAGGTTTGCATTTGTCCTCTCAGTCGTCGTTTTGAACCTTTGGCGGAAGCGCAAATCGTGCATCGACGGCACCAGTCCTCTACGTTTTCTTGAGCGTGGAGCCAGTGAAATCTTTCCCGCGATTTCACAAAGGTCATGTTAACACCAAGGTGGCCTCCCGAGGAACCTTCGTGCATCTCTTTAATCACATCGTGGATTCGGCTTTTGGGAAGTTTGGTTCGCATCCTATAGGAGCTGCCATCCGCCATTTCCCATTTCCGCTTGAGTACGCCACCCTCCACCTGAAGGGAGTTCCATTGTGCCCAAAAGCTTTTCAGGGTTGCGCCATGCATCAAAACGTCCTTCCGCTCAGGTTGCCCAGTTGTCTCCTTCCATACGAGCAATGGTCCGATGCCTTCACCGGCTAACTGGGCATTTCGAATCTCCTCCGATGACCAACCTTCATCGAATTCGGCCGTTATCAATTGCAGATCAACAGGCAATTCATTTTCCTCAATCCATCGGCAATGCTTGCAGTTAGCTCGACATGGACGGCGAGATAGGGCGTCAGTATTTCCATGAACTCCACCCTTCCGATGAACAATTTCGTAGTCGTATGACTGCAATCTTTCGATCCATCTCGCAGCTTGTCCCTCGAGGTTGTTGAAACTGAGCAGCCATCTCAGCGATGCATGATCCGTTCGAAGAACAAATTTCTGGCCATATAGGTACTTGTGGAACTGCTTGGTGGCCTCTATTATAGCGAATAGCTCCTTCCTGGTCACGCAGTAGTTTCTCTCACTTTTTGAGAGAACTCGACTGTAATACGAGAGGACTCTTTCTTCGCCATCGATCTGCTGGAAGAGTACAGCTGCAATACCGCCGTTGCTCGCATTGGTGCCGACTACAAACATTTTTCCGGGTTTCGGATATGCCAGCACAGGTGATTCACACAGCTTGTCCTTCAAGATCTCAAAGGCTACCTGGCATTGTTCATTCCAGAAATACGGACGATTTTTCGCGGTTAGCTGATGGAGACACTCAGCTATTCTTTACTTGACAGAAAGATATACGGATGTGTAAATGACATGGACAGTCGGCGTTCATGCACCAAATGGATGATCATGTTGGCTAATGGAGCTGTATCCTAGAGCTGCAAGGCATTCTACGTCTAGCATTCGTTACGAACAGACGTGTTTTTAATAGATAATCGTGGCATTATTTCCTTATAGACGTGTTTTGAATCGCTCTTGTCAAAAATTAACTTCATTTTTTTAAAAACGTCAGTTTGAAGTTATTTTTTATGGAAAAAAGCTTATGCTGTTGAAGCAATCGACTTAAAAAATTTCTATCGAATATTATTTTACTTTGATTAGTAAAATAATATTCGGCTTTCCGCCGCTGAGGCAGCCTGGGGAAACGACCAATACGAAACTGGCGATAATCAACAAAAGAAGAAATAATGAAGAAAACTCCGCATATGGCGGATGCAAGCCACAAATAATAGCGGACAATCAACAAATAATCAAACTGCATACGGAAAATTATGAACTAAGCATAGAGATACAGGCCCTCAAAGATCTATTCAAAAAAGGGATGAAGCCTCAAAAGTCGCAGGCGCAAAATCAGGTGCAACAGGTAACAAAGGCGAAAAAGTGTCCAAAGTAAGCAATTACAGAAGAAAATCTTAGTGCTGGCGGCACTAACGAGAGTCAAAACTATTTCGCAGCATTGGAGGGATTAACCGACGTAATGGAAGGTAATTCTAATCAAGATAATGACCCAAATTTTATTCAGTATTTAAAAATCAAAAATAAGGAGAAATATCCAGCCCTCAATTTTGCTGGTTCCTCTGTAAAAGCTTCCAACAAGACAGAAAAGGTTCCACCATTCTACGTGTTCGGACAAGTTGGCTAGTTTATTTTCGGCTGTTGGTAGCCGAAAATAAACCAGCAAATTTCGAGATCAGAGGAGTTAATGCCGAAAAATTAACTATAAAGACGAAATCACTGGTTGATTTCAAGTCAACCAAAAATGCGCTAAATTCTGGGGAGGTTCCACAATTCACCTATACACCAAAAAGTGAAAAGAATCAGACCTTCTTGTTGAAGGGTTTGGAATGTGGAGAGGATAATGTCGATCTTCGTCAGGTGCTCAAAGAAGCTGCACCAGAAATTGAATTTATTTCCGGTAAGGCCTTTGTTTTTCTCTATGATGGCTACGTCTTGCCTAAGTGAAAGACTCTTCTCCAGCGCCGGTTTAATTATAACGGACAATAGAACCCGCACCTGTCGATGTCCTCCTCCAAAGGACCTTCTTGGTGGCAACATATCTTGAAGTATGAAAAGCCACTTCGAACATTCGATAATTTTTCGACTTTCTTATCAGCTCAAAAACTTAAATGTGTACTTATAACATTTCATAAAGATTTATTTTATGTAACTTTGCCTGTTTTATTTCACATAGTTGACCTGATTTTTAATTACCTTTAAGCTTCGATTTTGTACAAGCATTTTTTCGTCAAACATCTTTCATGCGGTAATTTCTTCTTCTTAATTTGAAAGAATCGAAACGATCCCTTTTATTATCGATGATTTTCATGTGACACATCGATACCACGATACCTTCCTTTTCAGGCAGACTCGATACTGAGGAATAAATTCCTTCGTTGGTATCGGCCGTCTCTAGTTGATTTAATCGTGAAGATTTTGTATCGAAAGTCATGATTAGCGACGAGGCGTATTTCCACTTAAGCGATAACGTCAATCAGCAAAATCTTCGTTTCTTGGCACTGAGAATCTACGTATGATGCACAGTCATTAAATACACTCAAAGCCTATGTCGTGTGGCATTCACGAGGGAGGGATGATTCCAAACGCTACAGGGCCATAATAAATGACTTCTTACTGCCGAAATTGCATGAGTTCGGCTTGGTAAACATAAAGTTTCAATAAGACAGAGCAACTGCAAGCACAGCACGAGCCACAACAAATATTGTGAAGAAAGCATTTCCTGGTCGTGTAATCTCCCGTTTTGGCGATTTGGCATGGCCAGCAAGATCACCCGATTTAAGCATCCCAGATTTCTTTCTTTGGGGCTACTTCAAGTTGCAGGCTTATGCTAACAAGCCTCAGCCAATCGCAGACTTTAAGGAGAATATTCGACAGGAATGCGAACAGTTATCACCGGAAATCTTACGGAAAGTCATGGAAAATGCGATAAAATGGGCACAAATGTGTATCAACACTGGCGGCAGCCACTTGATGGATATAATCTTTTCCACTTAACAGAAAAATTGTAAAGCTCCAAATAAAGATTTCCATGACTTAAAATTTGATATTTAATTTTACGCCACCTTGTATAAACATCCGTTAGGAATTGAAATAATAGTGTCATCCATAAATGTTTTGCTACCCAACGTCTATATGAACTATGGCAACACAATCTATCTTCATTGTTATATGCATGTGTGTAAAAACTGTTAGCGGTCGATGTCAGTCCTTGAATAAAATAAAACGTATAATCGAAGACGTTGGTGTTCACGTTTTAGTTTAAACCCTGACTGTTAACAAAATCAGAAGTGGGATAATTCCTACTTTCGGGTGCCTTTTCTTGGAGAGTGGTCTAGTAATGGCCACCGGCGATTCAACGGTGGCGGAGCTACGCAAAAAACTTCGTGAAGCCAGTTCATCTGTATCCGGCACTAAGGAAGAGCTTATTACGCGATTGTATAACCATGAAGGCAAAGTAGAGTTGCTCCATGAGCCCAACGAAGATGCCATGAAGGAAGTCGTGAAGCTGCGAGGTGATGTAGGGGAATCGCAAAAGCAATTGACGACCCTATCACAACAGCTAGCTTCCGCCATCGGCACCATAAATTCTTTGAAACCGGTGTCGAATGTCCAGAGTGAAAAGTGTCCGAAAATGGCAACCAGCGTGGCATAATCATCTCCGTCATACGTATACTCGCCAAGCATACCAACACACACCAACGTGTATGCGTATAATGACGCAGCAGTTCCAATTTTGTCTGTGCCGCCTGCAATATGCTGCAACATGGAACGCAATCGTTCCTGTCACAAACGGGCATCATGTTTCCGACATAATGTCAATTATTCCTGAATTTGACACATGTCATGGTGACATTATGTCAACACATTTCATCGATCGAGTCAAGCAACTGCGAATAGGGTATGGATGGGAAGATCGTTTGCTATTCCTAGCTGTTATAGCCAAACTTAAGTGACGGCAAAGATGAGTCGCGTGATTAACGTGAGTACCTGCCGTTTGGAGCCTGACCTCACGCTCAATATTAGACTGCGATTGGTTTAAGCGCCAATCTATCGCACCCAGGTTCGGTACCAGTTGACATTGAGGGAACTCTCAACTTGCATACTGGTAGATCCGAGACCCAGCTGTATCTGACGCTATAAGGTCAACGCCAACCTTTGTTTTTAACCATCAGCCACCACGATACTCCCCGATGGGCCACAACCAATCAACTAACCATCCGAAGATGAGGGCTCATCAGCCGCCCATGATACCTGAGTATACTTCTAGGATTGAGGTTTGCAGCAATGAGTTGATCTTGTTATCGAACAATCACAAAGCCGCTATGTTTTGGATCAAGTTCCTGTTCTAGTATTTTTACTAAGCGATTCGGGTACCCCGGGAACCTAACAAAAGCAATTGCACCCCTTTGAGTTACCAGATCAGTTCCGCCCTGGGGCTGAACGGTGAAGATGTGGGCTAACGCGCAACCAGTGTTTCGTACATGGATGGAATTCCGCATGGTCTTTCTGGCAGATTTTTCGGTTCACATAAGTGCCGTTGATGTGCGTATGAAATTAATGAAGCCAAAAAAAGTTGAAGGCTAAATCGATGGTGGAGTACTATACTTGAATGCTTTCGTTGGGATGGCACGATGGTGTCGACGACCAGTCATTAATCCGCTATATGAATAACGGGCTGACGGACCATAATTTGCGTCGAATATTGTCGGTCATGTGTTTTCCGAGATGTTCTGATATGTTACAATCGTTTTTGGGCGTTGACATATGCACAGTGGTTGACAGTAAGACTAGTGTCGTGAATTGCCCAACCGGGCACCAAAAAATTTCCGTGCAAAAGTGATAACTCACGATAAAGGTGGCCCGGTATGTTTTAATTGTTGGGATTGGGGACACATTTCACGCGATTGCCCAAAACCATCGGGGAAAAAGAAAAATGACAATCCTGTAAACTCCATCAGTGAGCCATCTGGTGTTCCGGTTACGAAGACCATCACCGTGAACGATATCGTTTGCGAAGCGCTTATAGACTCGGGCAGTTGCTACTCATTTATAAAACGGAACATCGTGGATCAATGTGCCAGTAAAGTTAAGCCGCGCAACAAGATGATGATAGGATTCGCCGGTGGACAGGTGGAGTGCCACAAAACGAAAACATTAACCGTCACAATATACGAGCAGCAATTTGTGTGTGACTTCATGATAATAGACAACACAACCTCGGTGTATCACGTCATTATTGGTACCTATGTACTTTCACGTGACCGTACAGTGATTGACAAGGGCAAATATTATGTAATTAATAGTGCGTCCGAAAATATCAATGATATTGAGCAAGTTCGAAAAACAGCGAGTTGAGGCGTTACTACATAAATATCGTGGCTATTTCGCGGAAAGGTTGAAGGACCTCGGAATGTGTAGTATTATGAAAATGAGCATTGTTTTGACGTCAGATATTCCGGTAAAGAAAAAACCGTACCGTGTTCTCATCACTCAACAGAAAATAGTCAAGCGCATCGTGAACGAGCTACTGTAACTCCACATAATCCGCCCGTCGATGTCGCTGTATGCTTCACCCATTGTCTTGGTGTGGAAGCAGAATGGTGAAGACAGACTCTTTGTCGACTTCCGTAAGCTGAACGCGGTCATCCAAAAAGAACCATGGTTTCTGTCTGTGGTCGACGACGTTTTGTCAACGTTGGCGGGGAAAAACTACTTCACATTGGAGATAGTGGAGGAGGCCAGACAGTATACCATGGCCACTTCAAATTCAATCGAATGCCATTCGGGCTTCGAAATGCCCCGAGCAATTTGCAAGGACTTATGGCGAGGCTCATAGCATCGATGAATGGCAAGGCGATAAGCTATGTGCACAAGGTCATCATTCCGTCTGAGAGTGTCGAGCAGAGGCTGAAGTAATTGAAGGAATTCCTAGAAGTCATAAAACGCAAACGATTAACGTTGCGTATGTCCAAGTGCTCCTTTTTTCAGAACACAGTGGAGTTTGTTGGAAATGAACCAACGGCTGAAGGAATCAGTACTGCAAAGATAAAAACCATGGCGGTGCAACAATTCTCTAGTCCACAGAATGCTATCAAGGTCAGGCGTTTCCTTGGGCTCTCCGGCTTCCTTAGAGAGTTTATCCTGAATTATGCCATCATAGCCGTACCACTAACGCGATTGTTTAAAAAAGGATGTACTATTCAACTAGTCGACCAAATGCGAGAAGGCACATCAACAGCTGGTGAAATTGTTGACTGAGGCACCCACCCTAGTCATTTATGACGAGGAATCACAGCATCAGTTGCACACCAATACAAGCCCCGGGGGCCCTGCAGGCATCTTGTTGCAGAAAAATGGATTGCGACAGACAAGTTCCGTTGCGTACTATTGCCATCTGTACAATCCAGCATAGAGCAGATACCATAGCTACGAGCTGGAGGTGCTTGCGATCGTCGATGCGTGCGAACGGTTCCAAATGTACTTGTTGGGAAAGGAGTTCGAAAAAGAAGCTGATTGCCAAGCCTTGCCAGTCTGAAAGCCTCTCATTCCGCGAGTGATGAGATGGTTTTGAAACTACAAGAGTTTGATTACTGGATTGTATTTCATCCCTGAATAAAGATGTCTCACGTCGACGCATTGAGTCGAGTGCCTGTAGAGCCACCGACTGAACCGAGTGGAGTAGGAGAATATGCTGGTAGTGTCAACTTGTCGATGGAGGATGGATTGGGTACGCACTCTACAGCGACAAGATTCAGACGTGAAAAACATCATGGACGTTCTCGAGATGAACGCGGAGTCTAAACAGCAGGAGCGAATTCGCAAGGAATATGTTATAAAGAACAGCCGCCTCTTCAGAGTTGATAAAGAGGGGAAAAAATGCTCGTTGTTCCGAAGGGCATACGCTGGCGTGTGACGAAGCTATGTCACAATGACGCCGGACATCCGGATGTCGATGGTACACTGATGCGAATAAAATGAAGTTTTTGATTCCCTCGAATGCCTAACCGAGAACCGAGAATAAAGGAATATCAATTACATGGTATGGACATTCCCAGACTACCATTTGAAATAGTCCATATGGATCACTTGCCGCGGTAACAAGTATGTGTTGGTCATGGTAGATGCGTTAACTCGGTACACGGTCATCAATCCAACAAGGTCAAGGAAATCGAAACCTGTCCTCGAAGCAGTCAATCAGCTAACAATGTATTTTAGCCTCCACGTGTGGTGGTCACCGATCGGGGAATAGCGTTACCTCGCATATATTTGAGGATTACTGTAATTTCAACGACATAACCCACATTAAAACGGCAACGCGAACACCTTGAGCGAATGGTGTTGCCGAGCAAGTCAACCAGTACATAATGCTTACCTTATAACGTCATGCGCTAAACCGAACACCTGGGATGACGAACTACGACAGCTTCAATGGACGCTGAATACACGAGTGAGCGCAACGACGATTTATTCTCCAATTGCACTAATTTTCAACTACCCGGTGAAGGACATCAGCGGTAACAGGCTTCTAGCAGCCATGCAGGATACTAATTTGGATGAGAAAACGATGACAGACAAGAGAGAAGACGCGATCAAAAATATATCCGAGGCTAGCCTTAAGTGGTAAAAGCGATTCAACGAGAGACATCAGAAACCAAGGCAGTACAAGCAAGGAGAGTTGGTGTTGCTGGAAAGGGCCATTCCAGCTACCGGTGAGTCCAAGAAGTTGGAGGCTACGTATCGTGGCCCCTGTATCATCAAGAGAGTTCTGCGGCATGATTGATATGTTGTGGAACATCAGAAGGAGCGACCATTCAGTTCGGTGATGAGCAGCGGCAAGATAAAACACTGGTATGAATTATATCCGGAGGTCGATGATGATTCGATGTGTCACCCTTACGCCTCAAGGGTAGACGCGCGGTCCAGCCTTGCGGGCCCGGTTTGCTCCGTCGGAGACGGCGCAGGCGCCAACTCGCTATCCCTAGGCTGGATGGATTCAACAATAGGATCGTCAGCGAGTAGACGATCCGTCCGCGCACGCACGAGGGTTAACCCCTAACACCTAAAGGGAAGGAAAAGAAATGTAAACGTTTCACTTACTCTCGTCCCTAACCTGTACAAACTACCCTGTGTAACCACACCACGACCTCCTGAAAGAAAAACTGTCGAACCGAACGAGGAAAAGAAAACCTCCCCGCTTGAGCGCCGCGCACAATCCAAAAATACCTTTTTCCAATAATAATAATCAGAATATTTCCGGGTTTATAGTTCGATATATTCACACAAAACGATTTCAATGAATTAGTATAAAAACAGATGTAATCTAGAAAAAGAAACAAAATAAATAGGTACCTCTTCCTAATCTCGCTAAACTATCTTTTCTTGGGGCCCCAGCAAACGATCGCCTGATTATTTTCGCCAAACTTGGGAGCCGGATTCTCGTTTTGTTCAGCTCCTCGCTGAACGAAATTGTTCTTCTGTAGTTTCGCTAATTGCCGTGGTGACGATGACGAATTGTTCCTAGTTCCAATCACCTTCTCGCGCTGCCAATCCTGTATCCTCCGAACTTTCTGCCTTGAATTCCAATCGAAAAAAGAGAGCCTCCGTTAGTCCTCAGTCCTTTAAATTCGTTCGCCTTAACGGACGTCCGCTACATTGGAGGTGGTTGGCCTCCCATTCATACGACGAACTCTTTCTTTCCTTTTGGCGCGGTTCGTAGCGCGGCCACCAACCATCTTCGACACCTCGGCTCCGCACCCATGGTTGCTGCACGCGAGTTGGACTGTATTACCCATTATTTTGGGATCAGCTGAGCAGTCCCAATATGTGGGTCACTGGATCATCCTAGAATGACATCGCCGAATGACATTTTGTAGTTGTCAGCAGAAAGTGTAAATAAACGCGATTTCGGTCAATTAGCTTTCGCCATTAAATCTATTTCCCTCCTGAAAAACGTGTGTTTGTCGGTAGAGTCGCACGCCCTGCATTCAATCGCGTGTTAGTTCATCAGTGTAAGTGGTTGGCTCGCAAGTCAGTGTTCCGATTGTTAAATGAATGACGGAATGGCGTCCCCGAACGAAATGTTTGTCCGCTTCATTACTTATGTGTTGTAGGTGATTGGTTTGTACGTTGCGATAAAGTTGCATGTCGGGAATTAGTGAGATGATTAAGAGATTTCCGAAAGTCGACTTGGCGTGGTACAGGTGATATGTGTACCTGGTCGTGATGCCTGCATTACATCACGAGTGTTGTTCAACTTGAGATTCGCCTCGTCTTGGCGTCGCACCAGAGACGCCGTCAGGAAGGTGTAAATTGGAGACGGCAAGTTCCCCGAGGTAAGTCTTTGCATTCGTAACGACACTCCTTGTATTTTACAGTAGCCTCGCCGGTGTATGTTTCCGTTTGGCGCGCTGCATCCCTTCTCGGTTTTGCTGTTGACATTACCATTGATTGCGGTGGATCCATCTAGTGCGGTGACCAGGAGTGGGCCCCCTTAACGCCTTCCGAGTAGGTGCTAGCCTTTGTGGAGCGCTTGCGTTAGATGCGTTGCCATAGGTTATCCTTGTTGGGAAGAGTGATGGTCGACCGGCCCCCTTCTG
The DNA here is from genome assembly GCA_963969285.1 of Odontomyia ornata. Classification (NCBI taxonomy): domain Eukaryota; kingdom Metazoa; phylum Arthropoda; class Insecta; order Diptera; family Stratiomyidae; genus Odontomyia; species Odontomyia ornata. Next base: position 412,730,148 of record OZ017738.1, on the reverse strand, counting down.
ATGTCGTTCGTCATCCGTTGCTGCCGTTTGCTCCCTACCTAAATTAAACGCCCTACTCTAGCTCGACGGATAAGTAATATTGTTTATCATACAAAAATAACATTTTTCTTCTGAATTATATAACAATATGAATTATATAACAATAACATTTCCTTCTTTTGTATGAGAGTAGTATTAGTGTCAAAAGAAAAATACAATGGGTCAACTGCTACCTCGATGATCAAGCGGGTTTGGGGTGTGTAAATGACATGCATCCCGATCTCCTTAGTGGTCGTGGTGTGGTCCCCGGATGAAAGCTGGTCACCCGTAACATTCCCCCCCTACTTCAAGTGAATTTCCCTGGAAATTCACTCCTTAGCTATGCCCTACTGCTACCGGCTGCACTTCTAAAGTAACAGGTTACTCGCAACTTACTTCAATTTCCAAACCTATTCCCATATACTCCAAAATCTTAATAAAATTCCAAAACTGTGGCCAATTCCCTACTCCCTACTTCTTATCGAGCTTTATCCCTATCCCTATTTATGCCTCCTCTCTACCTGTGCGTCTAAGTAACACGGTATGGGTATATATATATATATATATATATATATATATATATATATGTATATAGTTTTAATGTGATAATCCTTCTCATTATAGGAGCCATACCACTCATTGCCACTCCAACCCCAATGACGCTACCGATCTACTCCTAACAAGTGCTAATCCTATATCCTTTTATGGTAATTACCCTCCACCAATCATCCCTAGTCCCCTATCTTATAACTGCCTGCCTAAATAACTATCCCTTCACCAATCATCCCTAATTCCCTATCTTATAACTATCTGTCTAAATAACTGTCCCTCCACCAATCATCCCTAATTCCCTATCTTATAACTATCTGTCTAAATAACTGTGCCTCCACCAATCATCCCTAATTCCCTATCTTATAACTATCTGTCTAAATAACTATCCATCCACCATTCATCCCTAATTCCCTATCTTATAACTATCTGTCTGAATAACTATCATTATTCTAATGTCTCACTACTCGTTTTAGATCGCAAACTCCATGTGACGGAAAAGAAAACTAGCGACTCGGGACCCCACAAAGCCAGCGGATAAAATAAAAAAAAGATAAAAGCACCCACGCAAATGGAGTTCGCGTGTCTTGCATGTGGCGGCTCCAGCGACGCGCAGCGATCGGAACAACACGCCCCGACAACGCGGACATAACCCGGACGGCGCGGAGCAACGTAATTACTTCCGAAAACTTAAATCTAGAGGTAAACATTTGCATTTGGAATTACATGTCTTTTGTGTCGTTAAATCCCTTTTAATTCTGCTTTCCTCCCCCTTCCTCTGGTGCTTAGCGTCTTAGCTATGTCCCGCTATTCTATGAACGGCTTCAAATCCTTGACGTGCCAGGTACCCGCGTCTCTGCCTTTCTCTTCCCGTAACTGGTAAGTCCAACCGGACACTTTCTTCCCTATCCTAAACGGACCCAAGTACTCAGGAGCCAACTTGGCTGAGTAGAATTTGGATGCGTCGGAGATAGTATAATTCCTCCTCCATACTCGGTCCCCCACTTGGTAACCCATATCCCGCTTCCTGAGGTTATACCGGTTAGAGTTTTGTTCGGCAGCTGCCTGCATACGCTGCGATACTTCCGTCCGCAGTCTCTCTAGATCCCTGGCCCGTTGCTCAGGATCCATCTCCTCTTGAGCTCGCTCTGGCCCTTCACCCGGTTCCTGCCGAACCCGTATTTCCGTGCCAAAATTGTAAAAGTAAGGGGTGACTCGCATAGTTTCGTGCCTATAGGTTCGTAGCGCGCAAGCGATTTTTGCCAATTGTCGGTCCCAGTCCCGATGATTTTCCGACACGTATGATCGTAACATGCGTTTGATGTCTTGATTCCTACGCTCGGCAGGGTTCGCCTGGGGATGGTATAGCGCAGTAAACTTAATCCGCGTTTCGTACCCCTCGACTAATTGTTGTAGGCCCTTCCCGCGAAATTGGACACCGTTGTCGCACACTAACCACCTCGGAACTCCAAACAGCAGGAATACATGTTCCTCCAATAACCGGCAGATCTCCCTTGCCGTGGCCTTCCGTAGTGGGAATAGTAGAGAAAATTTACTCACGTAATCCAGAACGGTCAGAACATAGCAGTGTCCGCGTGTAGATCGAGGTAGCGGGCCCACCAAGTCTACACAAATCATCTCCCACGGTTTTGTCGCTTCTCCTGCACGCGAAACCATAAAACCAGGCTGAACCTTCCTTTCCACCTTGATTGCCTGACATACCTTACATCGGTTCACATAGGTACGAGCGTCAGCGGACATCTTCGGCCAGTAATAGAACTGCGACAGCCGATGAAACGTTCGGTCGATCCCCATATGACCCGCCGTTGGTTGGTCATGGCAACGCATGAGGGCTTCTCGCCTTTCACCCTTGGGCAAAACCCTTTTCCACGAGTCGGCTCCTTCTAACGCAGGATATTGTCCCGGTACATGTTTCCACAGCTCTTCGTCCTTGATCCTCCAGTCGGGGTATAGCTCTCCGTTAGCGCGTACCCGCGCCTTCATTCGCTCGTACCAAACATCTCCTTGGTTCTTGGCCACCTCCACCGTTTCCACAGTGACTGACCTCGATAGTGCATCCGGAGCCAAATGCTCGCTGCCTTTGCGGTGCATTACCTCATAATCGAACTGTTGCAGACGGACAGCCCAGCGAGCCAACCTCCCCGTAGGGTCCTTTAGATTGTTGAGCCAAACCAAAGAGTGGTGATCCGTTATTACGCGGAAATGCGAGCCCTCGATATACGGGCGTAGCTTCTCCACCGCCCAAAGGACTGCCAAGCACTCCCTCTCGGTGGTTGAATATTTTCGCTCCGCTTTGGTCAGGGCGCGGCTCAAATAACAGACCACCTTCTCCCCCTCCGGAAAAGTTTGGCTCAACACGGCTCCCACACCCACATCTGAGGCATCCGTCTGCACATTGAATGGGATGCTGAAGTCAGGACACGTCAAAATAGATGCTGAGGCCAGTTTCAATTTACAACGTTCGAAGGCTTCCTCACATTCGGTGGTCCAGTCAAATCTCTTATGTTTGCGCAGTAAATCGGTTAAGGGTGCTACCAAAGAGGCATGATCCGGAATGAACCTCCGATACCACGATACCATCCCAAGGAACTGTCGGACCTGCTTCACCGTATGAGGCCGTGGTATTTTCAACATGCTCTCGACTTTCTCAGGGTCGACATTCAACCCGTTCTCCTTCACCACATAACCCAGATATTTCAGCTTGGCTCGGCAAAAATGACATTTTTCCCGCGATAGCCTCAGTCTCGCTTGCCGCAGACGCTTGAATACCTCGGCGAGAACCTCCAGGTGTTGACTGAACGTGGGTGTTACGATAATAATGTCGTCGAGGTATGTGAACACGAAAGATTCCATTTCCGGGCCCAACACTTTGTCAATAAGGCGCTGCCAGGTCGCTGGCGCATTCGACAGGCCAAACGGCATTCTCCGAAATTGAAAAAGACCTCGCCCTGGGATGGTAAACGCGGTGAACTGACGTGATTCTTCCGCCACTGGGACCTGCCAGTAAGCTGATTTAATATCCAAGGTGGATAGATACCTTGCATCCCGTAGCTTATCCAAAGTGGCGGAGATATACGGAAGGGGATACGCATCCCGTGCGGTGACTTGATTCACCTTACGGAAATCTACGCAGAATCTGTACGACCCATCCTTTTTCTTCACCATTAATATCGGGGAAGACCATGCGCTCTTAGAGGGCTCCACTACGCCTAGCGCCAACATCTCGTCCAGCTCCGTATTAATGTTCTTCTGCATGGTGGGCGAGACCGGATAATAACGCTGCTTGATGGGCGCTGCATCCGTCTTGATGACGTGCTCCACCAGATTAGTGCAACCCAGCCCCTCCCCCGTGTTTTGGAACTCTATCCCAATTAACTGGCCTAGCTCCTCTTCTTCAGACTGGGTCAATACAGACCTACTGTGTAGATGTCCCCCCAACATCACCGCCTCATGGCATGCGAAACCCCACCTGTTGTCCCGCAGGTTCAAAAGAACCTCAAACTGCTGCAAAAAATCTACCCCCAAGATAACTTTGTGAGCAAGAGCCGGTACCACCAATACCTCCAGCCACTTCACCCTGCCCTCCAACCGAAAAGGTACCCAAGCCCTCCCCTCTATCGGGCACTTTGTCGGCTAGGCTCACCGCCTGATTCTGGGCAATAATCATCTCCACCCCCATTTCCCGCATCTCGGACCAACCATCTCCCCCGACAATTGTATTGGACGCCCCCGAGTCAACGAGGCCTTTGAAGCGCTTGCCCAACACCCAAACCTCCAAATGTGGCCGTTCGTCCCCCTGACTATTTGAAAATAAATAACTCGTACCCGCGGCTCCCAACTCCTCCCCGGCTCCGGTGCTCAATTCGCCGCCTAACGAGCACCGTGCTCGTTTCCCGACGGACCCGCCCGGGCCGGCGCTCGACCTCGCTGAGTAGAACAATTTGGACAGGTGACTTTTGTTGCTCCCGTCCGACCGCAGCCGAAGCATCTACGTGGTTGTCGACATTCCCGGGAGATGTGTCCTACACCGTTGCAGTTCCAGCACTTGACTCCTACCGCCCTGCCCTCCGGAACTATTTTACTCACTGTAGGTACCTCCTCATAGGCTAGATCTGGTTCTAATAGCTTTGACGTCCTACGGCTGGGTGGGGGCACAAACGCATCAACCGCCGCCTTAGTAGCCTCCATCTTCCGTCCCAACTGCACCAACTGCGCAACCGATGTCACCTCTCTTAAGGATAACTTCACCTGGTAGAACGGGCTAATGTTATCCAGCGAAATCTCCAGCTTCCTGGCTTCCGAGCAGGGTTCTCCCAATCTGCGAAACAGTCCATCCATGATAGCCACGTAAACTCCGATGGACTCGTTCCTTCCTTGCGTCCGCTGACGAATTTCTTCCCAGAGCCTTTTACTGTAATTTGGGGGTAAGAATTCTGTCCGCAACTCCTGGCAAAGTTCATCCCAAGAAGTTACCCGCTCCCGTACCGAACGAAACCAAATCAGGGCTTTACCTTCAAACAGCTCCGCGGCCATCCTCATCAGCTGTGGCTTTGTCACGCCCTTCGTTAATCGAAGCTCCTCTACCCTTTCCAGAAAAGCACTTACCGAACCGGGAGAATCGCTGGAGAATTTGATCCCCCACTTGGACACGTCTGGAACCTTGCCTGCTCCCGGATCATTCCGATGTACCTCCACCGTCTGAGTTGCTGGCCCTTCCGACTCAAGTAGCCGCCCCTCAGTGATTGCGCTCGGCTCCTCTACTTGTTTCCCCGCCCCCGTGTCACTCTCCCCTTCCACCTTCTCCGTGATCCTTTCGGGAGGACCTGCCTTCAGCCCGGGTGCATCGTTAATTCTGCCTCCCGGCTTAGTGCTGGTTTTTTCTCCCGTTAACCTCGCTTTCGGAGTAGATGTCCTGCCTCTGGGAACGGTTTCCTCCTCCATCTCCTCCAAGTTGCCACCCGCTGTTATATCCAAGCCCCCTAACGCCATCATAAAATCCTTTTCCAATCTGTCCACGATCTTTTCCTCCTCGGGATCCTCAGCTTGGATATTCGCCAACCTTCGCTGGCAAAACTCGATCTTGGCCAATATCTTCCAATATTCTCCCGACTCTCTATCACCCGAGAATCCTTCCACCAGGGAGTTGACTTCTGCCCATTTTTCCTCCAGCGCCTTGATGTCCTCTGCGGGTGTGAAAGGGTACTCTTTGATATTCACCATACTGGTGTTTTTCAAATTCTCCGCCCGTACCGCCACCCGCAACTTCGCTCGCATCTCCTCCACTGTGCCAGCAGGCAGCCCCCTAATTGCCAATTCATATTGGAGCTCGTCGCTGGCCAAACGATTTATCAATATCCTGCCCTTCCCGGCCATATTTAACTTATTATTATTAATTAAAATTAAATTTACGCTCTTTTTATTTTATATACCTATATATATGAATTCCGCTACTATTTCCACCTGCACTATACTAACACTCGCGAGAGAGGAAAAAAAAAAAAAAAAATATCACTCCTCCGTTCCAATGGTTTACTTTTACTTACTTCACCACTAACGCCACATTCACTCCGCAATCATTCATTCCACAGTCAGACCAAGAAAAAAAAGAAAACACTCACTTCCAAACAATCCGCAAATTCGGATTTATTTTACGCCCTTTCCCTCACACCGACACTCACACTTCTCTTCCAACGCACCCCCGCAAACTCACACTTTCACCAACACTCGCACTTTTAACACGATACACCCCCGCAGATTTACAATGTCACCCACACTCGCACTTCCGTCGCAACACACTCTCGCGAATTCACACTGGGAAACAACACACTAACACTCACTGAATCACCCTAAGAAAAACACTCCCGCAATTCCACACTAAATATTCACTATCACTCACTGATTCACCCTAGAAAATCACTCCCGCAAATTCACACTAGATAATTCACTATCACACAAATCACCCTAGAGAATCACTCCCGCAAATTCACACCCATTAATCACTTTCACTCACTGAATCACTCTGCACTTCCGCGAATTTACACTGACTTAACACTATACTGACTTAACACGTTGGGCGCCAATTGTCACCCTTACGCCTCAAGGGTAGACGCGCGGTCCAGCCTTGCGGGCCCGGTTCGCTCCGTCGGAGACGGCGCAGGCGCCAACTCGCTATCCCTAGGCTGGATGGATTCAACAATAGGATCGTCAGCGAGTAGACGATCCGTCCGCGCACGCACGAGGGTTAACCCCTAACACCTAAAGGGAAGGAAAAGAAATGTAAACGTTTCACTTACTCTCGTCCCTAACCTGTACAAACTACCCTGTGTAACCACACCACGACCTCCTGAAAGAAAAACTGTCGAACCGAACGAGGAAAAGAAAACCTCCCCGCTTGAGCGCCGCGCACAATCCAAAAATACCTTTTTCCAATAATAATAATCAGAATATTTCCGGGTTTATAGTTCGATATATTCACACAAAACGATTTCAATGAATTAGTATAAAAACAGATGTAATCTAGAAAAAGAAACAAAATAAATAGGTACCTCTTCCTAATCTCGCTAAACTATCTTTTCTTGGGGCCCCAGCAAACGATCGCCTGATTATTTTCGCCAAACTTGGGAGCCGGATTCTCGTTTTGTTCAGCTCCTCGCTGAACGAAATTGTTCTTCTGTAGTTTCGCTAATTGCCGTGGTGACGATGACGAATTGTTCCTAGTTCCAATCACCTTCTCGCGCTGCCAATCCTGTATCCTCCGAACTTTCTGCCTTGAATTCCAATCGAAAAAAGAGAGCCTCCGTTAGTCCTCAGTCCTTTAAATTCGTTCGCCTTAACGGACGTCCGCTACATTGGAGGTGGTTGGCCTCCCATTCATACGACGAACTCTTTCTTTCCTTTTGGCGCGGCTCGTAGCGCGGCCATCAACCATCTTCGACACCTCGGCTCCGCACCCATGGTTGCTGCACGCGAGTTGGACTGTATTACCCATTATTTTGGGATCAGCTGAGCAGTCCCAATATGTGGGTCACTGGATCATCCTAGAATGACATCGCCGAATGACATTTTGTAGTTGTCAGCAGAAAGTGTAAATAAACGCGATTTCGGTCAATTAGCTTTCGCCATTAAATCTATTTCCCTCCTGAAAAACGTGTGCTTGTCGGTAGAGTCACACGCCCTGCATTCAATCGCTTGTTAGTTCATCAGTGTAAGTGGTTGGCTCGCAAGTCAGTGTTCCGATTGTTAAATGAATGACGGAATGGCGTCCCCGAACGAAATGTTTGTCCGCTTCATTACTTATGTGTTGTAGGTGATTGGTTTGTACGTTGCGATAAAGTTGCATGTCGGGAATTAGTGAGATGATTAAGAGATTTCCGAAAGTCGACTTGGCGTGGTACAGGTGATATGTGTACCTGGTCGTGATGCCTGCATTACATCACGAGTGTTGTTCAACTTGAGATTCGCCTCGTCTTGGCGTCGCACCAGAGACGCCGTCAGGAAGGTGTAAATTGGAGACGGCAAGTTCCCCGAGGTAAGTCTTTGCATTCGTAACGACACTCCTTGTATTTTACAGTAGCCTCGCCGGTGTATGTTTCCGTTTGGCGCGCTGCATCCCTTCTCGGTTTTGCTGTTGACATTACCATTGATTGCGGTGGATCCATCTAGTGCGGTGACCAGGAGTGGGCCCCCTTAACGCCTTCCGAGTAGGTGCTAGCCTTTGTGGAGCGCTTGCGTTAGATGCGTTGCCATAGGTTATCCTTGTTGGGAAGAGTGATGGTCGACCGGCCCCCTTCTGATGTCGTTCGTCATCCGTTGCTGCCGTTTGCTCCCTACCTAAATTAAACGCCCTACTCTAGCTCGACGGATAAGTAATATTGTTTATCATACAAAAATAACATTTTTCTTCTGAATTATATAACAATATGAATTATATAACAATAACATTTCCTTCTTTTGTATGAGAGTAGTATTAGTGTCAAAAGAAAAATACAATGGGTCAACTGCTACCTCGATGCTCAAGCGGGTTTGGGGTGTGTAAATGACATGCATCCCGATCTCCTTAGTGGTCGTGGTGTGGTCCCCGGATGAAAGCTGGTCACCCGTAACAGATGATCTTGCAGATGAGGAATTCGGCACCTCCATTTAACTCGAGGCGAGTTATTGTCAGAGAGGCCGACTGTCATCCGTAAATGTTTTGCTACCCAACGTCTACATGAACTATGGCCACATCATCTATCTAAGGGTCGATATCGGTCCTTGAATAAAGGAAGACGTATAATCGAAAACTTTGGTGTTCGCGTTTTTGTCTAAGCCCTGACTGTTGACAATAGACTAGCGGTTGCCGTAATGAAGCAAGTTGGAGTGTCGAAAGTATATACTGTGGCGGACAAAAGTCTACGACAACTCCTTATATAGAGATTCTGGTTAATTGGAAGCTTTAAACAAAAATCCATTGATGTGCATTTTTCAGTAACTTAAATACATTTATAAAAAAACAAAGACAAAAACATTTCATAACAAACATTAGGAAAAATTCGTAAAAACACAAAAAAATAAATGGACAAAAGCCTACAAAAGTCAGTGCTGGCTGACTTGTACACAAAATATTTTCAACTTAACGTATTGGACTTTTTAAAGATTTTTGCTGGCTTTATATTTGGTTAGACCCTCTTTCGCATCAATTACTGCTTGCAGTCTTCGGGGTATAGAGCCAACTAAATTAGCAGTTTCTACAGGTGTGATTTTCTCCCATTCTGTAACAAGCGCTTCCTTCTACAAATTTTTATTTTTAATGTGACATTTTCTAATTTTCCGTTCCAAAAGCTCGCATACATGCTCTATTGAGTTTAAATCTGGACTTTGCGGAGGCATATTAAGTTGCCTGGGAGCGTAGTACAACAATCAGTTCTAGACGAAAAGTGCTATATGTTTTGGATCATTGTCTTGTTGGAAAATCCATCTCTCTCCAAGACCCAACTTCTCCACTGATGGCTTCAAATGTTTTTCTAACAGGTTCTTGTAAACATAACGGTCCATCGTAGTTTCAACAAAAGTCAATCTGCCAACCCCAGATGCAGCGATAGCTCTCCAACCCATCACATTACCTCCACCGTGCTTGACAGTAGGAATCAAATTGTTGGTCTCTAAAGCCGTGTTCTGTTAGCCCAGTCATATTAGGGCTTTCACCTCGGAATGAAAGATAATAAGCTGCAAATTGGTATGAACCTTTGTTTTGTCATTCTAAATGTTGTCTCAAAAGTCACAATCGTTATCGTGTTCCCGTCTCAAGATATTCAAGGTCAAAGGTCACAAAAATCGGTTTTTTGCGAATATCTGGCTTCCTATCGGTTAAATGAGATTTGCATTTATTATAAAAGTTGTAGGCTATAAAATTCCCTACAACTTTTGTTTAAACTTTTTTTTCATACGACCAACCGTTTTGAAGGTAGAGCGCGAAGAGTGCACATCGTACAGTCATATACGGCCTAATGCAAGGTCAAGCGTGAGTTATGGTTATCAGTACGTTATAAAGTCAATTATTTACTTGGAAATTATAATTATTAAACAATGCCTATTATTTATGTACTAACTATTAATTATTTATATTTAATTAAAGTAGAACCTAAAGAATGGGGCTGGATTCTTGAAAATGAAATCCTGGAGCCCATACGAACGTTATTACCTCCAGCACCAGCCGAACTACTAAACGTAATATTTTGCAATTGCAAAAATGGTTGTGGTTCCCGCTGTGGATGCAGAAAATCAGGGCTACAATGTTCTTTAGCTTGCGGCCAGTGCAACGGACAAGCTTGCCTCAACGCTTCACTGTATCCAAGTAATCCCGATGAAGAAAATACATATGATCCCGATATTCTGGAAGGTTTGGAGATGAACATGACAGATAATGAGGATGATGACAATGAATCGAACATTTTTGAGCGACAAGAAGAAGAATTCATTGTCATCATCCTCATTATCTGTCATGTTCATCTCCAAACCTTCCAGAATATCGGGATCATATGTATTTTCTTCATCGGGATTACTTGGATACAGTGAAGCGTTGAGGCAAGCTTGTCCGTTGCACTGGCCGCAAGCTAAAGAACATTGTAGCCCTGATTTTCTGCATCCACAGCGGGAACCACAACCATTTTTGCAATTGCAAAATATTACGTTTAGTAGTTTGGCTGGTGCTGGAGGTAATAACGTTCGTATGGGCTCCAGGATTTCATTTTCAAGCATCCAGCCCCATTCTTTAGGTTCTACTTTAATTAAATATAAATAATTAATAGTTAGTACATAAATAATAGGCATTGTTTAATAATTATAATTTCCAAGTAAATAATTGACTTTATAACGTACTGATAACCATAACTCACGCTTGACCTTGCATTAGGCCGTATATGACTGTACGATGTGCACTCTTCGCGCTCTACCTTCAAAACGGTTGGTCGTATGAAAAAAAAGTTTAAACAAAAGTTGTAGGGAATTTTATAGCCTACAACTTTTATAATAAATGCAAATCTCATTTAACCGATAGGAAGCCAGATATTCGCGAAAAACCGATTTTTGTGACCTTTGACCTTGAATATCTTGAGACGGGAACACGATAACGATTGTGACTTTTGAGACAACATTTAGAATGACAAAACAAAGGTTCATACCAATTTGCAGCTTATTATCTTTCATTCCGAGGTGAAAGCCCTAATATGACTGGGCTATGATTCTAAAAATCATTGTCCTTGCCAGTATGGGTCTTTATTTATTTATTTATTCATTCAAATCCATTTAACAGACAGAAATCCAATTACAAAATAGACTTATACAATTAAATAAAGTTAAATATAATTTAGAGTAAGACAAATTAATACAACAAATTAAGCAGAAACAAGTTAATTAAAACATGTAAGAAATGAAGTTAGAGTCTAGATCAAAGTTTGAAAAAATTTAGTGATAAGGAACATTAATCACTATTCGCAAAAAGTAACATCTTTAGTTTAATTTTAAAAACAAAGTAGGACGTGGATAAAGAGCCAAGCTCGAGGCTGTTATGCATTCTGATGATTCGCGGCATAATTGAGTGAAAATATAAACCTGTCCGGGCGTACGGAACCTCGAGAATGTGATTAGACCGACTAGGACGTGCATACAGTCTGCAGTGCAAGTCTGCGCTTAGGGTGAAGGTAATTTGTTGGTGGTACAACTTATAAAGGAAACATTGATCTTAGAAGGTTCTACGGGACGACAGCGAAGGGAGACGAAGTATGGATGGACGACGGTCGTAAGACTCATAAGCTACGTTGAATTTGAAAAACACAATACGGGTAAACTTACGCTGAACAGCTTCTAGTGAGTTCACAAGATATAAATGTCTAGGAGATCACACTACTGAGCAGTACTCAAGAAGCGGGCGGACAAGACATATGAACAAGCGAACAGCGGTAGCAATATTTGCAAACTTATGAAAATGCCGCATAAGAAAACCTGAAACTTTTGATGCCTTGGTAATTAAGCTAAAAATATGGACATCAAATTTAAGCTTGGGGTCAAATATTACACCAAGATCTTTACATGAGTCTGCAGAGGAGAGAACAACATCACATAGGGTGTAATTAAAAGTTAAAAGGACAATTTTCAAAGTAAAAGTCATTTTAAAACATTTGGAAACATTGATACGAAGGGAGCTTACATTACACCAGTTGTACAGGTTAAAACGATCAATTTGGAGTTGCTGACAATCTTCAATGGATCTAATTGTCCGGAATACCTTGAATTCATCAGAATACAAGAGACAAGAACAGAAAATTACAGAGGGAAGATCATTGATAAGCAGTACAAAAAGAAGAGGTCCAAGGATTGACCCTTGAGGGACACCAGATGCAGGATTGAATGGAAAGGAAATTATGCCATAGAGATTAACACGACATGAACGGGAGGGTAAATACGATGAAATCCAAGAATGAAGGGAACCGGATATGCCGAACAAAGCTAACTTTTGACAGAGGAAAATGTGGTTCACGGAGTCAAAAGCTTTGGAGAAGTTCGTGAATATTGCAACTACTTGAAGCTGTTTATCTAAAGCTCTTGCAATATAATCTTCAAACTTAGCCAAGTTCGTAGAAGTTGAACGACCCTTCAAGAATCAATGTTGCTGTGGTGTGACAAAAGAACTCAGGGACTCAAGAAGCCTGTTGTGTACAAGTCGTTCCAGCAGCTTAGAGAAACAGGACGAGAAACAGGGACGATAGTTTGAGGCAGATGACGGGTCGCCGTTTTTAAAGATAAGAACAACATTCGCATCTTTCCAGTACGTTGGAAAGATGCCAGTACCAAGACTGAGATTGAATATAAGGGATAGAGGAAAAGACAAAGGGGAACAAAGTGACTTTGTAAATATATTAGGCAATCTATCGGGACCAGGACTAACATTCGGATCGAGCAAGTTAATAAGGGATTCAACTTCAGAAGGATCAGTGGAATAGGATGTACTTGATGCTGGATAAGTTTGAATTGAATTTGTGGGGGAGTGTAGTATGTCAGAAGAGGAAAAAGTAGAGGAAAAATATTCGGCAAATAGGTAAGAAATATTGTGAGGGGAGGAGGTTTCAGTGTTATTCCATTTGACAGTATGCGGGATGGAAGAGGAAGATTTAAGGGATCGGATGTATGACCAAAAGTGTTTAGGGTTATTTGTCAGGAGGGAACTCTCTAAACTGCTAAAGTAGTTTTTCATGGCTTTTTTGAGCTCTTTTTTAGCCAAAGAGCGCAGTCTGCAGAAATTTTGTTTAGCATCATCACTTCCAGTCAATTTATAGTGCCTATGCCCCTTTTCTTTGGCTCTTAAGGCACGAAGAACACTTCCAGTAAGCCAAGATTTCATTTTTGCTTTGCGAGGAGCTTGGAGTGGAGTATAAAGAGCAGTCAGATTATTAAGGTAATCGTAGAATTTGTTCAAGGAACTATCGCTGTCAAGACGAGTGAAGAAGGTACACCAGTTGACCGAGTCCAGATTGGTTTTAATTGCCTCATAATTTGCTTTAAAGAAATTGTAACGACAAACTGAGGCAGTTCTCTGGGGCTTAAGGGTATCAACGGTTAGTGCTAGGGACAAAGGTGGATGATGGAGATCGGGTTGAACATAAGGATGTAAAACGGGAGCTATAGATAGACACCCATTTTGAAAATTTGACATGACAAGGTCCAGAAGACGACCATTAGGGCTGCGGATATGATTAAACTGTGAAAAAGAACAAAGGGAAAGAAAGGAAGAAAGTAACAAGGAAGGATTGTTTGTTGAGGAAATGCCAGGTGTTGTTAAGTGGTCCCATTCCACTGCCGGTAGATTGAAGTCCCCACAAATTATAATTTTGGAATGTGGATGAGGAGCAAGAAGATAGGCAGAGACTCCATCGAAGAAGGCTTCGTACACAGTTAAGGGAGAATTACAGGGAATAAACACATGGGAAATTAATAATGAGGAGTGATGAGGAAGAGGGAGTTTCACAATTACACACTCAACAGCACGAGCAAATTTGAAGTCAGCACAAAGTGAACTATTGAGGGTTTTGCAGACTGCAACCAAGACTCCACCACCATCAGATTTATTAGTGACGTTAAGGTCACGGTCGCATCGGTAAACTAAATAGTCAGGTAATATTTCTGCATTTGAAATATTCTCATTTAACCATGTTTCAGTTGAACAGATAACTGAATCGTTAGTTAATTGGGACACGAGTAGTAAGTCCTCAAGTTTGTTTCGCAAGCCACGAACATTCTGATAGTAAATAGAAATAGATGAACGATTAGGAAGAGAAGAATTACTTTCAGAGTTAGATGAGCCTTGAAGGTTGTTGAGGCACGTTGATGTTGTTGCAAAACATGCTCATTTTCAGGTGGAAGGACATTAACACCCTGTTCCAGATGCTGATTCATCTGACAGGTCGACGATAACTCCGCCTACACAATTGAAACAAAAGACGCTAAAGAAGTTTTAGTCTCATTAAGTTTCTCCTGCATTTTCAAAAATGAAGTTGAAAGGGACTCCACTGTAGCATTAGCGACCGAAGCCTTGGCGAAGTGTAGGCGCAGAATTCGGTTTTTGGCGGATATTAACGGCTTTTTACGTGGAGTTCTACTTTGAAACCCATTAATATTTAATGCTCTCGTGATGGTTCCTGCATGGATATCCTTTTTCCTTTCCATACCCACTTGTTTCGCCAAATCTGGACCAATTCGTTTTGGATTACTGTTCACTTCTTTTAGAATAAAACTAATGTCTCTGCGCGACAACTTTTTCGGACGGCCAGTTTGCGGCTTATTTTCAATGGAACCACTGTTTTCAAAGTTTTTGATGATTATACACACAGAGTTTCATTTAAGTTTCAGTGATTCCGCGATTTTCGAGCACAATTTATGGTCTTTTTAATACTGTACGACCAAATTTCGGATATCACTAGAATTTTTTTTTCACGATGTCATTTTGCGGTCTTTATAGTTAGATACTGGCGATAAAACTAAAACAGAATTGCAGCAGCATACCAAGTAAACAAATATTTATGACATTCCGTTACCTTCAGTTGGAAATTTTTTGTGTGTAACTGACTGACTGTCGTAGACTTTTGTCCATTCAATTTTTTATGTTTTTAGGACTTTCCCCTTAATTCTGGTATGTAAAGTTTTTATCTTTATTTTTTTATAAATATTTTATGTTACTGGAAAATGCACTTCAATGGATTTTTGATTAAAGCTTCCAATTAACCGGTATCTCAATATAAGGAATTTTCGTAGACTTTTGTCCGTCACGGTATGTCAGCACACCTAATGACGTAGGTTCTGTCGACAAACCACCTGCAGATCTCGTATTCGGCTTATAACCTCGCAATAAAGTTCGGTTTCTCTATAACGTAAAACGTTACAATATTTATAGGCGGCATAAATAATACCAGTGTGCAGCTGAAATAAATTAATCCTTGAAAAATAATTTTTAATATAAGAGATCATTCTCAATTTTTGAACGGATACATTCTTTATTCCTCTTTCAAATAAACATATTTGAATTTATTTCCTGGTGATTTGCTGATTCTATCCACAATAAATCATTTCATTCAATTTTTCAGCCAAAGAGACGGCTAATAAAAAAAGTTAATTTTGTTGCAAGAAAATTTTGAAGATTTGGCTGAGTTTCAAGGTGAAATAAATTGTCATAACATTTCATAGAACAATTTGCAATATCAAGCATTCAAATGACCTTCAAATATTCAACATTTTCATTGTCGAAATCAAGGTAATAAAATGCAGAAATATATTACCCTCAATTTTATTCAGTTTGCTACATTGCATCCCTCTTTCGAAATTATTCTACAAACGAACGAATTGGTTTCAAATTTCAAAAGAACTTTTCCATTGCCAATGAAAATACTAAAAAATCGTTAAATGTTTATGTTTATAGATCACTCAATCATCATTGTCAATCAAAGCCACCCCCAAGTTGAAATGTAATACATCATGTTTGAAAACATGTTCCGGATTCTGCGAAAAGATGTGAAGGCTTCCATCAACATCTTGAAGCAATATTTAAAAGTTCCATCCGAGAATCGAAAAGCATTTTCTTGCAAACAATAAACAAATAAACAGAACAATTGATTTCTAAGAACAGGTGATGTAAAATGCGTTACAAGGTTTTTCTGAATTAAATTGCTAAGGAAATCGTCAAATTTTCGTTTATTTAATTAACTAAATCCTACGGCCTTCGGTATTTTTGTTTTCTTAACCTTTTCACACAAATCACTGAATTGCCGCACAAAAATTTTCACCATCAACAATAAGCAAAAGCATACACGAAAGTATATAAATAAATCACACGTGGGTGTGTTCAGCATCCGAAATATTCACATATTCGCCACACATCGCACATCATAAACACATAACACAATTATAAAAGACTGAATGTGGACCATCAGAGATCGTCCAATTCGGGAGCACTTGGCAACATCACTAATAAAGTATCAGAAAAAAATTTCGAATTTCTCTCCAAACTTTAAATTTTTCGAATTTGTCTACAAATGAAACAATCGTATTGCAAAGAACATTCACAAATCACTTAGGAGCGGCTAAAGCAGAACTTAGGAAAACCGTTTTCCCATCACTACACCCGAAATCCACGTCCGCAACTGGAAAACAACTGAGGATCGGCTTCACACAAAAAACAGCGATGCTCCGTTTTTCGTACGCAAAGAGATATACATAAATCAATATTTTCGGAAATCCGATCCACCTACACTTTGAACCGTTTTTCAAAAAGAGAATTGAATAAATGCCCAATAAATTTCCCGACAATCGCGAAATCACAAAGTTCACGTACTTTCCCTGCCCACTTTCTAATTCGCGCAATTAAATGCCATTTTACTTTCTCTTCGTGTAAAATTCGATTCCTTTTCGACAATAGTTCGTTGTATCTTTCCCTGCACTACTCGTACTTAACAGTTCGTTCGTTATCGATTCGATTCGATTTGTTATCACGTTTTCGCGCTCGAAACAATTACACAATCGCGCTAGATGTGTGCAGAAAGTAATCCGCAAGCAGCAGGTGATCTTTATTTTCGGGTGAAATGCTGCGTGAAAATCGCGTTTTTCCGATCAGAATATTTCAGTGACGAAATTTATTTTTGAACGCGTAGAAAAGCATTCGCTACATAGATCTTATGTACATGTTTTCATGGCTTATACATTTTTCTAAGGCGCGTTTGGATTGAGATACTTGGCAGAATGTATCTTTAAGATCGGGGGATGCCGCTAGAAATCGCTCGCTGGTGGATGCTTTCTGACCAGATCGACATATTGGCAAATTATTTGAAGATGAATGGACCATGGAAGAAAATGTTTTTTTTTTCTTTTGGGAAAGCTTTCGCGAGACTAGCATCCATTTGCAGAAACCAGTAACATTAGTCTGGATGGCCCACGTTTGAAATTTGATTTCGCTTTTTAATCAATTAAGAGTCCCTAAAAATTCTGCAATGCTGACTGAAATGTTTATGATCGATAAAAAATACGGAAACGATAAATGAGAAACAAACTCATTAGTTATTCAAAACATCTTGTTAAGCGTCCAAATCGAAATAGTTAGAATTGTGCCGTGACTTTGCAATGCATATACATCAACAATGTTTTGGGAATTCGTGTTGCCTTATTGTTTTTAATTCTTTTTTTTTTTTGGGAGGTGAATGCCATTTACGCACAGAGCGTGGGGCTCCCAGGCTTGCGAGCGACTGGATTACCCACCAAACACCTCCCCTGTCAACCCGGGAACCCAGCCTTGAACCGTTTGACATATAACTTCGAGCCAGGTCTCGTTTTGCTACGCTATGAGGCACCTTCTAGCTGGGGCATTTGTCCTCTAGCGGCAGGGGAGAGAAGAAGAGGAGTTTCCAAACAATCGATCCTCCAGCTCCGGCACCTCAGCTACTGTGAGTTTGTTACGGGTGAACATTGAGATTCCATAGTGTAGCTCACCCCGAACACTACCATGCGCGATTTGGTAAGATTTAAACCTCCGCAAAACCGAGCCGCACTTGATTAACTTTTTTTTGATAACCTATTAATGTAACCAACAGCAAGTAAATTAAATTTTCATTCGTAAAACGACTACTTGTTAAATTACGGAAAGAAAGCCACATAGTATTTTTTGCCTTTTAACTTCATGTAATTAAACTTAAGTAGCTAGGTCGCTTTCGATTCACTCGCCACATTATGGACAACGCAAGCAGCAACAGACGCCGAAAGCATCAAGAACCAACGCGAGCTCGAAACGAAATGCAAATTCCCGGCACTACGACTAGGTCACACGGTAGCGGTATATATAACCCCTCGAAGCAATCGTAATTGCGTCGCAAACAAAATAATAAGTCCGAATTTGAATCGTTGCTCCCGTCATGCAACAAGAGGTGTTACCTTTCTAATAAGAAGAACTGCTTCTTCTGATAACAACTTTAATAATAATTAAATGACAATTTTCATGATCTTTAAGTACAATATTTTTGCTTTACAAAGCAAATTATTTGTCATATATTTCTTATGAACTTTTACTGCACGCGCTATGTGGTCAGCAAAAATGATCCGCGAATTTCGGTAATTGATTTGCGCGTGTAAAGAAAATATGCAAAAACAGGAAATCAATGTTCCAATTACATTTAGAGCTATTCTATGAGATAGGTAAAAAACGAATTTAAGATAGCGCGTGCAGGAACAATTGCAGACATAGGAATTGAATATCATCGGAAGTTGATTGTTTGAACATACTCCCGGCCGTTGAAAGCGCTGAGGTTTCAAGACAGTGTATTCCGGCGTGTTTGAAGTCGAAAGTCGATGGTCCTTGGGAAGGGTTGTGGTTTCCTTACTGATGCTTCTGGTCCTGGTGATGTTCGTGTTTTGTAGCATCTTGTGGTGAAGTAAATGACTGTCAAGCCGAAGATGATGACCAATGCCAAATATCCAGCTGAGACATGGTAGATTGTGGAGTCAACGTGATGAGGAAGAGAGCTTTGTTGTTTGATTTGCAGGAGATTGGTTTTAAGCTGAACAATGTCATCCGAATTGTTTGCTATCTTCATACTGTGGAAGTTTTCTTGAGGTTCTAAGTGCTTCAAAATGATGGTGGAGTTTAAGGCAACTGATGGTAGGTAAGAAAGGTCGATCCGATTAGTAAATTGATGGTGGGCCATGATCGTCAACGCGCCTTGTCTTATGTTGCAGTTGGCCTTAAACCTCAGAGAACCAGATCCAGTTAGAATAGTTTGATAACTGTTGTCACCACAAACTATGTTTATAGACGTTTCTTCTTGCAGATTGTAGATCCATGTATTCTTGTTGTGAAGTTGAATCCACATATTTGAGGAGTTGGGAATGATCTTGAGTTTGCAAACTTGGGGTAGTGTATGCACTTGGTTTAATAATTTAAGTTCGCATTGAGCTAGTCCAGTATCTCGGTTAAATATTTGATGTTTTTTATTGCACAGGTATTTATCTTCACTTGTTAATAGGCATGAACTAATTTCGGCTTCGGACATGACGCTGTATTGATCCTTGTGTAGTGACACAGCTAAAAATGTAGTATTCGTAACAATGCAAGCAAACTGTTCCCTTAGTTTAAAAGTAATAGGAATAACTTTGAATAGCTGGAACACCTCTACGTTTAGCAAGGGTATGTTTATTTTGAAGATGGCCTTATCCTTCGTGATTATTGACTGAACAGTCATAATTGAGTATAGTTTTAGCAGTGAAATATACCCAGATTGATTCGGTACGATTAAGGAGGCTGGTATATTTTCTCGGATGAATCTTAGTTTGTTTTGTAGCTGGTCTGGCCGCAGGATGAGAGGGTTCATTTTTCCATTGTGACTATCTATAGTGACACCAATTAATGCTGTTTGGATGCGTTGATATGCCATAAGCAGAAGAGTGAAGTATGAGACCTTGATTCTCCAGAATATGGCTGGTTTTATTAATATTTAAGCGGAAGTGTTCTAGATAAGTTTCGATGGATTTCGTCTGTTCCTTTATAAAGGTTCTATCTTGGTCTAGGAGATTTAGGGTGGAATCTATGACGGATGTTTGATTTTTAATCAGCTCTATAATGTGGTTCTCATTTAAATTAATTTTGTCAATATTTGTTGCCATTTCTTCTGCGTAGCCCTGGTCCAATATTCCGAATAACTTGTTACTCATGGTTCCAATAAAATCAAAAGGCGATCGCTTCTTCCGGATTTCAGAGCTTCTCTCAAGCAGCAAGTTATTATTTGCCTGTATGGTGCTTAGCTGGGATTGAAATTGTGCTAAGAGGAGCTTACATCGTCCTTGGTTGTCGGTTTCAGTCTGCTCGCAGAGTTCCTTCAGGCGTTTGTGGTTGTTTCGCAGGTTTTGCATATCCTTCCAATATTCGGTCATAATGTAATGTGCTATGATGTTCCAAGTGTCCGTTACCATTGAGACCTTACCGATATCCTCAAAATAGACCGGCGCCTCCTTGGTAAATGGTCTGATCACGATAGTCTCGTTGATTGGCTGAGTTGTTGTTTTGATGCTTGGTACGCATAATATTACTAGCATTAATGCGATTTTCGCGATCTTTGGCGTTCGTATTGTTGGTGGTGATCGTGTCCTTTTGGATTGAACGTGCTTCGTTTGTACTGTGGTATTTTGAGACGGTTGGGAGTCTTTACTCTCGTGGAATTTCTTCAGGTCACTGCAGCGAAAATGAAGGGCTGGGCTTGTCAACCAGTTAGAATTTATGGGGAGAATTCGATGTTTGCTTCGTTTTTTGACCGTTTTAGTGAGTTTCACCAGCGACGTACGTCCATCGTTCTGGCTAGCAGTAACAGTTAATGAGATTTCAGACGATTTTAAATGATTATTGGTTACATTTGATGTGCTTGAATCCTTCAAATCTGATAACTCTTTTGATGTACAATCGATCCTGTCTTCCTTTGAGCCTTCAGGGGGATTTATGACCAAATCCCTTTGTGGCTTCTCAACGTCCTCCTTCAAATCTGATGGTATTGTGACTGTGTAGTCGATCCTATTTTCAATTGAGCCTTCAGGGAATTTTTTCGTCAGGTCTTCTTCAGTTGTGTCAACTGGCAAAGGACATAAGCTATGAACTGCTCTTTTGAGTACCCCTCATCTGGTTTTGACATCAACTACTCTAGTTAGTTCATCTGATCCTTCATAAAGTTTGATGATCCTGCCAATGGCCCATTTGAGAGGGGGTACGTTGTCTTCTTTTAAGAGGACTAATGTCCCCAAAGAAATTTTTGTTGTCGACGTCTTCCACTTGCTTCTGGTCTGTAACTCTCGTAGGTATTCTTTAGACCAACGTTTCCAAAATTCCGATTGGCAGGCTTGGACTAGCTTCCATCCTTGTAGTAGCTTGATGTTGGTTTCTGAAGAGCTTGGAATTGGCAATGCGTTGAGTGGTTCCCCAATCAAAAAATGACCCGGTGTTAGCGCTTGCAGATCGTTTGGATTATTAGAGAGAGGAGTAAGTGGCCTAGAATTCAGAACCGCTTCGATCTCTGTTATTACTGTGTGCAGTTCTTCATATGTAAGTGAAGCTCCAGCAATCACTCTTTTGATATGGTACTTTTCAGGTTTTACAGCGGCTTCCCAGAGTCCCGCGAAATGAGGTGATCTGGGAGGGATGAAAAGCCATTCTATTTGTTCTTCTGAGCAGTACTGTTGAAGCTCATTTTGATTTTGTTTATTTAGAAATAATTCTTGTACCTCCCCAAGTTCGTTTTTGGCTCCTACAAAGTTTGTGGCATTGTCACAATATATCTTCGTCGGACAGCCTCTCCGAGCAAGGAATCGTTTTAGAGCACCAATGAATGCGTCCTTTGTGAGATCTGACACAAGTTCCAGATGAACAGCTTTTGTACAGAAACAAATAAAAACGGCAATGTATGCCTTTGTGGGCCTTTTTCCTCTAATACAGTAGTGAATTTGAATTGGGCCACAGAAATCAACTCCAACGTTGGAAAATGGACGAGTTGCTTGAACTCTTTCTCGTGGGAGGTTCCCCATAATTTGGGAGTACAATCTTGGCCTGGCTCTGGAACACCGCATACATTTATGAACAATCTTTTGTGCCAAAGTTCTTCCACGTAATGGCCAAAATTCTTGCCGAAGTATTCGAAGCAGCGCTTGAGGACCGGCATGAAGATTCCTTTCATGAACATGTTGAATCAATAGATGCACAATCTCGTTTGAATGTGGCAGTAAGAGTTGATGTTTTGCTTCATATATTGAGTCAGATAGCTCGATTCGTCCTCCTACTTGAAGTAATCCTTTGCTGTCCACAAAAGGCTTGAGCGAACTGAGAGAATGTCCGGTTGGCAACATCGGATGTTTTGCCAAATGTTTTATTTCATCCATAAAGGCGATATGTTGGATTTCATGGACAATATAGTGTAAAGCGTTGTGGAGCTCCGCGGGAGTTAGTGGTCCAATTAAGGTGTCATCTTTTGATTTCAGATTGTGCTTGAAGCGATGAATGTAGGCAGCTGTACGCTGAAGAAATCTGAATGAGTTACGATGGTTGATGCCGCTTATAATTGGTGAATGTGGTTGTACTGAAATCAAAGCCATGGGTTTCCGTTTTTCGTCTGTTTCCAAGTATTTGACTGGGGGCTTTGGCCATTCGTTGTTTGAGAGCTCCAAAAATGTTGGTCCTCTAAACCAAATGCTACAGTTGACAAAATCACCGGGGGTGGCACCTCTAGAGAGAATGTCTGCAGGGTTTTCCTTCGTCGGAACGTACCTCCATTGACTTAGTTTGGTATTTTCCTGGATGAACGCCACTCGATGAGCCACGAACCGTTTTAACATTGATGACGATCCTCTTATCCATGACAGCACTATGGTTGAGTCGGTCAAATAAAAAAACGTTTTTGACTGGTGCACACAAAGCCTTCTGCACTTTGCCCACAAGTTTTACCATCAGATGAGCAGCACAAAGTTCTAATCTAGGAATTGTTGTTTGTTTCAGTGGAGCTACTCTTGACCGAGCACACAGAAGATTCGTTACATACTCTCTATTTGAGTTAGTTGAGCGTATATAAACTGCTGTTCCAAATGCACTTTCACTTGCATCTGAAAACGCATGTAGTTCGATATTGGAGGTATCGCCTGACATTGCACGTCGTGGAATAATGAGTGAATTTAATACTTGCAGCTCTTCACGGAAATTACACCACCTTGTTGATAACGACTCCGGAATGGGATTATCCCAATCAAGTTTGAGCTGCCACAACTCTTGGATGAAGATTTTTCCCTTTGAAACGATAGGGTTGACGAGACCTAAAGGGTCATAGATGCGCATAAGATCACTAAAGACGCTACGTTTTGTGACTTTATCCACTGCTGGGAGATCTACCTGGATGCCATAAGTGTCGGTATGGGGATGCCAAATTATACCAAGTGATCTAGTGTAGTAGTCATCTTTTTTATTTGACGTGGTCATAGTTTCCAAATCTGCTTTTGGGATATGCTGAAGTAGTTTAGGATGGTTAGCACACCATTTGCGCAACGAAAATCCTCATTCGAGAAGCATGGTCCTCAGCTCGGATTGAATGCGCACGGCTTCCTTTAAATTGTTAGATCCAGATAAAATGTCATCAACGTAGAAATCCTTTAAAGCAACACTAGCTCCCAATGGATAATCTCTCTGCTTTGTTTCAGCCAAATACTGTAGCGTTTTGGTAGCTAAATACGGTGCACAAGCGGTACCGTAGGTTACTGTTCGTAATCTGTAATACTTGATTGCTTCGGTGGGATTATCTCTCCATAATACCAACTGGAAGTTTCTGTCTTCATCAGCGACTAAAATTTGCCGATACATTTTTTCTATGTCTGCCGAAAAAACATATCGGTGAATCCTGAAGCGAATGAGTATTTCAAATAATTCATCTTGAACCACTGGTCCCACAAGAAGCAAATTGTTAAGGGATACATTGCTTGACGTTTTACACGAGCCGTCGAAAACGACACGTTACTTTGTCGTTGTGCTAGTAGGTTTCAGCACACAATGGTGGGGCAGAAAGTAATGTACCTTTGGAATCCTGGCTGGATCAATTTGTTCCATGTGCTTTAGTGCAATCAACTCGTCCATGAAGTCTTGATATTGACGCTTAAGCTCGGGATGACGTTCCAAACGGCGCTCTTGGCTTAATAATCGTCTTGTTGCGACTTGTTTCGATTCCCCAAGAGAATCAGGTGAGTCAGAAAATGGAAGTTTGACTTCAAATTTTCCCTCTGAGCCTTTTCGAATAGTCTTCAGAAAGTGCTCTTCACATTTCCTCTCTGCGTCTGACATTGCCGACGTTTTGGTTTCGACTTCTTCCAACTCCCAAAAGCGTCTCAATTGTTCTTCAATGGAGCTGGAGGCAATATTACAAACAGTTGAGAGTGGGAGCTGTGTTGTTTTCAATTTTCCTAAAACGATCCAACCGAGAACAGAATTCCGTAGCGTAGGGAGATCAGCGGAAAGTTTTATCTTCTCTGAAGACATCAAGTCGGCATAAATCTCGGCACCTATTAAAATGTCAATCCTTTTGGAAGTATTAAAGTCGGGATCGGCTAGATGTATGTTTGCTGGGATGGGCCATGAATTCGTACTGCAAATCTGGTCCAGTTGGTATGAAGTTATTTCTGGCAATATTATAAATTCAAGTGTAGTAGAGAAGTTGCTGACTTGGGATTGGATAGTAAGACTCATTCTCCCTTTACTGTGCAGTTTTGAACTTCCTATTCCACAGACATCAATAGGTTTATCAACTCGTCGAAATCCAAGTTGTTTAAAAAGGCGCTCAGAGATAAAATTCAGCTGCGATCCTGAGTCTAGAATTGCTCTGCAAATAACGAATTGCCCGTACTTGTCCTTGATTTTAATGGATGTAGTGCCAAGGAATACATAGTGTTGCACTTTTTGTTGGCTTGAGGCTGAATGACTCATGCTGATTTCGTTTGCTATGGTAGGTGTCACTGGCTCAGTTTCAAAGTGAATCAATGTATGATGTCGCTTGTTACATTTCATACATGATCCAGAGCTACAATCCTTACGTGTATGCCCTTTCTGAAGACAGTTGATGCAACACTGTAGTCTTTTGACCATGCTGAACCTGTCTTTAATGGTCATTTGCAAAAATTTCTGGCATTGCCGTAGATTCTTGCATTCCTTTTTGCAGAGTTGACACAGTTGTTTCTCCTTTGCGGTTAAAAGAGCGGCGGGTCTTTTGTCACCTTTAGGTTTCATCGCAGAATCCCCTAGACCCTCCAACATCTGGAATCTTGATTCGATGAAAGCCAGTAACGTAGAAAGTGGTTGAACTCTCCGAGGATCAGAAAGTGACTGCTCGAATAGCCGATGGGTTCCTTTGTCCACCCTCTGAAGACACATGTGGACAATTAATGGATCCCAACTGCTTGTATTAATTCCAAGATTCCTGATACCCAGCAGTGTCTCATTCACTGTGTCATGAAGTCGTTTGAGAGAGGCACCAGAGTCTCGAGCAGCCACAGGAACATTTAACATGCTGTTGAGAAACGCAGTTACTATCATCCGTTGATTGTCATAGCGTGCCCTAAGAATTTGCCATGCTGTGGCATAATTTTGCTCGGAAGGTTGAAGATGTTGGATCAATCTACCAGCTTCGCCATCAAGGTTGGCCTTCAAATAGAATATTTTCTGCACACTTGGAAGATTCTGACTGTCCACTAGTTGTGTGAAGAGCTCTGCAAACGAAGGCCACTTGATATAATCGCCATCGAAAGTTGGTATAACAACCTTGGGCAACATTATTGCTGCTGAACCTTGCCTTGCCTCCGTACCTGATGGCTGTATGTTCTGCATATCCAACTCCATAAGCTTAACAACCGTTGCATTGTAGTTGTCTTCCAGCGTGCTGAACCGCGAGGCATCATAGTGTGTGTTTTCAGCAACCAATGCGTGATGATTGCTTGCTATTGATGTCCAATAACCACGCATACTCGAGAGATGCTGTTGGTAGAATTCGTGAGAGCGGGCAGGAAGATCCTTCAAATCCTTTGAGACAGTAGCCATCACACTTTCCAGTGATGATATTAAAGACTCCTGAATGATGAGCCTTTTACGGACCTCTTGTGAATCTCCTCCGGGGGGCGAAGATGTGGTTGAATCATGGCCAACAGCGGAACTGTTGACTACCTTTGCTTCTTCAAGACCATCCTCTAGCTCACCTTTGAGTTCCTCATACACGTCTCGGACTTGGCCAATGAAATCTTCTTCAAAATATTGATGATCTGCTTGCCTTGAACGAAAACTTTGCAATTCTGCATCTCGCTTGACGAATTTCTCCCACTCCGTGTTTAATTTGTTGATTCGATTCTTGAAGTATCGCACAGTCTTCCTTGATTTCGAATCCTTGTAGAAATTCACCAGCATCCGTTCAAGAATTTTTCCAGCAGACGATTGGTCCAACAGCAGCTTCTCCATATCTGAATGATCAAAAGTTTAGTCTGGGGTCACCAAAAAATGTTACCTTCCTAATAAGAAGAACTGCTTCTTCTGATAACAACTTTAATAATAATTAAATGACAATTTTCATGATCTTTAAGTACAATATTTTTGCTTTACAAAGCAAATTATTTGTCATATATTTCTTATGAACTTTTACTGCACGCGCTATGTGGTCAGCAAAAATGATCCGCGAATTTCGGTAATTGATTTGCGCGTGTAAAGAAAATATGCAAAAACAGGAAATCAATGTTCCAATTACATTTAGAGTCATTCTATGAGATAGGTAAAAAATGAATTTACGATAGCGCGTGCAGGAACAATTGCAGACATAGGATTTGAATATCATCGGAATGATTTTAATGTAAGGAACAATATTTGATGACAAAAGTTGATTGTTTGAACAAGAGGTGTTCGTGGTATGCGCGATAATCTGCGGGCATCAACCTCATTTCCTCAAATCAAAGTTTCATACTGCCTGTGTTTTCGTTGATTCTACTTTCCGACATAGACTCTCAATGAATTTCGATGCAGTATATAATTCGACTAACTTAAATTTGAGCCTGAGTGCTGCCGAAATTTCCAGGTAAACGATTGTGGGTGTGGATGTAAATGTGAGACTGTCGTCAAACCCGACATTCCTATCAGGTGTGCAGCCACTGAGCTTTCGGCAAGGGACACAAGCTTGACGATCCCACTGAAAACATCTTCCCACTCACACAGATCCAGCAGAGATGCATACGTGCCACCAAATAGGAACGAGCCGAGTAATGAAGCCAGAGATGCTGCTGAGGCAGCAATGGCACGCATACCGAAGGAAGACACTCGCGAATTTAACAATTCATTAGTGGCAAGCACAGAACGAGTAAAGCGCGAACTCTAAGCGTAAGGTAAATCAAAAGTGGCAGCAACAAGAAAACGAAAGTGCTAAGGAGGAGATGAAAGGAGTACTTCAAGCTCTAGAAGAATTGACTGTTAACTATGATCAGAAATCGAGACCAAAAACAAATAAATTGATACTATCAACGAGTAGTGTCAACAGAAGCAGCCCACATTGAACGTTACATTGGAGATGCAACAGTTGAAAGATATGTCAGCGCATCATAAGAAACGAATTGATGGAATGCTCCCAAATCTTTAGCGTGATCTGTCGGAAATTAGACAAGCCTTATGCACGGATAGTATCAGTGAGATGGAAATGAATACACTTGATCCAGGTGGTAAGGTTGAAGAGCAATTCACTGCGGCTAAATCGGAAGCTAAAAATATCACACAAGTTGTCAGAAGCTGGAGCCATTACAAACAGATCCAAATAAAAAGGTTTCTGAATATGAAAAAAACTTAAGCAAATGCTAACATGAAGCCAGAATAAATTCATTGTAGGAATCAATGAAAGAGTCCGAGAGCAAGAAGCGAACTCTTGAAGAACAAATCGATGGTCTTCGCGAAGAATGTGCGAAACTGAAAACAGGTGAGCATGTTTCGACAATTAATGCTGAAGCGTTACGCGCAATGTTCACTACTAAATAGCTGAACTTTGTGACCCCCACACAAAGCAATTGGCAGAGCTTCGTGATGAGGAATTCTCAGCCAAACAAGAGGCTATGAATGAGCTTAAAAATATCAACCAAAAACTCACTTTGGCACACAACTAAATGAGCGCCGATTACGAAAAGCTCAAACAAGAGAAAGCTGATAAACCCACTCAACTACACAAAAGAAACACGGATATACCTATCGACATCATGCCAAAGCGTATCATTCACTTATTTGCACCAAATTCACTTTATTCCACCACACAAATCTAAATGAAGAAAATCACGACATTCCCGAGGAGAGATTTGACGACCAAAATTAGTTAAAACTGGTGGATAAATATACACAGACGATACTCCACGCATTGGCACGGCGATTCAACTACCAGCGGGGACGAAAAAAACTAAAAAATATTAGCGCCGGCTCAAGTGAAAAGGGCAAAAGTGAGGATTATTGCCAAATCCTTACCTCGCGTCGTGATATATATAAAGATTACTGACAGTTCGAACTGTCAGTCAAGTGCATTATTTAAGATTATTTAAGCCCGGGAAGATTGGCGCGCTTTCTTTTCTTTTGTGAGTTTTCGTGAAACCGGCGGAGGTATAACAGAACGTTTATCAGTGACAAAATTTTTGACGAGGGATTGGAGACGGACCCTGGATTTCGGAACATTCAATTGGAGACGAACCTTGGATACCAAAACATTAAGTGGGGCAAGAAAACTGTGCGGTGGCGATGATCACGAAAACCGATGATCACGAACCTCTTACTAAAGAAGGGAATAAATGTAAGTGGTGTTGCGAATGGTTTGACATAATGTATTTGTATTTGCACGCAGCGCAACCACAATTATACTATTTTTACTATCAGTCGGGTTCAGATGAGAGCTCTGCTCGAGCTGGCAAAGCAAAGCGTGACCATCGCACAGCTATTTGTATCAAGTCATATCTGATTTACAATAAACAGCTTAATTAACAAAGCTCTCAGTATTTATTTCTCCTATACCTGGTATTAGTGAAAAGTGGCTTTAATTTTATCTTACAATGGTCGAATTTATAATAAAGTATAAAGTATTACTCAAGTTGAGTAAAGATAATTGTAGATTTTTCTTTCCTCGCTACCATTCGACATAAAAACATTCCTTTTCAACTGTGTAAGGTGTGGCTCGGGTATTCTTTTCTCGGGACGTTGACCAGGCAGAAAGACCTGGAAAAATTAAGTGAAGTGGTAGTGTTCGGTAGGTGTAGTGAAAGTTAGTGTCTTTCTAGGTACTTTCGGTTGCCCTGCTGTGGGAAACTACACTTTAACTCGTTCTGCGTGGCAGAGTTTCTTTTTGAAGATGATCTTCACGGATGAGTGGCGGCGAGCCCCAAAACATGTACAAGTATTAAGTTTGCTCCGGACGGTCATCTTCTCGTTCGGACGACCCCTTGAGAGGCTCAAAGAATCGAAGAATTAGTGCCCACGCCCATCTTCGGGCGAGTTAGTTTAACGGTGGAGAAGCTAGGGAATCAGGAATAAGTTCCTTTTATTTTTTAGAGCTGCCCAAAAAAATTTGCCACAAGGTTCCATTTGTAGACCAATTCTAGCATCACCGCAACTTTATTATCTGAAGTGAGCTCTCCCGCCTCGGTATAGAAGTTTTGTCGCAGCCTATCCCTTTTTGTGCACGCAAAAACTGTGTGGCAGGTATCGTCTTCCTCCCCTGGGTAAAGCCGACAATCAGGGAACCGTGACATACAAATCTTGTGCAAGTAAGACTGAAAACACCCTTGCATACTCAAAAGCTTGGTCAGATAGAAGTCAATCTCACCACGCCTTCGATTCAGCCACGGTCTCACACCTGGAATGAGTAGCACAGTCCACTTTTCCTTTGCAATCCACCTAATATTACTGCCAATCGTTGAGTGAGCGCATTCTCTCCTCATGGACAACCGTCTCCCTCGCGTCCTTGCTTTGACACAGGTAAGCAGCGCGGCATTCTCTAGCAAGGAGGGTATTACTGATGTCATGCTCAAGCCTGATAATGGATTACAGTGGTATTGTGTGTCTTGTAGGCTTTATACCTTGTCTGCCTTCGTGTCGCGTCTTTTTTTGACTGGTCAGACTATTAAATTGTTATCTAAGGAGCTAAATGTACTGCAAGCTAAATGCTACTCAGCATGTATCGTTGCTCAATTTTCTGAAATATTGGATTTGACATCTGCTGAAATGAGTGTAGCATCTCCTCGTATGCTTCAGCCTTTATCGCCAGTCCCCAATGATTCTGGAGGTGTGACGTCTACTGCACTAGATCCATTACCTGCCATGATGACTAGAACCAAATCGCAGGCTAGGATACCACCACTAAACACTGAACTCTCTCCGAATTGGAATTGCGTTTCTCGCCATCACTAGGTTGTTCGTCTGCGTACCAACACGCTGTTGATAAAAATTATTTGCAACCATCCATCATGCCAGTTGCTGGTTCTTCTAATGCTGGTGAAATTTAGCCTCAGGATCTGCTAGGTAACTTGCCGAGCCTACACTCCAATGACCCTAGATTTCAACATCTGCAGCCTCCCGAAGTTGTAACTCCACTACTTTGGTTTTTTATTTCGCATCTCGTATATCATACGACATGTGAACAAGTTCAAAATTATATTCTAAATAAAGTTAGAAAATCACCACTGTTTCTTACATACAGTAAGCTCATGGATAGTAAGCATTATCTTGCCTCCTTTAAAAACGATATTGATGCTGATTTCAAAGTAATCCTCTCTCTGGACTCTGTCAAAGAATTTGTGCCTGTTGGTCAAAGAATTTGTGCCTGTTGCAAGAAAAAATAGTCGGTCCTTCAAGAAACTTGCAGTCATCGTATAACCTTGGACTGTGAATACTGTCATGGAAAAGTTCCTTCTAAACCTCAACACTTGCCTCTGCTATAAGTTAACAACTTGTTTGAAAAATTATGGAATCACCCGAGCCAAGTTACTGTTGAAAGTTTTGCAATTAGAAATATGATGTAATCAATGATAACACCAATGGCAAACATAGCATGTAAGTTAGGACGATAGCAGACATTTACACAACCACAACGACAGCAGCAAAAACTCTTCGCGGCAGAGACGGCAATTAGTTCACCACATGAGATCGACCTCTGATCAGCGTACAGGCACAAAAACAAGTGACTTGCAATTAGATCGACTGAATTGTGGAAGTGGCTGGAGAGTATCGACTCCAAAACGAAACTTCGTTTTGGGCTGTATCCCATGAAGATAATTTTTTCCTATACCAAGTGAAATTAATGTTGATTGGAACAGCGACAATACTATTTGCACCGAAAAATATAGAAGCCTACCCAGCTGGTATTGGCAAAGTTAGGTACAGTGCGGACGTCACCGACACGTAGAAGGAGTCTTAGCTTTCACGTCCATATCGCTGGAAGATACAACTTAAACTTGATGTCGAACACACTTTTTTCCCTACCCATGGTGCAACAGGCTAGCCTGGGAAATTAGCCCGTATAATTAGAGAACCATAATGTATGAGTCATTACCTCGAATAATCGAGCCGTGTATAGCAGCCTTCAACAGTAGCCCCAACTAACGCATCAAAGAATCCTGAGCGGATTGTAATACCAGAGCAGTTGGGATGGTCGAATGCGCCTCAATATAGACCATATCGACGCTGGACTAGCTTCGAATACATCAAACCAGCCATCAATATCATCAACTCAGAGCTGCCGACAATGAAAGACCTACACAAAAGGTATAGTCTCTCAAAAAATGCAAGCGGAATTCAATTTCAACTCCTGGATGGAATAACCATAAACAAACGGAAGACACTTGACGTTTCGATCAGGCACGGCTACCAACATTGAAAATAAAACAATTAAGTAACAATACAGCGAAAAGGCTTGCAGCAAAGAAGGTTGGGGCCACAGATAGCTGGAAATCCGAAAGATCAATGGTTGCGCTAGAATCCACAATTCCAAGAAGTTGCGGCCAACTTCACTGAAGGGTTTTTAACGGGGCTAAAATCCCACCCAAGGCGAGGTCGGACCTGATAATGAACGAGGAGCTCTCTTCTGGTTTAGAACCCGAATGGTAAGGACGTATCAATAAACAAGAAAAAAAATCGATTGGAATCATACTCGAGTTGGCAGCACAGGGAAGAAACGTGGCTGAGTTTCCGAATTTATTTCGCTAGAAATTCACAAAAAAAACATTGTTTCGACAAGTACACGGTTCCGGTGATTTGTTTAGGGATGCACGCTGCTAGCGGGGGTCAACCATATGGGACAGACAGTGATAGCAGAAAGTTTACCGGGGGCCCCTGGCGTCGAGAGGTTAGGTAAATATATTGGTAGAGCTAAGAAATACTTTCACTAGATATTGATTTATATGAATATTATCATTTATTATCATTAATTGTAACGTAAAGTGAATCGTGTGTTCTTGTATTTATTTCTCCAATGAAGAACGTGCTAAAAGCAAATTGTGAGGCTAAGTGTTATAGTACACCCATCTTCCATAAAACTATAATAAATTTTCCCACATTTTTACAGACAAATTTCTACTGAATTTCTTCTGCACATTTTACTCATATTGCAGCATTTCATTCCCATTTCCTCCACGCGCATTTTTTCTGAATGTAATTTAATGCATATGCTAGAGGTCATATGCACTTTTCTAGTTTTCGCAATTGCAACAATTTCGTGAGAACAAATTGTTGCAACGCGAACAAAATTAATGTATAAAACCGCGAAAGCAATCGCGCGCCGCGAAGAAGTTTTCCATTCTTGATACGCGAAGGTACGGCCAAGCCTCCCTTAGCCATTTCGCCCAACGTGAGGTTGCGTTGGGGTACCTTAATTGCACTTTACGTACACGGAAAGTTCAATTGTACGGTAGTTTCTTTCAATAAAGTTTGTGGAAATTAAACAAGTGTTTTTTTTTCATAATCGTAACCGCGGTTTATTTTAATGGCGCAGTCGGTAGGATCCGCTAAATAGAAAGGATTCTATTTGGTTTTTTTAAAAAAACCTTAAAGCGGATTGACGTCGCGTTCGCGAAAAGTGATTAAATTAAATCCCCAAGAGGAGGAAATTATTTAATTCAACGCCGACGCGAATAAATCGCATGTTTTTAAGTAAAAACAGCGCCGCGGTATACAAAATTTAGCAAAGGTGCTACAAGTGTGACACTGCAGTGTGAACGAGTAGTGAACTCAAAGAAGAATTAAAACAAATATGCAGTGAATTATTTAAAATTTGCGAAAACATAAAACGTTCAAAAGTAAAGTGAATTAAAACGAAGTTAAATTGCAAAGAGTGACATCAACGCGAAGAAAAAGGATGAGAGAGAATTTAAAAGAGTGTTATAAATTCTAATAGAAAATATCCTAACTAAAATAAATAATATTGTACATCAAAATAAAAGCAACATAACTTATTAAAATCAGCGCAAGTGAAGTGAAAATTTTAAACTGAAAAATTAATTAAATAAAGCCACAAATCTGAAGAGTGAAATTGCAGTGAAATTTTTTCCTTACCAAGGATACATAAAAATTAAACTTAAAAATTAACCGATTAAAAAACAGTGATAAAACATAGTGGATTCAACCCCTCAAAACATAAGGACAAAGTGAAGGAGCAATCGTAACTTTATATTACCAGTCCGCAAGGAAAACAAGCAGCAAGTACCTCGAGAAATATTGCCTTTTCGTTTAAAATTTTAAATTTCCATATATATATTAATATATTGTACATATTTTTCTTATCTTACTTATATATATATATATATATATATATATATATATATATATATATATATATATATATATATATATATATATATATATATATTTTTTTTTTTTTTTTTTCCATACCATTTTTATAGATACATATTTTATAGACACACATATTTTAAATAATCCTCATTTATATGATTTAACAAACATATTTTTGTGCGGATTCCATAAATTAATTAAATATTTTTGTAAGGGTGGTTCGGATCCCATAGATTTGAACACATAAATCATTTAAAAAAAAAAAAAATGGCACACGCCGAAGCAGCCCCTTCCATTCAAATTAACCCCCTAAAATACTTGCATAGCCTTCCTGAATTCGACGGCAGACCCGAAAATCTGCAAAACTTTATTAATCTCGTAGATAGGATACATCCTGTCCTATCAACCTTTAATGAAGCATCCGAGCTTCTATTTGGGGACGTCATTAAAAGTAAATTAAAAGGCAAAGCAAAAGAAACAATTGAAATCAATTGCCACGCTGTCCTGTGGCAAGACATTAAAGAAGTCCTCCTGAATAATTTCGGAGATCGTCTTAACACAGACGAGCTCTATGATATTCTTCGGGGTGTTACCTTTAAAACAAATACCCTGGAATTCTACAACGAAATAAAAAGCAAGCTAAGGAGACTTAACAACAAAACCTTAATAGTCCTGGGCGCAGGCAATGCAACAAATGAATGTGCCCGCAATAACAAAAGAACAGCCCTCAATATATTTAAAAATAAAATCCCCGAACCTATGAAAACAATCTTATGTTGTAGAAACCCCGATACCCTAGAAGCTGCCATGAATATTTTATTTTCAGCGGGATACGCATATTACGGCTCAAACGGACAAATCTACCAACCAAACAAAAACCAGACAAATGGACAGAACACAAACAAACAACAGAAAAATGACAACTTAAATCGTAACAATAATAACAGTAATACAAATACCAATAGATCACAAAATAATAACAATAATTATCAGAATAGTAATAATAATAATAATTCTAGAAATAATAACTCCGGTAATGATAATAGGTTTAGCAATAGCAATAGTAATAGATTTAACAACAACCAGATTTTCAATAATAGGTTTAACAACAATAATAATAATAACCAACAAAACACACGGCGGACACGACAAAACGACTCAAACTACAGGCCCTCTCAAAACAACATACAAGATCCTTACAATCCATTTGGTAATCCACGGTATCTAGAAAGACAACCAACTCCCGAGCCCATGGATATTAATACAAACGAGGCAGTGGAAAATTTTCCGCTGCAGGCCTCGGACGAAAACTGCCTTATATAACTCTTAAGACTAAATCAAGGCCCTTAAAATTTATTATAGATACAGGGGCCACTCATTCGCTCATTAATCCAGGCATTTGTCATCCTAAATGGAAAGTAAATACACCCTGCATAAATCTAAAAACCCTGTAACGTACTATCGGCATCCACGAAAAAGTTAAAATCCCCCTTTTTGAAGAATTGGGTGATAAAACCCAAAAAATTGAATTGCTTGTTTGTAAATTCCACGACCTATACGATGGAATCCTAGGTAACAATGTGTTGCGACAACTCAACGCAACGATTGATTATAAAAGCAAGATGCTATACTCTGGTGACAAAAAGGTCCCGATTCTCTTCGAAACCAAAGAAGAGGATCAATATTGCCTTTTCAGCAAAGCTGGACTCTACAGAGTATCCGTGCCCGTTCATCAAGAGAATGGATTGGTACACTTTCCCGGTAGGTCCTCCAAAGATGCAAGGATCCATATCGAGGAAGGCGTGTACGACGTAGAGGACTTTAGAATGCCCGCTTTAGTAAAGGTACTAAGCGACGGCCCTACAAAGGTGAAATTCTTCCCACAAGAAACCACACCTATCACTATTGAAAACTTTAACATAATCGAAAATACACCAAAACAGTCTTCTTTCATTCTAAACCAGATGAGAATGGACCATCTCAATAAAGAAGAAAGACAAAAACTGGTTTTGACAATAAAGTCGTTTTCTGATATTTTCTATAACGAAAACTCAGACTTAACATTCACTAACTTTATCAAGCACGAAATTCGTACCGAAAATAACATGCCAATAGTTGCAAAAACCTATCGGTATCCGTACATTCATAAGGATGAAGTACGAAGGCAGATAGAAGAAATGCTTGAAAAGAAAATTATAAGGCCTAGCAAATCTCCCTACTCAGCACCAGTCTGGATTGTACCTAAAAAGATGGATGCAAGTGGGAAACAAAAATGGAGGCTTGTCATCGACTTTCGAAAACTTAACGAAGTTACGATCGATGATAAGTACCCTATTCCGAATATTGAAGAAATCCTAGAAAAACTGGGAAGAAGCCAGTATTTCACTACGCTAGATTTAGCGAAAGGTTTCTATCAAATAGAGATTGAGGATAAAGATATCCATAAAACGGCCTTTAGCGTTGAAGGTGGGCATTATGAATTCTTGCGGATGCCTTTTGGGTTAAAGACAGCCCCTGCAACCTTCCAACGTCTGATGAACAATATTCTATCCGATTATATAAACAAAATTTGTCTCGTATATTTGGACGATGTAATTATCTTCTCCACTTCTTTACAGGAGCACATCGATTCATTAACTAAAATTTTCAATAGACTTAGAGAATCCAATCTGAAAGTTCAATTGGATAAGTCCGAATTTTTGAAACGAGAAACCGCTTTCCTAGGACACACAGTTACTAGAGACGGGATAAAACCTAATCCACAGAAAGTGGAATGTGTCCAGAAATTTCCAATCCCCAAGACCCCTAAACAAATCAAACAATTTCTCGGTCTTGCTGGTTACTACAGAAAATTTATTAAAGACTACTCAAAAATTATCAAACCAATGACAAAATATTTGAAAAAAGATGCAAAATTAAATATATCAGATCCTGAATATATTCGTTCCTTCGAAATTATAAAAATCCTTCTAACTAACGAACCAATCCTGGCCTACCCAGATTTTGAAAAAACATTTGTTCTTACTACCGACGCTAGCAAGTATGCACTTGGTGCCGTACTTTCACAAGAAGGACGACCCATCAGTTATGCTAGCTGTACCTTAAACGAACATGAGATAAACTATAGCGTCATAGAAAAAGAACTCCTAGCTATAGTTTGGGCTACCAAGTATTTCCGACCCTATCTTTTTGGACGTAAATTCGTAATTGAGACAGATCACAGACCTTTAACTTGGTTATTTTCTATAAAAGAGCCAAACTCGAAATTGGTTAGATGGAGACTTAAACTTTCAGAATTCGATTACACAATTAAATACAAAGAAGGTGCAAAAAATATAAATGCAGATACTCTTTCCAGAATTCCTTTACCAGAAGTAAATCTTGCAGAAAATCTTTCAAATATCCCCACAACTACCTCTTGTATCAATATCTTTAAAAATCAAATAATAATAAAAAAATCAAATTCAGGCTCTTTAAGAATTAAAAAAGAAAAAGTTTTGGATAAAAACCGAACTATAATAAACGCGAAACAATTAGACGAACAAGACGCTATTACGCTGCTTAAAAATCACTTCAATCCAAACGGATTAAATGCAATTCTTATAGAAAATGAAGAGTTTTTTCAGATTATATACTCCGCTTTCTCCAACAATTTCATAACAAACGGCAAATTCAAAATTCTTAGATGCAATGTCCTTCTAGAAGACATAACAAACGAAGAAGACTTAGCTAAAATTATTGATAGCCCAGTCATATTAGGGCTTTCACCTCGGAATGAAAGATAATAAGCTGCAAATTGGTATGAACCTTTGTTTTGTCATTCTAAATGTTGTCTCAAAAGTCACAATCGTTATCGTGTCCGCGTCTCAAGATATTCAAGGTCAAAGGTCACAAAAATCGGTTTTTCGCGAATATCTGGCTTCCTATCGGTTAAATGAGATTTGCATTTATTATAAAAGTTGTAGGCTATAAAATTCCCTACAACTTTTGTTTAAACTTTTTTTTCATACGACCAACCGTTTTGAAGGTAGAGCGCGAAGAGTGCACATCGTACAGTCATATACGGCCTAATGCAAGGTCAAGCGTGAGTTATGGTTATCAGTACGTTATAAAGTCAATTATTTACTTGGAAATTATAATTATTAAACAATGCCTATTATTTATGTACTAACTATTAATTATTTTTATTTAATTAAAGTAAGTAACTTGATTATTTATATATAATTTTTCATATTTAACTATTTAAGTATAAAATATTATTAATTCTGGATTATATATTTTAGTTTTATTTTAAGTTAAAATGATAGTAAGAGTATATATTTTACACATATTTTTATTTATTATTAAATACGGCATAATATACATTTATCAAAATGTGAGTTCAAATATCAAAAGTATCTTTGTTGATTTTAATTGTAATGAAATTGGAAATGGAAGCTAATTATCTTCTTCTTGTTCGTCGTCTTCTTCTTCTTGTCGCTCAAAAATGTTCGATTCATTGTCATCATCCTCATTATCTGTCATGTTCATCTCCAAACCTTCCAGAATATCGGGATCATATGTATTTTCTTCATCGGGATTACTTGGATACAGTGAAGCGTTGAGGCAAGCTTGTCCGTTGCACTGGCCGCAAGCTAAAGAACATTGTAGCCCTGATTTTCTGCATCCACAGCGGGAACCACAACCATTTTTGCAATTGCAAAATATTACGTTTAGTAGTTCGGCTGGTGCTGGAGGTAATAACGTTCATATGGGCTCCAGGATTTCATTTTCAAGCATCCAGCCCCATTCTTTAGGTTTATACTTAAATAGTTAAATATGAATAATTATATATAAATAATCAAGTTACTTACTTTAATTAAATATAAATAATTTATAGTTAGTACATAAATAATAGGCATTGTTTAATAATTATAATTTCCAAGTAAATAATTGACTTTATAACGTACTGATAACCATAACTCACGCTTGACCTTGCATTAGGCCGTATATGACTGTACGATGTGCACTCTTCGCGCTCTACCTTCAAAACGGTTGGTCGTATGAAAAAAAAGTTTAAACAAAAGTTGTAGGGAATTTTATAGCCTACAACTTTTATAATAAATGCAAATCTCATTTAACCGATAGGAAGCCAGATATTCGCGAAAAACCGATTTTTGTGACCTTTGACCTTGAATATCTTGAGACGCGGACACGATAACGATTGTGACTTTTGAGACAACATATAGAATGACAAAACAAAGGTTCATACCAATTTGCAGCTTATTATCTTTCATTCCGAGGTTGACCCCTTTTTTTACCTAATATGACTGGGCTATGAGGAAGAACATTTGAGAAACAATCATCGTGGAATCGAGGAAGTTTCAAAGGAATTAAAACTGAAATACTATTGTCCTGAACTCGTAGACAGAGTAACAAGCTTCATCAATAATTGTGAAGTTTGTAACTGCGAGAAATACGTTAGAAATCCTCCGAAACCATCATTCAAAATCACTGAAACTCCACAAAAACCTGGAGAGATAATTCATGTTGACGTGTTTTATACTCTCGAAAAGTTATTGTTTTTAACAATAATAGATAAATTCTCAAAACACGCTTGTGCAATAAAGATTCTCGGAAGAACATGGAACGAGTTCAGAAGAGGACTAGCGTACTACTTTAGCCAGTTTGGCACACCCAAAAAAATTAATTGTCGATAATGAACTAGGGTTTAAAGCAATCCCTCTGAGAGATTTCCTATCAAACGAAAATGTGGAAATCCACTACACTTCCAACAGTAATCATACATCTAACGCAGACATAGAAAGGCTGCATAATACAATAAATGAACACATCCGACTCCTTAAACATGACGAACTTAATAACCAAAGTTCAGTC
The DNA here is from genome assembly GCA_963969285.1 of Odontomyia ornata. NCBI lineage: Eukaryota > Metazoa > Arthropoda > Insecta > Diptera > Stratiomyidae > Odontomyia > Odontomyia ornata. The sequence goes on along the minus strand of OZ017738.1, from coordinate 412,690,340 downwards.
GAGGAAAAGATTCTTAAAATCATATCCTTTTATAATAATACCATACATTCCACTACAAACAAAAAGCCAATAGACTTTGTCAATGGTCAAATTCACCAAAACGATTATAACTCTATATATGAAACTATCCTACAAAAGAAACAGAAGACCATAACTAAACTCAACAAAAATAGATCAGATGAGGAAATCGAACCTGGACCAAACTTTATAAAAGAAATTAGAGGAGGTAAAAACCATTCTAAATTTAGGAAAATTAATACTGAGAAAATAGACGAAGACCATATACTCGACCTGGATAACCAAAATAAATATTACCGTACCCATATAAAAAGTAAAAAGAAACATCAAGATCTGAACAATCCAACAATTAAATCCAAACCTAAAAAGAAAAGGAAAAATCGTCCTTCTACTTCTCAACCTCCTACCAATACCTAAAATGAATATTTCTTTCAGGACCATGACACCACTGTTGATGATTATCACCCTATGGACAATGACCAATGCACAGACAATAGACATTCAGGACCTCAACATAAACAATGGCTACATTCCAATCAAAATAGGCGACGTCAAGCTAATCGAGTACTACACAAATATATTACATATCATCAATACAACCGAATATGAACATACATTACGACTTATTCAACAAAATATCAACACCCTTTCAGCTTCCACATCCGAATCAAAAATAATATTAGAAACTATAAATAAAAATTTTGAGCTCCTAGAATCTAAAATTAACTATTTAATACCTCATCAAAGACAAAGACGCGGACTGATAAATATATTGGGAAAAGGACTAAAATACGTCGCAGGGACAATGGACGATGACGATAGGACCGACATCGAAGACACAATTAAAGGAATCTCAGGAAACGAAAAGAATCTCGCTGACAAAATTGATAAAACATTGATAACTAATAAAATTCTTTCCTCTCAAATTGAAAACATAACAAAGCATATAAATACCCAGCAAATAACAATAACAAATTATCTGAATAAATTCAAGGACTTGAACCAAAATAAAATAGCAACCCTTAGAGATGAAGTAGACTTCATTCAAAATGTGTATCAAATTGATAACGACATCTCACTCCTAAGGAACCACATAACGGACATAGAACAGACAATCCTTTCAAGCAAACTAGGACTTGTTAACAAAAACATACTTCCAAAAACAGAACTAGACCTTATAGAAGACTTTGAACAGTACTCAAACATAAAAACGGCTGTTTCGTCGAGTGATCGAATAATTTCAATTATTTTGGCAATACCAAAATATTCTCTAGAAACTTTAACCAAAATTTCAATTGAACCGATCCCAACCATCCAAAATAAATCATTGTCATTGGAATTAAATTCAATTTTAGTTGGTCCCAACAATAAAATTTATGATGTTGAAATAAATAAAGGACTTAGAGATAACTTAAAAGAAATTAAAAATCAATGTATTCAAAGCATCATAGAACCAGGAGAAACACATTGTAAGATGCAAATACTTAACCATCAAGAAATAAAACAAATAACACCAGGCATTATTGTTTTCAAAAACTTCTACGGAGACATTGAACATAACTGTAACAGAAATAACGTAACGATCCATGGAACCTTTCTAATAAAATTTAAAAATTGCAAAATTAAAATCTTAAATAAAACATTTTCGAATTACTATCTAAAAGTTTACGATAAAGTAGTTTTACCCAAATTTATTAAATCTGTAAAAGAAAACTTAACATTTCCTGAAATTAAGATAGAAGAATTGTATTTGAAACAAATAAAATCAGAAAATAACATTGATGAAATTATATTAAAAACAAAAAACGATAACATAGTAAGCCTGGGTTCAGATATTGTAATTATAATAATAATAATAATAATTTGTATAATATTGTTAAACGTGTACGTAAATCGCAAGCACCGGAAATTCGTAATTTCGTCGGAGCCTCATTCTAACGGTGGGGGTGTTATAGTACACCCATCTTCCATAAAACTATAATAAATTTTCCCACATTTTTACAGACAAAATTCTACTGAATTTCGTCTGCACATTTTACTCATATTGCAGCATTTCATTCCCATTTCCTCCACGCGCATTTTTTCTGAATGTAATTTAATGCATATGCTAGAGGTCATATGCACTTTTCTAGTTTTCGCAATTGCAACAATTTCGTGAGAACAAATTGTTGCAACGCGAACAAAATTAATGTATAAAACCGCGAAAGCAATCGCGCGCCGCGAAGAAGTTTTCCATTCTTGATACGCGAAGGTACGGCCAAGCCTCCCTTAGCCATTTCGCCCAACGTGAGGCTGCGTTGGGGTACCTTGATTGCACTTTACGTACACGGAAAGTTCAATTGTACGGTAGTTTCTTTCAATAAAGTTTGTGGAAATTAAACAAGTGTTTTTTTTTTCATAATCGTAACCGCGGGTTATTTTAATGCTAAGCTCGGGAGCGTGTGTGAGAATTTTAAGGTGCCTAACTTTTGCGCAAATACTTCGCAGGTGCTGGGGTAGATTAGGCCCCCTTTCGGTCTTGAATTTCAGCTCCCGGTGAATTTCGTTTATCGGCAATTAAGACTTAGGATAGGTAGGCTACGGGATTGTCAGGGAAGTTTGCTGGGTGGTTTTTTCCATCCTATTCTAGGTTGTTACTCATATAAAGGCAGTATTGAGGCAGTGATTATGATAGTTTACCCTGAAAGTAAAAACTCCGGTGTGAGCCAGTTTTAGAGTCGTTTAAGGCATAGAATAAAAAAAAAGAATAATTCCACCAACACAAATAACAAAACACACTTTTTAGACTTTTAACAAAGTTTTATTTAACGATTCGCACGCTTAGAGTACCGGTTACAGACTGGGGGCGACGCCGTGGATACGGTTTCCCTAAATACTCTAATTTTGCTGTGTATTGTGTCGTTTTAGAAATGATCTCGTTGCATTTTCCATAATTAGGTAAATGCAACGTCTGCAAAAGTTCTTCAATATTTTTATGAGAATTGTTTGTTACCGTATACATGACTAGCCAAGCTCGTATCGAGGCTTGTGAGACAAATTAACGGGTAGACGAGTAGCGCGTACGCCCGTCATCGACGAAGCGTTCCGGGACCCAAAACGCCCCCAGCCGGAGACAGCATTTACGGTTGAATAATCCATTTGAGATAGTTTTATCACGTAACACTTCCTAAATATTAACATGGTCCATAATACGGACGTTCAATCTTCTAAGCAAATTAATCAAATTTCCATTTTTTACCAAAATGTATGAGGCTTAAGAACAAGGCTTGAAAACGAGTACCATCCTGGCCGCCATTTTTAGGATTCGTTTTCCCCACGACTCTGTTTGAGGCATGCCCCATTCGATTGCTTTAGCATTGCAGTCTGTCCCAACGAGCATATTGCCATCTGCGTTCGAGATAGTGCGCTCCAAAGCATTAAGCTTGACTTGAAAAGATGATATCGGCTCGTTTGGCATTAGGTGCCCATTTAATACTGCTCCGTGAGAATTGAACTCACACGAGACTATCTCTCAGTACACAGTTCTCCTCCTGGAAGTCACTGCACCGAACCCAAATGGTGGCAGCACATTTATCATGGTGCTGCTCACTCAGAAGTAAAAAAAGCGGCATTATGCCTCTCGAAAACTGCTCAAGCAGTTTTTGGGCGGTTGAACTGCGGTGTAGGTTTACCTGCAGGATACGGGTCATCAAAGTTCTGATTTCGCCTTGGGTTAGGGTTCGTAAAAAACCTTACATTTTCCTGATCCCAAGATGGGTCTTGGATCAGCATCCTTATAAAGGATACAGTGTGCCTCATTTGTACACTCTTTTCGTTCATGTCCCATTTCACCGCATTTGTAATATGGGGAACTTCTATCCTGTTTTTTGCATACTTGTGTAGTGTGACCATAGCCAAGGCATTTAAAACATTGAAGAGGCGATCCTCTTCGCCATATCCTGCAGACAAGCCACCCATTTCTTACTTTGTCCTTATTGAAAAATTGTTCGGCACCCTTTTTGGTCAAGTCAATGATGGCCATACGTTACTCCCTATAGTTTTCTGGTGTTTGCATCGCTTTGATCCAGCTCACTCTAGGGAGCTTCCTTTTGATGGGCTTGTTACGGAAGTCACAATGCAATTATGACTCGGTCCGTGTCCCGCGTTCCTCTCTGTGTACTTAGAATAGCAGCATATGCGAAAACCTGCCAATCGTAATCAAACCATCTGTGGGTGCGGCCGTTGTATCATGCATTAGCAAAAGTGGGTATGTATCCATACTCGTATTAAGAATTAAAAATATCCACACAAGACTTCGCTATCGACTGTATCGTCTCAGGGGTGGTTTAATATTTTCTTTTTTGTACAAATATAAGTGCTTATATTAGGGGTCCTGAATATAATTCATTTCATCTTTGAGTTAAATAAAAGCATAGCTGTTAATTTTTCCATAAAAATCTATTACAATTAATAATTGCTATTGTCGGACTTCGTGACGATCCCAACTCCCAATGGTGCAATTATTACGATTGTAGTCGGATACAATTGCAACGCGATGATTGCTGGATTTGAATTGGGCGTTCCGGCAGGGACCTTGGGGTTCCGGCTAACCTGTGGAGACGGGATAGGTTTGGCGCTCCTCGTCAACCCGTAATTTACCCCCGGATCTACTAACGAGCTTGGGCTCCCCGGAACGTAACACCTAAACGCGAACGAAGACATTTGACGCGAAGAAGCCGAAAACACCTTAATCCCTGCAACAAAACTCTTTTCACCTCACTGCAGAGCTCCTCTGTTCACACACACACAACCCTACTAATTTATATAGAAGATCCCAAGTATCCACCACTTGTTTGTGTTTTTGACGCGGCAAGTCGGCGCGTCCTCTCCAAGAGCGATTACAACGGCTGACACTCTTCTTCAACCAAAAAAATATCAAAGTAATCAAAATTCTTAAAATGCAAATTAATGTGTTAAAAGTTCAACGTTACTTACAACCATAATTACAATTATGAAGTTGGAGGCTCCCTTCCCACGGAAGATTATTTGGATCGCTGTTACAATAATTATTCCAATCGCTGGCGATATATCGATCCACACACACTGCACTTGTATCACACGCACAATAATTATTCCAATCGCTGGCGTTGATAAGTCCGTATAATACGCTACGTCTTCCTCCGCTTTGCTAACATGGTAACCAAAAAAGAGAGCGCTTCCACCGTCACTCGCCCTTATATAATTTTTGCCGCAACACCTCTTCCTCAATGGACAAACCAACATTTAGTGGACATCTATTTTCGCGCAGTAGTTCCTAAATGGAAACAATCTAAGTTTGTTTTGGTTTGTTTGGCTCGTCAGCTAACATTGCTAGTAAGTATTAACTTCAGTTGGTGGCAATGGAACAGGAAATGCGCAAATTATCTTCTTACATAACAGTCGTTACATCTTCCATTTCAGTTTCACGAATAATTTTCACTGGCTCTTCAGCAATTTCCCGAATTTGCGGTTCAACATATGTATATAGAAGCTTTTTAATGAGATGATAGGAATATTTGTAAGACTATCGCCGCCTACATGTTCACAAGCAGATTAGCATCGTTAAGTCGAACGTTTGATCTTAGATGCATGATTTCGGGTAATTCACGATGAGTGATTTGGCGACAAATTTCATCCATTTGGAAAACATTTTTTTTTTTATTGTTGACGTTAAAATGAGTGGGTGCTGTGTAGAGACATAGTAAAATTTCAGAGTTTATTTTTGGAATAGAATACTCTGACCTGATGGTTCGTTTATAAAGTTCATCGGAAAATTATAAATCAGTCGTATAAGAAGATAACGATACCCCTTGCTTGATGATCAATTCAAATTTGGTAGCATTAATTTCAAGTCCCCAATATTTGAGATACTGAGGTATGTCGTTGCCTGCCCGCTGTAGCCTTACTTGAACCAGGTGTAAGAAGGAAATCGTTTGAAACATAATTATAGCAGAGTTCATGCAGTTTGGCCGTGGGGTGTGAATTGAGCCTTGGGGGACCCCAGAGTGAATAGGGATAGGATTGGGAATGAGATTCCCTAATTTTATTTGAGAGGTTGTATCTGAAAGGAAAATGTAAAGGATTCTAACGACTGTGACCGAGCAGAATGACATTTTTAGGTTGAACTTGAGCCCGTTGATCCATATTGAGTCCAACGCTTTTTTAGATCCAGAGCACAGGTCGCTGTACACTCTTTTCGCTGTAAATTGCGGGTGACTCTGTTATGCAGTAGGATTCAAGCTTGCTCTGTAGATCATTCGCTTTCAAATCCAAACTGGAAATGAGGAATTAATGGATAGGTAAAGTCGTTGAAGCTACGCAGGATAATCAATCGAGGATTTTGCCCATGTTCGGTGGTAGAGAATCTCTCTACTACCGAATATGGGATAAATGTGTTATGCAAAGGCAAGAGCTTTCGTAATAACGTTTATTTGCACTACATAAAAACACACAATAATAATATACACAGGAAAATCGTTGTTCTGCAGTTGTAATGCCTCGATGCTTCGCGAGTGTCGCTGTTCTCTCAACTGCTATCTTAACTCGAATGCCTGGCGGTGAACACAATAACTATCTGTCAAATGGGAAACGCTACACTGCTCCCTCTTGAGTGACATTCCCACTGTCACGATGGCACTTTGCAGGCGGATATGTTCAGACAGCCGTATGAGATTGTGCTTTAATCGGTTCCCACGCAATTTTTTTTCTTTTTTCGGGTGTAGAAACTATTTGCTTCGTTACGGAGTCTGACGGAGCTTTGATTTGCTGAGAACTGGCGACAGTAATGAAGGCTGGCTTCAATCTTTCGGTGGAGACGTTGATTTGTCTGCCTTCAATGTCAATCGTAAACAGTACATCTGAAATTCGTTTGATCACTTTGTGTGGTCCTGAATTTGGTTGACATAGCCATTTCCTTACGACCCCAACTCTTAAGAAGACATGTGTACATGAATTTAATTGATGATATATGAAGGTCGTTAGACCATTGCGGTGGTTAATTGGAACAAGTCGCAATTCACACATCTGCTGTTTTAACATGGATCCAAAAGCGTGCGGATCGGACAAATTGTCATCGCTCACAAAGAATTCTCCAGGAAGTGTTAAAGTTGTTCCGTAAACGAGCTCCACGCAACTTGTGCCTAGATCTTCCTTGTATGAGTTTCCGAGTCCCAGGAGAACGGTCAGTAGGATGCGAGGCCAGTTGGAATTCTGCTCATGGCACATGATGGTGGCTTTCAATGTGCGATGCTATCACTTTACCAAACCATTGGATGCTGGGTGATACGGCGATGTTCACGTACGTTTGCATCCCAAAAGTTTGGAAAGAGAAGAGAAAAGCGTGGACTCAAATTGAGTTCCTTGGTCAGTTGTGATCATGTGCGGCGCTCCAAATCTCGATATCCAGTTAGTGTGAATTGTACATGCGACAGTTTTAGCTGTTTGTTCGCAAACAGGAACTGCTTCTGACCAGCGTGTAAATCGGTCAACCATCGTTATGAAGTAGCGATAACCGTTGTCAGTTATCAGTGGTCCGATGATATCAAGGTGCACTTGCTGGAATCGTTTGCCCGGTATCGAAAACTACTGGATATCCTTTCTTGTATGCCTTCCAATCTTTGATCTTTGACATGGTACCCAAGTGCGTGTGTAGGCTTGAATATCTTAATCATCGTGCGGGCTCCAGGGTGCGAGCATCTGTGGAAGGTGTTCATAACTCGATTACGTAGAGTTGATGGTGCGTATGGCCGAATATTATTCGTCAACGCATCGCAATATAAGCTTCCATATTCCTCTATAGGTAGTGGATGCAGCTTAAGTGATGAATTGTTTCCAGAGAGAAATGATTGAAGTGCAGTGTCGTTACGTTGTTCATCTATCAGCTCGTGGGTGGTCAATGAAGATAGCAGGTTGATCGCTTCGATTCATGATAGCGTATCTACTACAATATTTTCCTCTCCATTAACGTGGACGATTCGAGTACAAAATTCCAATATAAAACTTAAGTGCTTAATTTGTCTCGGCGAAGATTTTTCTATTTTTTTGACTGAACGCAAAGACAACGGTTTGTGGTCCGTTTTGATAACAAACTGGAGACCTTCGAGCCAGTGTCGAAAGTGTTTTAAACTGCTGTAAATAGCCAATAGCTCTCGGTCATAAACGCTGTACTTTGATTCAGCGTGATTCCGTTTTCGTTGAAAGTAAGCTAACGGTAGCCAACTGCCATTTACTTTTTGCTCTAATACTTATCCGATTGCAACATCAGATGCGTCAGTGACAAATTGTAATGGCGTCGATGAAAAAAAATGTACTAGCAATGTCTGCTTCGCAAGGCTTTCCTTACAATCGTTAAAGGCTTTTGTGGTTTCGGGTGACCATTGAATAAACCATTTGTTGCCTTTTTTTTACATTGCACAGATATTGGTAGAGCGGTGCCTGTAGGTTGGCAGCATTACGGATGAATCTCCTGTAAAAATTTAATATGCCCAGGAAACGGCGTAGTTGTTTGACTGTTGTTGATAATTGAAAATCACATAGGGCTTGAACTCGCGAATCAAGTGGCAAAATGCCATGTTTATTTATTTTGTGTCCCAGGTACTCAATTTCTTCAACGCCAAAAGACACATTTTGAAACGTTGACTATCACTCCGTGAGTTTTAAATCGTTCAAATACGATACTGAGAGGGGCCATATGTTTTGCAATTGAGTTAGATGATACAAAAATGTCATCTAGATAACAGACACAAAAGTCCCATCCGCGCAACACTTTGTCAACAAACGGTTGAAAGGTTTGGGCGACATTCTGGAAGCCAAAGGTCATTACCGTAAATTCAAATAGGCCAAACGGTGTTGCCACTGCCATCTTTGGGACATCCTCATCCGCAACTGGGATCTGATATTATCCTCCATTTTAGAAAATATACATTTGCCCGTGAGATCTGATGTAATGTCCTGAATGTGTCGCATGGGATAGCGATCGGGTATGGTAATCGCATTTAGTTTACGATAATCTCCATATCATCACATGGGCACCAGGAACCTTCCTTCTTGGGCACAAGATGCAAGGGGCTAGCCTATGGGCTGTTCGATGGGCGGCAGTAGTTCTTATCCATCATGTACTGGAACTTTGTTTTAGCTATTTTCAGCTTGTCTCGGGCGTTCTGCTACCGGAGGGCCAGTAGTGATGATATGGTGTTGTACAGAGTGCTATGTAGTGTTCGCCAGAACAGGATGATTTCAGGAATGCGTGGAACTGTGATTCTTCGATCAATATAGAGATAGATCCTGTGAGTAGAGTTGATACGGTTCCTGCTGTTGTACGATTCGTTTTGGAGTCTACAAGAACTCTGTTTGTAATATATACAGAGAGGCCATGTTCTTTTAAAAAATCAGCACCTATAATTGGCTGTGCAATGTCTGCCATTATAAATGGTCACGTAAATTGTCGACGTAAATTGAGATTTAATGGAATCAACTTTTCACGTGGCGATCGGAGATTTATTGGCCGCGTAAAGCTTAAATTCTGTTTTTGTGTTGTTTTTAAGTTATGGAGTTCGAGGTATGACTGACACGTCTGCACCTGTGTCGATTAAAAACCTTAGTTGTGTTAGTTTGTCAGTGACAAAAAATGGTTTATGGTTTTAAATGGTTCCTAGGCGTTTTCCGACATTGATCGGGCCTGAAAGTTACATGGTTTGGTACAATGACGAGCGGTTATTCCAAATTTTCGATGATAGAAGAAGATTTTTTTTTCGTTTCTCGATTGCGAGAACGACTTCGACTTCTGAAGTGTCGTGGTGATGTAAAGCGTCGAGCAGGTGGTATTCGTAATTGATGGATCGATGTTTTTAATTCTGCAATCTGTGTAACTAAATCTGCAGTATTTGTCAATTCAAAAACAAATTTCGTTAGGCATTTTGACATCTAGAATTTTGTCAGCCATTTCTGTGAGGCGGGTGAGATCTGTTGTTTCCGCAATGGCAAGAATCGATTGTACATCCTCGGGCAACCGTTGTAACCAAAGAGATTCCAAAAATGATTCACTTGCCTTGCTTTTTGCAGCCAAACTCATGCACCGTAGCAATTGGGACGGCTTGCTGTCGCCTAATTCCATGCCGATGAGAAGGGTTTGAACGTGAGCCTCTTCGCACGGCGCGTAAACATTGATCACTCTGGTTTTCAGCCCCTCATATTTGCCCATTTCCGGCGGTTTCTCCACGATGTCCGCTATAGCGTCCAAGCACGTATAATCAATTTCGCTGACGATCTTGTCAAACATGCCGGCGTCTGAGCTTATTCTGCATCTTCGCAATTGTGCGTTAACGCGGACGAACCACAGCGTTGGTCGAGTTGTCCAAAATGGTGGTACGCGAACATTTGCGATGTCCTTGTTGCTAATTGGTGGCTCCTGTATGATTTTGGTGTCGGTTGCGGCTCCTGTGGTGGGCTCGGTTCCAGTAACAGTTTCGGCTTTAGCGGCTTTTGTATATTCTGCCTCTGGCTTTTTAGTTGTATCACGTGCAGGTTTTCCTTTAGCAGACATCACGTTGGTTTCACCAATGTTATGCAAAGGCAATAGCTTTCGTAATAACGTTTATTTGCACTACATAAAAACACACAATAATAATATACTCAGGAAAATCTTTATTTCGCAGTTATTATGCTTCGATGCTTCGCGTGTGTCATTATCTCAAGTGCTATCTTAACTCGATTGCCTGGCGGTGAACACAATAACTATCTGTCATATAGGAAACGCTACAAATGTTTGAAAGGATTATCCTACGTATTCCTCATTTTCAGTTGTTAAAAAAAATATATATATTATTATATATTATGGTCAAAAATGAGGAGACGGTTTTTCTACACTTTTTAAGTACTCTGTTAAGGATTCCGTCAGGACCAATAGATCGTAGTTGTAGCAATAATCCACAATAGGAGAAAAAAGGTGGGAGAACATCGAAAATTGAAAAAAAAACACAATCAGTCTCATCAACAGGAATTATTCTAGCAAATCAACTTTTCTCGTCAGTCTTAGGAAGGAGCTTATTTATTATTATAGAGCATGTACTTAAGACTTTTATTGGTTAGTATCTAGATTTTGAGCCTGAAAACTTTAAGGACGATTTCAGGCAAGTCAATTTTAGCAACTGACATATTTCTGATTGACTCTTGAAAAAAAAGTCGCAATTTTCATCAAATGTTTTCTCCCATCTGTTCTAGCTTGAAATAAAACCCTCTACATGCTGCTGAAATATTCTCATAATAGGAAATAAATTGATATAAAAGAGCACGTGACAGGACGGCAACTGTCTTATATTCGTCGCATACTCGTCTCGTATATCCCACTCCACTCGAACATGATATTCATGAAGATAATCTTCTGCACATATTTTTTGACATACTGACACTATACCAACGCGCCCCACATTGGGAGAGGCCAAGCAAAATTGCGCGTAGAGGTTACATTTTTTATCTCAATTTCGTTTCTTTATATCTTCGAACAGTACGTAGTCGTCTCAGCATAAGATACCCGAGACCAGATATATTCGCGTTTATACTTTCGTTCATATAAAGGCAAAAATCATGTATTGAAACGTGAGTGAAATTCCAAGAAAAGCAGAAAACTGGCCTTGCCACCGTTTGATTTATTGAATACGGAATGCACGATTATTTCAAATATTTTATCTTTCAGCTGGCTCTCTTGCATACTCGTAGTCTCCGCATCACGACCCGGTGCCGGATCCCCCGGGCTATAAAAGATTCTGACACAATGTTGGACAGATGGAAAGGATGGAAGACAACGAGACAGAAATTGGCTTATCATTTGATAATAAATGTTCACAATTTAGAAGCATTTTGCGGGAGCTTTACAGTTGAGGGATGTTATAAATATATGCATGGTAGTCCGGGAAGATTTGTAAGGGTTGTATTTCGGTTATTGTAATATAAGAGTGTATGCCAGGATGTGGAAGGAATGCTAATAGCGGGTTATTTGAATTACATTCGATCTCGTTGGTTAATCATTTGATAAAATTTTTTTGAATGGAGGAATATTATTTTGAAAAAGTATGAATGGAGTAGCAAAAGTTTCACATTAAAGAAATTTTACGTTTTTCAATAGGCTTCTTGTTTAACAAGAAGGTTCTTTCCATGACTTGAATCAACTCCTCGTTTAGATGCAAAATTGAGATGCTCCAGATCATTCTGTAGCTGCAGGTAATCATTTATGTCGCTAATCACCCTAAATACACTTCCACTTGTTTTTCCACTTATTTCAACAAATTTATTAGCGGTCACTAAATGTAAATTGTAAATACTTATTAATTCAATAGAAACATTAATTAATTACTACCTATCAACTGATACTCTTATTTCCACGTGGTCGGGGGCCCCCAATTTCCTCGATGGCTGGCTTTGATTGCTGTTTATTTGATCGGCGGGTTGAAATTCGTAGTACAACTTGCTCGTATCATGCCTTTCCTTCCTTCCTTCCCTAAAAGATTCGGCTTCCTGCTAATTCTTCATCGCCGTTTGTTTTTTTGTCCAGTTCCTTCAAATTAATGCGAGATAAGAGAGCTATTCCTCGTACTATGGGTTATTTTATAGCCTCGGGGAGACACGGCCTCCTGTTGTGCATCACGCTTTCCAATGTTTGTTAAGCTTTGCAACCGGCAATGTGGCAATACCTCACTGCATTACCTGCAGGCAACTCGTTGACTACTGTCATCATTTACTTGCTTTGCTGCTGCACACATACATTGGGAGTGGAACTACGTGGGTCATTCAACAAGTACTTAGCCTCACCGCCATTGGGCGGTGCATCACCAAAAGGGCTCGAAATTCAGGATAGCGAGGTCATGGACTACACTACACTGCATCAGCACCAAGAGATGCCAGTGTGGTCAAGGATGCTGCGTCACTGCAAAGTCATGGCAGGCTCGTTAAGGAGGATCATCGATCATTTGGACCAGAAGGAGGTCACTTGGACCTGGTGCAGCAGTAAACTCATGACCCTCCAACGAAGTTGGCAACAGCTGGATGAATATCACCTGTAGATCGTCAAGCTCCATGGCGATCCTGAAGAGTATGGTTTAAAGTGCAACAGCACACTCATTTAGAAGAGCTTACCCGAGATTGGGTCATACATCTGGAATTGAAAATGGATGAACTCAGCGCCACACCTGCCTCAGCGACTCTGACTGTGATTCCTCTTACCATGCCTCTGCCGAAAATAAAGCTCCCCACCTTCGATGGGAAATATTTACATTGGTAACAATTCCACGACTTGTTCTTGCAAATGGTACATAGCCAACCAAGTGCCAGAAGCTATGGTACCTCAAGGCTGGTTGCGCTGGAGAAGTGGAGCTTCTGATTCACAATTTAATATTGTCAGACGACAACTACGAGGCAGCTTGGACAACCTTAAACGGACGGTACGACAGCCGGTGACTATTGGTAGCGACGCTCATCAACATATTGATGAGTCAGCCATCCTATGCTAATGAAAGGTCATCAGTGGCAGCAATAAAGGCTCTACATTACACCAAACAAGAGTGTCTTAGAAGCCTGGAGAACCTGCAAGTGTCCACAAGGGACTAGGATACGTCGCTGCTACATGTGCTGATCAGAAATTTGGATCCAGCGACTCACGCATCATACGAACAATCGTCATCCAGCCCGCGCCAGCTACCACTCTTGAAGAGTTTATTGGACTTCATGGAAACACGTTTCTAGGCTCTCGAGACCTTCGGCCATAAAACAAAGGAACCGGAGATCATCCGTAGGAAAGCCATCAAGTCAACCGTGGCCACCACGATAGCTTCTCGGTGCTCAATGTGTGAGCAGGATCAGCCACTTTACTACTGCCCGGATTTTCTTAGGCTGCAAAGAGACTAAGTTATGTGCGCACTAGGAGGCTGGGCTTGAATCGCCTTCAAGAAGGACATCAGGCTTCCAGCTGCGCTGCTAGAAGTTGCAAGCAGTGTTCCAAGAATCACAACACCCTACTGCATCTGCCTGGAGACAACAAGCCCAAATAGACCAAGACGATATCTTCGACCACAACAACGTCAAAACAAGACTGGAAACTGCAAACACAAACAGAACTGCCATCGCTCACTTTAACGACTCTGATGGAGCCCCCACTCTAAGGACATGAACTTCTGGGCACAGCCGTCGTGAGGCTGGTCACCAGCAATGGAAAGACGACGGATTGTCGAGCTGTGCTGGATCCGGGCTCATAAATAAACCTAGTCACCAAAGGAATTATCAAAAAATTGGGTTTATTATCGACACCGTACATTGAACTCAATGAAAGGGCAGGCGGTAGCACTGAGAAGGCATACCATAGGATGAACCTCGGCCTAAGATCTAGATTATCAGGATATACCACGCAGTTGGAAGCCTACGTCATGGACAAAATTATATCGCCGCAAACGTCTCAGAACTTGAACATAAAGGGATGGCACATTCCCAAAAACATTAAGCTGGCAGATCCAGAATTCTACCGAATGGAGCACATCGATATGGTGCTGAGTTCCAAACACTTTTACAAGGTCCTTGCCATTGAACAAATAAAGTTGGGCCCACAGCTACCAGTGCTCCAGAACACGCTCCTAGGGCAGATTGTAGCCGGAAGAGTGAACACACCTCAAGTGCCTTCCGTGACATGCGGCATCTTGGCAGAAGATAACCAGCTTAATCAGCTCATCAAGCGATTTTGGGAGGTCGAGGAAGTACAGGATCCGCACCACAAGCTTGCGTTAATTGAAAAGGCTTGCGAAGCACATTTCTATCAGACGATGACAAGATGTCCCGACGGCCGCTTCTTAGTTAAAATCCCATTCAGCAAGGACCCTGGGACGTTAGGTGATTTCCAAGTGGTGGCCACTCGCATATTCATTGCCTTGGAGCGTCGACTGGAGAGGAACCCTGATCTAAGAGGACTTCATGGAGGAGTCTATTTGGCTAGGGCATATGGAGGAGGTAACGTGGCAGCAGCGTGAATAACTACGATACTTCCTTCCACATTATTATGTCCTAAAGCCTGACAGCCGTACAACCAAGCTACGGGTGATTTTTGATGCATCCAGTAAGCCGATCACAAACGTTTCGTCGCATGATGTCTTTCATACGGGGCCTACTGTCCAGGATGACCTTTTTTCGATAATCCTGCGTTTCAAAATGCCTTGTTACCTATTCACCGCCAACATCGAGAAGATGTATCGGCAGATAATGCTCCATCCTGAAGACCGTTGGTACCATGGCTTAATTTAGAGAAATAGTTCAACGTAGCCTGTGCGATACTATCAGTTGAAAATAGTAATCTTTGGCACAACGTGTGTCCCGTATCTAGCTACAAAATGCCTACAGGTTCTAGCACAAGAGAATCAGCAGAAAGGTCCTCTGGGCAGCAGGGCGTTGGAGAAGGATTGCTATATCGACGACGTCATGACCGGGGCAGATAGCTTAGAGGAGGCACTTCGCAAACAGGGAGAGTTACGCACTAATCTCTCTAGCGCAGGTATGTATTTGTGCAAATGGTGTGCCAGCCATCCTCTTTTGTTGAATCAGATTAAAGCTGAGGACCAACAGGTCTAGCTGGACCTTAGTAGTTTACACGAAGACTATATTAAGACGTCAGGAGTAATCTGACGTCCAAAGATTGATGAGTTCCAAATCCGAATCAACCTGAATCCAACCGATGCGAAGTTCTCCAAGGGGACGATGGTATCTGATATAGCCAGAATGTTCAATCCATTGGCCATTCTGGTTCCTGTGATACTAGCAGCCAAACTATTTCTGCAGGAATTATGGCGATTGAACTGGGATGCAGCGTTACCAGTGGGGATCCATACTCAGTGGTCCGATCCCGGAGTGGTATGCTATCATTGCCGCAGTCTCGATTTTCTCGTCACATGAGTATAGGCGAGAAACCCGTGCAAGTACAGTTGCACACCTTTTGTGATGCATCCGAGAAGGCGTATGGCGCAGCGATATACAGGCGGTCAACCCTGAAGAGCGCTCAAGTCATCGCCAGGTTGCTGTGCACCAAGTCAAGCGTGACTCCGATGAAGACACTTACTGTTGTGTGCGGTGAAACTAGGCGCTGGGCTCACAAGACGAGTTAAGACAGTGCTCGATCTGCAGGAGGTTTTTCAGGTATTCTGGACTGATGCCGAGATTGCCTTGACGTGGATCAACTCTACTACATCATCATCATCATCATCATCATACTACATCATCATACTTTTGTAGCGAAGAAGGTCTGGGCCATACAGACCCTCTCAAGGCCGGATCTGACATCCTATCACGTGGGATGGCACCGGCTGAATTGAGGCGCTGGAGTATGTGGTCGCTGGGACAACCATTTTTATCTAGGCCAGAATCAGTTTGGCCTTCCGAGTATCGAAGTGGGGGCCATTGCAACTTGAAGACGTAATGGGCCAAAACCACTATGGTAGCGGCAGAGGCCTGAAACACACTTTATTCAGCAGGTCCAATACAGCAACTCCTACAAAAGGCTGCAGCGCATAGTGGCCTGCATGATGCGGTTATCCGTGTCAGTGGGAGGCTGGAGGCTGCCAAGATTACGTTCAATCCCAAACATCCCATTTTGTTACTGTTCAAACATCTGTTCACCAGACTGCTGATGATGGCCATCCATCGCAACCACTGCCATCTAGATACGCAAATGCTGCTCGCTACCATTAAACAACGATTCTGGCCAATTCACGGAAAACAACTCGCAATCAATCATTCAACGGTGCATGTGGTGCACTTTAGTGAAGCTTAAGCTGTTTTCACAAGTCATGGGAAACCTGCCGAGCGCACGTATTCAGCCAGCCCTGGCTTGGGTTTCTGTGTACCTATGATGATCCATTACCAAGGTAGAGGAACCTGATCGCAAAAAGGGTACGTAGCCATATTTTGCTGTTTCGCTACAATGGACGTTGAACTGGAGCTAGTCAGCGATCTAAGCACAAAAGCATTCCTCTATGCTCTCAAACGATTCGTTGGACGACGAGGACACTGCCGAAACCTATTTTGTGACAACGCCACCAACTTTGAGGAGCTCACAACCAGTTATCAGAATTGTCATCCTCATTATATTCCAACGAAGCGCATCAAGAAGTAACAACGGCAAGCTCCAGCCGGGGAATCGATTTCCATTTCATCCGGCGTGTGGGAGGTGGTGGTCAAATCAGCCAAAAATCTGATCCATCAAGGCGTTTTGTCGGTGGCTCTCACTTACGAGGAGCTGCATACCTTGGTGGTTGAGGTGGAGGCTATCCTCAATTCTAGGCCACTGACTCCGATGTCAAACAATCCCAATGATTTGGCAGCCTTAACTCCAGCACACTTTCTCATTGGAGAACCCCTCACAGCCATGGGGAGTAGTCGCCAAAGCCAGTCACCGGAGTTCTCCATCCCTGGTGGGAGCTTATCAATCACCTCCAACTCGAATTTGGGAGACGATGGTTGCAGGAGTACTTGGCGCAGTTGCAGCATCATGTCAAGTGGAAACAGTCACACCCCAATGCGATCCCGAGAACAGTGGTTATCATAAGCGAAGATAACACCCCGTCGATGAAGTGGCCACTGGGGCAAATTATCAAAACGTACGAAGGGACCGATGGTTTCGTGCAAGTGTTGATGTCAAAACCACCTCCGGAACTTTGAAAAAGCCAATACACAAACAGGCCCCGTTATCAGTACTTGACGATGCACAGTCTAATGAAGAATCATCACAAGCAAATTCCCCCCACTTGACGAAGGAACGGTCCCAGAGCAGTGGCGATGACATCCCGGGGACAACGTGGCGATCAATGTGTACCGAATTGTGGCGCTCCTCTTGATGTATCTGCTAGCTCCCATAACGCACGCCTCTTCAACACAAGGCTCAACAACCAGACCCCATACGGGTCTGTTTTTTCAACCATTAGGTCGAGTCTACTTATCTTCCAGCGAGTGGAAGTTGCTCATCCATTACGTTTTGGGACCGTATCGGCAGAAATTGGCTGTTCTATAGAACGGGACAAACATTGTCGACTCTTTCAATGACTCAACTTATTTCACTGAGTCTGCATCTGAAATCGAGGAACGGTGACGACAACCATAGGCGCAAGATATTTCATGGACCGATCAAGTGACCGACCACGACATCCACCAGTACACCATTGGCTACCTGGGTATTCTCGGATTAGTCATACTGGTGATTTATCTCCTGCAGATAACAATCCAACCTGCATATCCAACCACCAGTGCCGTTACCAAGACACTACAGCCTACCGCACACCTTGGAGGAGGTTGAACGGACTGATCAATGCGAGGGAGTGGATGTCAAGTTCCTGACACCCCTGAGCGCCCATCATGACCTGATAGGGTAACATCAACGCTTCAATCAACTTACATAGTTATTTAAGGTTAATTAACACTGTATTAATTAGCCCATTCGTAATTAATTTGATTTATTTGATTAATTTATCACAGCACTTTTTCCCGCAAACTTCTTAGCCTAGAAACATCAAATTTTGTAAGCAGGTGTAAAGTGGGGCTCTCTTCAAAGTTCAACTACAAAAAAGTTTTATAAGGAAAAATTAAAAATTTTATTATCAAAGGTAGCCGATATGGGTATCAGATGATAGGTCTTGATGAGAACTTTTCAAAACAGGTCTTAATTTGACACTTTTTGCTTCTTGGGGCTTGGCCGTCGCGATTGGACACCTGTGATCCGAAAAATCTGAAAACAATCATGGAGGTAGGTGTTTATGAGTACAACAACAGCAAATACCTTAGAAGTCGTAATTCGCTCAACTTTGTTAATAATAGTATGATATTCGAATTTCACATTTTCCTCAATAAAATCGTATACGTACCCTTCAACTGAACGAAATGCGATATTTGAGTAGTCCTACTAAAGCTTCTCAAACCTTATAAGTTTGATGAAAATCAAATAATATGCACGAAAGTTATAACCATTTCAAATTTCTACAATTACAACAACAATAACACATAATTTAGGGACTTTCCGTCGAATCAGTCACTGCAGTTTTGATTTGATTTTCTCGAAATTTTCATATAGGGTCCTTAACATTAATATTTTTGAGAATTCATAATCTGAGTGATTCTTGTTTGTTTGCAACAAAATGACGACCGTTGAAAATAGAGAAACAATGAATTTTTTATTAAACGTACACATCTCTTTGACATATTTCTTGACTTTATTCGTTGCTGGTGACTGCATTTCTGAGAAGTTGGGTACAAAACCCTTCTGACATGAGCGTAGGTCTGTTTATCCAACTTGTTCATTCATATTTTAATTTGTCAAAACTTTGATAAAAAAGACTGCTCATTGTACTCTGAATTCTTGTCCTAATGTGTCCTGTTTCAATTTTTGGTTATTCAGTATCTCTGTATGAATAAAATTTAGTGTGAAATAAGACATTTTTCTGTTTTGAAATAAAAATAATAAAATGAAAGTTCGGGACAAAAGAGTCGCAGCGCAAACAATACCTTTAGATACAGCTTCTGCTGAAAGAAGCTTTTCTAAGTTAAAGCTCATTAAAAGCTTTCCAAGAAATACAATGGCTCAGAAAAAACATTCAGCGTACGGATTTTAATCCATTGAGGCTATTATAGCATCTAAGTTGGGCTACGATGCAATTATTAAGGAGTTTAGTAAGGCGAAAAGTAGAAAATTTCTTTTTATTGAATTTCCACGGTTTTTTTGTGGTTGGGAGGGGAATGTCATTTATGCCCAGCGTGTGGGGTTCCCACGATCACTGAACTGTCCGCTAAACACTTCCCCTGTCAACCTGAGAATCCAGCTAGGGACCGTTTGACACACTACTTTGGGCCAGGACTTGTTTTGTTACGCCGTGAGGTGTTTCAAGTCTGGCTGCTGTGAGTCACTTTTATCTTTTAGGACTGCCCGAACATAATGTGCCACCTGGTTCCATTTGTCAACCGCTTCGAGAACCACCCCGACTATATTATCTAGGGTGAGCACTTCCGTCTCCCCGTCGAGGTCCCTTCGTAGCGTGTCCCATTTTGTGCACGCGAAAAATATGGCAGGAATTGTCCTTCTCTACTGGGCATAACCGACAATTGGGGGAACATGACTCACCAATCTTGGGCAGGTAGGACTGAAAAAACCCATGCCCGCTCAAAAGCTGCAACACCATGCCTTCAATTTAGCCACGGTCTCACATCCGAGATGAGGTGCGCAGTCCACCTTCCCTTCGTGCAATTTACCCAAGACTGCTGCCAATCATTGAGTGAGCGCTGTCTCTCCTCGCGGACAACCATCTCCCTTGCATCCTCATTTCAACGCAGGTAAATAGCGTGGCGCTCCTCAGCAAGTAGGGCAACAGGTATCACGTCTGCAATAACTCTCACTGCCGAATCAGAAACTGTCGGATACGAAGATGCAATCTTCAGTGCTCCTCTTCGCTGTACCTGTTCCAAGCGTTTTCGTTATACCTCCTTCTGCTCCCTACAGAAGCACTGACCCTACAGTCTTCATCAAGGGGCGTCTTCTGGACGGGCTGGGTCCCCCTACGTTCTCATAAGTTGACTCAGAGCCGATATTCCCGAAGCACCCTTCTCAGCCGTTGCCCTGATTTGCTCAGAGAAACACATCTTCGAGTCGATCAGTAACTCCAGGTACTTCACCACTGGTTTTGATTCGATTATTTCGTCTCCTATATTGATCATCTTTAATCCAGGGATTCCCTTTTTTGTCAAGATGACCGCTTCGGTTTTCTCCAGTGCTAAATTGAACCCACGAGCAATCATCCAGTCTCTCACTTTGCGCATTGACATACCTAGCCTAGGTTGCGCTTGTTCAATGGTGCGTCCAGTGACCAGAGCCGCACTATCAGCCGCATAGCTGATCAAGCGCAACTCATCTGGCATCTCCAGCCTCAGTAGCCCATCGTAAGACACATTTCACAGGTTCGGACCAAGGACAGATCCCTGGGCAACACCCAATGTAACTTCCATACTTCGTTGGTCCTGTGTCATGTCATAGAGCAGGTTTCGGTCCTTCAAACAGTCCCTCACTGCTAAAGTCTAGTCAGCAAGTGGTATAATCTTGAAAGAGCAGTCAGATAATAGAATTCCATTAACCGATTTATGAAAATAGTATACGGTGTCCAACTAATGACTTTTCAATTTTAACTCATATTGAGAAAACACTTGCTGACGAAAATCTGATTTATTTATGTTAAAGTAAAAATGTGTGCTTTTGTACATATAAAAAAATTTGTTTAAATTGTTTGATTCCCTTGATATTCTTCCAATTGTGTCATTGTATGGGCCCGCGGGGCTTATCTTGCCCACATAAATTTTGGCCTTGCGCCGCCGCTGATCTTCAAGCATAGATACTTGCCGGTCTTTTTTCTTTTCATTAGTGGCGCACTCAACGATTGGTTTGGAGTAAGTCCAGTAAATCCTTTTCCAACGAGGGAGCATCACCAGAAGAATAAGAGGATCATCGTTTTCGAACGGCGGAATATTTAGTGGCAACGTGGAATATTCCGTGGTGACGTGGAAAGTACCCAGCAGAATTGTGGTGTTTCCACGAGGGCTTAATTATATTCGCGGAGTACAGTTTTCTGATTTCCTGACGGAGATTACCTTTAGGTATCTTGGGAGTGTTTTCACTAGTAGTGTTCCTTTCGGCGATTGGCTTGCATTTAGGAATACCAGTGTGGCAAGAGTTCAATGGTAGGAAAGCCATAACAGGTCATTCAGTAAGTCCGTAGGATAAGTAAGAAAAAAACAAAATTTTGACAAAACTTGACTTTATTATTCAACATAGTTTCCTTCGAGGGTGATACAACTAGTAGAGTGATTCGCCAACTTTTCGATACCACTTTTAGAGTACGATTTCTCTTTCTCATTAAAAAGTGCCTCAGTTTCAGCGATTAATTCATCATTGGACTTAAATTTCTTTCCAGCAAGCATTCTCTTGAGATTTGATACCAGAAAAAAGTCATTGGGGCTAAATCTAGAGAAAACGGTGGGTGGTTAAGCAATTTGAAGCCCAATTCATTCAATTTTGTCATCGATTTGTGTTGCGTCTTTGGTCATTTTGGATTCGGTTTGTCGACTGCTGTCCGTTCAGCTGACTGTCTTTCGGATCCTGGTGTGTAATAGTGAAGCCATGTTTCATCCATTGTCACATATCGATGATAGAACTCGATTTTATTGCGGTTTGACAGCGCCAAACACTCCTCTGAAGCATCAATGCGTTGTTGTTTTTGGTCGACAGTGAGCTAATGCGGCACCCACTTTGCACAGAGCTCTCGCATACACAAATGTTCGTGTAAAATGGTAAAAGCACTACCATCTGATATCCTTACAATGTCACCTAGATCGTGCACATTCAATTTGTGAATTTTTTTATGTTTTCTGGTATAACAGCATCATTTGGGCAGCCACTGTGCTCTGCATCTATAATGCTATAACTAACGAATCAATAGTCCAATCTCTGCCAAATTTATATACGCATCGTTTTAA
Organism: Odontomyia ornata; assembly: GCA_963969285.1. NCBI lineage: Eukaryota > Metazoa > Arthropoda > Insecta > Diptera > Stratiomyidae > Odontomyia > Odontomyia ornata. The sequence continues at coordinate 412,667,780 of OZ017738.1, read as the reverse complement.
GTTTAGTACTAAAACAAGTTGGGTAAACAGACCTACGCTCATGTCAGAAGGGTTTTGTATTCAATTTACAAAATGCAGTCACCAGATCAAATCAAATCAAAAAACATATCAAAGACGATTTTATTGAAGAAAATATGAAATGCGAAGATCATACTATTTTTAACAAAGTTGAACGAATTTCGGCTTCTGAGGTTTTTGGTATTGTTACACTCATAAATATCTCCCTTGATAATTATTTCAGGTATCCATCCGCGACGGAGGAAACACATTTTTCATGTATTTCCCCCCTGTGCCCCACTGTAGCAAAAACTGACAGTTTAACAACTGTTTTGAAAAGCTCCCATGAAAACTTTCATTTCATACTCATATCGGCTACGTTTGATGAATTTTGATTTCAGGGGCCACTCTCCTGTACTGTTATCATCGAGTAATGGCCAATTTTTTCGAATCCTAGAATGGTTACAAAGCCCTTTTGCTAGGAGCCCTCTCCCACCTCCTTGACTTGTTTCACTTATGAGCATTAATTGTAGGTACTCATCTTCAGTCATTCATTAAAATGAATCTTCACATTTAAAACAGCCACTATTTTGTTTTACGATTACTGATACCACTAGCTGAACCGATTCTCAAAGATATTCATGACACCTATCATTCCTGAAATTTTCATGCAAATCCTAGCAAAACTGTAGTGTCTGAGTCGGTAAAAAGCGCATGTTGTTCCATAGCCAAATGTTGCCATAGTAATAAATGCAGCGCATATTGTTCCATAGTAATACAGGAAAATTCAAACCGCTATAACTTCGCGAAATATGACTCAATTTTTATGAAACTTTCAGGATAGATTTATCTTATAAATAGACATCTACGTACTGAATTTCATTGAATTTAAGGGTACAGTTAAGATTTTTTCAAGAAAACATAAAATCGATAAATCATACTATTACTAACAAAGTTGAGTGAATTGCGACTTCTAACGTATTTGTTGTTGTTGTACTCACCAAGGCCTACATTCCTGATTTTTTTCAGACTTTTCGGATAACAGGTGTCCAATCGCGAGGGGGCGGGACACAAATTTTACGTGTATTTCCCCTCCCTGTGCGTCCCTCGAAGCAAATTTTGCCAAGCTAAGACCTGTTTTGAAAAGTTCTCATCAAAACCTTTCATTTGATACCCATATTGGCTACCTTCAATGAAATTTTTTTTTCGGGGAGTCACTCTCCTATATGGGGAGACCCCCCTTAAATACCTTATACAATTTTTTTGTAGTTGAACTTTGAAGAGATCACCACTTTACACCTGCACACAAAATTTGATGTTTCTAGCTTAAGTAGTTTCCGAGAAAAACTGCTGTGACACACGGACGGACGGACGGGCAGACTGGTCGCGAAACTAGTAGTGTTTTGTAAAATTATTTTACAAAACCCTAAAAAATCATATAGCAAAAGTTCCAGTCTCATCCTACGGATTTGTGGCGGCACGGAACGCCCCAACTACAACGTCTTCCTCGCGCCGCAAGCAGATCCTGCTCCCGCGGCAGATTTTCACAGCGCATCATGGCTGAGCAGAATCCCCAATATCGCTGCCAGAAAATAGAAAATAGCTCGTACCGTTCTTTCAGATTCTCATGATCTGATATGACGACACGAGCTCAACGCAAAAGGACTCTTCGTACTGCGCTGCAGTCAAGCATCGACATCATTATCATTACCAACGACAACATCGTTATCATCGTCGTCCTCGTAGTCGTCCTATTTGTCAAAGAGTAAAAAATATATATTATTTGAAAGTGTAAATAAAGGTCTTTAAATATTATTTGAAAGTGCAAATAAAGGTCTTTAAAGTGGTGACCCCGATTCGGACACAGCGGAATAAGCTGCAAGCATGGTCCTTGGACGGGATGACGATGACCCGCGCATCGCCACACAAAGTGGCGCGGAGTTCCGTCCACAGCCAAGCGACCAGTCGACGACTCCTGAGGTCAGCGCCGTCAGCCAGAGCCAATCCGGAGCTGTGGTTTTTTCAGATCGAGTCCCGATTCGAGGTTCACAAGGTCACACGGGACTCACTGAAATACCACCTGACAGTCTCCGCACTCGACCACGACACCATCGCTGACGTGGCTTATATTATCCGCGCACCGCCTGAAACCGATAGATACAAGCTGCTAAAATCTAAGATCGTCTCTCGCCTCACTGACTCCCCCGACGCCCAGCTACATAAACTCCTCACGGGCGTCGAGCTCGGGGACAGACGGCCATCGCAGCTTCTACGCCACATGCGCTCACTAGCCGGCACACGCGTCAACGACGATGTTCTGCGAATCAGATGGCTGGACCTGCTGCCGCAACAGACGCGGCGCATGCTGCTTCTGATTAAGAATCAAACGCTGGAGGAACTCGCTGCGGTGGCAGATGAAGCTCACGACATGGGCCCCGCAATAATGGCCTCATCGTTCAAACCAACCTCGCGGACTACAACCCCCTCAACTGGCTCTTCTTCAGCGCACAGCTCGCCCGACCAAATTGCCATTGAACTGGCCGCCCTACGCCTAGCCATAGCCCAGTTAACCAGCCTGACTCTAGAGATGCTGCAAACACCACGCGCTAACAACAACCATCAGCACAGACGCTCCTCATCCCGAGGAGGCCAAAGGACACGTTCTATCACCCCAGGCTCTGCAGCCCGCTCGGGACTTTGCTTTTACCACAACAAATTCGGTACGTAAGCAACTCACTGCAGGCCGCCGTGCACATTTCCAGCTCAACCCTCATCCAACTACTCGGAAAACTAAGCTCGCCGGCGGTGCATTCCGCGGACACCGCCGGCGACACATCAGAGAAGCGCCTGTACGTCATCGACCGCTACAGCAAGAAACGCTTCCTGGTTGATTCCGGTTCGGTCGTTTCGATCATCCCAAAGCACTTCTGCGCCGAGCCTCTCAAGAGACAGCCAAACCTTACGCTACAGGCAGCCAATGGCACCCCCATCATCACCTTCGGCACCCAAAATCTTACGCTGGATTTTGGGTTACGTCGACCATTTCACTGGCCGTTCGTCATAGCGGATGTCCAGACGGCCATCTTAGGTGCAGACGCGCTTAAACACCACGGGCTTCTGATCGATCTACGGAACCGACGCCTCTTAGATGACTGCACCCACCAACGTCTCAACTGGCTGTTTTCTTGGCCCGGCGCTACCGGTGCACAGCATTTACATTTGCACCACGGCAGGACCACCAACCTCGGTACCCTCCATCGGTGACCCATACAGGGCTGTCATCGATATGTACAAGCGCTCAACTATCCAGCCTGGCGAGTTGGCCTCAATCGCCGACCTCCCCGTGCACAACGAAATCATCACACACGGCCCACCCGTCTTCGCACGACCATGCCGCCTCGCAGGGGAGCGTCTCAGCGCCGTAAAAGCCGAATTTGATCTCCTTTTCGCCCGAGGTGTTGTTCGACCATCAGCCAGCCAATGGGCCAGTCCTCTACATATGGTCCCCTAGAGCGGAGGCCGTTGGCGAGCTACTGGCGATAACCGGCAACTTAACGCCCGCACACAGCCGGATCGCTACCCACTGCCGATTATTGAGGATCTCATTCAGGAAGCCAGCGGCTCAATTTTCTCGGTAATCGACCTCCAGCGCGCCTTTTACCAAATCCCGGTCGCTCCCAAGGACGTCTGTAAAACGGCAGTGACAACACCATTTGGCCTGTTCGAGTTCGTTGGTATGCCATTGGGGCTACGCAACGCAGCCCAGACTATGCAGCGAACCCTCAACCACCTGCTAAGAGGCTTCGTTTTCACTCGAGTCTACCAAGACGACATCTTGGTATTCTCTGCCGACCACGACCACCACCAGCGTCACCTCAAGCAGCTCCTATCTGCGCTGCAAAATGCGAAGCTCTAGGTCAATTGGGAGAAGTGCCAAATCGGACTGGCCAAGGTGATCTTTGCCGGTTACCAAATCAGCAAAACAGGTTTTCGACCACCGGCTCCCAAGACACAGGCAATCCTGGATTACTCTAAGCCAACCAACTCCTCGCAGTTAAGACGGTTCCTTGGAATGCTGAACTTTTACAGACGCTGCATGCCTCACGCCGCCAAGTCGCAAGCGCCACTGTCTGAGCTCCTGAAAGGCTGCACAATGAAAAAGGCACCTCTCAGCTGGACACCTGAAGCTGAAGCTGCCTTCGAACTGTGCAAAAATAGTATTGCCAAGGCAGCCACAACAGCCTTCCTCACGCCTTCACGCCCGCTAGCTCTACGTACTGACGCCTCCAACACCGCCATCGGAGCGGCCTTAGACCAACAACGATAAGACGGCACATGGGTACCCCTCGGTTTTTTCTCGAGGAAGCTATCCGAGACTGAGCAGCGTTACTCAACGTATGACCGAGAACTTCTGGCTGTTTTCGTCGCCATAAGACACTTCCAACGAATGCTGGAGGGAAGACGCTTCGTCATTTTCACCGACCACCGACCCCTCACCTTCGCTCTAACGCAGCGTTCGGACAAAGCCTCACCTCGCCAATTGAGACAGCTGGATTTCATCGGCCAGTTCGACACGCGGCTCGAATACACGCCAGGTCCTGAAAACATCGTCGCCGACGCGCTCTCACGGGTGGAGACTGTCACCTTACCTACCACCTTCTCCGCGCGTGCCATCAGCGAAGCCCAGGCTACAGACATGCAGCTGCCCCACCTCCTAACGAACTCCCGCCTAGGACTCCGTCAGCTAACATTAGAAGGCCACCTGTTGTACGTCGTTGAATCCAACGGTACGATCAAACCTTTCCTGCCAGTTGTGCTCTGCCGTCAAGCCTTCGACATGTTCCATCGGCTCTCACACCCTAGTGGGCGCGCCACCGCAAAAAGCGTCGCTCTCCGATTTTTCTGGCCTAGCCTGTGCAAGGACGTGTTTCGTTGGGCCAAACAATGCGTACCGTGCCAACGAGCTAAGGTCCATCACCACAACTGCGCCGAGCTAGGCAATTTCAAGACGCCGGACGGGCGGTTTGACCACATCCACATCGACTTAATCAAACTCCCGCTTTGCGAAGGTTACGAGAACTGCCTGACAATTATCGACCGCTACACACGCTTGCCACAGGCAATTCCAGTGCGTGACTGCAAGGCCAATACCATCGCCAGAGCCCTTTTCGACGGTTGGATCACCATATTTGCCACGCCACTACAACTGACGTCGGATCAAGGCCGTCAGCTCGAAGCCGACCTCCTAAACCAGCTCAGCCGAATCCTAGGCATCACACACATTCACATCACACCATATCATCCTCAAGCAAACGGCATGGTGGAACGCATGCACCGGACCCTGAAAACGGCATTAAAATATGTCCCCGAAACGCTATGGTTGCAGGCACTTCCGGCTATTCTGTTGGGCATGCGCACCACGTTCAAGGAAGACCTGCAAGCCTCTCCAGCGAAAATGATCTTCGGTGCATCACCACGGATCCCGGGCGAATTTTTTACGCCCCAGACAACGTCAGCCAGCAATCTGCAAGACTTCGTCGCCGAATTACGCCGCCTCTTCAGGGGAATTCATCCAGTTCCGCCAGCTAGGCATACTACGCACCACCCCTTCGTTTTTAAGGATTTGAGCAGCTGCGAATACGTATTTCGGCGCATCGACGCGATCAAGAGGCCACTCGACCAGCCATACTCCGGGCCCCATCGAGTAATTGAAAGGGTCAATGAGCGCACCTACGTCGTGGATGTTAACGGCGTCGCCAAAACCCTTTCCACCGACCACCTCAAGCCAGCCTACCTAGAGCAGTCCGAAGACCAGCCATCAACTCCATCACCGGCATCGCCACAGCTACCGCCTACTACCACGAAGAAATCAGTCTTTTTCTCACTCCCTTCAGCTACCGCGAAGCTCACTGGGGAAGGAGTGGCTGTGGCGGCACGGAACGCCCCAACTACAACATCTTCCTCGCGCCGCAAGCAGATCCTGCTCCCGCGGCAGATTTTCACAGCGCATCACGGCTGAGCAGAATCCGCAATATCGCTGCCAGAAAATAGAAAATAGCTCGTGCCGTTCTTTCAGATTCTCATGATCTGATATGACGGCACGAGCTCAACGCAAAAGGTCTCTTCGTACTGCGCTGCAGTCAAGCATCGACATCATCATCATTACCAACGACAACATCGTTTTCATCGTCGTCCTCGTAGTCGTCCTATTTGTCAAAGAGTTAAAAAAATATATATTGTTTGAAAGTGTAAATAAAGGTTTTTAAATATTATTTGAAAGTGCAAATAAAGGTCTTTAAAGATTTATTGAATGGACTGTTAGAAGTGAGTAACCGTGCCGTGCAATTTGCTTGAGTTCAAGCTTCGTGGCTCAAACAGAGTCCATAGCCTCTCAGATCCGTAGGCCCCAGCCGGAACCTACTTTCTCGTGTAGGGAGTAACAAGTGTTATGTTATAAGCTTCTCGAGAAAGAGTTCAGTGATCAAACACACTTACAACCTAAACAATTTCCCAATTCAAAAAGCTTACCAGATCTTTTGGACAGAGAGTTGAATTTCAAATCTCGATTCGGCACAATGCTTGCTTGGGCATGCAAGTAGCTCGGTTTCATAAATCGTCATGCAAAAGAATTCAAAAACCTGTGGATCCCCAAGACTCTATTCACCTTATTTGTACGCCCTCTCCTTGAATATAGTGTCATTATTGGGAATGCATGCTTTGAGACTCACAGCATCCACACGGAATCTATACAGAAAAGTTGATGACACTGACTTTGCTAAATTACCGTCTTACCAGGAAAGACTTAATATTTTGAATCTTTTCTCGCTAAAATAAGTATTGAGGAATTTGTAAACATTTTACTGAACCTCTAGAATTTCATGCTTTAAGAGAGGCTAGGGGGTAAAGCACACAAGCAGGGAGGTAAATATAAATCTCGTGAGGGCTTATCGCTTATGAAAAATTCAGCTTTTTCCTAATTAAGTGCAGCAAGTGCCACTTTTCAGGCATTATTGGCTAGACTAAAACCCAGTCGACCTTCACATTCAAAATAATCTAGTATCATTAAAAATATTATTAGAACTGAAATATATTTGCTTTGCATTTCTTTGTAAAAAAATAATATGTATTTTCCTGAACACAATCTGAAGATATAGTTGAAACCAATATTAGCAAATTTCAATCATAAAGTTCCCTGGAAATATGAAGACGGGATTACAGATATTCAAATAAATTCGCAGAATTTCTTACATCTAAATCCCAATACGAAGTTCAATCAGAAATCTCATACGATCCCTGGTACTCTATTCGCATAGCTATGTAGAAGAAATGAATCAATACAACCATGAAACATACTCGTACGAAGGGATTCGATAAAATCTGAAACTAAAGCAATAACGATTTTAATGAGAACTATAAAATTAACAGCAGCAAAAGCAATTTATGACTTTCTCGATAATAATTTCGATCGAGGATACAATGAAAACGAGGATACAAGCATCGACATTTATGTGAATGTTGTCATACATAGTACTATACATGCAATCATAATTTCCTGTATAAGTACCTAGAAAAGCTCTTCAAAAACGATATTTCTTTATGAGCAATTACATATTAGTCCTGGCATGTTATGAGGAATGGAATATAAAATGATAAAACTGCTGCTCATGAGTACATGTAATGGTAATGATGGCTACTAAAACTACACATGCTAACAATCAAACAAAATGGGATACAGACAAGACATTGGAAAATAAAAACAACAATTTTTTGAAACAAGTAAGTACCTTATTTTTCTTTTATTTACGTCTTAAAATAAAATTCCATTTAAAAGTATTTTTTAATAGAGAAATTTCTAAATTTTAGTCATTTTGTTATTTTTTATTATTCAAATGTTTGTGGATCACATTCAGATGAATTTCTGTACTCGTGTTTTGTTTTTTGTTTGATTGTTGCAATCACAATTAGCATTTCACACTTCTGCTGTATAGACAACTCTCATACTTTTACGATGTGTCAGAGGCTTTGCATCTAGTAAGAGAACGAAGAAAAATTTTATTAGTTAAGCTAATTAAACAAACGTGTTGAAAGCTATAAATATAACTTATGACTAATATAAATGATTTCAACTAATTTGGATTCTCTATAGTAGATATAAATATGAAAAATATTGTCGCGTGTTATGGCTCGCGGCCAATAATTTTAATGTTTCGGGAAAGTGAAAACGCATTGTCTTTTAAATTATGTTAAAAGAATTTATTCACTAAAAATTTACAATCATTAATATAACTATTTCAACTATTTTACTTTTCACTTGTCAATAAATTTTTAATTCTCACTCACTTGTCTATAAATTTTTAATTCCACTGTCTTAACTATCAACTAATATCGCCTTTAATAGACACTCCACACTTATCGAAGTTCTTACTATCGCGGTTTTACTATATCCCCCTATTCATTCAGCTCGGTTTTAAATAGGATCTCTAGTCATTCAATCCATTTCTCGTACATTGGCTAATGTTCTGACGCGAACCACCTGGAATATTCGACCAATTCTGAATACCCCGCAGTGACGTCACTTTCAGATATTGATCATACTTGGTCGGTTCTTGTGCTTTCGAGTACATTCGTTTATTGATCATCATGTTCTTAATAGTTGCGAAAACAATTGCGACAGTAGCTCGTAGAATCATTTGCACATTTAACAATATCGTAACGTTTGTACATGTTTGACCCAGGCTGCATCATTGTAAGCAGCGAATAAGTTCAACCTATACTGTTTGATTTGACGTTTCCAAATGAATTTCTAGGCATTCGAAACGGAGTTTTTTGAATGAATTCAATTAATAATTGTTTGCCGAGAAAAGTAGAATGTTTCCGAATCCTAATATTTAAACCGGATAAGAGTTTGTGTGGTCTAGTAGTTAGAGCATGAGACGCACAAACCGAAGGTCCCAGGTTCGAATCTCGTTGGGGAACAACGTGATTTAGTTCACGGGATTTTTCGGACAGACTACGAGTTATCACTCAGTGGTAATATTGTTACATGTACAAATAATTACATGTACAAATATTTCTGCGAGCTACTGTCGCAATTGTTTTCATAATCATTAAGAACGTCAACAAATGAATTTACTCGAACCCACGAGAACCCAATAAGCATGATCAACATCTGCAAGTGACGTCACTCCATTCATTAATTTGCTCGAATCTACCAGGTACCTCTCGGTAGAACATTCGCCAATGTACGAGAAATGGGTGAATAGGTAGAGACCTTATATAAAGGCGAGCTGAATGAATGGGGGGATGATCATTCATTCGACCGCGATAAAAACTTGCGATAGTGTGTGGAAAGCGAATTGAAAAGCGAACAAGTAAAAGTGAGGTGATTTTGAGAAGACAATTGCGATATAAATTTATGGACAAGTGTTAAGTAGAATTTTAATAGTGAAGATTAATTAGTGAAAGTGTTAAATCGATTATTGTGCATTATTGTAATTGAATAAACTCTTTTGATTTAATTTAAAAGACATTGCGTTTTCACTTTCCCGGAACATTAAATTATTGGCCGCGAACCGAAAACACGCGACAATGTTGTCAAGAAGTGAGAAAGAAAATTTTGGAAGTGAAAACGATTAAACATTTTTAAAGTGCACAATAGTGTAAATTAACGTGAAAACTGGTGCAAAAATAGCCAAAACAATAAAAATGCCAGGAAACTTACATCTAAAAATTAATCAATTGAGCATATCGGAGCTCAAAGAGGAGTTGGAACAGCGAAATCTGGCCACGCAAGGTACAAAGGCCATACTGATTGCACGCTTGCGTGACGCGATCGAGTCGGAAGGCGGGAATCTGGATTCGGGTGAGTTCTCAGATGCGGAAGAAGGTGGAGAAGTAGAAACACCAAAATCAAAGGAGCCAGAAAATGCGCTAATGCAAATGTTAATGCTGATGTCATCGAGTCTGACTGCGAAGCTGGATGAACAATCAGCGCAGTTAAATGAACAATCAACGAAGCTAAATGAACAATCAGTGAAGCCGGACCAACAAGCAATCGAAATCAAAGCAGACATCAAGGCAGACATCACACAGAAGCTGGAGAAACAGTCAACCGAAATAAAAGCGGAGCTCGGTAGTCTCAACAAACAAATTAAAGGCGTCGAGGAAAAGGTTGACCAGGTCGAGGAAAAGGTTTACCAGGTCGAGGAAAAGGTCAGCCAGGTTGAGGAGAGAATCAACAATGAGATGGAAAACATGAAAAAGGAATTGGAAGCCGCAAAGGCAGTAGTAACCACCTCCTCAGCCCCGTTTACAACCGCAGTGCAAGGCTCGTCTAGAAATGTGCAAGCACCAATATTCGATGGGCAAACGGTCTGGAGTATTTACCAGACCCAGTTCGAAGCTGCCGCAAGGGCGAATCGCTGGAATGACCAGGAACGCGCAACTGCATTGATTCTTGCGCTAAGAGGCCCAGCTGCCGAGCTTTTGCAGACGATCCCCGTTGATTTACACTCAAACCCGGCTGCTATATTGAACACGCTCGACAAACGTTATGGAGGCGACCATCTGAAGCAGATTTATCGGGCACAGCTACGGAATCGGATGCAGAAGTCTGGCGAAACCTTACAGCAGCTAGCCCAAGACATTGAGCGACTGGCACTTTTGGCTTATCCAGCTTACGACCCAGAACATCGAGATGATGCAGCGACAGAAGCATTCATCAGTGCCTTAAAGGACCAGGAATTGCAACAAGCTGTGCGATTAGCTCAAAAGCAAACGGTTAAGGCCGCATTGGTTTATAGTCTGAACTATGAGGCAGCGAAAAATGTGACTCGTAGCACAGCCTGGCTCCATGAAGTAATGGCAAACGGGTGCAGGTGTGAGTGCGTGGAAAATGAGCAAGATCGGCAGGTAAATGGTGCGCCTAGATGCTGGAATTGCGGTGAGAAGGGGCACCTGTAAAGAGACTGCAAGAATCGAAGAAAATGGAGGTATTGTCCAGGATGGTGGAGATCCAGATCGAGTCAGGAGCCTAGAATGGAGGCCCATCAAACTGCAACGGCCAACTTTGTGGGGCAGAGGTTTGCTAGGAGGATCGACGTCCCCAGCACCACCATCACCGTGTCAAGACTACATCGTGGAGAAGCGGACTTATGCCTTCCGGGTCAAGTTGACAGAGAACACTGCACCATAACAATCGACACTGGTGCAACCCGATCGATTATCCGACCAGACCTAGTTAGACAGCAACAACTTCACCAGGGCAGAATTGTCTCACTACGGACAGCTACGGGAGAAACTGCACCTGTTCATGGAGAGGTCAACCTCCAGATATAGTTGGGAGACCTTGTGTTCCGACATAATTTTCTGGTCGCGAACATAATGGATGACTGCATTCTCGGAATGGATTTTCTGCGACCACATGGAATCACGTTGGATTTGGGCAAACGTGTATTGAAATGGCAGAATGTCGAAGTACTAATGGAGGATCCCAGCGTCCAAATTCCCAAGATGAATGTAGTGGTATGTACTGACACTGATGTACCAAATTCTTCCGAAAGCATTGTATGAGCCAAGCTTGATGGTGATTCTGGAGACCACCGATCTTATCTGATAGAGCCAACGAAGACGTCCGCATTGCGCAGTTTGATTGTAGGACGAAGCCTTGAAAGATCTTTAAGGAACGGATATGTGCCGGTTAGAGTCCTTAACACCGCAGATTCAACCACGAGCATCAAAGCGGGAGGAGTCATCGGTAGCTGCCAGCCTGTTTCCACCATCACCTCTTTGGAAGCTACTCACGACCATCATTGCAAAAGGAGGCAAGACACAGACAAAGCCCGGGAATCAACGTCTGCAATATTGAAGCAGGTCGAATTGCCAGTACAGCTATTCAAACGAGCCTCTGATTTGGTCACCAAGTACAGTGACATCTTCTCAACAAGCCCGGATGACCAAGGCCGAACGAGCCTGGTAACTCACGTCATAGATACACAGGGAGCCAAGCCGATTCGACAAGCACCCAGACGCCTCCCTATAGCCAAACAAGGAGAAGTGAGCGCACTGATCTCGGACATGGAAAAACAAGGCGTTATTGAACCTCCTGTCAGTCCATGGGCCGCGCCTGTAGTTCTTGTAAAGAAAAAGGATGGTAGCACTCGTTTTTGTGTCGACTATAGGCAGCTTAACGACGTCACTAAGAAAGATAGTTACCCGCTCCCACGCATCGATGACATCATGGACACTTTAGCCGACGCAAAATGGTTTTCTACACTCGATCTCAAGAGTGGCTACTGGCAGGTAGAAATCGACAAGAAGGACCGAGAGAAGACCGCGTTTTCAGTTGGGACCGGATTGTGGCAGTTTGTGGTGATGCCATTTGGGCTTTGCAATGCTCCAGCCACTTTTGAACGCTTGATGGAATACGTGCTACGTGGTCTAACCTGAAAAACCTGCTTGGTGTACCTAGATGACATCATCGTCATCGGGAGAACGTTCGAAGAGCATGTGCGGAACTTAGAAGAGTTTTTCTACAGACTGCGACTGGCAAATTTGAAACTTAGTCCCGACAAGTGTACCCTTTTCGCAGCTGAAGTAAAATACCTGGGACACGTCGTATCAGCAGAAGGGGTCAAAACAGACCCTGAGAAAATTGAAGCCGTGAAAAGCTGGCCAACACCAAACAACAAGCGCCAACTAAGAAGTTTCCTGGGTCTGGCAACCTACTACCGAAGATTCGTCAAAGACTTTGCCAAAATAGCTAAGTGTCTCCATCAGCTAACCGAGAAAAATCGTCCGTATGTCTGGAACAAACAATGCCGGACAGACTTTGAGACCCTGAAAAAAAAGCTATGCGAATCACCCGTGCTGGCGTATCCGAAACCCGGAAAAATGTTTGTAGTTGACACCGATGCGAGCAACGGCGGTATTGGAGCTGTACTCTCCCAGCAGATCAATGGCGAAGAAAGAGTCCTCTCTTATTACAGTCGAGTTCTCTCAAAAAGTGAGAGGAACTACTGCGTGACCAGGAAGGAGCTATTGGCTATAATAGAGGCCACCAAGCAGTTCCACAAGTATCTATATGGCCAGAAATTCGTTCTTCGAATGGACCATGCATCACTGAGATGGCTACTCAACTTTAAAAACCCCGAGGGACAAGTTGCGAGATGGATCGAAAGATTGCAGTCATACGACTACGAAATTGTTCATCGGAAGGGCGGAGTTCATGGAAATGCTGACGCCCTATCCCGCCGTCCATGTCCAGATAACTGCAAGCATTGCCGACGGATTGAGGAAAAGGAACCGCCCGTTGATCTGCGATTGATAACGGCCGAATTCGATGAAGGTTGGTCACTGGAGGAGATTCGAAATGCCCAGTTAGCCGATGAAGACATCGGACCATTGCTCGTATGGAAGGAGACGACTGGGCGGCCTGAGTGGAAGGACGTTTCGATGCATGGCGCAACCCTAAAAAGCTATTGGGCACAATGGAACTCCCTTCAGGTGGAGCGTGGCGTACTCAAGCGGAAATGGGAAACGGCAGATGGCAGCTCCTATTGGATGCAAACTTTACTACCCAAAAGCCGAATCCACGATGTGGTTAAGGAAATGCATGAAGGATCCTCGGGAGGCCACCTCGGTGTTAACAAGACCTTAGCGAAATTGCGGGAAAGATTCTACTGGCTCCACGCTCGAGAAAACGTAGAGGACTGGTGTTGCAGATGCACAATTTGCGCTTCCGTCAAAGGTCCAAAACGACGACTGAGAGGACAAATGCAAACCTATAACGTGGGGGTACCGTTTGAAAGGATTGCTGTTGACATCGCTGGACCCTTTCCTGAATCTGAATGGGGAAATCGATACACGCTGGTCGTAGCTGATTATTTCAGCAAGTGGCCCGAGGTCTACTCCATTCCCAACCAGGCAGCAACTACTGTAGCTGAACAGCTAGTGTTAAATTGGGTCAGTAGGTACGGCGTACCTTGCGAATTACATTCAGATCAAGGCCGAAACTTTGAGTCACTAGTTTTTGGCGAAATGTGTGAACTACTGGGAATACGGAAAACGAGGACAACACCGCTGCATCCCCAATCCGATGGAATGGTCGAACGGTTCAACGGTACGCTCAATAAACACCTTGCCAAGATGGTTGACGAGAACCAAAGGGACTGGGACCGACATATCCAACTATTTTTGATGGCGTACAGAGCTGCCGAACATGCATCGACGGGCCAAGCTCCAGCCAAAGTCATTTTTGGAAAGACTATTCGTTTGCCAGCCGATATAAAGTTCGGAACACCCCCTGAGAAACCCCAAACGATCTCAGAGTACGCAAGTGATCTAAGACAACGGTTGAACCAGATACATCGGACAGTGCGAAAACACCTCGAATCGGCTACTGACCACATGAAGACCAGGTATCATCTAAAGGCTAATTCTACTGGCTTCCAGCAAGATGACTTGGTGTGGCTTTATAACCCGCAACGGCGAAAGGGTAGGTCTCCAAAGTTGCAACATAATTGGGAGGGACCATACCGAGTTACAAAGCGAATCAACGACATCGTATACCGAATACAGGAACATCGTAAGCCGAGAGCTAAAATGAAAATCGTGCATCTGGACCGTCTTGCCCCATATTACACCCAGGGAGAATTGACTACAAATAGCGACACATCTTTTTGGGGCGAAAAGAACTGAGGTGGGGGCAGTGTTACATGTACAAATAATAACATGTACAAATAATTCTGCGAGCTACTGTCGCAATTGTTTTCATAATCATTAAGAACGTCAACAAATGAATTTACTCGAACCCACGAGAACCCAATAAGCATGATCAACATCTGCAAGTGACGTCACTCCATTCATTAATTTGCTCGAATCTACCAGGTACCTCTCGGTAAAACATTCGCCAATGTACGAGAAATGGGTGAATACGTAGAGACCCTATATAAAGGCGAGCTGAATGAATGGGGGATGATCATTCATTCGACCGCGATAAAAACTTGCGATAGTGTGTGGAAAGCGAATCGAAAAGCGAACAAGTAAAAGTGAGGTGATTTTGAGAAGACAATTGCGATATAAATTTATGAACAAGTGTAAAGTAGAATTTTAATAGTGAAAATTAATTAGTGAAAGTGTTAAATCGATTATTGTGCATTATTGTAATTGAATAAACTCTTTTGATTCAATTTAAAAGACATTGCGTTTTCACTTTCCCGGAACATTAATTATTGGCCGCGAAACGAAAACACGCGACAATATGAACTGATTTAATCAGATCATATCATATCTCATGGTACTGACGAAACCAACTTCCGAAAAAAATAAAGTCGATACGGACATGAAAATGAGATACTCTAAATATCTCTAAGGGAAGGCCCGAGAGGAGCTGTAGTGCTTAAAAGAAGAAGAAGAAGAAGAGGATACGTACCTCTGAATATGCTCAAAAACTGCTTGGAAAAACGGGAGGCTCGACATGAACGGAAATCAGGATAAGTAGTGGTTCACCTGTATAAAAGACCTCGCCGGCGAAGTTCATGCTCGGCATACATTATGACTGAACGCCAACAATAAAACAAGTGGCGTATTCCTAATATCAACTCCGCCATAGACGGTCCCAAGCCCGGTTGAGAAAGGAGGAGGGAACCCCTTGTTTTCCCAACCCGTAGCTTCCATGATTCCTCATCCCAAACCCCCTAATTAAATAGTAGTAAATGCTCTCGGGGTGCATATTGGGTTTACTGGTTCCCCAATAATGTAACATTAAATGTCGAGAAATGGAGTAAGTCATAAGGAAGCTACTTGTCGATACACGAGGTACATTACTATACAAGACGAGCCAAGTAGTGGCCTATGCGGATGACATCAACATTCTGTCATGGTCATTAACAACTGCAAAAGAACTCTTCTTGAAACTCGACAGCGAAGCAAGCTAGTAGGGCTACAAATCAACAAAAATAAAACAAATTTCATGAAGCAGTCGAGGAAAAATACTTCAAATACACAAAATATCACACCTGGCGAATACAGTATCAAAAATTGTAGCAAATTTGTGTATTTAAGCGCCAAAATAACGAAAACGGATTATGAAAGAGACGAAATACGCCGAAAAATACAGCTTGCAAATAAAATATTTTATTCAATGTTGACAATCTTGAAGACCAGCTGCATACACAGGAAAACAAAGCTCCAAGTATACAAATCTGTGATAAGACCTGTGTTATGCTATGGGTGTGAAACATGGACCCTAACTCAAGCATCCGCAAATAAATTGAACGCCTTTGAGCGACGGGTCCTGAGGCGAATGATCGGAGCGAAGCTAAACGGGGATCAATGGCGAATTCGATACAACCATGACCTGTATGAAATTTTTGACGAACCGGAGGTCTCAAGGATTGCAAGACTGCGGGAGCTGCAATGGGTTGGACACATGAATCGTATGGACAAACAATGGATACCCAAGAAGGTATTTGTTGGGAGAGCTGAAGGCCGACGGCCAGTGGGGAAACCGAGGAAACACTGGTCTGACTCGATTGACGAAGACAGTTCATCGCTCCCCGGATTTCGGAATTGGAAGAAGCGGTCAACGGACCGAGACAGTTGAAGGCAATGTTTGCAGGAAGCGAAGCCCCGAAAGCGGCTGTAGTGCTAAAAAGAAGAAGATTCCTGATATCGTAGATAATAGATAATCAAATTGAATACAGGTGCAATTTATATGGGCCGAAATTCCCAAGGACAAATTCATATTTGGACCTTTGCATTACCGACGCAAGACTTGAATCCAGATTTAACAATCTTCAATGAGAATCGCAAGTACTTCCTTATGATAGCGGCTATTTTGCCATTGTAATGGAAGTAAATCATCAAAGGGATGGTGTTTTCTACATTTTAGTTATACATGAAAATTATACAGAAAATTTAATCAGGAAAACCAGAAGCAATCACAAAGTTGAAAAGATTAAAAAGCCTTCTCACATGTATCAACAATATTTATCGCCAATTGCTGGACCACAGCCATCCCTCTTAGGCCTTATTGAATGATCTTCAGAATGTCCGAAATTTCATCCGTTCATACTACAGAAGTGAAGTCAGTAACCAATCAGTGGTGAAACTGAGGGGTGTTCGCCCACTGGAACTATATGAGATTTCACAATAGGGAATAGTATGTCTCATTCAAAGTCTCGAGTGAAAGTGTCAAATCTTAAGATAAATCGTCTAGGTAGGGTTAGTATTGAAATTTATAATACGGACCCGGATACAGATGGAAATAGATTTGTATGTGACGGTTTACAGAAGCTTATTCTGATTGGAACATATGTTGAGTTGGTCCAAGTATTGTGCCTTGAGAAAGGGAGCCAAACACGAGTACATTCATAAGACGTTACAGCGCAAGTTTTTGACTTTAAATCAAGCCTGAATGGCGAATCTGTTCTTCATTTCAATGAAACATTGGCATCCAACCGTATACCAATTGGAAATTTTATTGCTTATTTTGTCAGCTATGGAGAATTGTGTCTCATATCAAGCGAAATAAACCATAGAAAATTATATGGTATTAACGGTATTTCGAATAAAGAACTACCAATTCAGCCTGAAGCTGCTATTGAAAATTATTGCATATTATCCAATAACATGTTGAGCATTCCGTATTTCCCGAATCAGTGGCAGAGGCTAGGGTAATTCCAACCTTGAAGAAAGGAAAGGAATCTTCATGCCCTAAGAGCTATTGCCCAATAAGCTTATTGGCTCATATCAGCAAAATGTCTGAAGTGATACGAAAATAAGCAATAAACGCCCACATTGAGAAATATGAGGTGAAGCCAAATTGTCAGTTTAGCTTCCATATGAGTTGTTCGATCATACATGCGATAGCGCAAAAGACCTCGGAAATATTTTGCAAACTAAATAATATATCATGCGTTTCTTTATTGGGGTTGAGAGGTATATGCCATTTACATACTGATTATGGCACACCCATGCTCACCAGTAACTAGTCGATCCACTAACTACTCCCCCGTCCGCCAGATATCCTAGCCTGGAATCATCCTCAGTGCTTATCTTCGCTATACCTATATAAAGCTTTTTTGGTACACCTCCTTACTGAGATTGTCTTCCCATATGTTTGTTTTGTACAGTAGCAGTCATCCCAGGCATTTACTTGATGGGTACGCTAAAAGCAGCCTGCTAAGCCGTTGCTCTGATTTGCTCAGAGAAACTCAATTTCGAATTGTCCAGTAGCACCAGGCACTTTACCGCTGGCTTCCATTCGATGAGTATGTCGCCACTACATCATCCGCATAGTTGAGGAAAAGCGACTCATCTGGCATCTCCAATCTCAATAGCCCATCTTAAGACACGTTCCATAGATCTGGACTAAGGAAAGATGCCTGGGTAAGACTCGATGTAACTTGCATCCTTCATTTGCTTTATGTTGTGTCATACATCAGGTTTCTGTCTTTCAGGTAGTCCCTCAGAAAAAGTATAGGATATTCTGAAAATTTTAAAGGGTTTTCAACGTATCGAAAATATCCCCCCACTTAGCGGAGTTGAAGGCGTTTCTAATGTCAAGTGTCACGAAAAGAACGACTCGTCGCTTTGCTTTTGGGCCACACTCACCACCTCAGTAGTGACATCAATGCTGAAATGATCTAATATATCTCCAGTTACACGGATTACGTCAAGGAGTCTTCACTTGATGGGTTCCTCTAGCATTTCCCAGCCGTGTCTAGCATGCATAATGGGTGATATGCACGCGGCGACCCAGGATTTTCCTTCCCATCGCTTATCAACATGAGGCTTGCCACCTCCTATCCTACCCGAAAAACAGCGTCCCATAGGTTTGCATGGAATGTGCCGAGCAGCAAGTCATGAAAATAGTGATAGAAAAGTTGCAACACCTCAGGTGGAACCCCATCTGTGGAAGGCATCCATCGGGCATCAAGCTTCCACATAACTAGGTTGTAGCCATTTCCCAACTACATAGCATAGGGAACTCCTATCATTGCAGTGTGACCGCACCCAAGGCATTTGAAGCATTGAAGAGGCACTGCTATTCACCGTATCCTGCAGACAATCCACCCTATTCTTACTATGCTCTTATTTTCGATAAAGTCAATGATGACCGTGCGTTGTCCCTAGTGTCAAGCTTGCTTTGACACTTTTCACGCTAAGGAGCTGCCTTCTTATGGCTCTTTCTACCTCGGTCAGGTCCGTGGTGCAGTCAATGTCTCTTATGTCGATTGTTGTCGCCGGCTCAAGTGAGGCTATAGTTGTGCTTTTGCCGTGGACTTACTTCGAATCCAAGAAGTATGTGTTCCTACCGGTTTGGACGTACTACTTTAAAAGCGTTGTTTATTTCTCTGCGCATTACATTTCTACTGATATTCCATAACAATTTTGCGTAGAATCAGCTATCTTGGGGTTCTACGAGTGTGCTTGCTGCCAGGGCTTTTTTCTCTCCTGTTTGGCATTAGGTCTTTTTCTTGGTGGGCATCTGTATGATTTTTATTTTTTAACACTTTTTCAAGAGTGTAGTGAAATAGTCTATAAGTAAATGTCCGTTAAGGGCTGCAGCGATGGTCTGCTGCCTCGGCGAAAGAGAATGGTAGGATTCGCCGAGATTGGCCTTGTCTGGGGACGCATGAATGCACTGGCAGGCTAGCGTTGCGGTGTCATGGGGTGGGCTCATTCCCCCTAGCACAAGGACCCACTACAAAAGAATTTCGCATTCACGAATTCTTGGGTCGCAGCAAATGTCGACAGAAGTCGAAAAATGGAGGTAACCACTAAGGGTTAGAATTGCTTGTTCCCTGAACAAGTTACAACGAGCAAAAACGGACGGGCTGTCGAAGACTTCGTCGTTACCCGACGATTCTTATGTCCCACAAATAAGAGTGGGGCATCCGGATGGATGTGATGCCCCTCGCACCCGCCCAACCGTATCCAGATCCAAACGTAGACATGGCCATATATTTCCCTTTTGAGTGGAAAACTCATACAAATATACTTTGCATGAACTTTCCCATCAAAGGAGAAATATAGACATGACCGGTTTATGTTATAGAATTATGTGGTCATGATCACATAACCCTATACCATAAAAGGGCACGCGAGCGGAAGGCCACTCTACCCGGCAAGAGCCCCTGTTAAGCGTCAAAAACAGTGGAGCGCACACGATGGCTAGCCCATGTTAATCGAAAAGCTTTCCATCGTGGCGAGTCCTATACCCGGTCAGCCTGGAAGGAATGGAAACACCGAAATTGGAATTTACTCACACATTATTATTGTTAAATCATCAAAAATTCTGCAAACATAGCTCGCGATGAACAAACTCTTCATTACAATTCAACTTTGCTTTACTAATTTCAGTGTTCAGCGGCATTCTCTTGTGTAAGATTTATTTACTATAAACATGAATTTCAAGTTTCTCTCAAAAATGTACAATTCGCTCTCGGAAAATAAAAAAAAAACGGTGCCAGTCTAACCTCTCAAAAATTGTTTTAGCTCTTACCATAAATAGTATCCAAATACAAGATTTATTAAGCGTTCGGATGGATAGATATCTTCAAGGCTCGTGTACGGGAACAAACAAATTTTTTTTCTTCCGAAAAAAATTGTGTATAATCAAAAATTATATAGTAAAATTTGAAAAAAAATGGTACACTAACCCCTGCACTTATTCTCCTTCTCATTCATCTTTTTTCCATTATAAATAATAAAGGTAAATATGTTTCATTTAGGCAATTGAGATAAAAAAATTTAAAAAGGGTGCTTACCTACGACACGAGTGCTCGATAAAGATGCAGGTGAGTTGTCTTGGAGGAAATTTAGGTTAGTCAACGGATCAGGATAAGTCAAACAATTTTTTGCTGATTCTGGCTGCTGGCCCATCTTTCAGAATTTAATTTTTAAACCAGAATTTAATTATTTTTAAACCAAGATTTTACGTAAAACCAGAATTTAATTTTTAAACCAAAATTTTACGTTAAACCAGAATGTATATTAATTTTTAAACCACTTTCAATAGCTGCAAAGTTAACTGGTTACTACCAAGCGCACACACAACTCAGAATCTTATGACAGGGAAACACTCAAGATGAGTAAGCTTCTAATTAGTGTATCTTCCGCCCTTTAGTTTTCTATATCAAGCGCACATTCACTACCCACTGTTATCCTCGCAAAAACCGTAATCCATGGCCCAGTTAATGCACTGTGCAATTATATTTTTGAGCGTTTCATAACGCTTTCCACATGGAAAACATAATTAGTCTCACATTCCATTCTTTCACTTCGAGTGAATCGCTCTTTAAAGCAAATTACCGTCACTTTACTCCGCACACACGGCTCGTTCGAGAAAATTCTTTGTATGATTTTGCGAATGGGAAACGTATTCTAGTCTACATTTTTCAATTAAAACTACATTTCCCTCGAATAATACCAGACACGACATTTAATTTCGTACTTCTCGTTACACCCCAGTATCTAACTTTCGGCAATCACTCCTATCCGCGGAAAAAAAATTCCTTTCTTCATCACTTTTTTCAACTCGATTATTCTTTTCTCTTCCCAACCAAAAGCTAACTCCCCGGCTCCGCGGTGCGGGATCAAGACCCAATCCGTTCCCCCTCATTTTCCACCGGTCATTCTTCTTCTTGCATTCTTTGTTGCCGTTCATTTCATGTTGCTGCTGCAATCGATGTTGCTGCTGCAATGCATGTTGCTGCTGCAATGCCGTTGTGGTTGAGGTTGTGTTTTTTGCGGGTGTTGCTGACTTGTTGAATTCGATAGAGAGCCAAGCTGAGCAAATGCAGTATCGTCAAACGGTATAGAACCAAAGTGATTTTGCGTTGATTGGATGTTTGGCAGATAATCATTCGGCGTACTATCAACTTAGTGATAAAGTGCATTCCACTCAAACTTCCAAAACGTACAGTATTCTGAGAAAAAGTCAGCATGCCATTTCAATTGATGTTAAATTACCGTGGGAACTATGAAGAACTGCACTAATCCCGGTAAATTTGTAAATGACAAATGCGTCGTGTGACTAATGTCTGGAGGATTATAAATATTATCAAATTGTCCTTCCTTACTACTAAAGTGATGAGTGCTATTATGATTCCCAGGGACTGTTAAATAGTTCTGAGGAGCATTTGATGAGAAAAGTGTGGGACTATAAGTATTGCAGGAGAATGGGCAGGTGAATATTGATACCTGTTTGGCTTTGAATTTGGAGACAATGCGGTTGGTGATGTGGTAATTGGACTTTGTCTTACCGAACTATAGGGACTGCTCAAATGTTCTTGCTCTTTATCGAACGGAGTATTAAGTGGTGGTGCGAAATGAGCGGGTGTCAGGTCTGGTAACGATCCAGTATTATTTCCTATAGGCGCCGGTAAAGAGCCATCATGAGATGAAGGATAGGGGTTAACACTAGATACTCTCGATAAGCTAATGGGTGATGTTTGCCGTACATCTACATTCGATAAATGTCGACTTTCGGAATTGTTTACAAAAATTGCCTACTGTCTGTATTTTGATTGACATGGGCTGCACGTCTTTGAGCGGTTGTTGAATACATTCATTAAGTTTCTCTTTGTAATGCTTATCAGCACTGAGGAAAATTGTTGCGCATACGTGCATTTCTTTTGCCATTGCATCATTTTCTCGTTTCAATTTCCATAACACTTGCTCGCTTTCGTTGTAGCATTTCTTTATATGCAAGTAGTGTTTTTTTTGCGCCATTAACATCTTTTTCATTTGTTGTCTTTGATCATCGACCTCAGCAAACAACGAATTACCTTTTCGATTTGTATTATCTGGTCCTGATTTTAACATGGCTAGCTCAGTACTTATTTTGCAGATTTCTGTATTCAAAAATACATCCTCAACAATAGTACTTCCGGTTAATTTTTAAGAATTTCCTAGCAATATCCCGTGAAAATAAGCTCGGTGAACTAGACCACTCACAACAATCGATAATTGCGCTGTGTTACTGCCACTACAATTTTGGGCAGGAGATAGGAAGGGTTTCGAGCAGTTTGCGTGTATGACTGCTAGATTACTGCAAGAGTTTCTTTATAATTTCCTTTGCTTCTTTTGCCTGTAGTATCTGGAAGCCTTGATCAACTTTTCCACGCCCATTAAGTGCCTCTTTTTTTGTTCTTCCATCCCGATCTCCTTTGATCCGGCTAGATGCCATCCTTTTAATGATTTTTGGTGTTGGAGCTTTCCACAGCTGCCTTTTAAGCTTAGCCTTTAGTGCCTTTTTAGCCTCCTACTCGTCTTCAGCCTTTGGGTCCCGTTCGGCTTTTAGTCACCACCTCGATGTCCTATGCAGTCTAGGAGCTCTTCTAGTTCAAGGAGTCCGTTCCTTACACCTTTGCTGATTTTTGACATCGATTGTAAAACGTCTGCCACTTTTTTGATTAGCCTTTTTCCTTGATATCACTGTATGGCAATCATACTTTACGATCTACTTGCTTGACCTCCGTTTCCGAATACAGTGATTCAGTGACATCTTCAACGATGGCCATGAAATGGTAACTCCTTTCTTTTCTGCCATGATCACTATGCGGACTTCAGGATGGTTCGTTATTATTGCATTTCGGGATTTAAGACCCTTGCTTCGGTAGCTTCAGTATTGCAGCAGTAACCATCAAATTCTTGATGCTCTTTATATTTTTCCCCATGACGCAAACATCTGGTTTACCCTGCTCTTGTTTTAAGGTCGCTCTGACGTTGGCATCTTAATTTTGCTGCACTCAAATGCCGTAGGAATTTTAGTTTGGCCAATGCTGTCCGTTAATCTTCGTTTTTTATCCGTCTTTACTGTCATCATATTCGTCGTTATTGGTACCATACCAACATCGTAACTGTAACTGTTGGTTCGTCGTTGGTGTTCATACTGATTTGATTTTTTTAAATAAATTTTTAAGCTTTTTAGTCGAAATCGCTCCAATTCAATTGGGTCCTTACTTGGAGCCGCTATCTACGTTCATGTGTGTAGTCACCATTTTGGTCCTAGAGCAGAGCAAAAAGGCCATGCGAGGGTTTGCATAAGCCCTTATACGGACAAATTCTCAAAGCCAGACCAACGCTACTCGGGAGTTCGTCTCAACCGAACCTACACCACTAACCCAATGGCAGGAACTTCGAACGTGCCCCGAGGCCTACCAAGATTTTACAAGGATGGAGACAGTATGATATTTGAATTGGAGCTGTTCACGCACGAGTGTCACCTCGGGGCTATTATGCAAATCAACTAGGTACAAACCAACATATCCGCCAGCCCAAAGCATCAACTCAAGTTCATTGTCTATTGGGTATCCCAGAATCAGTCAGGGTCGTTACCTGTCATCCCAGGAGGAACCTCATGGTAACCTCCGTTGACTTTGACTTTAGATCCTGCCTTTGCCATTGTAATCTTAACCATAACATACGTACCAACTTTGTTGGGATATTGAATTCAAGCTCTATTTTGAGGAATCCATTTCTGTCGATATTAACCTATGCTTATTTAAAGTTTTCAAAGGGCTGGTGCACATCAATATTAAACTACCAGCATTTTTCTAGCACCTGCTTTACTGATAATACTTGTTCAGTCGTCGACCATTTACTTCGGAAGCTTCCTGGATACTCTCCTATTATACTTTCGTAATATAGTTGAAGGTTTTGCTCGATAATTTTGGAGAAGATTTCAGAAGACATGGACGAAAGAGCGATGCTTCCGTAAATTTTGGAGTGCAATTTATGCCCCTTTTTGTACTATATATGGGGCAGATAACACTTTTTCGCTACTTATCAGTTAACTTCTAGTTTACCCATATTTTGTATAATAGTTCATGTGTATTTCTGTAGCAACTCTGTGGATGTCGCATCAATTCCTGGAGCTTTGTTCTTGATAAGGTCATGTACCACTACCCGTATTTCGTCGTTTGTTGGTGGTGAGACGTAGATATCTTTTTCGGCTCCTGGAATGTGGACAATATCGTTTGTTGTTCTGAGTGCTGTTTAGAGTTTCATTTTGTGGTTCGGTGGTGAACACTATTTACGCACTAAGTATGAGATTTTAAAGCTAATAATGCACCTGAACTACCTACAAAATACCTTCCCTGTCACCCAAGAGCCCAGCCTGGGACCGTTTGTTACAATACTTCAGGCTAGGCCCCCTTTCCTTACGCCTGAGGCATTTTCGGGTTGCAAGAATCCCTTCTCTAGCTAGAAGGAGGGAAAGGAAAAAGGATTACTAAAAAAGGGATCCTTCCACTCTCGATGCCCTCGATGGTTTAGTATGCCTTTGAACCCCTCAGCACTGCCCGAGCGTAATGTGCTATGCAGTTCAATTTGTTTATTGATATAAGTTGCAGTTCCATTCGTTTATTGATATAGGCACCTCCACGGTCACCCAAGAACCCAAGCCTGGGACCGTTTGTCACATTACTTCAGGCTAGGCCTCGTTTCGTTACACCTTAGACATTTTCGGGTTGCAGGAATCCCTTCTCTAGCTGGAAGGAGGGAAAGAAAAAAGGAGTACTAGAAAAGCCCTCAGCACTGCCCGAGCGTAATGTGTTCCATTGTTTATTGATGCAAGTTCCATTTGTTTATTGATGCAAGCATCTTTTCGACTACAGTCTTTGGAGAGAGCCCCCGATTTCGCTGTAGAGTAAACCATGCAGCCTTTTGCATATTTTGCCGATGAATAAGCTGTAGAAGGTATCATCCAGCACTTTTGGGTAAATCACGCAGTCTGAAGACCGTGGCTTATTAATCTTGGCAGGTAAGACTGGAAACATCCATGCCCTCTTGAAAGCTGGTTTAGGTTAAATTCAATCTCACCGTACACTTGATTAAGCTATGGGCTCTGATTAGAGATCAGGTGAGCAGTCGATCTCCCTCTGCTATTGCTCTCTCATAAATGTTGCCACCAATCACTGAGATAGTACAGCCTCTCCTCCCTAGTAACCACTTCTCTGTCACCCTTGCTACCACGCAGATAGGCGCTTATTCGCTACCTAACAAGGAGCACAATGAGCACCACACTTGCAACCATTAATACCGCTAACTTGGAGGCTGTTGGTATGCGCATGTGATTTGTAGCGCTCTTTGTCTCTGCAACAGTGCCAACCACTTTCAATGCAACTTCTTGTTTAGAGTGTAGCTCTCTTGTTCTGACCGATTGTATAGCGCTCATTAGGGGGGTATGTCCTTGATGAAGTAGGTCTCCCGATGTAGGCCATCGGCCAGGTAAGTGCGGTGACATGTACTGCCCCCTTTCGACTGTTGCTCCAATTTGTGTGGTGAAACTCATCGTTGAGTCCCTCAGTACTCCCAAGTACTTCACTGCTGGTTTTGACTCAACCAGTGTTTTATGATGCTAATACTCCTTACTCTGGGGATTCTTTTCTTAGTTATTTTGCCCACTTTAGTTTACTCGCATGCTAGATGGAAACCGTGAGCAGTCATCCAGTCCCCCACTCGCCACCTTAGGTTACCCAGCCTGAATTGCGCATGTTCAACAGTGCGTCCCGTGACTAACGCAACTACATTGTCCGCGTAGCTGACCAAGCGTGATTTGTGCAGCACTACAAGTCTCAGTAACCCGTCATACGAGATATTTCACAAATCGGGATTAAATATGGAGCCCTGAATGACATCCAATGAATTTAGAGCTGCTGAAAGTATTCCAGCCACCTTTTTTTTGTATTGACTGGCTTGTCAATTATTATCCCTTGTATATTTATATACTGGCATGTTCGATGTTTTTGATCTTGACGTATTCATTTGATTGAAGTATTTGTCTGTTCAGACTCAGTCAACGCCGTTTTGTCATTGATGACCTTGGTCTTGTGATCTATTGTCATTGTTGTTTCTTTTTGGTCGACACAGTTTCTTGGCTTGTTGGTGGAGCTCAATATTTATCTCTTTTTTTTAGCCCAAGTTGACCTTTGAATAGAATCTTTGTTTCTTTTTTCAACTACGTCCATACATTCTTCATCGACCCAGTCACTCCGCATTCCGATGATGGATATCCGCATTCATATGTTGAAAACGAGGATCGGTAGTTTAGAAACCATTTGGAGTAAGAGTAACGTGCCGATGGGCTTTCGAATGCTGATACGCTTGACAGTTTCTAGCCTACATTATTACTTTCTTCCTCATGCCTGGCCATACATATTTGGTAGCGATTAGTTTACAGGATCCCTTCCTGCTTGGATCTAACAAACCGTGCACATTTTCAAACAAACGTTTCTCAAACTCTTAGGAATATATTTTCTAGATTTTCCATCGATGTATTGCAAAATAAAACATTTCCATCCGCTAATGGAATTGTTTTAGTTTTAGTTTTCATAGAAAATCTAACAGTGGAAACAACCACGTACAAGTTTTCATAGAAAATGTAACAGTCGAAACAACAATCTCGTTTCATATACTAGAAAATGTAACGGTGGAAACAACAACTGCGTACCACTGTCCCATTACAACAACCTTATTTAAAAACTTTGATCGTAAATATCCAAGACATCTACCAGAACTAAAGTAAGGTTGATGCACATTAAGATTAGATGTCACTGGCAATGGCAATGAGGTTCAAATTAATTCTTTCCCACATTTTAGGGAAAGACAATTTTGCTGAGCATGCAAAAATAACGTATATAAATATCGAAGCATGCTAGGAAAATTAAAGCGAATATCATTCGTTGCTTCAAGTGGTTGGCTTCGCCCACATAAATATTTTGAAAACCAGTTGACCTTGCGCCTGGTTTTGACCAGTTGGCCTTACACCTGGTTTTGTCTAGTTGGCCTTGCGCCTAGACAAATTTCTTCGAACGTTTCTGCTGGTTGGCTTTGCCTAAAAAATTGGTTGAAAACCAGTTGGCCTTGCGCCTGGTTTTGTCGAGTTGGCTTAAGTGCCTAGACCCGTTTCTTCATATCTAGGTGCTTTGATAGGCTATTTGCCTAGACCTCTTAGATCCCGCTAGGACCAAGTTTGGCAGAGGACATTGAGTGGAACGTGGCAAGTTCCGGCACCTGGTCAGCGAACTGCGGAAGAAGTACTGGCGTCGAAAGAGATTCAACGACAGACCCGGAAGGTCAAGGCGTCCCAGCCACGACACGCTGGACAGGCGGCCCCCGACTAACGAGACAAAATTCAAAATAAAGCAGAACGACAGCAGAAACGTATAACCTTGCAGTCCAATAGTTAATAAATTGTGAACATAAAACAGATAACATTTAAGTTAAAAAAATGATTACAATAACAAGACCATGTCTTTCACTGAAGTGCAAAGAAGAGTCCGAGTAGGAAATTGATAAAGGTAAGCGAGTTGGAGTGAAAAACAAGATTTATGGCTTAAATAACAGGGCCATAAAAGATAAGAATAAAACAGTACTTCAATTTCCGATTAACGAAGTTACTGTTATTATTGCGCGCACTCGCGATAGTAACCGTCGTAGCCAAAGAACACACAGCATCTTCACCAAGCTAATTTCCTGCGAGGGACCTCATTTGAAACGGTTTTTATTCTCCAAGTTCCAATTCTGTACAGCAATGTTGTGACATGACAGCTGTGCTGATGAGAATTTTTTTTCCTTTGTGTTGTCTCCCTCTTCTTTTGACCGCCATTGAAGGCGTTTCCTTTTATATGCTTATACGCAATATTTTTGTTCATAACAGTTTTATTATTAAACTCAAATCTTCTAATTAAAAATTGTGTGGTGATGACCCCAACGTGACAACCCCGTGGAATTAAATTTTGAATATTGTGAAACGCAAATTCGGAAAGTGTCGCTGTGAAGGTTTAAAAGTGGCTACCGGGCCGGAAAATCTAACATACGCGCCCAAAACCCTTAATAACACAGCACCTCCCATTGCTCCACGTCTTACGACATCCGTAAACCGGTATATTGAAGCATCGAAAATTACAAAATTTCCGGCATTCTACAAGTTAGATCCGGAGTTTTGATTCGATCAAGTGGAGGCTACACTCCGCACGCACGGTATCAAGCAGTATGAAACCAAGTTTAAATCTTGAAACATGTCATTTAGATTATCAATAATTCGCCACTTGAAGACAAATACGAGTACAATGCGGTTAAGCAGTGAATATTAACCGCTTTCGCAGAGTCCAGTGGGTCGGAGGTGAGATGCCTATTCTAAGGTCAAACTTTAAATAGAAAAAAACCCTCATATTACCTGCAACAACTGCAAAATACTGAGAAAGAGCAGATGCCGAATGTTTTGTTGCTATGGCTTCTTTTGGAGCAGCTGCCCGAAAAGACTCGGGTCGTATTAGTAATTTCGAGTCAGCCCAATATCGTCAAGCTGGCAAAGATGGCGTGGCTGATAATTGAATTGCAGTAGCCTTCTGCCATTGTATCCATGTACAAGCGAATTTTTGGATCAAATATTAAACCGCATTGATTAGCTGGAACTCAAGATACGCGATCGATCACGATTAAAAATTTTAGAATAAGAAACAACGCTCGAGTTTAAAAAATCATGGATTATGTTTTTTCACAACCATTTTGTTTGTCTACCATCATATACTAATGAAAATCCCATCACTAAAAGAGTGAGACGTTTAACTCCCGAAAAGTTTAGTGAAGTGAAAGCCAAGTTCGAATACGTGCTTCAAGACGGCATATGTCAACCGTCAAGCAACCCATGGACAAGCATACTGCCCCTGGTGCGAAAAAAGACCGGCCGATGAAGACCATGTGGTGATTACCGTCGCTTGAAATCCATCACCATTCCTAACAGATGTCATATTGCTCATTTAAGTGAGTTCGCGCACGAACTGAGTGGTTGCAAGGTGTTTTCAACCGTCGATTTGACAAAAGCGTATTATCAAATTCCAATTGCGCTGGAGGACATCCCTAAGACAGCTGTCATAACTCCCTTTGCAAATTCGGTCTCCGCACTGCTGCACAAAGTTTTCAGTTTTCAGTTTTTTTAGAAGATTGGACTTTTTCTATTCTTGCAATGATGACATTTTAATGGCATTTAAATCACACGATGAGCACCGTAAGCATCTGCAACTAATTTTTGAACAACTTCGTGATTATGGCTTATTGATTAACGTTTCAAAATGCACTTTAGAGATATCATCAGTCATACTGACTATATCACCTTGTGGAGTGCCGATACATTCGATCATGATAATGCGATACTCTAACTCTTTCTAAGCAAAAACAAGTTGGGTAGACAGACCTATGCTCATGTCAGAAGGGTTTTGTACTCAACTTACAAAATGCCGTAACCAGCAACGAATAAAATTAAGAAACACGTCATGTTCGAGGATCATACTATTATTAACTAAGTTGAAAGAATTTTGAATTCTGAGGTATTTGTTAAAGTTATACCCATAAATATCTCGCTTGATAGTTTTTTCAGATTTTTTTAGATCACGGGTGTCCATTCGCGAGGGAGAAAACACATTTTTTATGTATTTCTCCCCCCCTCTGTGCCCCTACTGAAGCAAAAACTGTCAGTTTAAGAGCTGTTCTGAAAAGCTCTCATAGAGAACTTTCATTTGATACTCATATCGGCTACCTTTCATGAAATTTTTTTCAGGGGCCACTCCTCTGTACTGTAAGCATCGATTCATGGCCTTTTTTTCGAATCCTAGAACGGCTACAAAGCCCTTTTGCTAGGAGCTCTCTCCTGCCTCTTCGACTTGTTTCAATTGTATGTAGTCATCCTCATGATATCTATCATTCCTGAAATTTTCATGCAAATCCTAGCAAAGCTGTAGTATCTAAGTCGGTAAAAAGCGCATATGGCTCCATAGCCATATGTTTCCATAGTAATACAGGGCACATTGTTCCATAGTAATACAGGAAAATTCAAATCGCTATAACTTCGTTAAATACTATTCGATCTTTATGAAACTTTCAGAAAAGATCAATCTTATAAATAGTCATCTGTTTGCTAAATTTTATTGAATTTAAGGGTACCATTTGGATTTTATTCAAGAAAACATAAAATCAATAAATCATACTATTACTAACAAAGTTGAGTGAATTTCGACTTCTCATGTATTTGTTGTTATTGTACTCCTTAAGGCCTACATCCATGATTTTTTTCAGATTTTTCGGCTGGAAGGTGTCCAATCGCGAGGGGGGGTACGCGAAAAGTTCGTACGTTTCCCCTTCCCCTGCCCCCCTCGGTACTCATAAGGCAATTCTAAGACCTGTTTCGAAAAGATCTCATTGAGACCTTTCCAATGATACCCTACTTGGCTACCAATGGTGAAAAAATTTTTTGAGGGGTCAACTCCCTATGTGGGGAGACCCCCTTTAAACCTCTTTGAAAAATTTTTCACCCTTGAACTTTCAAGAGGTCACCACTTCTGACCTTTCCACAAAGTTTCATGGCTGTAGCCTCTATAGTTTCGGAGAAAAAGTGCTGTGACATACAGACGGACGGACAGACGGACACAGGTCGTGATTGCAATAGGGTTTTTTTTTTAGTACAAAACCCTAAAAAGGAACTGTAGTGCTACAAAAAAAATCAGTCAAATCCCTCGGATATTTAGTCAGCGAACAAGGCAAGAGTGCAAAATATTTTGGAAATGGGAAACCCATTGATAATGGTGAAATATGACGATTCTTAGGAGCATTAAACTTCTATAGGAAATCGTTGAAACATGCTGCGCAAATTCAAGCACACCTTCATGAATACCTCGTTGGCGCCAGAAAAAGGATAAGCGACAAATCGATTGGAATTCTCGACCGGAAGCTGCTTTCCGAGAATATAAGGAGCAAATTGCTAATACAGTGTTATTAAGATATCCCAGCGAGAATGCAATGGACGTATCGCTTGAACAGTTCAACAACAATGTTTGGAAACCGATTGGGTTTTTCTGGAGGAAGTTCACCAGTGTTCAACGAAAATATAGTTCATACTATCGGGAACTGCAGGCAATCTACAGCGCTATCAAATTCTTCCGTCATATGGCTGAAGAACGTCCACTAATTATAAAAACCAATGACAAGCCGATTATGTTTGCCTTCGACTAGAAAGCCAACAAATCAAGTCCGAGCTAGTTGCGGCAATTGGACCTCATTGGAGAATTTTCAACCAATATTTTCTGCATCACTGGTGACGAAAATGTAACGGCAGGTGCTTTGCCCCGAATCAGTGTGGGCACACTGCTTGTTGCTTTGGCTTCCGCAGAGCCAGCTCTCGCTCAGACAAATGATGAAGAACTTCAATAGTTTCTCCGTTCAAAAACGGCCCTAGTTTTTAGGAAACTGCGAGTTGAGGACAGTGATACCACTTTATACTGTGACGAGTGAACGTCCAAAATTCGACCATACATTCTCAAAGTACAAGGGAAGAAAATCTTTGAAATAACCCATCGATTATAGTTAATTATTTTGTTTATTTGATATCCGCAGGCCAATTCTCTTTTTTCTTTAAAAGCCATCGAGCTTTGCTTTATTGTGTGAGCAGACGCGTTCCGGCACCTTTGAATCATTTGCAGTGTCTCAAATACTGAAGATGACTCAAAGTAGTCAAAACGCGTCTACTCATACAACAAAGCTAGGCCTGACGGCTTTTCAAGAAAAAAAATTTAAACAAATCCATCGATCATCACATCCTAGTGGACGCGTTACAAAAAAAATTCATATGTTGAAAGTATGTTTGTCAAATAGGCACGTATATTTCATTCAGGCCAACGTAGTTAAGTTTGAAAACATGCGAAACCTCCATATGGACACATTGAGATGCTGGACTCCAGATTTAGCCATATCCATATTGACATCGTTGGACCGCTAACACAAACCAAGTGAGGCCTTAACCATGATCGCTATATTTGCGCGATGGCCCGAGGCGATCCCAATACGAACAATAACAGTAGAAGTTATGAATTCCACATAAACTAGATAGGGCAATTTATGTCTCTTGCTGTACTGATATTGGATCAAGAATCTCAATACGAGTCTGATTTTCTCGTCACTAGCCCACCTTTTAGGCTGCAAGAAGACTTGAACCACAGCATACCACCCTGAGACTAATGGGATTGTAGAGTTGCCATCATGTGCCACAATAACCAGGAATGAGCTGGAATGCTCCCAACCGTGGCACCCGGCCTTCGCAAAAGCATGAAGGAGCAAACCGGTGCAACTTCTGAAGAGTTGGTATACACGCCACATCAAATCCCCGGAGAATTCTTCTTCAATGAAGATATGCTACCAGATCCAAAATTATTTCTTCAGAAATTTCTTGAACATATGAAGCTAGTCCGTGCAATACCAATAACTCGCCACGACTAAAGGAAAATATTCGTCCACAAAGACATATCAACCTATTTCCATGTATTCGTTCATGTCAACTGAGTGAAGAAGCCATTTAAACATCCATACAAAGGACCATACAAAATTTTAGAATGAATTTCCGACAATTTCTTTAACCTGGATATCCATGGAAATGCACCGAACGTCAATATCAACCGACAATAGTATGGGTGACCCTTTGGATACAAAACCTATTAAAGAGCGGCAAGGACAGGGGATCGGTAGTTTTACGACGTATTGGCACACTGTATGCAAACAAAATCAAGCATATGACTATAAAAAAAATATCAGCTGCTCAAAAATAGTTCCTCAATCTTCTCTGTTTCCAAAACAATCACGACCATTTAGTAAATTAAAGCTACAATCCAACCGCCATTATTCAAACAAAATCAAACTCTACTCCCGCCATTGAAGATTCGTTCAATTAAAAATGGAATAAACACATACGTGATGACTTAACCGATAAAATGTATACATATCTACAGATCTAACCACCATTATTAAAACAATCTCATACCACATCCAATAAGATATGAGAACTCGCCACATAGTAGCTACTGAAAAAGTCTGCATATGTGTTATTGTTTTGACTTGGAGGAGCGGTCTTCACACAAAAAATAAAGTATTCACTACCATCATTCATTCTTTCTCAAGATCACAGCCCACCATCTTTTGCAATTGAACACCTCCCAACAAACTGCCTCTCGCACTCTCACACGACGACCACAAAACGAAAAACAAATTTGACTGAAGCTCGTGACACTCTCTATACCTAATGCACAGGAGGTGTTTCATTGATCACAAAACGAAAAATAAACTTAACTGAAAGCTGTGACACTTTACCCTCTACCTACATGGGGAGGCGGTCCAATACATCGTGACACTGTCGATCTCCTGTCCCTATCGCCCTTCAACAGATTTTGCATCCAAAGTGTCTCCCGTACTACTACTGACAAATTTCGAGTTTTCACCTGAACTAGCTAACAACTCCAAGTCAATTCTTTAAACACAATCAAGCGTTATCCCGAGGAAATATCCAGGACCCAAATCGAAAGCTGCTGTTGCGAACAGGGTTCGATTTGCCATTTCAGTGATGTTTGTGCAGTTTTCAAATCAACTGTCAAAACTACTCACACAGCTGAACTCCTGAGAATGTTTTTTTTTTCCTATGTGTTGTCTCCTTCTTTGACTGTCATCGAAGAAACGTCTTGTTATTTACCTAAACTCTATATTTTTGTTAATGAAAACCTTGTTATTAAACTCGAATTTCATAGTTAATACGCGTGTGCGGTGATTTCCGACAACAACACGCTATAGTACCAAAAGGCCCGCACAGACACTAGAGTCAATGCTGAAAAGGCGGCTGTTATCATTGACTGACAAAATATTAATTATTTTGTTGAAATGAACCATAATATTTTACATGCAGCTTTACATCCATTTCTTACGCTGAATCCCCCTAAAACGCATTAATATAGCGTTTCTCATTAGGGACATAGCAATTCCTTATCTTTATATAAGCGCACTCTGAAACTTTTTCAATAAACTATCATTGTCAACACATTTGTTAAAGACAACATTTTTACCACAATTAAGATCACGAACCAGCAACGTTTGAAAGTTATTAAAAACTACTACCGAAATTCTGAGTCGGTCTACTACCGAAATTCTGAGTCGGTAGTCGCCACTTTCAGAGCGCTTGCTATCGAAAAATCATCTCCAGCGATGAAGCTCATTTCTGGCTCAATAGCTTTGTTAATAACCAAATTATGCATTTTTGGTCAGCAGCAAACCCACATGTGCTTCTTGAGGCACCTTTGCATCCGCATAAAATTACTGTTTGGTACAGGTTTCATGCCGGAGTAGTGTTTGGGCCGTATTTTTCGGTGGATAAAAATAACCATCATGTTACCGTCAATGGAGAGCGGTATCGTGTAATGTTGGAAGATTATTTGCGGCCAAAATCGGATGAAGTTGACATCTACGATATGTGGTTTCATCGAAACGGTGTCACTAGCCACACAGCACGCCTCCCAATCGGTTTATTGAAAGGCAAATTCGGTGAATGTGTTGTCTCGAGAAATGGTCCGGTCGAATGGCCGCCTCATTCATGCTCTCTAACGCTTTTGGATTTTTTCATGGGGTTATATCAAGTCACTGGTCTATGGCAACAAGCCAGCAACTTTCGACGAGCTCAAAGACAACATCCAACGTGAAATTGCCAACGTTCCGGTCGAAATGTGTGCCAGAATGGTGGGGAATTGGGTCTAAAAAATCGACCGCTGTACATGGACTAGTGGTGATCATATGACCGAATGTAATGCTTGCATTACACGCACAATAAAGTTGAACCCAATATCCAAATATATCAATAATAGATAAAACTGTTATGTCCCTAATGAAAAACCTTTTAAAGGGTGCCTAATACTTTTGCACATGGTAATATATAAGGTGATCTAGTGCAAAGAGAAACTCTTAGTATGGATGATACCCTATAATATACCATCAAAATATTGCCATTCATTGCATATGTTATATCTGAAATCAATCTCCATATCAAAATTGCGACAACTTTCTTGGAAATAAAGCAATACCTCTTACATCTAAGTAGCCATCATCTGGACAATTAAGGCTTAAAAGGTTTGAACATTTTTGAGGTTCTTTACAAATATGGCTAAGCCAATTATAGCACCAAATACATGGCAAACTTAAACAAAGTATTCGTTAAAAGTAAAAAAATACATACTCACCGTTTGGCGCAGCGTCATCATAATCCAGCGAATGGAACACATCTTCATCGAGTTCATCACACAGTGTTGAAAGCGTGACTTCATTCCGTAAAGCTTTTTTCAGGAACGGCCTTTCTTCCATCCTCACTAATTGTGATTGCTCTTTGGAAACTTCAGCAAAAATCTTTTGTTGAAGTTCTTTTGTGGCTTCGATTTCAGCACTGAGATCGCTGAGTCTATTTTGTGGAGATTTTCCAATTCTGGACTCAGATTTCACTGGTGTTTCTTGTTTAGATAATACAGGAGGTGGAGGTGGGGGTGGCAATGGCAAACTTCTGTACGAACTGTTTTTTGAGCATTTCACTGATTTGGGTGAATCTTCAGTGATTTTAATAGTTGGCTTTATATACTCAGTGTTCTGAATGACGTTCGTTATTTCATAAGTACAAGCTAACTCTTGAATAAAGCTTTCATTTTCATTTTGAATATTCTCAATCGTGTTATTCTCGAACCGGCTTAGTATTCTACTAAATTTGTTATTTCTAGCACTTACATTAGTTAAATCGATCTCACTTTTGGCAATCGTGAGCCGTTTTTCTGGTGGTTTTTCTTGAATATGTATCGGGGGCTTTTGTGTAACGGTTGTACTACCAGCATGACCTACTGGTACCGCAAGTACTGGTACCACTTTAGATGCAGAATCTACTTCCACAGTGGGGACATTTTTCAATTCTTCATCAAAATCATTGAATGGCTCTTCTACATCTGGATCAAATATGTCTACACTCAAACTTTTTTGTAGCACTGGTTTCTTCTGGACCATTCTTGACCAAGCATTTCCACTTTCTTCAGTTAATTTTAAGCTGATTTGGTTTCGAGATGGACCACTAAATACATTGGGTATCCATGAGTCTGAATCTTGTGATTCCATTGATGCATTCATGTTGGTATCAAGAGAATCGTCCAGCTTTTGACAGAATCGCCGTCTTATCATCTCGGTTTTAGTAACTGATTCAATAGGTGTATTCATCGTAGGCTTTCCGGGTGGCAAGGGAGGAGCCGGTCGAGAAATTTTTATGCTTGAGTTTCTACTGCTGCTGAGGCTTGGCTGCTTGGCATGTTTTCCTACTTTAAATGATTCCCACGAAAATTGTGGAGGATCCATGGGAGGTATTGGAATCGGCACTTGAATAGGACGAGCTCTTCTGCCCGGTTGAAAGTTATCACGTGATTGATATGAGCCGATTGGGCGTATTACTGGTCCGTCCTCAATATCTTCAAACGTTTGAACGGGAGGTGCATACTTTGGTGGTGGAGTACGTTCCTCTGAGTCATCTATAGAACTTTGTTGCGTGAAAAATCGTCTTGGAAATGCATTTATTGACCCTAAGGAATCTTGCCTTCTTGGCCGATCTGTGTAACATCTAGAAGAAGGTCTTGATGATGCATCTGGTGGCGATAAGCTCCTCACCACACCATCAGTTTCTGTATTGTACGTAATATTGGGAAAAATTACTTCTGGGTTCTGCTTTTTCGTGTATTTCCCTTCACCAGGCGTCGTTGGTTCTCCGTGTTGCCTTCGAGTTTGAATGCTTTTCAACTTTTGAATTTGATGTGACATAGACGATTTAGCTTTACTACAAGCATCTTCAATTGTTTGTCGATTAAAAGACATTTTCGATGTACCACCCTTTTTCGAACTTTTCAAATCATCTTCCGTATGTTTATCTTCAGTTATTGCTTCGTTGGTTTGTTTTGGAGTGCTTCCAGTCATTCGTTTCATCGACATTGATTTCATTTGTTTAAAAAGACTGCTCTTACTCGGTTCAGCGCTAAGTTCTTTTTGAATACTATCTGCTCTTCGTGGTAGACTAGGACCCTCGTTACTCTCACGGCTTCCTTGTCTGGAAGAAGGTTTGCCATACGAACCTTTTGCAGACTCATCATCGTCCTCATCTATTAGCCCCTCCCCTTGGCCAAATTTCGATGGAGGTAATGAATGAAACTCAAAATCATAGTCAGACCGATCTGATGAAACATCGTCTGGTTTGTGAGTATAATTGGCAATATCAATTGATGTTTGTCGGACTATTGTCTTTTTGCCCAGTATATGACGAAATTTGAATTCAGAGAAATCTTTGTATTGCTTTGACAGTTTTTCTGAAAAGGACAGTGGTTTATTTGACAAATCTTCTTTGGTTCGGCTATATTTCTTGTCTTTTTCTACATCAGGTCTTATGTCAAACTCGGACTGAGCTAGTGAGAGGCGACCAAAGCCTGGATTGTAATCTGGTTCAGGATCATTGTTCACAAGTGACGAAATCGTTGAAATTCTAGATGGAGATCTATCGACACACGTTGACTCCGGCAGTGGGACAACCTTGTCTATGTTAGTCGGAGTCTTTGCGTTAAATATTTTTCGAGATTTGATTTTCGGAATTTTTATTGGCGGTAAATTAATATCTGTAACGAAAAACAGAAATGTAGTTAAAGAAGAGCTCTACTAACAAGATGTTACTTCTCTTATCTTATCTTCAAGTTATATTGACAGTATTGTGGAAATAGTTGAGGTAGAGAACGTATATAAATGGGATTTCTCTAAAGTCAGTGCCATGAAAATAAGACAGACTTCTGAAAACTGCAAGAGGAAAGAAAGTGGCAATACTTGGAAAAGCAGAGAGTAACTTAAATCAGAAGTTAAAGTAAAAATCATAAAAATACACTTCACAGGGCTTCAACGGCCCGACAAGGTATCGCTTTGTCCGTTTCGGAGTCCTGAACACTAGACTAATCAGGTAGTGATCATCAGTATATGAGACTGGTGGTAGTGTCTCACAACGCCCATTCTCTCGATTATCTAGTATCGGGTGAAACATTAAGAAAAAGAGATCTAGGAGATTTTTAGATTTGCTTACGGCTGGCAAAATACATCTGGGTAATTCCCTAGAGGATAAGAGATAGACAGCTCAAAACGAGATGAACTCAACCATGAGTATCACCACATCCACTTGTGGGTCATTTATGCCCCAATGGAGCATCCAGCATGGCAAGCTTCTAAAGCTCTGGTTGTCATTTGAAAACCGAAAGGTAAGGGAAGTATCCTTAGTTCCAGTATGAAGATCAATGTGTGTAGAATTAGGACAAGGCATGTAGCTAGATAGCATCATATAAGTCGACCAGGAAGCACCCTGGGAGAATAAACAACATTATTAAAGTTCCATAGCCTTTTCTATGATGCAAACTGGGATGGCATAACAAATGTTGCACAAGGATCTATTCTTGGAGCACGTCAGTGGAACGTTTCGTGCAATGGGCTACTCAGAATTGAGCTGCAGCAAAGTTGAGATGGTGCATTGTAGGACAGATATGATAAAGCGCTCAATGAAGGACGGGATAATTGCTTTCGTGTTCAACCTACTACAGGAAAAACTGAAATGTTCACGTGGTAAACAATTAAACTCCCAAAAAGGACGACTATCAGTATCAGAGAAGTGCTGGTTGAGTTGAAAAAATCAGTAAGGTACTTGGATTTGCTGAGAGACTTGAAGCAGAGTTTCTCCGAGAAAATCAAAGCAATGATTGCCAAAGTGGTTTTGGGCTTATTGGTTCTAAGTAGGCCAACGTTAGGGGATTCAACTATCATGAACGTAGCTTTTGATGAATGTTACGTATTGGACATTAGCTGGGTGGGGGATGCAGGTCATCGCAGACATGGTACCCATTCGCATTCATGCTAAAGAGTGGAGAAAAATCTTGTTCTCCTTCTTCTTAGCACTACAGCTCCTCTGGCCTTCGCTTCCTACAAATAGCACCTCCACCTGTCTCGGTCTATTAACCGTGTCGTCCAATTTTAAAATCCAAGCAGTTATGAACTATCTTCGTCGACCGAGTCGGGTCAGTGTTTCCTAAGTTTCCTCACTGCTATCTGGCCTTCAGTTCTCTCAACGAATACCTTTTCGGGTATCCGTTTTTCATCCATACGATCCACGTGGCCAGCCCAAGTCAGCTTTCTCCTTCTCATAATAGTTGAGACCTCCGGTTCGTCAAAAATGTCATATAGCTCATGGTTGAATCGAATTTGCCATTGATCCCCGTCTGGCTTCGCTCCGATAACTTGCCTTGGGAACCGATCCTCGAAGACGTTCAATATGTTTGCGAATGCTTGGAATAGGGTCCATGTTTCACACCCATAGCATAACACAGGTTCTACCAAAGATTTATATACTTGGAGCTTTGTTTTCTTGTGCATTTAGCTGGCCTTGAAGGTCATCAAAACTGAATAAAATATTTTATTTTCGAGATGTATTCTTCAGCGTTTTTCGGCTCTTTCATTGCTAATTCTCCTTATTTTTGCACCTAAATACACAAATTCGCTCACATTTTTGATAGTGTATTCACCAAGTGTGATATTGTTACATGTAGAAATAATTCTGCGAGCTACTGTCGCAATTGTTTTCACAACCATTAAGAACCTCATGATCAACAAAATGAATTTACTCGAAACCACGAGAACCCACCAAGCATGATCAACATCTGAAAGTGAGTCACAGCTCCTTTCATTAAGCTGCTCGAATATACGAGATACCTCTCGGCAGAACATTCGCCAATGTACGAGAAACGGATTGAACGGGTAGAGACCCTATATAAAAGCGAGCTGAATGAATGGGGGGATTATTCATTACAACCGCGATAGTAAGAATTGCGATAGAGTGGAGCGCGAGGTAAAGGCGATATTGATTGAGTGAGTGTGAAGTGATTTTAGTGGACAGTTGAATTACAAATTTATAGACTAAGTGAAAAATAAAATTAGTGAATGTGTTAAATTGATTATTGTGTATTTTGAGTAAATAAAGTCTTTTAACCTAATTTAAAAGACAGTGCGTTCCCACATTCCCGGAGCATTAAAATTATTGGCCGCGAACCTTAACACGCGACAATATTTTATGTATTTCTAGTAATTTTCCGCAGCTGGGTCATAAGCTTTATTTTATTTTCGTTGATTTGTAGCAATGCTATTTTTGCTTCGCTGTCAAGTTTTAAGAAGAGTTATTTAGCAAGTGTTCATGACCACGACAAAATGTTGATGTCATCTACATAGGCTACTACTTAGCTCCACTTGTATAGTCATGTACTTCGTGTATCGACAGGTAGCTTCCTTATGATGTATTCCAGAGCCACATTGAATAGCAATGGGGCCAGCCCATCTCCCTGCTTAAGTCCGGAGTTGATGCAGAATCGGAAGGTTGTCGACGTCATTGTTATTTTGGTAAGATGGACTAATTTCACTGGGATACGAAAGCAAAGCATTATTTGGTACAGTATATTGTGACCAATACTGTCATGTGCTTGCTTAAAGTCAACGAAAATTTGGTGTACGTCTATGTTTAACTTCCAGTGCTTACTTGACAGTGAACGATTGGTCTATCATCGATCTGCCTGCTCTAAAACCACCTCGATACTCCCCAATGATACTCTTGGTGTATGATCCGATTTTATTTTCTAAGATTTTTGAACATATTTTGTACGCCGTACAAAGAAGTGATATGCCTCTATAATTTTCGCATCGTAGCTTTTCACCTTTTTTGTGGATAAGGAATATAATTGATTGGCTCCACTCTTTCGGCATATGTTCTTGTTGCCAAATGTACTGGATGACTTTGTGAATAGCTTGATGAACACTACTGCCACCATATTTGATGAGCTCCACTGGAATCTCATGAACGCCCGGCGCTTTATTATTCTTTTGGGCTTTGATGATGGAACAAACTTCATCTAGAGTTGGTGGGGCCAATAGAAGCTGTCCGCAGACATCTATAGGCTTCGATGTTCTGGAGCTGTGTGGGGAATTCAGGAGGCTCTTGAAATATGATGCACATTTTAACTTGATCCTGGTTACATCGGCGCTGATATTACCGACGTCATAATGGCAGAGCGTGGTTTTTGGCTGATAACACCGTTTCAGGCTTTTCACTATTTTGTATGCTTGTCTTGTGTTGTTGCTCGCTAGGCTTACATCTATACTTCTCAATTGGTCACCATAGTATTTTTTTTGTTCTTAGTTCTAATGATCTTATTTACTAGTCTTTTGAGATTTTCATAGTATTCTCTCTTTGTCCTGTTTTTTCTGCCTTAGCATTCTTTGTACGCCTGATTGTTTTTGTCTAACCCATTCTAGCACTCATCATTGAACCAATCATTTCTCTTGCACTGGGCTTGATGTCCAATTGTTTGTTCTCCCACGGTCTTAATAGATGGTTCTACTTCCATCCAGAGCTCGTTGCTTGTTTTCATTGATGTGTCTGATAAGATAGGAGCCATCTGATTGTCAAAGGTCTTCATGAAATTTTACACCACAGACATCGTTTGGAGCCTTCTGATGTCAAATCTTGTAGAGAGCTTGTTTTCACCCGATATGCCTTTGACGTACGGCATCGATAGGTTGATTTGATCTAATAATGATCTGAGGTACAGTTGGCTCCTCGGTATATACGGATGTCAAGTATGCTCGAGGCCCATCTTTGTTGGATCAGAATATGGTCGATTTGGATTAGTGTGTTGCCAGCCGGTGATCAGGCAAGCCGAGTGTATGACAAGATTTCTGCTACATGCAAAGTCAATCAGGCACTGGCCATTGTCATTTGTTTCATTGTGGAGGCTATAACCTCCAGTCATTTCCCGATGAGATAGCTCATTGCCAACCGTAGCGTTGAAATCTTTTTCTTCTTTGTAGCACTACAGCCCCTCGCGGGCCTTCGCTTAGAGCTAGTTAGAGTATCTCATTTTTATGACCGTATTGATTTTTTCGGAAGTTGGTTTGGCCAGTACCATGCTCCCGTGTGCCTGCTCAGCTATGATATGATCTGATTAAATCAGTACATATCACCACTGAGTGAACACTCACAGTCTGTCCGAAAAATACCCTGAACTAAATCACGTTGCTCCCAACGAGATTTGAACCTGGCACCTTCGGCTTATGTGTTCATGCTCTAACCACTAGACCACACAGACTACTTAGCGTTGAAATCACTCGGAGCTATTTTTGAGTCATTTGTAAGATATGTAAGTAAGATTTAGTAACAGAGCTGTCGATGTTTTTACAATTATTGGCATTTCTCGGCATTTAATGTCCCATTATTGGAAAACCAGTAAACTCAATGTGTGACCCCGAAAAAATATGCTACCATTTAATCGTGGGATTCAGGATGAAGAATAATGGAAGCTATGGGTCGAGGAAATATGGGGTTCTCTCCTCCATTCTCAAACGAGCTTGAGACTGTCTATGGCGGACTTGGC
The DNA here is from genome assembly GCA_963969285.1 of Odontomyia ornata. Lineage (NCBI taxonomy): Eukaryota > Metazoa > Arthropoda > Insecta > Diptera > Stratiomyidae > Odontomyia > Odontomyia ornata. Next base: position 412,624,461 of record OZ017738.1, on the reverse strand, counting down.
GAAAAATCTACCGAACTCAAAATAAAGGCAACAGGGAGACAGTTGTCCACAACGAGAGACAACACTAACTCAATAACTGGTGGAAGTCACGAATGAGTGACTTAAGGGGAAGATAGACTACGCGACATGACCCATATCTAAGACCAACCTTCAAACGTAGGCATGGTGAGACTAGTTTCTTTCTGCTAGATCAGACTTTTGAGCGGGTAATGATATTTTCAGTATTGCCTGAACGAGATTTGTAAGTCATGTTTTCCGGCAGTACATTTAGAGTAGCGAAAAGTATAATACCTGCCACATATTTTTTATGTGCTAAGATGAGACAGGCGTTGTGCTGTCTCTGTCACGTAATAAAAAAGCGCTCTCTAGATGGTTTAATTGCAGAGATGTTTAGATTAGCTGACAAATTAGAGTATGTAGCACATTATGCTCAGGTAGCCCTGTCAGAGGGAACAACGTAGTTAACATTTTCTTATCAACCCTGAGAAGGCCTAACTTCACTGTGTATGCTTCAAAACTACTCATCCGTCAATTCAATGACTCTGGATACTAAATTTTAGCTAGGATAGACTCCGCACCGTATAGGGATGAGAAATGACAGAAACCTTTTATGAGCTCTTCACATGCCGTGGTATATGTCAAAGCTCTGCTCAGCCTTTTGTGACACTCTGTCTGAGAACCATTTCTTGTATAGTTCCTGTACCATGGTAAGTAATCACATCTTAGGTGTGTGAGGGACTACAATTACTAGTTTTGCTCAAATTTGGCAAATCTTCGAGTGCTTCAAGATACCATGCTTCATGTTTTTATACTTTTTTACATCTGGATCAAGAAATGCAGTTGTAGACAATAATCTTCCCCCCCTTTTGCATGTACCAGGTTCTATAGTTCCTGATGAGACATAAATTTCTTGCAATCTGAAAACTCTTACAATTGCTGTATAGGATCCACTAAAACCCCTCCACTCGGGCTTTAGTTTTGCTTTCCTTCCAGATCAATAGGCGAGTTCCACTTTTATTTTGGCTACATTTTCATCTTTTTCATCCTCCATATAGTGGCTTAGAACAGTCATCACGGATATAACGAGACACATTTGCTTGGCAGGATTAGGCAGACCAGAAAGAGAAAGAAAGTGGTTTAAATTTGAATTTGTGGATTTGGAAAGTTGTACTTCCTTTGCAGGACTTTTTGGAAGCTATGCAAAGTTCTATCTGATATGTTGGTTAACTCGACTATTATCTCAGCACCAAATAGTGGATGATGTCAAGTTTAAGGCCTGAACCAGCAAACGGTTACTTAATGCAAGATTTTTTTTGGCTGATAGACGAATGCCAGTCACGCACTGAATGTGGGGCTCCTACGTTCACAAACGACTAAACTATCCAATAAACACTTCCCGCGGTAACCTAAAAGAATAGCCTAGAACCGTTTGACACGTTACTTTGGGCCAGGTCGCAATTCGGTACACCGTGAGGTGCCTTCATGCTGAGGGATCCCTCCTTCAGCAGGAGGTGGAAAAATAATTGTTATACAAGAGATTCCCCAGCCCCGATGTCCCTTTTACCTTTTAGCACTGTCCGAATAAAATGTGTCATATGGTTCCATTTGCCAACCGATTCTAGTAACGCCACAACTTACTATTTGACGTGAGCTCTCCCATCTCACTGCAGAGGTCTCAACGTAGCCTTTTGGGCCTAATCCAAGAATCATGGAGCCATGGCGGTCTAATTTGAGGCAAGTATTTTAGTCAAGAAAAACATAAGCTTCATGTATCCTCGAAGATTCATAACATGGAAGTTTGTGCTCCTGAAAACTTCTATTGGAATGGAAGAAATTACCTGAGATACAATCATTGCGTCACCATACTTTTTGGGAGATGGAAGTAACATTTTCCCAACGGAAGTACAGAAACTGTTGGACTTTGGGAGAGGAGGAGCCCACAACTACCAATTGAATGGGATGGAAAAAATTATAGTACGCATTAGGGTAGCACCGATATCAATTAAATAGGGCAAGACTCGATATGAATGCATCTGAATTTTTTTCAAGAGTAAGCAAGAATATTCTAGGTATTACGATAAATAGTACATCTTTCATTGCTGTGACAAAGAAATGGCATGTTTCTAATAAGCCTTCGTTGTTAGGCCACAGAATTTTAAGGTATGACTTAGAAGGTTAGAAAATGAAGTACACCCAAGATGCACAGACTTTTTTTGTCGTTGGGAGGTGAGTGTAATTTGCGCACTAAGTGTGGGACTCCCTTGCTCGCTGGATTATCAACTAAACGCCTCCCCTGTCTAGTACTAGACATGCGTACAGATGTGTTTTTTAATTGCTCCTGTCAGTAACTTTTAAAAGTTGAATATTTTTTTACAAAAGTCAGTTGGAAATTAATTTTTTCAATTGATAATCATCACCGTCAAATTATTCGAGCACTTATCGAATACCTGAAATTTTACTTCTAAAAAAGTTTGGAAAAGCGTTTGAAGAATATTGCCTCAAATCTCGCTACAAAAGCACCAAGTTGGGTAGATAGACCTACGCTCATTTCAGAAGGGTTTTGTACTCAACTTAGAAAATGCTGTAACAGCAACGAATAAAATCAAGAAACATGTCAAAGACGATTTTATTGGAGAAAATGTGAAATTTAAAGATCATACTATTATTAACAAAGTTGAACAAATTTTGACTTCTGAGGTATTTGTTATTGTTATACTCACAAATATCTCCCTTGATAATTTTTTTAGATTTTATAGATCACGGGTTTGCAATCGCGAGGGGGGAGACACATTTTTTGTGTATCTTCCCTCCCCCCTCCCCTTTGCCCCCACTGAAGCAAAAACGGTGAATTTTAGAACTGCTTTGAAATGTTCTCATAAATAAATTTATTTCATAATCAAATCGGCTACCTTTGATGAAATTATTTTTTTAAGGGGTAACTCCCTATACGGTAATCATCGATTCATAGCCTATTTTTTTTCGAGCCCTAGGATGGTTGCAAAGCCTTTTTGGTAGGAGCTTTCTCCTGCCTCCTCAGCTTGTTTCCCCTATGAGTATTAATTGTAGGCATTCATCTTCAGTCATTCATTAAATTGAATCAAGTGTTAAAAGCATCCACCTTAAACGTTGAAGTTGGGGAAAAATAACTCAAAATTCATCAATCTTCGCATTTAAAACAGCCACTATTTTGTTTTACGATTACTGATACTACTAGTTGAACCAATTCTCGAAGATATTCATGATACCTATCATTCATTTCATGCAAATCGTAGCAAAACTGCTGTTTCTGAGTTGGTAAAAAGAGCACGCTGTTCCATAGCCATATGTTTCCATAGTAATACAGCGCATATTGTTTAATAGTAATACAGAAAATTCAAATCGCTATAACTTTGTTATGTACCACTCAATCTTTGCGAAACTTTCAGGACAGCTCAATCTTATAAATAATCATCTGTACTCGTATATTGAATTTAAAGGTACCATTAAGATTTTATTCAAGAAAACGTAAAATCGATAAATCATACTATTACTAACAGAGGTGAGTGAATTTCGACCTCTCACGTTTTTGTTGTTGTTGTACTAATAATGGCCTATATTCATAATTTTTTCCAAGATTTTTAGAATGAAAGGTGTCCAATCGCGGGGAGGGTACGCGAAAGCTCGTGCGTTTCCTCTTCCCCTTCCCTCCACGGTACTGATGAGGCAATTTTAAGACTTGTTTTGAAAAGATCTCATTAAGACCTTTCCAATGACACCCTACTTGACTACCAATGATGGAAAAAAAATTTACAAGTGTCACCTCCCTATATAGAGAGACCCCTCTTAAGCCCCTTTGAAAAATTTTTACCCTCCGAAACCTTCAAGAAGTCACCACTTTTGACCTTTCTACAAAGTTTTATGGCTGTAGCTTCTATAGTTTCGGAGAAAAACAGCTGTGCCATACAGACGGACAGACGGACGCACAGACGGACCCAGGTCGTGATTGCGATAGGGTTTTGTATTTTAGTACAGAACTCTAAAAAGTGTTGAATTTTGGAAAAGTTCCGCACTTTACGTAGAATAGGGAGAAAAACCAGACTTGTTTGTTGAAGGGTCTTCTTAAGGTGTTTAAAGAAGCTGCACCAGAAATAGAATAGAGCGATTGTTGAACGGAAAAATTTGCCTTTTCACCTAGCCCGAATTTCGAGCAAAAGCAGTCCAAGTGCCCTTCAAAAATAAGGTACATAAACTTCCGAGTAGCAAGGTGGGATGGCCTCCAGAAGAGCGAGGTCAACTAGTTATGCCATAAAATATACAGATGTGTAAAGTGGAAAGATGCCCATGCCCCCGCCGAGGGAAAATTGGCTCAGACGGAGCCAAAAGAAAAACTACATTGGGTGAATTGGGGTGTCTTTGGTCATCCAGCACCATATCGAGGTTTCCTCCGATATGAAGACATAAAAGTAAAACTTATTCCAAAACAAACGAAAGAACACCGCAGTGTGATACGTAATGTGACGATTTATTTTTTTACCAGAGCGGGATATGTACGGAACTATATAATAAAAAAGTTTTTAGTGTTTTACAAGTTTTTTAGAATAACACAAAATAATCAAAGCATTAAACATAAAATAGTTAAGTATAGTGGCGTAACTTCTAAGTCATATTTTTGTATTTGTTAGCTGAACAAATTTATTTTAAAATATCGGGTCTTGTTTTTAGATAAGTATGGAACTCAGTACATGATTGATTTATATTTATCTTCGTAATCAAAATAGCTTTTATTACTTCGACATTTAATTGTGTTTAATCACTTGTCCATATTTTGTTCATTTGAGAAACAACTCTTTCGACAGGTGCGTTACTTCCAGGTTAAGTGAAGATTGTTTGTACGAAAGTGCTAGAATAAATCGACCGAACGGTTTACAGTAGAAATATTCTCGGCATTCCAGCCAGAGATTTTTTCATCTGTCGCAAAGTTGGAAATAAGCGAAAACTCGCCAAAGACTTTTGTATCTTGGCTGCTGCTGATAAACCCTTATGTGATCAGTAAATCCAGCCCTTTTGTACCTCGTCTCACGTGGGCACTTTTGTTAAATTTTCCAATTCAAACACTTCTAGTTCTGTGTTGAATTGACACCACTGCTCCAAGTATTCTTTGCTTGGTTTATAAAACCCAGCCGCCGCAGTTTTTACATTCTGCTGGTCAACAGCGACGATGTGGGGAAGGAACATTGTACTCCCTTTCAATGCCAGGTTATTTCGGAGACGATTAATTTCCTTGCAATACTCTATGGCCGGCATATTTCGCCCTTCAATTGTCAGCACAGGTTCATGAAAGGTCGCTGCTTGTGCGTACAAAAAATGTAACCACAATCCTGAGCTGGGATATTCGAAAAACGACTTTAAAATATTTGAATACTTGTCGATACTCAGGAAATAGTTTTTCAAAGGCTGAAAGTTTTATAATTCTTTCCAGCACAGGCGTTAACGCGAGCCACCTTGTTTTACTGTAGCCCAGCAGTTTGTGATACTCTGTCTCAATAGAATCACGAAGCTTCTACTCAAACACTGCAGATGTAGAAAAATGAACAAAATTGCACTATGATGCATTCGAAGTCAACAGGAAGACAATCAGTGACAGTTTTGATCGCGTTGTGGACTCCACATCTAATTCCAACAAGCAGCCTCCCGAGTGATTCGTTCAATTTTGAGTTAACATTATTACTTCCTTTCCTCTTCTTTCCCCCGAAATTGCAGTTCATGTTGTGTCCACAAAACGCGACAATGTTTTATTCAAATCATTGAAAGCAATACTTCCTTCAAATAATCACCAATAATATGTGAGCCAATCCAAAGTTACTCTCCCAAATAATGGGTAATTTACCAGCACCAAGGGTACAATCTGGACGACCATTCATTAACACCGGCGTTGATTTTTGCGGCCCCGTATACTACCATTTTCAAATCAGAGGAAAAAGGCCAAAAAAGACTTACATTGCAGTTTTTTGTTGTTTTGCGACCAAGGCTGTGCGTTTGGAGCTGGTGTCCAATTTGTCCACCGAAGCCTTTTTAGGCGCCCTCAAAAGGTTCATTGGAAGGCGCGGCCACTGTCGGAGAATCTATTGCGATAATGCAACAAACTTTGTTGGCGCGAGAAACCAACTGCAAGAAATTTCAACGTCAATTTATTCGGACTCAGCTCAAAACACCATTACCAACCAATGCAGTGAGAAGGGCATCGACTTTCATTTCATACCCCCAAGAGCCCCACATTTCGGAGGGCTCTGGGAAGCCACTGTGAAATCCGCCAAGGAACTGATGAAGAAAACGATTGAACCAGCATCCCTAACGCACGAAACGTTATTAACCGTTCTAGTGGAGATCGAGGCAATCCTTAATTCGAGGCCATTGACGCCACTTTCATCTGACCCCAACGACCTAACCGCATTAACACCGGGGCATTTCCTGATTGGCGAACCAATAACTGCTCAAATTGACTGTAGTGCAGAGAGCAAGAAGAGCGAACTGCTATCAGCCTGGCGAGAAATAAACAGCATCAAACGCGAGTTTTGGCAAAGATGGTCTAAGGAGTAGCTGCATCTTCTACAAAACGTTCCAATCGATACAATTGTTATTATCAAAGATGATAACATACCCGTAACAAAATGGCCTCTTGGCCGAATAATCCCCACGTACAAGGGCAATGATGGATTTATTCGAGTTATTGACCTCAAAACTGAAAAAAACATCTTGACCAGGCCCATACATAGGCTCGCACCATTACCCACAGAATCCGCAACCTTCCCAGAAATTCCGGATTCTAGCGCGGAAATTGATGAAGAGACGCGAAACCAGGCTCCAACCGCCGCTGTCAAGGATCCTCAACCTCGTCGAAAACAACACTGTTCTAGCGATAAAAATCCTCAAAGTGAAGGAACACCCAGCAAAAGGAAGAAACTCAGCCGTGGAGCATTACTCACAATGTTATTCGCTTGCCTATTAATGCCTATAGTACAGTAAATATAGCACGAAAAAATAGGTTTGGTCTAAGAAATGACCTACTGGGATTTGACTTGATAAATCGATAGGGGGGCATAAAAAAAACTTAACTTCAGATTTCCGAAGTGATCCCCGCCCCTGCTTTTGAGAAAATCCAAAAACATTTTGAACGCGTTTTTCTCGGAATCTATGGGTTTTAGAGAAAAGTTTATGTAACAAAAAATGTTCAGGATACTGTTATCTACATTTTATCTCATTGGAGCAAAGTCGTCCGACTTAAAATACAAAAAGTAGGTGGCGCTAAAGTATCAAAAAAGTGGTTTTTTGGCATTTTCAATAAAAAAAAATTATTTTTTTATAATAATGTAAATGGAAAAGTTGTTCGTCATAAAATTATCTACAATTTTCGTTCAAACAATTTTTTTGTAAAACTTACCGTTAACGAGCTGGAGCTTGCCAAAGTGTAAAAGTCATACATTTATGTGCCGCGCCGATGCGTGTATTCCATTCATTTTGTCGAAACATTATTTTTCGATTAATAGACCGTAATGTTTATTTAATATTCTCATTTTTAACAATAATTTTGATAAACAATTAATAATAGTAACCTTTTAGTACTGCTTGTTGTAAACGGTCAACATTGAATTAAAACAAATGTAACTGAAGGTAGTAGTAAAAGATTCACACAAAATGTGGACTAATTTTTTTTTAATTTAAAATTCGTAACTATTTATTTATTAATTTCAAGCATTAAACTTTACATTGTGTGATTTTATGAAATTTAACTTTCGTCGATTTGGCATTCAATTCAATTTGTATTTTGCATATTTTACGATTAAGCAATTTTACCTTTGTTGATTTTGCGTCCAATGCAATGTTCATTTTGAGTCAAATTTATGTAAATCTTTGAAGAAAATGCAAAATTGGATTATTGCAAACTGTCATAATAAAATCACACAATGTAAAGTTTAATGCTTGAAATTAATAAATAAATAGTTACGAATTTTAAATTTAAAAAAAAATTAATCTTCACATTTTGTGTGAATCATTTACTACTACCTTCAGTTACATTTGTTTTAATTCAATGTTGACCGTTTACAACAAGCAGTACTAAAAGGTTACTATTATTAATTGTTTATCAAAATTATTGTTAAAAATGAGAATATTAAATAAACATTACGGTCTATTAATCGAAAAATAATGTTTCGACAAAATGAATGGAATACACGCATCGGCGCGGCACATAAATGTATGACTTTTACACTTTGGCAAGCTCCAGCTCGTTAACGGTAAGTTTTACAAAAAAATTGTTTGAACGAAAATTGTAGATAATTTTATGACGAACAACTTTTCCATTTACATTATTATAAAAAAATAATTTTTTTTTATTGAAAATGCCAAAAAACCACTTTTTTGATACTTTAGCGCCACCTACTTTTTGTATTTTAAGTCGGACGACTTTGCTCCAATGAGATAAAATGTAGATAACAGTGTCCTGAACATTTTTTGCTGAATAAACTTTTCTCTAAAACCCATAGATTCCGAGAAAAACGCGTTCAAAATGTTTTTGGATTTTCTCAAAAGCAGGGGGGGGGATCACTTCGGAAATCTGAAGTTAAGTTTTTTTTATGCCCCCCTATCGATTTATCAAGTCAAATTCCAGTAGGTCATTTCTTAGACCGTAAATGCTATATTTACTGTACTACTACTAGTTACGCCAATCCAGCCAAATTTGAAGCACAACGATTCAACAACACATTCGGAGTCAACTTTGAGAACATTGGGACAATTTTTCATGCCACAGATGAATGGAAAATCATAGTGTACTTTGACTTATCTCCGTAATGGGATGAAATGACGTCCTTTTTGAATGCAACAACGGCCCTACAGCGCTTATGCTTATGCCAACGCGAACTTAAACTCGATAATAGCTTACTCACAATGAAGAGAATGAAACGAGGTGCACTCAATGTAGTGGGGGATCTCGCGAACTCATTGTTTGGAGTGCTGGACTCGAAGTATGCGGAGGAAATGTCTGCCACTATCAACAACGTTAAAGCCGATCAACACCATTTAATGAAGTTACTAAGAAATCAAACATCAGTTGTAGATTCGACAATCAACCTGATAAAGATCGACCAAACAAGCGCTCAACAAAAATTTAGCAGAATTAAACAAAAAATCAACTTGATACTACAAAGGATAGACGCGAATGACACGGAAGATACCCAACAAAGGATTTTCCAAACAATGACCACTCTCTGTCTTCAGCTGGTAGCAATGAGTGCCAATTTGCACCGCATTCAATCAACTATCATTGATGTGTTGACCGATGCTCATCACGGAACTTTAAGTCCTCTACTATTATCACCCTAACAGCTTCATGAAGAGCTGAAAAATATAAAGGGCACATTACTTACAGGATCGCATTTACCTGGTTACGACGACGATGTATTGATATTGTACCGATTGATGAAGACTGCTGGAAGAATCATGGATAACTACGTCATATTTACAGTAAGAATACCTCTTACTGACAAACGCAACTACCAATTATTCAACTTGACACCCATACCCGTCATAGTTAATAAAATGCTGGTTTCAATAAAGTTGTCTACCAAGCTGCTCGTCGTTAATGCTCACCAAGACACCTACTTCACAATGACTGAAGCCCAGCTTAACACATGCTTAACCATAGAGGATCAGTCCCTTCTGTGCGACAAAGCCGGTCTTGTATATCACACTGGTGCGCAATTTTCATCTTGTGAAATGAACCTGTTGACAGCTGAGTCTACGCAAACTTGTCAAACTGAAGTCATCCCGCTGAAAAACACCTGGATGCAACTTGCTGACAAAAATAAGTGGATTTTTGGGTTAACTGAACAGATGCGATTACAAGTGGTATGCGGAAACCAAAATTTTAAGCTCCAACTAGACGGAGCCGGAACACTCACTCTGGAACCAGATTGCGTGATGAAACACCATTCAGTTACCATTTCGGGGCGCAACGTCGTCTCCAGTCAAGTAAATAGCTCATTCAAAGGCAGAAATATTGTGATTGAAATCACATCACCTATTCCAACCATTTTACTTCCTGGAGACGACGAGGAGTATCAACCACAACGAAATTTTATGAGTAATTTACAACAGACCCTTCGTAAGAAAACCTTTGAGTTTCCAACCCATACGAGTCACCAATTCGTGTCGTATCACGCCATCCCCGGTTACGTATCAACCATACTGATCCTGGTCATTATGAGTGGCGCATTCTGGAAGTGCCAAAACAGCAGCCGCAAGCAGAAGCCTATTCCGGCACCCCGGGTGTACAAGAATCCAGATTTATCAATTGAAATACAGCCATGATATTGAACGACGTTCAACGCGGGGAGAATGTTCATTATCGACACCAACCTAATCTTTCATCGTCATCAATTAACTATCTTCCTAATTCACACGGCCAAGTAAATATGAAATTGCTTTGAAACATTTTCACGCAAATAACTAGACGCGTCGTCAGCAGAATGAACTAAGTCAAGTTCATATTTACTATTAGGGTTTTGTACTAAAATACAAAACCCTATTGCAATCACGACCTGTGTCCGTCTGTCCGTCCGTCCGTCCGTCCGTCTGTATGTCACAGCACTTTTTCTCCGAAACTATGAAGGTTACAGCCATGAACTTCGTGGAAAGGTCAGAAGTGGTGACTTCTTGAAAGTTCAAGGATAAAAAAATTTTTCAAAGGGGTTTAAGGGGGGCTCCCCATATAGGGAGTTGACCCCTCTAAAAAAAAATTTCACCATTGGTAGTCGAGTGGGGTGTCATTGGAAAGGTCTCAATGAGATCTTTTCAAAACAGGTCTTAAAATTGCCTTATGAGTACCGAAGGGGGCAGGGGAAGGGGAAATGTACGAACTTTTTGCGTACCCCCCCTCGCGATTGGACACCTTACATCCGAAAAATCTAAAAAAAATCAAGAATGTAGACCTTCATGAGAACAACAACAACAAATACATGAGAAGATGAAATTCACTCAACTTTGTTAGTAATAGTATGATTTATCGATTTTATGTTTTCTTGAATAAAATCTAAATGGTACCCTTAAATTCAACAACATTTCCTGATTGGCGAACCAATAACTGCTCAAATTGACTGTAGTGCAGAGAGCAAGAAGAGCGAACTGCTATCAGCCTGGCGAGAAATAAATAGCATCAAACGCGAGTTTTGGCAAAGATGGTCTAAGGAGTAGCTGCATCTTCTACAAAACGTTCCAATCGATACAATTGTTATTATCAAAGATGATAACATACCCGTAACGAAATGGCCTCTTGGCCGAATTTAGTGAACAGATGACTATTTATAAGATTGATCTTTTCTGAAAGTTTCATAAAGATCGAATAGTATTTAACGAAGTTATAGCGATTTGAATTTTCCTATATTACTATGGAACAATGTGCCCTGCATTACTATGGAAACATATGGCTATGGAGCCATATGCGCTTTTTACCGACTTAGACACTACGGCTTTGCTAGGATTTGCATGAAAATTTCAGGAATGATAGGTATCATGAAGATGAGTACATACAATTGAAACAAGTCAAAGAGGCAGGAGAGAGCTCCTAGCAAAAGGGCTTTGTAGCCATTCTAGGATTCGAAAAAATAGGCCATGAATCGATGCTTACAGTACAGAGGAGTGGCCCCTGAAAAAAATTTCATGAAACGTAGCCGATATGAGTATCAAATGAAAGTTCTCTATGAGAGCTTTTCAAAACAGTTCTTAAACTGACAGTTTTTGCTTCAATGGGGGCAAAGGGTCTGTCTACCCAACTTGTTATATTTACTATTAAGCCAAGTTCATGTTTACAATTACTCGTGCTCATGCACGTCTTTTCTCGCATCGCATTTTGGCTATGCGACACCTAGACTGCCAGGTAGTCAAGGTGAAGATGCATTCTGCTGACGACGTGGGAATTTCGTTTATGCTTATGCTTGTGAGGAAGTAACATATTTGTTTATAAAGAATTGTCATCAAAATAAATTTGCCAGTTTTTAAACCTCATTCAACAGTGTTTTTGTTTCTTGGTTAAAAGCAAGTTCGAAATTAATATCGTGGTGACAAGTACCGTGGATATTAAAACAATTCACTCCGCTGCAATAATCAGTGCTAAATTAATATTGCGGTAACAAGTGCCGTGAATATTTAAAGGTATTACTCCTTTCAAATAAGCTTCAAGATAATACGGTTACAAGTGCCGTAATTATCTGTGAAAACGCAATTCACCATTAATATCCCAGTTCAAGTGCTGTGGTTATCAAAGAACAATCAAACGAAACTGACCCGTATTGACAAAAGAGTCAATTCGTGAACAACTATTATTGATGCCTATATGAAGAACTGTCTTTTTAGCACCGTTAAAACAAAAAAAGGACCCGATTTGCGGAATTATGGACGAACGAAGCTTAAAGTCAAGGTACGTGAATTCTACGATAACGCTAAACGCACCAGCAACTGAGAAGAGTACTACAGGAATAATACACTTTATGGGATGGAGATTTAGCAGGCAAAAGGTAAAACGTTCAGGTCCTTTGTGAGAGTACAAAGGATACTCCTATAGTAGCTAGGATCTGAAAAGCCTCAGCAAGGCAAAGTAACGATTTCAAAGCTACAGTATGGAGGACCGATGGTAGAGTCCCCGAAATGGAACCACAACGCGCTCTTCTCCTTTTGCAAATCCATTTTTCAGGTAACTAAATTGTAGCAAGAATTGATGAGGTGGCTTCTCAAAGAAGACCAAATCGCTCCAAATGGAAAGAAACCGTGACTATATGTACTTAGAAATGGCTAAACTAGCCATCGAACTTCTTCTAGCTCTTTGAATCAACAGGGACAGGTGGGGTTTATATCTTATTCAAAAAGGCAGAAGCTGCTCGTACTATACCTGGCTATTCAGAAACAGCTCATATTGTTGACTTTAACGGTACGATTCTTTGGCACATCTCTCGACTTTACGTCTTCAAATCGTTGAGAGGTCAATTTGGATCTGCTTAGGAAATCACGGACAAAATGACGAACGAGTACTCATATAAGTCATTATAATTTTTATATAATATCAGTGTTTCTAATGCCGTCTGATTTGTCTAATGCATTACATTGAATTTAATATCAACGTTATGAGAAAGAATTTATCCGATTGTTGTAGGCATGGTAGACAAGCAATCACTTTCCGCCAGTTTACAATTAATTTGTTTTCCAATAAGAGGTGCTATTTTGAATAAATGTTGTGATTTAACACCTTGCGACTTCTCCTTTGGGACCATGTGAAAGAGAGGGTCTACGCCAACAGCCCAGCGTCGATTCAAGACCTCAAAGATGGAATTCGTGAAGCCATCGAGGACATAGGGCAGCCACTTTGCAACTTGGCTATGGAAAATTTCATGAAAAGGATATGGTCCTGTAACCGTGGTTGTGGTAGTCATTTGCCTGATGTTATTTTTCACTATTAACGGCATACCTTCTTCCTTATAATGAAATAAACATCCGATCATTTATATTAAACAAGTTGGGTAAACAGACCTACGCTCATGTCAGAAGGGTTTTGTATCCAACTTCTCAGAAATGCAGTCACGAGCAATGAATAACGTCAAGAAATATGTCAAAGAGATGTGCACGTTCAAAGGAAAATGTTTTTCTAATTTCAACGGTCGCCATTTTGTTGCAAACCGACAAAAATCACTCAAATCATGAATTCTCAAATGTATTAATGGTATTGACTGATTGGATGGAAAGTCCATAAAAACCCAAAATCATGTGTAATTGTTGTTGTAATTGGAGAAATTTCAAATGGCTATAACTTCCGTGTATATTATTCGATTTTCATCAAACTTACAAAGTTTAAGAAACCTAAGTAAGACAACGTAAATATTGAATTTCGTTCTATTTAAGGGTACCGATGCGATTTTATTAGGGAAAATGTGAAATTCAAATATTAACTATTATTAACAAAGTTGAGCGAATTTCGACTTCTAAGGTATTTTTTGTTGTTGTACTCATAAACACTTTTCATCATAATTTTTTCAGATTTTTCGGATCACAGGTCTCCAATCGCGAGGGGTGGGGACACAAAGTTTTCGTGTATTTTCCCTCCCTGCGGATCCCTTGAAGCAAAAAGTAACAAACTAAGACCTGTTTTGATAAGTTATCTTCAAGACCTTTCATTTGATACCCATATCGGCTACCTCTGATGAAATTTTTTTTTCGGGGGCCACTTCCCTAAATGGAGAGGCCCCCCCTTAAATACCTTATAAATTTTTTTGTAGTTGAACTTTGAAGAGAGCATCACTTTACACCGGCATACAAAATTTGATGTTTCTAGCTTAAGTAGTTTGCGAGAAAATGTGCTGTGACACACGGACAGACGGACGGACAGACAGATCGCGAAACTAGTAGGGTCTTTTAAAATTATTTTACAAATCCTTAAAAATAGCATTTTTCTTTTAATATCAAAATAACACCTTTTATTAGAAAACCCTACACTAAATACACTATACATGGAAAGGCTCCTGTGCAAGATATTATTATTAGATAGTTATGCAATATTTGCTCAAGTTAAAACTCAAACAGGATAATTAATATATTCGCACTTCCTTCTACTCATGTACTTAAATTCTGAAACTCACTAATCATAGTTTCCCTATCACACCCATTCAAATGATAACACATCTTTCAACCAAAATTTGAATCAATAGCAGCCACAAAACTTCCCAATAAATTAACAAAAATATTTTAACTTAAAAACATACTTTTCAAAAAATCCATATTCACTTTCCGATTCATTATATCGTTAAGCCTTGTTTTGGCGGTCGCTTTCTCTTCCATCTTTCAATTATAATTCATAAACGTTTTCCACTATCTTATCCTTGCTCTTATTTATATTCGGAATTTCCATAAATTCAATATTTAACACGGACTTCCTTATATCACAGTTTCGTTTTGATACAGTTGTTTTTCGCGTTATTTTTTCGTACTGAAATTCCACCACGTACTGATGTCCATGCATTCTATACAGCTACGTGACTTTTATTCATAATTTAATTATGCAAATGGCAAAAGGCTTCGCACTTTGCAATATACACACATTACTATTTGATTCGCAGCATGTATGTGGCGAAGTGATAGGTGAGTGTGAGGAAGTGGTATGCCTTATTTGTAGTATTCGGAAATTTCATTGAAACGTCGACTGAATATTCAGGATTACAAAAGTGCTAGATGTGGTTGAATTCAGATGAAATTTTCTGGTTGGAAGGTGATATGAGATAGATAAAGTTTCCGATGAACTTCTTAAAATAAACCGTTAATAATTCAAGACCGGATATGAAAACGTAAAACTCCAAAATCACAAAGGAATCTTCATGTTCAAACGATGTAGAAACAACGACTACCCTGAAGGTTGTGACTGGATCGTTGACAAGAAAACGCTCAATTAGAGACCAAAAAATTAATTGGAAGCCTTAGTGGTAACAAAGTGCAGATCCCTTCCATGAATCGGGACGATTCAAAGCACATACTCCAGGAGACACAAACTTATGTAGGCTAAAACTTCTAATGGCTGAATCTCAACCTGGACAGTCTAGTTTAGATACTTAAGGAGAATATTAACAATAAGGAATATTTCCAATTTTCGCTTTAAGGACTTTTCACTTGAATTTACTTTTTAGCTCGGTAGTCCCCTACCATCCAAAATAAGACATTCTCAGCCGTTTTTGCACTTTAGGGGTTTTCCTTCCGACTAACATGCGCTCGCTCTACTTTTTTGCTTTTCCGGCAATAATGCACTAGTCGAGTATCGTTTTGTGCAAATGCAACAATAACAAATTCTAGTCTATTCGTATTTTGTTTACTTATATGTTACGTCTTCTATTCCAACCCCCAAACCACCACCTTCAATGTCGGGCCACAGCTTCATGGCTTACTTGTCGACATTTACTAGGAAAACACGAACCTACCTAAATGTATTTTCTGATTCAAGGAAAGTTCCATAGAGGTTTATTCCAAGGTGAGAACAATTTTTTCCCAGCGAATAATCAGGGTTAGGTCAAGTTGGCGTATTATTGGTTAAACGGAGCTTCAAATCTAGTAAAGCGTTCCGACAAACGATAGAAATGAATGAACGCTGTGTGTGGTTCCGAGACTGGTGAAGTTAAATTTTCATGGTCACTTTGGTTTTCCATTGAATGGGACTTTGATTTTCTTTCTTGTTGGAGCAAAACTGGAAAATCCTGTGTTTTCATTGCTTTTCTGCACGAGTTTGACCAATTCAGCAAAAGTGATATTGAAAGCACGTGAGGTTTTTAGCTGATAACGAAGAGGAAGGGATAAAACTCTACATTAATTTTTTAATACTAGAAAATTAACAATCGTACGACTTTCTAAATTGAACCATGGCACTGGGCATTGTTAGAGCATCTTATTTTATAACCATAAAAGCACTCTTAGCAGTCCACAAGTAGTAATTAAATTACTATCCAGTTAAACCGATGGGTATTGGCTCGAGTTCGGTTGACGGAGTAGTTATACACGTTTAGGGATATGAAAAGATACTTCATTAACACTAATAAATTTATTCACGAACAGAAACTACAATTGACATTTCACCAGATGCAATGTAGGCTAGGATGAATGTAGAATGAAAGGCGCGTCTTGCTGCTCGTGCAATAAACTTCTACATGCTGCGACGCATGTATCGCAACTCCCTTTCACTGGATGCTCGCTGCAAAAAATCCAAGCGTCGCGTCTATGATGCCTGAAATTACGTGTCCACACTCTGCATGTGCGTGTGTTTGCATCTCAACCAAGGTACGCGAAAATCTCCCTTGATATAATTCTTTGTTTACTCCGAGACTGTGGAAGCAGAGGTGCTACAACTACTCCCTCCCCAATGAGCTTCGCGGAGTGCGAAGGGAATGAAAATGTACCGCGCTTTTTGGCCTTCGCTATATTTGCCAGTGATAGGCGGTGAGCTGCTAAGCTTTGGCGTAGGCTGTGAAGTCTCAGGCGGCTGGGTAATCGACTTGAGCGGACGTTTCTGAATCTATGATTACTGGATGCCTTAAATCTGCTGCAGCGATGTAAGCCGGCTTCAGCTGATCGGTTGATAGTGTTTTTACTAGGCCATTGACGTCTACGACGTTTTATCACTCGATGAGGACCGAAGTACAGTTGCTCTAGTGGCTTTTTGATTGAGCCTATTCGGCGGAAAACGTATTCACAAGTGGCTGAGTCCCTGAAAACGAAAGGGCGATAGTTGACATGTCTGGAAGCTTGAATTGGGCGAATGGTGTTGAACAGGCGACGGAGAACGGTAACGAAATCTGCCGGAGTACAAACGGGAACAGGTTAAGGATCAATGAATTTGCCTGGGACGCGAAGTGATATCCCAAAGACTAGTGCTGCTGGCAAGGCCTGAAAGTTCTCCTTGAAAGTCGTTCGCAAACCAAGGAGTACGGTCGGAAGTACCTTTGGCCAGGAGATTTCTGGAGCACTGTCGAAGGCTGCAAACAATGTACATCTGAGAGAAGCCTTGAGCATGCGGTGCATACACTCTACTATGCCTTTCGATTTGGGGTGGCAAGAGGTCGTATGAATTTGATGAGCTCCTAGGAGGCGAGATAGTTCATGGTGAAGCTCAGCCTAGAATTGCGTGCCCTGATCGGTCGTAATTTCGAGCGGTGTTCCAATTGTCAACGAGAGCACGGGCGACGGTTGCGGCTGTTATGTCACGTACTGGTATTGTCTGCGGCCAACGGGTGTAGCGGTCTATAATAGTTAGACAGTGTTCAAAATTTTCAGCAAGTGGCACTCTAATCAAGTCCAAATGGATTTGGTCGAATCTTTTATCCGGTGCTGTGAAATTTTCAAGCTCCGCTCTGTTGTGGCGATGAACTTTTGATTTTTGACTGCTAATGCACTACTTGCCCCATCGAAATATGTCTCTACGAAGGCTTAGCCAAAAATATTTGCTTAGCAGTAGCACGTCCACTCGGATGCGACAAATTGTGAGCTGCGTCGATTGGTTGTTTGCGTAGTGAGACTGGCACGTAGGGCTTGATAGTGCTGTCGTGTTCAGTGCAAACTAGTGAATATCCGTTGAGCTCGAGGCGTCGAAGCTTGAAGCGAGGGATAGCTAATAAGTGCGGTAGCTGTTTATCTTTCTCTAGCTCACCACTAATGGTGCTGAGGTTGCAGGCGGCAGAAATGGAGACAGTTTCCACGCGCAAGAGCGCATCGGCTACAGCGTTTTCTTGCCCAGGTGTGTATTCCAGCTGGGTATTAAACTGCAATATAAAATTTAATTCCCGAATCTGCCGAGGCGATGCTTTTTCTGATCGTTGCTTGGGTGCATGAGTGAGCGGCCGATGATCTGTATAGGTGGTGAACCGCCTGCCTTCGAGAATACGCTGAAAATGCCTGATTGCAATGAATATGGCTAGAAACTCCCGATTGTAGGTCGAATATTTCTACTCCGCATCTGAGAGCGCATATGGCGGTGTTGGATGCATCTGTGCGGGAAGCGGGTGAGAGAAAAGCTGAGGTTGTCGCAGAAGCTAAAGCTTGTTTGCAGCGCATGAAAGAATCGTTGGCCTGCTCGGAGCAGGCAAGCTTAGCTTTCTTTTTCGTGATTCCTTTAAGTAACTCGGCGAGAGGAGCTTGCAACATAGCAGCTTGTGGAATGCAGCGCCGGTATAAGTTCAGCATTCCCACGAAACGTCTGAGCTGCGTAGTGCCCTCGGGTCTTGGGAAGTCGATGATGGCCTGGGTCTTTGGCAGAGGTGGGCGAAAACCATCTTTCGACACGTGATACCCAGAAAATGTTACCTGTGGCTGGGTGATCTGACATTTAGTCCAGTTGATTTGGAGGCGTGGTTTGTTTAAAGTCCAGAGAAGCTCAACGAGATGCGTCTAATGCTCTTCGTGGCTGTCTGAGCTGACGTGAAGATCATCCTGATATTTACGCAAGAATGGTAGATTTCTGATAACATGATTAATTGTATGCTGCATGATTTGAGTTGCATTCTTCAGACCGAGTGGCATGCCCAAAAACTCGAACAATCCAAAAGGCGTCGTGACTGCTGTTTTTTCAATATCTTCCGGTGCCATCGGGATCTGGTAAAAGGCTTTGTGACCGTAAAAACTTTGCCTTGAGCATCTCGCAGCAAGCAATCAGGGCGGTTGATTGCGTTGAACTGGCGATTGTCACAGGTAGCTCGCCAACCTCCATTGTCCTTCGGCACCATGTGAAGAGGACTGGCCCACTGACTCGCTGATGGGCGGATAATTTTTCGTTCTAGAAATTTACTGAATTCTCTTTTAGGTGCGCTAAGTCGTTCACCTGAGAGTCGACGTGGTCGATTGAATACTGGCGGGCCAATAGTAACGATGTGGTGCTGAACAGGTAAATCAGGAACGTACACCATTTCTCCAGAGCGAGCAGAGCTTTTGACGAAATTGTCGACACGCTTTGCGTAGACCTGTTTTAGAGATCCGTGAGGCATGATTTTGGGTGTAGTAATGATAATAGAGTGCACTTCCGGAACTGGATCAATTAAGCAAGGTGCAGGAAGGCTGGTGCGACAATCTAGTAAACGGTAATTTAGGAGATCTATGAGAAGTCCGTAGTGTTTCAAAGCGTCTGCTTCAAGAATTGCCGTCTGAACGTTTGCGATGATAAAGCTCCACTGAAAAGGGCGACGTAAACCAAGGTTTAAGCTGAGCTGCCTCACTACGAAGGTTGCAATAGGCGTTCTGTTGGCTGTGGTAAGAGTTAAACTCTGTTTTTGAAGCGGTTTCTTGATAATGTTTTTGGGGGTGATAGAGATTTCAGATTCGGAGTCGACGCGAAATTGGATCGAGCAATCGCAATCCAAGACGTAAAGGTGGCTTTCTGAAGAGTTGCCGGTGACGGCTGCTGAGAAGGCTGTGCTTGAGCAGAGAAGAAACAAGGCTGCGTGCAATGTTGCGCGCATCTGCCCTGCCTCATGTGGTACCAACAGTACCCCGTTCTTTCGTTGAGACCTGGTGTAGAGGAGCGGGCCTGAGGTTTACGGCCGCTGCGTGATACTGAACGGCTTCTCTGATCTGGATCTCTCGTATTTACTTGGAGCTCGCGAATGATGTTCGTGAGTTGGGCGATGGCCTGTTGCATTGCGGATAGCTCCTGCGTTAGCAGATTGGCCGGAGGCTGCGGAGGTGCATAGCCGGACGAAGGCGTTGAAATTCGAAATCGAGAAGTCACCATGACAAATGGTGCTATGTCATGAGCCTCATCAGCTACAGCAGCGAGCTCTTTGAGTCTCTGGCCTTTTATAAACAGAAGCATGCGGTGCATCTGCTGTGGTAAAAGATTGAACTACTTGACCCGTAAGGCGTCATCTCTTATACGTGTGCCGGCAGGTGTCCGCATAGGGGGCAGTGATTGCGATGGCCTTTTATCCCCAAGCTCAAGAACTTATGGAGCTGCGCGTCTGGCGAATCGGTGAGGCGCGAGACTATGGCTTGTTTCAGCGTATTATAACTGTCTGCCAGTGGTGGCGTACGGAGAATGTCAGGATTGTCTACAACTATTTCAAAGTCCAGTGCTCCAACATCGAAGTGATACTTTGTTGAGTCCGAAGCTATTCGGTGCACGTGAAGCTGTGACTCAATCTGAAAAAACCCTAGTTCGGGAATCGACCGCCAAAATGACGGCAATTCGCAGCTACTCACGACACTCACCTGTTGCTGCACGACGGACTCGGGAGCCAAATGATCTCGTTCCTCGGCTACGATCTGCTCGGCGTAGTTTTTCACACTCATTTTGGAACTTGCTGATGATTTGCTTAACTGCAATTGTGAGTGTTTTTCGTATTACCGTCTGATATAAGCACTGAGTGCAATTCACACTGCCGAATGAGTTCACAGTTTTTTGCTTTTCTGTTGTTCGTTTGTTTTAAATATGGGGCCACCACTTTAGGGAGATGAAAAGGTACTTCATTAATACTAATAAATTTATTCACGAACAGAAACTACAATTTACATTTCACCAGATGCAAGTTAGGCGAGGATGAATGTAGAATGAAAGTTGTGTCTTGCTGCTCGTGCAATAAAATACTACATGCTGCGACGCATGTATCGCAACTCTCTTTCACTCGATGCAAAGAATCCAAGCGTCACCAAGGAACGAATGACGATCAAAAGGAAAACGCATCTATGATGCCTGGAACAACGTATCCACACTCTGCATGTGTGTGTGTTTGCATCTCAACCAAGCAGCGCAAAAATCTCCCTTGGTATAATTCTTTGTCTACGCCGAAACTGTGGAAGCGGAGGCGCTACATAAGATAAAAAGGTTTGAATAAAATAACCCAATTACCCCGGTGGCAAAGCCAAGTTAAAAGCGCTTTATTATATATTATATATTCAGCAAATTCCAAACAATAAAACTATGAAAACTTAATGGCCCAAATGGCTCTCTAAATTTATACGTTTTCAATGAAACACATATAATGAAAAAACAAAACAAAAGCAAATTCAAATTAATTAAAATTATTACATATTTTTTGATTCAATTGGTAAAAGGAGAAAAAAACCAACCAACACTGTTCAAAAATTATTTATAATTGCAGCATAACAGTAAACTTTTATCCTAGACCTAATTGGTTATAACCTAATTCTAATCAAATCCAGTTATAAAAACTTTGTCTTATTCTAAAATCTAACACTAAATTTTAACAAAAACAAACAACAACAACACTCAATGTAGTAGAAAATAAACACGCATAATTTAGACATTATTATTCAGCCACCAATACCTAAATTGCCTCATCTCAGCTCGACCAGCCTCAACGAATCTAGCAAATGAGTATCTCCATTCGAATTGTTGATCTCGTGAACTCAAATTTGGAGGATATTTTATCTTCTTATCGGTGGCCCATCGATATATGTGATATACGATAAGGACACCGTCAGAATCAAAAACATTGATTCATGTCTAAACCCACGAATGCTTCTGGAGAAACGATCCCAGTAACGGGGCACGTCACAATATATCCATCTGTAGGGTGGAACGGCTGTGAAATCGAAAGGTTATCACCCACAGTTAGAGATCTTGCGATATGATTCCGAATAAGTTTCAGTCTGAAGACATCAACTCTTGTCACTTTAGCAGTTTGATAAATTTCTCTATTCGATATATAGTGCTTCCAATCCATCTTAGGATTTCTGTGCAGACCAGTCCATGCATGAAGGTACCTCCTTTCGAAAACTCTTCATCTTTTCATAGTACTAGCACTTTGATTGTACCAGATCTGACATCCTGTTGCGGATAGAGTAGAGAGATATCAACATAAGCTCATCCCGAACCCTACCATATCAGTCGTGTGATTCGTTAAGCAAAGCAATACTAAGCCGCACTCGATTAGGGCTTTGGTTAATAATTTTTAAATGTAACCGTAGCAATAATTTAAGTACTTGTAGTCATGATTTAAAAAAAAAAATATATAGCCCATACTGGTAGATAGTTAGGCTGCTGCGAAAGTATATGCCACATCGAACAATAACTTAATTCGGAAGGAATGTCTTGAACTACTGGCCGTCAACATTCACATCCTGAACGAGGAGTATGTGGCCACATATCCAAATGCTACCGAAATTTCGTCCAACAAATATACACCAGGGTTTAACGTCATTTAGAGACAGAAAGCGCACTAACGAGTCGAGTGGCGGTGATGTGCCAACCGACTACAAGATTGTGCATCATGGCTGATACAAGGGTTGCATGCAGCTAAAGATTAAGGAGGCGAATCAACATCCGAAGCTGATCGAAATTCCGGCTGTGGTAACGATGATGACGAAGACCACGATCATGAAAAGGATGAGAAAGCAGTAGGTAAAGTTAATATCGATCGCAAATTAAGCCAACAAGGCCGTTAAAGGAAAACGTGAAAAGCGGATCAAAAGACACCAAAATCTCACCATCTTTTGCATTATGACGACACGCAGTAGACCAAGCTTCTGCGCGGAAGCTGAGTTTAGTGCGGTAAGACGCACAATGTCTAACGACTCCGTCAAAGGAGAACGCGAAAAGAGAAGAGCAATTTTTTCTACAGTACTAGTTAACTATTTACCCAATTTATTGAAAAGCAAATAAGAAAATAATTTAGCAAAATATTCACGTTTACCGGATATTCTCATCCAGGCATACTTGATGGAGTGTCGTATGGCCTAAAGCACTAATCAAATCACGTAAAAACCCCGGAAAAGCACTACTCAACTGACACAATTTTATTCCGCGAAATAACTATTTACTAATAACAATTCAATCTTACAGTGCAAACTGTCAGAGAAGACATTCAGCCGTGATTGTGGTGCTTGCCACCAAAGTGGTTGAAGGTGGAGTGGAAATTACACCGAGTTTGAGCGAAACTACTCTGCGGGAACCAGAAGAACGACTCCAAAGAGGTGGCGGGACCCAATACAAAGAACTTGGTCGGAGAGCGGTAATGTGGCCGTTAGAGGCGAAATTATTTTAGAGCGCGACGACTGGAACGTGAAAAGGTGAAGCGACGGTGGATACAGCAGAAGACGAGCGTTGACTGGATTTTTGGAATTAAGTGTGGCAAGTGCGTACTTGACAGAGGGCAGTTTACGACAAAATGAAATTCAGAAACATCAGCACGAATAAAAGCATCGAGGAAGTAGTCGGAGTAGTAAGTGGCAAACTAATATCGGAAACGTTGACGGAAGCAACGAAGAAGGGGCCCCTTTATACTTTGTAGAGCCGTAAGTTTTTTTCGAAAGATTTCTTTCTTTCACCCAATTGCAATCGTTGATTTGGTTTGTTGTTAGCATAAAGAAATTTAAGAGGAGAGATAAGATTGTTAAACTGAAGTTTCTTGTAAAAAATGAATTAAAAGTAAAAATCAAGTAAAAATAAAATTTTCTTTCTATAATATATTTAAATTTGAAAAAGATAAGTTTGGATGTGAATTCGCGGAAAAAATTTAAAGTGGAGTGCTAGTGTTCGGGGGAGGTGTGAAGAGTGTGACAAATTATCTTGACTTCAATTTGCCTGATAGAATTAAAGAGGTCCATATAATTATTTATATTTATTTTGCGTCGTGGGAAGTGGTTTAAGTGTCCTCTTTCGTGCTGCCAGAAGGGGAAGCGGCAAGCCATATTCTCTCTTGGCGGCTTGTTGATGCCTTGGCGAACAAGCGAGTGGTGCCCTACGCCCATCTTCGAACGAGCTTAACCAGGTCTAAAGGCCCCGCCGCGCCGGCCCACCCTATGCCTTTTAGGTGTAACAATCCATATGTCAACACTGGTCTAACCAGGTTCTTGTAACAGATAACTTTAACCTTTTGATCAATTTATCTGGAATAAAAGAGTCGTCAAATGTCAATGACCACTTTTTGTGCTTTATTGAGCATGATTTTAACATGTTCATTATAGTACAGATACTGATCGATATGAACAGCGAGGTATTGAACACAGGGTTTATGTGGAACCAGTTTTGAACTACCCTTACAAGCTATAATGTGATAATCCTTCCAATAACATTTCATATCTTGACTGGTCCCCTGCAGTTTTGTCCAAAACGAAATTGTCAGTGTGAAGCTGCCATCCCATTGTCTGTGTGTAGGTGCACATCATTAAACATTTTTTGAAGATTGCTCTGAACTATTGTAGCGTTCCGGTCTGCCGTATATATGATAAGATCATCAGCAAAGGCTACCAAGGATCACGTAGGCGAGACATTAAAATCAAAGCCATTCAATAGCCTGCAAATAAATATTGAGAAGAGCAGAGGTGCAGTAACTGTTCCTTGCTGTAGACCATTCAAGACCTTGAAGTCACGTATTGCCGTCAAATTTCCATCAGTAACAACAAATGATTTCTCATATAACATATTGCACATCTTTGCGATAAGGTGTCTGGGGTGCCTGTCCTGAAGGAGTTTAAAAATTAGTCCATCTAACCACACCGTATCGAAGGCTTTCTCCATATTAATGAGACATGCTCCAACACATTCTTTGTTATATCGTTTCCAACAAATGTCTGAGGTTACTTTCGTTATCGCATGTATGGTGGAATGCCTGGCACGAAAACTAAATTGGCAGTTCGGCATCAACTCATATTTCTCAATGTGGGCGGTAAATGTATTGTTTAGTATCACTTCAAACACCTTTCTGATGCCAGGCAGCAAGATGATTGGGCGATAGCTTTTAGGGCTCGAAGATTCTTTTCCTTTCTTCAAGATTGGAAATACCTTGGCCTTTTTCCACTCATTTGGGAAATATGAGTTGTTGAACAATATGCAATAATTCCTATTAGCAACCTCAAGCAAATGTCGGAGGATTATATTTGGAACACCGTCAGTATCACATGGTTTCTTGTTGTTCATCCTGCAACACAAGTCTTCATAGCTAACAAAATAATCAATAAGATTCAAGCTCGGTATGAGGTCATATGTTAATGTTTCATTGAAATGACGAATCGATCGGCCGTTCAGGCTTGATTAAAATTCGGAAACTTTTGCTTCAACGACCTCTGAAAATATTTGATTCCCTCTCTCAGGATGAACCAATTCAAAATGTGTTCCAACCAGGGCAAGTTTCTGCTGATTTTCATGTTGAACTGGAAGGAAGAAGACATCGTCCCTTTCATTATTGATTTCCATCAGGATTGCGTTATGGTTTCTATCATAAGTAAGCACCTGCAGTTTTCGTTGAGGACTGTTGAAGTCTTGCGTCAGTAATACAAACGTCCAAATATGAATTTGTCGTAGGGTATGTTGGGAACTCCGACCCATATAGATTGCACGTGTATTCAATTTGATTCTCTGTTATCCACGGTTTCAGCAATACAGCTCTTGGATTATTAGTGGCGTTTAGCCATAATGTATGCTTGGCATTCAGGTCACCGGCAAATATATAATAATTATGCAGCCTGTTCAATTAAGTACTTCAAAAAAGGAATTGAGCTCCTTCTTGAACTTGAAAACATTTTGACCAGTTGCATAAGCAGAGATAATGAAGAGGTTATCCCCACCTGGCAGTGAAATTTTGATAACGAACACTTCAAGAAATTCAAAGTTTTTGAAGTCGACTTTTTCGGTATTCTGGAAACAATAGGATCTTCGCACCAATATCAACCTCCCCTATTACTTATTACCCTATCCTTTCTTAAGAATTCAAAATCTTTGAATGCCATGGAGTGTCGTGAATTGAGGTGGGTTTCAGTAAGAAGTACGAGTGTGATGTCAGGCTGTTGCTTAACAATAAATTCAAGGAGATAGTCACGTCGATGTAGAGCAACAGTAGAGTTGACGTTGATCGATATGAGGTGAAGCCTATCCATGGGAATGTGACTGGAGGACAAGTTAGTTTGAGGCATTTGAAAGCCCTAAACGCTGAAAAACAAAGTTAATTTTTGAATTTTGTTTGTCGATTTTCTCCGATAAAGAATTAAGTCCCTGGTAAATTTTGAGAGCAGCTCATTATTGCCACTTACATTATTTACAGCATTTTCTGCTGGTCCTCTAGCGGCGAGTGCAAATGATATTCGGGCTTGACGAAGTTGGAAGGTATGACACGACGATGTACTTGTGTTTGCTTGGGAGCGAATTTAACTTTTGCATCTTGGTATCAGGAGCATCCACGATATGATGCTGGGTGACCAAAAACACCGCAGTTAAGACAGTTGTGGCATGCATATAATATGGACCGAGGTTCAACGAAATACCTGTTGGTATTATCTAGGAAGAGTGCACCATTTTTCCCAGTGGCTAGCAAATCGCATTATGCACCGAAAAGAGGAGAAAAAAAAGAAGAGCGAATGTATGGTCGAGATAGTCTCGAACATAGATATAGAGAGTACTGGATCCGCAACCGGTCGTGAGAGCTGAAGCGATTGGCAACCTTCGCTAAAGTTGTGTGAAGTTGAGGTTTGAAGTGATATGCTTTTGTTTTAGCACTCTATTCACGGCGAAACACGTTCACATTTAAAAAGTTTTTAATTTTAAAGATCGCGCGTACGTAATCAGAACTTAAATTCACTGTTTTAATTAAAAATTTACGAAATTTCCATCCGCTTTGACACATGAGTTTTCCCGCGTGTTTCGTGCTCTTTTCGATTTTCTTTTGCTTTGACGTTCGAGTGTTCCGTGAGAGTCGTTTGTTGTTTGTACTCAAATCGTTTTCCGAATGATAACGAAGGCGCGATCGTGTGCACGTGAAATGAAATTTCGTTAGTGTGCGCGGGTGTCAGTGGGGGAAGCGATTCTTCTGTAGAGAGAAAAGAAAAACCTGTCCGGAAAAAAAGGGGAAGGAGAAGTAGAGGGAATCATATAGTTTCGAGAGCGTAAGTTATTTATAACTTATTTATGTGGCAAATTTGCTTCTCACATTCTCGTTGCTCGTCCATTTGTTTATATGTCTTTGGTCTCGAACAATATTGATTACCTTTTATGGTAATTTTTGAAGATGAGTAACATGACGAATTAAGAGAAGCCGAATTAGCGTCGAAAATAACGGGTTTTGAGAGAAATGGAAGGGAAGAATTGAGTTCAATTGGAAGGTACGTAGGGAGTTGAGAAGCGGACGAAAAAAAAAGAGTTCGAGTTGTCTGATGGGCTCAAGTGCAGAAGAAGTCCCAGGGAACATTCAAGGTGGCGTCCATTGCTTTGCGTTAGTTCTTGGGCATGTTCTAGGCACACAGAAAGATCAGTATTTATGCGCTTACACCCGGACTTGGTAGTACACGATACTGAACCTACTGATGACAGTGTCCGAAGGATCGTGCATCTGAATTGTTAAGCGCAGAGCATCATCCTCAGATCGCGTGGTTCTGAAGTGAAATTGTTCTAGCCGACCGTTGAGGCCTTGCGTAAAAAGATTTCGATCTAACTGCAAACAAGCATGCATAGAAGTCGTGTACCGAACTCATTCCGCTCGTCAATAAAATCCACATTGAAAGATGGATGGTGCTGAAGAGGCGAAGTTAATAAAATCGAGTTGAGTAAGTTGTTCATGAAGTTATTTCCGTGGGTCGTAAAGAACAGTTGAATGGAAACAGATAAACAAGAACGACTTTCGAAAGCGACATTGCTGGACAAAGTGTTGCTGCTTGAACTTTCGAAATAGATCGTCTAGCATTGGTTCAATATAGACTCGTCTAGTGGTCTGCAAATTTTGCAGTAAAGTTGCAAAACAAATTACTTTATAAGGATTGTACCGATTTAAGAAAAACTAGCAGCAACGACATCAACAATAACAACATTAGCAACAATAACTATAACAAAAACAACAACACCATCGACATAGTCGCGATCGTGGTCTAACGACGAGCGACGTTTGCGATCGAGACTCACGTTTTATAAGAGCACGTCGGCCGTTCGGTGGAGCGTCTTTAAGACCGTGATCATAGTGAAGCTCGTAGGGGAAGGAAAATTTTCTAATTAAATTCAATGTGCATGTGTGATGCGATTTGAAATTGAAGGAAAACAACACGAGTGAAGAAAAAAATAATACAGAGAACCTCAGCAAACCCAAGACGTTGTTGTAACGAAGAAAGGTGAAGGAAGAAATCAGTGTGTAGTGTTGGTGTAATTTGAAATTCAGAAGGTGAAACGCGCATTTCATTTAGATTGGAGAAATTAAATCGTTTTCGGAACTGAACTTCCACCTATCGTGTGCATTTCCATATGGTATCTACAGACTTTGTTTCTACCGTTCTCAATGGTGGAATGCGTGTATATGAATGACGGAAAAAATAAATCTAATGTTAGTGTGATCGATGACGACGAAGACAGTAGTGGATATTTGTGTTAGGGATTTAATTAATTTTTAGATATTCTTAAAGAAATATTAAATTTAAGTTATATCCCAGATAGTTCTAGATGCCTATGAAAATTAGCTTAGTATGCGGTATTACCAACAATATTTATGTAAGCTTATATCGTTTTATGAAGTTACGATTGTCAATGCTGCATCCGATCATCAGTCGAGCGCTCGATCGTCATTGGACCCTGCATAACCAAAAGGGTAAAAATTGTAATTTAACAAAAATAATAAACAAAAAATCAAATAAATACATCTCCTTGTCTCTAATAGGAATTTATATTCTTTATTGATAAAGTCAAAATAATATTGATGATGGCTATATTTCGTATCGTTAAGTTTAGATCGGATTTACTTTTCTTTCTCCTTTGCCGTATATATGTGAAAATATAACCGATAATAGTATCTGCACATAAATAAATAAATGAAAATAAAACTTTAAGAAGACGGGATGTTGTTGGAGTAAGCAATAGTATATTACCAGGAAGGTCGGACAACAGTACGAAAAAAAAATAAACTGGCAAGTTGAGAAGGTTTCAGTTATGTAAATAAAAAAAATTTACATATTTACCCACATCTTCGGTGACCTAGCCGGGTCAAATAGAATAAAAAAAGTTTCTATAGATCGCCATAATGCGATCGGTAATGGCAGTGGAGACGCCATGGAATTGACCCTTCAAGGGCATTTTTCCTTTCTTCATATTTGTATACTCGTATACCTGCCACAATACAGTATATATTTTCTTCAGGCTCCATCTGAGCCAATTTACACCCACCAGGAGCATGAACATCTTTGCATTTGACGCACCAATAGTGCATGGGGCAATTGGCAGCCGAATAACCAAATCTCTGACACCGGTAACACTGGTTGACTTCCCTTCTCTGGAGGCGTTCCCGCCCACCACTTTGAAACTGAATTACCATATTTGTTGAAGGGTGCTTGGACTGCTCTTATTTGCAATTTGTACCAGGTAAAGTGATAAATTCTTCCTTTCTACGGTCAAAATTCTTGTCGCAAAGGCTTTGACTGAAATAAATTCAATTGCGGGTGCAGCTTTTTTGAACATCCGAAGAAGATCAACCGCTTACTATCCGCTGTCTTAACCCTTTAATTGAAAGGTCTAGTTCTTCTCACTTTTTGGGTTTATAGGTGAAGTGTGGAACCTCCCCAAAATTCAACGCATCTTTGCCTGACTTGAAATTAACCAGTGGTTTCATCCTGATAGTTAATTTTTCGGCGTTAAATCTTTCGATCTCAAAATTGGTTTGTTTATTTTTGGCTTCCAATAGCCGCACCATGTCCTTTCCGCTTTGTCCGAACTCGTTGATTGGCGGAACTTTTCCCGCCTTTTCAGTGGAAGCAGCAGAACTGTTGGCTGATTTCTTCTTCTTATTTTAATTTTTTAAATACATTATCTTGGTTAGAATTACTTTCGACGTTTGCTTCAATTCCCATTTCTTCGGTTAATCCCTTGTAGTGAAAGTAGGTATAAATGTTCGTACAGGACTGCAGCGATGGTCTGCTGCCTCGGCAAAAGAGGATGGTAAGATCCACCGAGATTGGCCTTGTCTGGGGACGCGTAAATGCGCTGGTTGGCTAGCGTTGCGGTGTCGTGGGGCAAGTTCTTTCCCCCCTAGCACAAGGACCCACTACAAAAATATTTCGCATTCACGAATTATATGGATCGAATGCCGATCGACTGGTGTCCAGGCTGAGGTAACGTACCAAAGGTTGAAATTGCTTGTTCAGAGAACAAGACGGAGACCTCGTCATTAACGGCGATCCTTATGGCCCAAAGCAAGAGTGGGGCATCCAGATGGAGGTGATGTCGCCTCGCACCCTCCCAACCGGATCAAGATCCAAACGTAGGCGTGGCCATATATTTCACTTTTGAGTGGAAAGCTCATACAAACATAATTTGCATGTACCTTCCCCTCAAAAGAGAAATATAGACGTGACCGATTTATGTTATAGAATTATGTGATCGAATCACATAACTCTACACCACAAAAGGGCGCGTGAACGGAAGGCCACTCTACCCGGCAAGAGCCCCTAGACACAACAAAACGGTGGAGCGCGCCCGATGGCTAGCCCATATTATCCGGAAAACCTTCCATCGTTGCGGGTCCTACACCCTGTCAGATTTGACCGAATGGAAAGACCGGGTTTAGATTTTAGCTTATCTTTCCAATTTATTTCTGTGCGAAAAATTAACAATTATTTGCAAATGATCTAAAAAAAAATTACAAATAAAAACAATTTAATCAACAATTAGTGAGAATCTTTACTTCTACCTCACATTTTGTAGTTACTTCTTAGCTCATAACCAAAATAAAAAGTGCGCTTCACAATTCTTTTAAACTATTATAAAGTTGATTTGATGGAGTCCACTATGCCATTTATTTCAAAACAAAATAGCACACTTTACCATTCTTCTAAATAATGTAAAGTTTTAACAGTCCCCCCTTTTGTATGATGGTTGGACCCGGTAAAGGTTTCGTAAATCAGTTCGACGGGACTCGACTTTATGTCGATCAAATCAGTTACTTTATCTTGGCATCCATATTTGAACCCCGTCACATTTCAATCACTTTACCGAGCAAACTCCCGCAAAAACGATAGCTATATCACGTTTTCCGTTTTCTCTAGTTTAACGCAAAACTTAGTAGGAACGTTTCGCACATCTGTGCATTTACGAGGTAAAAGTGGATTTACTCCATATTGTTTTAAAACGACAGTTCGGCAATCGCGTAGTATTGCACTAATCCCAATGACAGCTTTTCCACACTTCCTTCTTTTTCTCGCGGCGTCCTTGCTGTGTGGCAATCCGTCGTCCACCCTCGATCCGTTCCAAAACTTGTCATTCTTTCCTTCATCCCGTGTATGCGGTGAATCGGCTCAGCTGATTCCATCAGCTCTGTTCCCTTCTCTTTCGTGATGTAATACATCGTTGAGGAGTATTACATCAGCGTTACTCAAACCCGGAACTTTTCATGCAGATTGGAAATGTTTAAAACAGAATTTAATTAAAGTAGAGAAAATTGAAATGAAGTAAGAAAATTTGAAATGTAGGAAAGAAATTTAAATGTGGTACAAAAGATTTAAATAGAGTGAAGAAATTTAAAGGAAGTAAAGAAATTTTAATGGATTTTTAAATAGTTAGAAAAGTTAAATCTCATGACGAATAAAATTAAGGGGAGACATTTAAATTTTAATATAGGATGCGTACGGCATTTGAGGACATGCATAAATGTGACTATAACTTCGGAATTTTTTTAAATTTTTTTCCATTTCAGATAAGAAATGGCGGACTACAACATCACTCAAGAAATGAAGAGACATGCTGTCATCGTCGCTGTACGTGTGAACCATACAGATTTAGAGATCTCTAATTTTCTTAATTGCGCCCGTTCATTCGTGCATAAGGTTCGCCTTGAATTGGAAGCATCAGGAGGCGATACAAAATTGGTTGCAAAACGCAAATATCACGAACAACGTTCTGACACTGACCTATTTGCAGAATTTTTAGAGCAAGTGCAAGCGATCATAGATGAGGACCCTTCAAAATCAATAAGGGTTTTTGAGAGTGAGCTTCATGTTTCTGAGCGCCTTATTCATAGAGTTGTCCACGAAGACCTTCAGTATATGTCTTACATGATGCGCAAAGGACAGCTCATATCGGGACGAATACGGGAACAGAGAGTTCTCCGATCAAAACGTCTTTTAAACAAAATCTAACACCCTGAGGTGCCCAAAATGTTATGGTTTTTTTTCCAACGAAAAAAATTTTGACAAAGATCAAAAGACCAATCGCAGTAATGACAGATGGCTGTTCAAATCCTACGTAGGTTCTTGTTGTTATGCACACAACATTTCCAGCCACTGTTATGGTCTTAGGTGTTTTCAGCAACGAAGGACATGTCATGCCATCACACTTTTTTACTCAATGCCTTCGAGTGAACTTTACTGCATGCATCGAGGTTTTGGAGATGGTAGTGGAACCCTGGATAGACAATGTAAGCGGAGGCAGACCAAACATTTTCAACAAGACTCTGCTCCTTCACATTAAGCGATTGCGACACAAGATTGGATGGCCGAAAATTTTCCTGACCACATAAAGCCGAACATCTGGCCACCTAGCTCCCCAGACCTTAATCCTTTGGATTATTACGTTTGGGGCCTATTCGAGCGTAAGATCAATAAGCATCCTCATAATACCACTTCTTCACTGAAGACTGCTATTAATGCCGTTATGGGCAATATGAACAAGATGACCCGGATCGAAGAGGTTATTGCTGCGAATTCCTGAAATTTCATTGAATTTGGTTAAAAATACAAGCTAATTAATTTTACTCTCAAGCTGTCCTCAAATTGATATAAATTAAAATTTGATAAGATCAATAAAACGAAAAGTATTCTACAAAAATATGTTTGCAAATAAAATCAATTACATATTTTTGCAAATCTGCCACAAAATTCCGAGTAGGAGATAAGAAGGTTTTCGAGCAGTTTGACTGTGTGACTGCTCGATTAATACTTCCTCCAGCGCTGGAAAATAGTTTTGACTCCCTTTGGTGTCACCAGCACTAAGAACTTCTTCTGGATTTGCTTGTTTTGCACTTTTCTTTGCCAATGTTACCTGTTGCCATTGGACTGTATCTCTAGACTTAGTTTATCATTTTCGTTTTGCAATTTGGTCATTTGACGATTGTCCGCTATTATTTTCAGCTGACATCCTCCATCTGCGGCGTTTTCTTTTGGTGATTATCACCAGTTTCGTATTCGTCGTTTCCCCAGATTGCCCCAACGGTGGGGAGCCGTCGGGCTCCTCCATACCAGCGGCCCTAAAGTTTTCTTGGGTTCTTTGATTTTCTTTACCAATCGAAGTTAGATAATACTCGATAGAAATTTCCTGAGTCGATTACTTTGACAATATAAGCTTTTTCCGATGAAAATTAACTTCGGCCTGACGCGTGATTTAAAAGACGTCCATATGATCTCTCCCCGTCATTAATAGACCTATAGGGCAATATATGCCCCAAATGTAATCTCTTGACACAACTATATGGCCCAGAGCAACAATCACGACTGATCGGGGTGGGGAGATAAATCAGGCAGCTACTAATAATGCCATGACGTCATTTTGAAAAATAGCGGGGTTACAACACTTAAAAACTCCGCCGTAGACGGTCCGAAGCCCATTTGAGAAAGGAGGAGGGAACCCCCTTGTTTCCCCAACCTACAGCTTCCATGATTCCTCATCCCAATTAAATGGTAGTAAATGCTCTCGGGGTCGCACAATGAGTTTACTGGTTCGCCAATAATGGACATTAAATGCCGACTCGGTCGAAGAAGACAGTTCATCGCTGCTCGGTTTCAAAATTATAGGACGCGGTCAAAGGACCGAGACAGTTGAAGGCACTATTTGCAGGAAGCAAAGGCCCAAGAGGGACTGTAGGGCTACGAAGAAGAAGAAAACAACTCTTAAAAATCTCGGTGGGGTGAAATATACCCTATATGAGTAATTAAGAGTGAAAGAGTTTTCGATTTTATATTTATGAGCTTTCCTTCTTGAAAAGCCGTTCTACGTACCTAATCTGTTACATATGAGAATTAATTAAGAAATCAAATTTTACAAGCCACATATTTTAAATGATGGAAGCTTAGATTTGTGTTCAACCTTCAACTTCCAAACATGAGGTAGAAGATGAATGAGTAAGTAAATGCCCGTGCTGTACAAGAGCATTCGCACCTTTTCATTACACATAAGTGATTCATTTCCCTCTTTCAAGAAAGGTAAACGTATAAAGATGAAAATTGTAGCTAATGCCTACAGGAAAATTCACTTTAGCCCCATCTCGAACGGAACCTTCTTTACACAAATAAACCTTGACATTAAATGAGCTAAACATGAGTTATTATGTTCCCTGAAAAGTCCATATGTGCGTTCACATAATATATTCTCATGCATAATATTCCTTGGAAGGTCACCAACATACATACGAATATGTTGGACAGATTTTCCCTTAATATTTCAACAAGATTATTGCATTTTTGTCCTCCTTTTAAATTCATTACAAATTTTATTCTCGACAGCACTCGTTTATGTTTTATTTGGAGGATGTCAAGCTTTAGTAATTTTATGGTTTTATCTGACGTACGTACGAGTATATCATACGAGTATGTATTCATGGACATAGACGACTACTTATGGATGCTGTAATGTTGGCTGAAATTTACTAAAGACAAAAGGGTGAACATTTTCGCGTTTAACACCAACATTATCAATACCGTACAAATTTATGAGCTAGAACTGTTCTTAGCTAGAGAAATCCTTTTGTATATCCCGAAGAGAAAGCACTGTAACCGTTCGTGTGAAGATTTTACTGTTCATTTTACTATGGCCGGTCACGGTTAGGATGGGGATGTAGTAGTGGCGATGTTGGTAGTCATATGAAATGTATAGCTTTTCTGCAGGATCTCGAAATAATACGAATTATGTTTGTATTTTTGTAAAATTCTGAAATTCAGAGAAATCAGTAGCTGGGAGGAAGGGGACCAGGAAGAATGGCGAAAAGGATGAGCAACATTTTGCCATGCTGAGTGCTACATTATAGGCGGCTAGACATTTTGCGAGTTGGGGTTATTTTTTGCAACGAGACTTCGAAGCCTTTAACAGAAATGAAAGCAGAATATTTATGAGTCTCGGGGTCTTATCTGCGTTTATGGTGCTTATGAGAGAAGGATATGTTTTATTTTGTTTCAAGCGCAATAATTTTATGGTGGTGTGAAATGTGCCGAGTTTTTTCCCCACAAGTTTTACTGTTGCATTTAAGGATTATATGAATATTCAAGTAAGCTTTAGGAAACATGGATGAATATTAGACAGTAATTTAAACAAAATAAAATATTCCCCTGAGAGGATATGAATGAGGGGCATACAGAAATTAATTTATTGTGGTAAAATTGTACAATTTATTTTATTCGAAGTATTGTCCATCGGAAGCTACAACATTTCCCCATCTTTTAGGCAATTTATAAATTCCATCCCAAAAAAATTGCGCCGGCTTGGCGGCCAAAAATGAATCTATCCAATTTCGGATGCCTTGCTCTGAAGTGAAACGTATTCCGGTGAGTGAAAGTCAGACGGGGCAAGGTCCGGACTATAAGGCGGGTGGGCCAAAACTTCCCATCCGCTATTTTTCAAATAGTTTTTCACGAGTCTTGCAACATGCGGCCGAGCGTTCGCATGATGACAAATTATAGCCTCGTGTCTGGTCGCATATTCCGGGCGTTTTTCGATGATGGCGCACTTCAAACGTATTAATTGTGTCCGGCACAGGTCACCTGTGATTGTCTGGCCCGATTTCAACAACTCATAATATAACGGCTCCTTATGATCCCACCAAATACACGGCATAACCTTGGCGCCATGGATATTTGGCTTCGCCGTTGATTTGGCTGGTTGGCCGGGCTTCACTCATGACTTTTTGCGCTTGGGATTGTCATAATGGATCCATTTTTCATCCCCAGTCACGATCCGATGCAAAAATGATTTCTTTTTTGGCGCTCAAGCAGCATTTCAGACATACAGAAGCGCCGTTCAACGTCTCTCGTCTTCAACTCATAGGGGACCCAAATACCTTGCTTCTGAATGTATCCGGTGGTTTTCAAAAGATTCAAAATGGCTTGCTGAGTCACTCCCAACAATTTGGCAAGTTCGTCTTGCGTTTGACACGAATCCTCATCGAGAAACGTGTTCAATTCTTCGTCTTCAAAGTTTTTTGGCTGTCCTGGGCGTTCTTTGTCTTTGATGTCAAAATCGCCACTTTTGAAGCGTTGAAACCATTCAAAACACTGTGTTGTCACTAAAACATTGTCGCCATAAACTTCTTCAAGCAAACGATGACTTTCCGCAGCAGTTTTCTTTGCAAAAAAATTACCCAACAAAACCTCCGGCGAATGCTGTCTTTTTCTCCAATTTTCGAAGTTAATCATCATGAAAAATAATAATGATGCACACAAGATAAAATTGTTTTGTTGACTGATTTTGATAGCTGTCAAATTTACCTTCAAAATGACATATATTTAAAGTTCGAGCTTTCATGATATTTGTTAGTACGGACATTTAGCGTCAAATTCCGGTTATTAAGTTATATCACTAGTCCTAAGCGAACAAGTGAATGGGACTCTGGCGCTAAAACAAACAAATTAACAGATGTATCACCTTGGTAATTTTTTAGGGTATTGTAAAATCATTTTACAATGCCCTACTAAAATAGCGTCCTGTCTGTCCGTCCATCCGTCCGTGTGTCACACCACCTTTTCTTGCAAACTATATAAGCTACAAACATAAAATTTTGTAAGTAGGTGCATAGTGACGCCCTCTTCAAAGTTTCACCACGAAAACAAATTTATAAGGTCTTTGGGGCGGGTCTCCTCATATAGGGAAGTAGCCCCCGAAAAAAAATTTTCATCGTATGTAGGCAATATGGATATTAAATGAAAGGTCTTGATGAGAACTTTTCAAAACAGGTCTTAAACCAACAATTTTTGCCTTGAGGTGTGCAGGGGAAGGGGTAATGTACGACAATTTTGTGTCCCCCCCCCCCTTTTTCGACCCGAAAAAAACCATAGAGGTGTAACTTTAGCAGTACGAGGGCAACAAATACCTCAGAAGTCGAAATTCGATCAACTTTGTTAATAATAGTACATTTTATAAATTTTTCGTTTTTGCCTATAATATCAAGATGGGACCCTTAAATTTCAGATAATTTGCAATTTAAGTTTTTCAAAAGTAATTGCATGCGTTCCGAAAATTTCACAATAATTGAACAATAAACAGCAAAGTTACAGCCGATAGAATATTTAACAATTACAACAACATTAGCACGTGATACTAGGGAGAAACACGTTTGCAACGGACCTAGACACTACAAATATATAGGAATTATGATAAAAAATTTAGAAATGGTTTATAATATTGATGTGTTATCATGACTAATAAAGCGACGGGGTCAAAACACTTGAAACAAAATGGTGGGGAGTTTAAAATCAAAACAACCATAATAATTTTTCGAACTCAATTCATGGAATCTGTATATTAGTCAAGTTTTGATATGCAGAATATATTGTTTGATTTACTAATTTTTTACAATACCCTTCTGGCAGAAGCACTCTCCTGCTACTTTAACTTGTTTGCTTCAACACTACAGCCCCTTTCGGGCATTTGCTAAGCGCTAGTTAGAGTATCTCATTATCTTGGTCGAATGTATCGGCACTCGAGAAGGTGATATGATCGGTACCACGCTATAATATTGAATGACAAATATGACATTATCATCAATTGGAAATCGAGAAATTGCAGACAAATCATTAAATCTGGTACAAAACAGTCTGCATAGTATAGTGGTTAGAATGTTTGCCGCACTAGCAAAAGACCCCCGGTTCAAATCCCGTTGGTGGCAATGAAGTTTAATGTAAGTGTTTCTACCAACGGACTATGAGCCAAGTTGCGATACATACTAGTTTAAAACCCGAACTAGTCCCTAGCAGATGGATACACCGCCAAGCTTAATACTGGCCATATCACCTTTTGTAAAAGACTAATGGTTATGGTCGCCTTGCAATGCCAGGAAATGTCTGCCATCATTTAACACACGCGCGAGTTACATCCACCAGATATCCATAAAATACAACAACAACGACGCCTATCACGTGGCCACCCAATGTGAGAACATCAGACGTGGGAAGATCAGTCTCCAAGAAATGCAGACGACATCCGGCACAGACAAAACATATAATATTTCATTTGATATTTTCTAAATTGCAAAAATTTACTTTTTGATTTAAAATTGAAATCAGTCAGTTGTAACGAGTCTGTGGAAGAGTGAACGTGAGTGAGAGTGATCGACTGCCGAGCAGTGTGGGATCCTAGCTCGCAAATCAACTTAGTAACCGAGCGGGTTATCAAGAAACTGAGTCTAGCGTCTTCACCGCAACTTGCACTGATTGAGGGAGTGGGCGGAAGCATCGAGAAGGCGCATCGTAAGGTGGATCTCAGCGTAAAATCCAGAGTGTCTGGATATGCCACGCCGTTGGAGGCCTCCGTTCTGAATCAAATCATATATCCTTAACCTTCTCAGAATCTTGACACATCGGAATGGCGGATTCCTAGAAATATAAAGCTGGCGGATCCTGAATTCCACCAAACGGAGCAAATCGACATGCTGCTGAGTGCGGAGCATTTCTACGAAGTCCTTGCCATCGGGCAAATCAAGTTGGGCCCTGAACTCCCTGTGCTCCAGAACACGCTCCTTGATTGGATTGTCACCGAAAGGGTAGTTATACCCCAAACGCTTCCAGTAACATGTGGAGTTCTCACCAAAGAGACTCAGCTGACTCAGGCTATCAAGTGATTCTGGGAGGTTGAGGAGGTACTGGATCCACAGCACAATTTGACAGCGACCGAAGGAGCCTGCGAAGTACAATTCACCTTTTAAGGAAGATCCCGAAAGGCTGGGCGACTCGCAGGACATCGCCATACGAAGATTCATGGCGATTGAGTGCAGACTGGAGAAGAATCCCGATCTAAGATGGCATAGACGAGTACGAACGACTGGGACATATGAAGCAGACCACATGGTCAACGAGTAGAAAAGCAAATTATTTCCTGCCGCACCACTGTGTCCTGAAGGCAAGTAGTAGTACCACTAAATTGAGAGTGGTTTTCGACGCGTTCAGTAAAACATCAACGAACGTTTCCCTGAACGACATCCTACTTACCGGACCCACGAGTATAGATGATCTGTTTGCGATTTTGATCCGTTTCCATCTGCCACGCTTTGTTTTCATGGCCAAGATTACTAAGATGTATTGGCAAGTAATGCTTCAGCATGACGATTGCAAATTTCAACTGATAATTTGGAGAACAAGTCCAGCCCAGCTTTTGCAATATTATCATCTCAAGACCTTTACGTACGGCACAACATGTGCCCCGTACTTGGCAACCAAATGCCTCCAGGCTCTGGCACAGGCCGAACAAGATCGAGCACCCTTGGGCAGCAATGCAGTACAGCATGATTGTTACATAGACGACGTCATGACGGGGCAGGCAGCTTGACGGGGGCAATTCAAATACAGGAGGAATCGCGTCAGATTCTTACCAGTGCAGGAATGCATTTGCACAAATAGTGTGCCAATCATCCGCATCTTCTGCAGCAAGCCAGCGTGGAAGACCAGGAGGTCCAGTTGGACTTTAGCAGCCTTTCAGAAGACTACATCAATACTTTGGGGGTAATTTGGCTCCCGAAAGCAGACGACTTCCTGATTGGCATTAAGCCGGATCTCACTGAGGTCAAATTCACGAAACGCACGATCGCATCAGACATCGCCCGAATGTTCGACCCATTGGGCAACTTAGTCCCGGTTATAGTAATCACCAAATTGTTCCTGCAGGCGTTATGGCGATTGGAGTTTAATTGGGACGCAGGCTTGCTGCTCGAAATACATATACAGTAGACCCGTTTTCGCGGTGAGCTACCATCTTTGCAAAGGGTTCGTTTTTCTCGACACATTATCGCCTGAAACCAGTCCAGCTGCAACTACATACTTTCTGCGACGCCTTGTAGAAGGTGTATGGTGCTGTGATCTATGTCCGCTCAACATCCCCGAGTGTTCAAGTCAGCGTTCGGCTGCTCGGTGCCAAGTCCAGGGTGGCCCCCATCAAGGTGTTGACAGTGCTTCGCTTGGAGTTGTGTGCCGCCAAGCTGGGAGCAGCATTAACGAATTGAGTCAAGAGGGTGCTCAGTCTGCCGGATATTTTTCACGAATTCTGGTTCAATTCAGAGGTTGCATTGGCGTGGGTCAACTCAACTGCTTCCTCCTACAACACTTTAGTGGCCAACAGTGTTTCGACCATTCAATCATTGTCGAGACCAACTCAGTAGCGACATGTGGCATCCCACGATAATCCTGCGGACATCCTGTCCCGTGGCCTAGTACCAGCCAAGCTAAAGGACTTGCAAGCTCTGGTCTTGACCGAACCTGAAGTAGACTGGCTCCCTCCGTACAAGGGTTCCGAAGCCTGTGATGTCGAGTGGAAGGGAATCAGGGTTGCGATCATGACAACAGCTAGTGCAAGCAACCATTTTGTGTACGACGTTGAACACGGCAACTCATTTGGAAGGCTTCAACGAATGGTCGGTTATATGCTGCGTACTGTCGAGCGTTGCAGGACAAGCTCATAACTTCCTCAAGTGCGCAGCCGTTTAGTGACGAGTCACAAACTCTCCAGACCAAGTGGAGTGATCGTGAAATGTATTCAGCAACATGATTTTCGTGAGGCCCTGCGAAACTTCCAACTACAGAGGCAGGTCAACAAGAGCAGCCCCCAATGGGGCTGGTTTTTTTCCTGGATTCGGATGGAATCCTGCGCGTTGGCGGGAGGCTGGAGGCATCACAACTCACCTTCGTAGCCAAGCATATTATGTTGCTGCCGTTCGCGAATCCACTTACGAGATTACTGATGACGGATATTCATCGCAACAATTGCCATCTCGGAGCTCAGGCGCTGTTAGGTACCACGAGACAACGCTTCTGGCCTATCAAGGGGAAGCAGCAGTCCTGGGTGAGCGATACAAAGGTAGGTGGACCACACGCCTTATTGGTGACCTGAGGCCGTGGCTCAATCGAAGGCATGGTGAGACTGACTTCTATCTAACTCAGCTACTGAGTGGACATGGATACTTTCGATGTTACCTGCACAAGATTGGTAAGTAACGGTCTCCTGACTGCATATTCTGTGCTGGAGAGGTCGATGATGCCTACCACTCATTTTTTGTATGCAAGAGGTGGGAAAGGCAGCGCGGTGACCTCATTGCAGAAATGGGAGATCTCTCTCCGGATGAACTCACTGGAGAGATGCTCACATCCGTTGACAAATGGAACTGTGTGGCACATTACACTCGGGCAGTCCTTAAGATAAAAAGGGAAATATATGAGCGCCTGGAGGCGTCCAGGGCGGAGGGGTCTCTTTTCTAGAAATCCCTCTCCTTTCCCCTCCTTTCGCTGAAAGGGATCCCTGTAGCCCGGTGGCGCCTAAACGCGTAGAGAAACGAGGCTTAGCCCGAAGTAATGTGTCAAACGGTTCCAGGCTAGGTTTGCAGATTGACAGGGGAGGTGTTTAGTGGGTAGTCCAAGGGTATCCTCCATGGGAGTCCCACACTGCCAGATTCGGCGGGCGTAAATGCCTTCACCTCCCTACCACAAAAAAAAAAACAAAAAAAAGGAAGCAGCTAGCACGGGCGATTGTTTGACAATGCGTGCGATGTATCAAGGCAAGGCCACAACAATTCAATCAGATTATGGGGAATTGCCAGGTGGTTGCGTACAAGTGGCTCGCCCGTGCATCCACTCGGGCGTCGACTTCTGTGGACCAGCGCCGATACACTACCGAGGCAGAGGTGTGCGGTCTCAGGAGGGATACATTGCTTCATTCTGCTGCTTTGCTTCCAAGGCCGTCCATCTGGAATTGGTGAGCGATCTCAGCACAGAAGCTTTCATCGGTGCTCTGAAGCGTTTCATCGGGAGACGAGGCTTCTGCAAGTACATCTATTGTAACAATGCGACCAATTTCCTAGGTGCGCAAAATCAGCTACATGAGCTGTTTTCCTCATTCCACTCAGCCGAGGGTCAATACAAGGTGGCCAACTCTTGCAACATTCGGGGAATACAATTTCATTTCATCCCTCCCCGTGCCCTTCACTTTGGTGGATTGTGGGAGGCGGCCGTCAAATCAGCAACAAACTTGCTTCATCGAGGCGCTTCATCAGCCACACGTACGAGGAGTTGCACACCCTGGTGGTCCAGGTGGAGGCCATCCTCAACTCCATGTCTCTAACTACAATGTCCGACGGCCCCAATGATCTGGCAGCGTTGACTCCAGGACACTTCCTCATCGGCGAACCCCTCACAGCCATGGTTGATGCTCGGACGGAGCCTGTCACTGGTGGACTTTGCCCGATAGAAGTGGTTAAATCATTTGAAGGACGAGTTTTGGCGACGATGGTCCCGTGAATATTTGAAACAACTGCAACATCGCGTTCAGTGGCGACAAGGTCAACAAAATGCTACCCGGGGAACCATCGTCATCATCAAGGGCGGTAACCTATCAACTATGAAATGGCCCCTGGGACGAATCATAGAAGCCATCAAGGGGCTGACGACTTAGTCTGAGTTGCAGACGTGAGGACAGCCACTGGAATAGTAAGAAGCCCCATCCATCGTCTAGTGCCGCTACCAGTGATCGAGAACACTGCACCAGCAGCAGCTGGTCCCGAGGCGAATACCCAAATTCGGCCCGACGCACAGCATCAGGCAGATAAGCCCAGCAATTATCAAAAGGGGCTTTGCTCCAGGAGCAGAAGGACACCATTCCTTTCACTCCTGCTGGTCTGCCTACTGATCCCCTAACAGTGGCCAATCCCATCAAGGTGTCATCAATTGGACCACATCAGGGACTGCATTTTCAATCATTGGGAAATGCCTTCCTGTCAATAAGCGAGTGGAATTTCTTGGTCTACTATGACCTGGAGGCCTACTGGACAGAGCTGGCCACGTTGCAGAACAGCACGATCTGGCTACAACAACTATGTGATCATGACTCTCGGCACACCAACTGCTTACATCTACATGAGCAGTTCCACCACTTCACCGATCAGCTTTCCAGCGCAATCCAGGTGCTGAGGATCGGGTCAAGGCGAGGAGCAATAAACATAGTAGGGGGACTGGCCTGGTCGTTGTTCGTGGTTCAGGATGAGGAGTATGCTAATCAGATGGCTCAGATCATTAAAATGATGCAGGGAAATCAGAACAAGCTGCACTCCCTACTCAAACATCAGTCATCGACTCGCCATTAAACCTCCTCGGCAAAACGGAACAGATGGCTCAAAAACGCTTCGCCAACATTGAGCATGAGCTGGGAAAACTCTCCAATGAGATCAAGGGTCCGCAACTCGAAGACACCACACCTCGAGTCCCAAACTTAATTTCGATACCATCTTTACAGATGACCTTGGTGACTCTCAACCTGCAACGTATTCAATCCAGCATTTAAGACATGATCACGGACACACAGCATGGGAACTGCAACCCTCTGCTGTTGTCTCAATAGCAACTTAATGCAGCAATAACAGACATCAGGGATCACCTGCCGGAGAATCAGCGTCTTCCTGTTGGTCGAGAAGACTTTCTAAAATTATTTGGGTTGACATCTATCAAAACCAAGGCAAATGCAGAGTTCATCCTTTTCGAGCTCAAGATGCCACTCATCGATGTATCAACTTTCGAGCTGTATCGAATCCTACCAATACCAATGGCAAAACGTAACCATCTCATCGTCATACAGTCTACCACTCCTTATCTGATCATCAGCCAACATCGCAACGTGTACTATCCGCTCAACGAGATGGGCTACGCTGCCTGTAACTGGATAGAGCCAAACATCCACCTATGCCAACAGTCTCATCCGTTGTATCACAGTGACGTCAATGTGAGCACTTGCGAGGCAACGCTGCTTAAAAGAATGCCGACGGCAACTAACTGTCACCTGGTTGAGCTGCCAACATCCTTCCCGTGGACGAACATTCCACAACCCAATGAGTGGATCTATGCCTTCACAATTCAGGTGGTGACTCAGCTTGTGTGCAATGGCAACACATCCACCCTGACACTGCAGGGCTC
The DNA here is from genome assembly GCA_963969285.1 of Odontomyia ornata. Lineage (NCBI taxonomy): Eukaryota > Metazoa > Arthropoda > Insecta > Diptera > Stratiomyidae > Odontomyia > Odontomyia ornata. Next base: position 412,579,869 of record OZ017738.1, on the reverse strand, counting down.
CGGAACTCTGCAGCTGGCTCCCGACTGCATGCTCAAGTCCGATGCAGTGACCATCCAAGGTCACCGCATTTACGAATCCTCCATCAAAGCGACTCATCCCAGGGCCCATTATTCCACTGCTGACGACAACTGGGACCATGTACAACAGTACGTTGCACCCACACCTTTCCCGATGCACGCCTCGGAGACCCACGCCCAGCGAAACCAGCTCAAGGCTTAGGATCTTTCTTGGAGTGACCAGCTAGATGTGCATGATGTTCACCAGTATGCTCTGGGATATCTGAGCTTCATCGCAGTCATCACTATTGTCATCTACCTGTGGTGCAGGGCCAAAAATGCAAGCTGCCAACCACTATCGCAATGACTGAGACCAGTTCCACTGCCCAGACGTCACAGCCTGTCACACACACTGAAAGAGGTTGAACGGACCGTTTAACGCGGGGATGGATGTTAATGCCCACTTGGCCAGCAGCGCAAATTCTAATTTGGGTTAAGTTCGAATTCAAGCGCGAATTTGATTTAGGCTAAATTTTGAATTCCGTTGATTCAATTAATCAATGTGGCTTTAACGTAATTTCAATTTGGTCAATTTGTAAATTCAATTTTAACAACTTATCAATTTTCGATGTACAACTAATTTTGTCACCTTATGTGACTCTAAAACTTTTGGAGCCAACTGTATGCTAAGTTGAAATTTCTTAGCTGACGCGAACGAGTCAGCAAAATATTGTTCAAGCATTTTATCAACATACATTGTAAATTAGATTCGGATCATTTTACTGACGCGCAAGTCGGCAAAATATATTCGGATCTTATCTTGTGTATCAGATATCATGCAATGTGAATCTTCACAGTCTTTTCCGTATCAGATGCGCGTGTCAGCGGTTTCCAGGCGAGAGACGCTTATGGACGCTCAAGCATCAGCGTCTTCTTGCATGGAAACTGCTGACGCTTGTCAAAAGATAAACGCTAATTTATCCAGTTTTAATGAAACTCGAAAATCATCGGACGCATTAAATGTATTCAAGAGTTCAGTCGTTGAAGGAAGGCGAGTCGGTCTAGAAGTCGTTGAAGGTGTCGATTAATGTAAAGTGGCTTGGTGCATAATTAATTATTACGGTTGAATTCTAAACTTTTGAAATTCAATGTGAATTTAGGTTTTTTTGGATAAGAAATTTGTGAAAATACAGTATCAGGACTAAGTCAGAAGCTTTATTTGAAATTATTTAAAGAAAAACTTTAGTACTCAGTTAAACATAACTAGCTCGTTAAATAGGATATTCAAATTTACTATTGTTATTGAAGGAAGAGGCCAGGACAAAAGAGTCTTGACGCAAACAATGCCTACAAAATATTTTTTTCAATGCAAAAGATAGGACAAGCAGGAAAACGAGAGCTCTCCTTAGATAATATCATTGGGGAGATGGTTGGATCAGTCCTAAAAGATAAAAAAGGGCACACTTGAGTAGCCGAGCACGTTGGAGTTGAGGATCATTTTTCTAGCAATCCTTCATCCCCCTCCCAACCCTCTAGCTAGATGAGGGGTCTCCCAACATGGGGGTGCCTCACGGCGAATAAAACCAGGCTTAGTCCGAAGAAATGTGTTAAACGGTTCCAGGGTAGGTTCTCAGATTTGCAGGGAAGGTGTTTAGTGAAAATTGCAGATGTCTTGCGTGCCTAGATGGTCTACACGTAGGACATAAATACCTGCACAACCTAACCACAAGAAAAATCCACCTGGAACCGATAGTCGATTTATACTGAGTAATCAACGTTAAGTTTATTCCCAGCTTGTCTGGAACCAATTCATCTGTTCTGCCGTCCAGTAAGGTATGTAACAATATTGATTGTTATGCGATTATTGTATCGTGCAAAAAATTAGAGTAGTGCGGCAATGGGAATGAAAGCTAGTGGGCTTAAAGCCTTATCGTCCGGTAATTTCTACTGCTTGAACATCACTTATAAATTCATCTTATTTTTCAAATATTTTTTACATATTTGCACATCAAGGATAATAAAATAAACGCAACGTATGAACTCACTTCAAGTGTTTTGATGTTCAATGATTAAGATGTAGCCTGAATTTCCAGTGGTAAAATTTAATTAGAGTGACTTTTCGTCAAATATAACTTTATTACCGAAGCTTTTGTGTACAAATGTGTGTATATGTACGGAAACAATAATGAAAGTGCATTGTTCCCTAACATACTGCTCTTGGCCACAAAATGGCCGTAAAACATAATTTGAGATTTACGCATAGCTGTCGGGTAATAAACAGGAAAGCTTTCATACCCGAAACCATTTGCGAATGTGATAAATTTCATATGAGGTGAGGTGAATATATGATGAACGTTGGCTCGTCTAACAATGCATGAACAGGTGTTCACTTAATTGAGAGTGGTTTTGATACTATGAAATATTGAATGATATAAAAGTTTAGAGAAAAATATTGAACGGGACGTTGAAGCTTAGTGAGACTGAGCAGGAGGGTTAAAATATTGCATTAATGTAGGTGGTGAGCATGTAATGAATAAAAAAAATTAGAGCTCTGAAAACGCGTTTTCCAAAATAGTTTGTAGAATATTTAATAATAAATAAACTAAAGCCTGTGTTTAAAAGACTGAAAGAATTCAGAATATGTTCTATATTCCTTAGCACATACCATGGCATATTTGTTCGTCCATAAATTGTTAATGTAAAATAGAGGTCATCATACATAATCAATAGTGATTTAGTTGTAGCGTGCATCATTCATTGGAGCTAATATTTAGTCTCATTCCCAAAAATCTACGCTAAACAGTTTCCTTGATTGACTCTTGGGTCATGTCTTCACTGCAGATTAGGTTTCTGCATTTGAATCGGTCAAAGACTTTCAATTTTTAGGGTTTTCCAATAAGAGGTGTTGTTTTGAATAGCCCGCTACTTCGGTAGATGTCACTTATGAAGCTGTCATTTTTTGACATTTGACAAGTAAAAACTACGCCATTAATAAAAATGGAACGAGACACGCTTCAACAGTGCATTGAAATTACTAAAATTCACTATAAAAATGGTGAAAATTTGACAGAGACGGTTCGTTAAATTCGAACATTTTTGGGTCGTCGTGAAGCACCTTGTCGGACCGCAATACAGAGATTTTTTTTGTGGTAGAGAGGCGAATGCCATTTATGCACAGAGTGTGGGACTCCCATGCTCGTAAGAAGGTGACTGGACTACCCACTAAATACCTCCACTGTCAACCTGAGAACCCAGCCTGGAACCGTTTGAAACATTACTTCGGACCAGGTCTCGTTTTGTTACGTCGTGAGGCGTCTTCAAGCTGGGGAGTCCCTTTCCCAATGTGAGGGGAGAGGGAAAGAGGAAGTGCCAGAAAAGCGATCCCCCAGCCCCAGTGCGCCCGGCTGCTGTGAGTCCCTTTTATATTTTAGGACGGCCCGAGCATAATGTGCCACCTGGTTCCATTTGTCACCCGATTCGAGCATCACCGCAACTATATTATCCGGGGTGAGCCCTTCCGTCTCCCTGTAGAGTTAGTTTCTTTCGCAGCCTGACCCATTTTGTAGACGCGAAAAATGTGTGACAGGCATTGTCCTCCTCTCCTGAGTAAAACCGATAATCGGGGGACCTTGACTTACCGATCTTGTGCAGGTAAGACTGAAAACACTCATGCCCGCTCAAAAGCTGGGTCAGATTGAAGTCAGTCTCACCATACCTTCAATTCAGCCACGGTCTCGCATCCGGGATGAGGCGCACAGTCCACCTTCCCTTCCTGCAATTGACCCAAGACTGCTGCCAATCGTTGAACGAGCGCTGTCTCTCCTCAAGGACAACCATCTCCCTCGCATCCTCGTTTCGGCGCAGGTAATTAGCGCGGTGCTCTTTAGCAAGGAGGGCGACAGGTGTCACGCCTGCAATAACTATCACCGCCGAGTCAGAGACTATTGGATACGAAGATGCAACTCTCAGTGCTGCTCTTCTCTATACTTGTGCCAAACGTTTTCGGTATACCTCCTTGCTGAGAGCGTCGCCCCATACCTCTGCTCCGTACAGTAGCCCCGACCCTACAGCACTCATCAAGAGGCGTCTCCTTGATGGGCTGGGTCTCCCTACGTTGGCCATAAGTCGACCCAGAGCCGATATTCCCGAAGAAGCCTTCTCAGCTGTTGCCCGGATTTGCTCAGAGAAACACATCTTCAATTCGATCAGTAGCCCCAGGTACTTCACCGCTGGCTTCGATTCGATTTGATTTGTATGTCTCCAATACTGATCATCCTTACTCTGGGGATTCTCTTTTTTGTCAAGATGACCACTTCGCTTGTCTCCAATGCTAAACTGAGCCCGCGAGCAGTCAGAGATTGGTGGAAAAATTCGAGCTATTAGGACAACTTAGTGATGTGAAGAATAAACCCCGCGCACGACACTCAAGAACAGCCGAGAATATTGCTGCAGGTTTGTCTATTCCTCGGCATTGTTTGGAATTAGGCAATCCACAAATGCATTTTGCATTAAGATTTAGGCCTTAGGGCTTATAAAGTTCAGTAAACACAAGAAATCATGTCGGTCGATCATCAACAACATCGTGTCTTTGCTGATTGGGTCCTTGAAATGCATGAAAATGATCAGGAATTCCATCGAAAAATCATCTTGAGTAATGAGGCCCATTTCCACCTTGGTGGCTTTGTCAACAAGCAAAATTATCCCATCTGGGGCTCGGAAAACCCAAGAATTATTGTTCAAAAGCCTCTTTATCCTCAACGTGTGACTGTTTGGTGCTGTTTATGATTCGGCGGGGTCATTGGACCTTACTTTTTCGAAAACGAGGCTGGAGCAACAGTTGCGGTGAATAGATTGCGCTATCGGAATTGAATGGTATTGATCTGAACAACGTTTACTTTCAACAAGACGGTGCTATGTGTCACACAAGCAACAAAACCATTGATCTTTTACGGGAAAAGTTTCCGGATCGTGTTATCTCTCAAAGAGGTGATCACAATTGGCCACCGAGATCTTGTGATATAACACCCTGTGACTTCTTCTTTTGGGACCACGTGAAAGAAAAGGTCTACGTCAACAGCCCAGCGTCGATTCAAGACCTCAAAGATGGAATTCGTGAAGCAATCGAGGACATAGCGCAGCCACTTTGCAATTTGGTTATGGGAAATTTCATGAAAAGGATATGGTCCTGCAAGCGTGGTTATGGTAGTCAATCGCCTGATATTACATTTCACTATTAATGGCATATTTTTTTCTTTATAATGAAATAAACATCTGATCATTTATATTGAAAAACGGCATTTTTTTTAATATCAAAATAACACCACTTATTGGAAAACCCTGTATCTCGGATTGAATTGTTATAATAGCAGAAATGAACTGGACTGGAAATAATATTCAAGAGCCACCTGCTGGAAAACGAGAATTCGGAGTGGCTTTCATTGTGGATAGTGAGTTCAAATCGCACGTTATTGATTTTAAGGCAGGCAAGGAACGGCTGTGTTTGATCCGTATCAAAGCGAAACTCTTCAAAATCTGGCTGATTAATGTTCACGCCCCGACCGAAGGAAATCACCTGGAAAGACTGACCGACTCATTGCCTTCGAACGACACAAAAATAATTCTGGGTGATTTCAACCTAAGGTTGGCAATGAGCTATCTCATCTGCCTCCATGATGAAACAAATAACAACGGCCAGTGCCTGATTAACTTTGCATGTAGCAGCATCTAGTCATACGTTCAACTTGCTTTCCACATCAACGCATTCATAAAATGACCTAGGTTATACCGGATCGAACATTTTCTGATCCAACAACGTTGGACCTCGAGCATACTTGACGCCCGTACATACCGAGGAGCAAATTGTAACTCAGACCATAACTTCAAATTAACCTATCGATATCGTATGTCAAAGGCGCATTCGGCAAAGACCTGCCCGCTACAAAAATTTGACATCGAAAGGTTCAAAACGGCGTTTGTGGCCAAAAATTTCACGGAGTTGCGATAGACAAAAAAAATCAGGCGTATAAATATTATGAAGGTAGGAAAACCAAGACGAAGAGAGAGAACACTATGAAAATCTCAGAAGAGTAGCGAATAAGATAATTAGAATGAGGAAAAGAAAATACTCTGATGACAAGCCGAGAAGTATAGATGTAAGTTTAGTGAGCAACAACATAAGACAAGCATATAAAGTAGTGAAAAGCTTGGAACCCAAAACCATGCTCTATCGTGATGGCATCGGCAATATCATCACTGATGAAACCAAGATTAAGGAAAGATAGGCATCATATTGCAAGAACCTCCTTAATCCGCTGCACAGCTCTATGGCATTGGAGTCTTTAGATGTCGGGGGAGGGCTTCGATAGGCTCCACCAATTCTGAATGAAATGTGTTCCATCATCAAAGCTGAAATGTATAATACACCACCGGGTATCGATGAGATTCCAGTGGAGCTCATTAAATATGATGACAGCAATGTTCATAAAGCTATTCACAAAGTCATCCAGCAAATTTGGTAACAAGAACATATGCCGAAAGAGTGGAGCCAACCAATGATATTCCCTATCCACAAAAAAGGTGACAAGCTTACAGCGCGAAAATAATAGAGGCATATCACTACTTTGTACGGTGTACAAAATATTTTCAAAGATATTAGAAAATAAAATTGGATCATATGCCAACAGTATTATTAGGGAGTATCAAGGTGGCTTCAGAACAGGTAGATCGACAATAGACCAATTGTTCACAGTCAAGCAGGTGGGAGCTCAACATAGAGGTACATTCAACAGTATTGATCGTAACGTACTGTACCAAATAATACTTTGCAGTGGCATCCCAGCCAAATTAGTCCATCTTAACAAAATGACAAAGACGTCGATGACCTCCCGAGTCTGCATCAATAACCAATTCGCCGATGAGTTTGACACAAATATTGGACAAATGTAGGGAGACGGACTGGCCCCATTGCTATTCGATTTGGCACTCGAGTGCGTCATAAGAAAGCTACCTGTCGATGCATGAGGTACATTACTAAACGAGTCGAGCCAAGTAGCAGCCAATGCGGACGACATCAATATTTTGTCATCGTCATTATCAATTACCAAAAAACTATTCCTGAAACTTGACAGCAAAGCAAGGCTAGTAGGGCTTCAAATCAATGAAAATAAATTAAAGCTCATAACGCAGCCGAGGAAAAATTACTCAAGTACACAAAATATCATACTTCGCGAATACAATATCGAAAATGTGAGCGAATTTGTCTATTTTGGCGCCAAAATAACTAGAATCAGTAATAAATGAGACAAAATACGCCGAAGAATACAGCTCGCAAATAAAATATTTTATTCAGTTTTGACAATCTTGACCACCAGCTGCATACACAGAAACGCAAAGCTCCAAGTATACGAATCTGTTATGCCATGAGAGTTGTAACAGCCGAGGAAGTCGCTGCAGTTGCAAACACTAAGTTATAGCAGAGGAGTTCATAGCCCGGGGTGGCATACTGAGGCCAATTGGCGCTTAATCATGTCGCTGGTTTTCCAGGACACCCTCTGCTCGTGCTGAACCATCCTACACATAAAAACTAACAAGTAGCAAAAAGGACGGGAAAGGGGAGGTCATGTTGAGAAATGAAATATTATTGTCTTGAAGAGGCATGGCCATTTTATTTAATTCACAAGAAAAATTCTACAAAAACAATTTACAAATTTTACTTCCAATAAGAAAGCCCCTTTAAAATTTTATGTAAAACTATCCGATAAATTTTTTTATAAAAGAAAACAAAAAATTAACTTAATAATATGAACCAACAGTAATATAAATAGAAAAACCAAATAAGTGCTCACTTCTTCCTTGTTAAACTCCGAGCGCTCGGCGAAGAACAAAAAAAAAAACGAAGTTCGGGGCATCTGAAATCTAATCTTCAAGTTGATAGTTAATGTGAAAAAATAAAACACGGAACGGCCACCTTTCACCAATAATAACGCTCGTTTTAGAGCACTGACGATACATCCACTCTCTCCACTAATCAACGGTCCCTTCAGTTTCAGCCCATAGTAAAATTCAAACTCGAAATTGAATTTTTCACTAATCCATTAATAAGAGAAAATGCTTCTTACAAAACTTTCGCCCTACCTTGGTTTCTTTCGTTTTTAGTTTATTAATTATAACACTTGACTGTTTCCTTTTTAATTATCCTCTGTGTCAATTAAAACTCGTATCCACTATATAGCTTAGTAAATTTTAATTTCAACCCAATTTTGGTGTTTGAGTTATGCCGAAATATGTTTAAACTACCATTATTTTATTTTAGGTACGCTCCCTTTGACTTTATTTTTCCTTTCTCTTACTCAACTAATCATAATGTTGAAAAAAATCAGAGTTATGTTCAGGCCTTTGGCCATTACGTTTCGTCTAAACTACGCACTGAACTTCCATTCGCATATGCCACAAGCAAAATTTCACTACTTTTTACAATTCACAGTACTTCTTCTTTTCTCAATCCCAAATTTCTGCCACCAACTTTTGCTATTCCAATTGACTAAGAATCGTCACCAAATCCAAATCAAAAACCGACTTCTTTTTTTCCCCAATCCATAATTCACACTTGTCCCGACACTGCCAAAGCACTTCCTCTTATTTTCCGAACCAAATAACGACCCGCAATCCTTTTTCTTCTTAATTCCCGCTGCCGCATCGAGGTAACGTAATCGAAGTTCAATGCACTTTGACTCCGTTACGCTTGCATCTTTTCCATATCGACAAATGCAACAATTTCCGTTTAACATATATGGCGATTTGCATAACCATGATGGCATTTAGTTATATGCAAATCGTCATACCCACGGAAATGATTGTTTTTGCCGATATCCTAAAAAGAGTGTTTTCCTGCGCTCGGGAGAACCCCACGGTCGAAAGTCTGCAGCGCTACCACCGAGGCCACTTTCTGTTGATCTCCCATTCATCTATTTAGCAAGTTCAACTGTTGAGAGAAGCGCCAATGAATTTTTGATAATATAACAGTTAGTGGGAGATAATGAATAAAATTAGTTAGTATGAAGGAATCAATTAGGTTTTGTTAGTGAAAAGGTCTCGAATGAAATTTCGTTGATGGAAAGTAATGAATGGAATGTTGCTAGTGGGAAAGATAAGATTATTTTTACTTTTTTTTTGAAAAAAAGAGTAAAAAAGTAGAATTAATATGATGGGGAAATAAAAATTAAAGTTAAATGGAATAACTATAAAAAAATTAAATCTAAAAAGAAAGGGATAGAAGCTCCCAAAAGAAGGTGGAGATGTTACGGAGGCAATTTGAAGTTGCGAATGGGAGGATGCCGGTACGCTGGAATTTGCAACAATGTGAAACATGGACCCTAACCCAAGCATGCACAAATATATTGAACGCCTTTGAGCGACGGATCCTGAGACGAATAATCGGAGCGAAGCTAGACGGGGACCAATGGCGAATTCGAGTTAACCATGAGCTGTATGAAATTTTTGACGAGCCGGAGGTCTCAACAGTTGTAAGATTCATGTGTCCAGTCCATTGCAGCTTCCACAATTGGCTGGACACATGAATCGTATGGACTAGTGGAGAAACCAAGGAAACACTGTTCTGACCCGGTCGACGAAGACTGTTCATCCCTGCTCGGATTTCGAACTTGGAGGACGTGGTCAATGGACCGAGAGAGTTGGAGGCGCTATTTGGAGGAAGCGAAAGCTCAAGAGGTGCTGTAGTGCTACGAAGAAGAATAGCAAAAATATGGTAGCTTAAAGCTTGTTGCATACTCCATGGCTAAAATCATTTTAAGTCTAGAGAAGTTTTATAGGCACTAAATGTAAAAACATCGCTTTTAAGGAAAAACGAATTCTTCTGGTCATAATTTTGCTTCAATTAGCATCAAACTTTCAGGAAAGGTATATAAGGTTAAAATTTCAGCCACGTTAAATATGTATTGTAGCTTAATCAGCAAGCAAGATGGCATACTGCTTGATTTCTGCTTTGCCTAAAGCTTAGCTCCGAATTGGACGAAATTTGACACAAAGTTTATTGAAATGTGGCGCTTAGAGTGCTCATCCTGTAAGCCGATGGTTACTGGCTCAATCCCGTTGGTGACAATGAGATCGGTTTTGAGTGATTCTTTGGACGGACTATATGCCAGTTCAGTTATAATATGTACCAGTTTAAAATCAGAATGTACAACAGCTTGATGGACGGATACATGGCCAAAGAGTGGTACTGACCATATCACCTTCTTGAGTACCGAAACAGTTGATTAAGATAATGAGATAGTTAAACTATCTGTAAGGAAAAGGCCGACAGGGCTGTAATGCTTAAACAAAAAAAATTAAGCGCACAATATTGGATTCAAAGTTAAGCCACAAAGTTAAGCCATCTAAAACATAGTTGCACGTGAAGATTAGGTGTGCGTAACGGAAACATAACGTCTAGAAGACGTGGATTCAACAACGTCATGGCATCTAAGTACAATGAATGCCCATCCAAAACTTCTCTCTAGATATCCTTTAGAAAATTTAAAGATATTAAACAATTCGAACGAATAGAAAAAATATTACCAATTAAAAAATGTCAACCATCATGTCCACACCTAGTTTTGAGCTACCCACCGTCGCAGGCTCGATTTCCTTTAAGCTGTGTATTATCAATTATGTAAGCAATCTTTCTCACTAAATAACTGGAATTTTTGACACAAATCACACTAACCTCACGGAACAATCAGATGTGCTAACACAAGTATCAGGCCTTTTGCTTCACCACATGGCCGACATCAAGCCGCGGCTCAGCGGCAGAAAGTAAGGTATTAATCAACTCACAACACTGCAGATGTCAAGTGGCGGTTCAGTGGCAAATATCTGTCATCCAACACTACCCAGCTGATTGCAATTGTGTAGGGATGACAGATCGCTGCCGGGCATCAGAACGTTCCACCATCAGTTTGTTCCACCTTTAAAGCCAAAAACAATAATAAAGCGCCAAGCATCGATGAGATTCTAGTACTGCTCATGAAATATGATAGCAGTGGTGTTGAGAAAGCCATCCATACCGTCATCCAGCACATTTTAACCACAAGAACATATGCCGAACAAGTTGAGCCAATCAATTATATTCCCTATCCACAAAAAAGATGACAAGCTACAGTGTGAAAATAAAAGAAGCATATCACTACTTTGTTTGGCGTACGAAATGTTACCATAAATCTTAGAAAATAAGTTCAGTTCATACACCAACATTATTATTAGGAAATATCAAGGTGGCTTTATAGCAAGTAGATCGACGATAGACCAATTGTTTGCAGTCAAGCAGATACTTGAGAAATAGTGGAAGTTCAACTTAGACGTACACCAAATTTTTGTTGACTTTAAGCAAGCATACGACAGTCTTGATTATAACGTACTATACCAAATAATGCTTTGCTTTGGCATCCTAGCCGAATTAGTCCGTCTTACCAAAATGGCAATGACATCGACAACCTCCTAAGTCCACATCAATAACCAGATCACCGATGCATTTAACACAAATATCAGACTAAAGCAGGGAGATGGGCTGGCCCCATTGCTATTCAATTTGGCACTAGAATATGTCATAAGAAATCTACCTGTCGATACAAGAGGTACGTTTCTACCCATTTCGAGCCAAGTAGTGGCCCAAACGGATGACATCAACATTTTATCACGGTCATTAGCAACCACTGAAAAACTTCTCCTGAAACTTAAGAGCGAAGCAAAACTAGTAATGAGAGTAAAATGCTTCAAATGCACATAACATAACACTTATTGATTGCAGTATCGAAAATGTGGGCAAATTTGTATATCTAGGCACTAATATAACGAGAATCGGTAATTAAAGAGACGCAATGCGCCGAAGAATGCAGCTCAAAATTTCAATATACTATTCAGTTTTGAAAGTCTTACAGAACACCTGCATGCACATGAAAACAAAGCTCCAAGTGTACAAATCTGTGATAAGACCTGTGCTATGTTTCGAGTGTGAGTCATGAGCCCTAACCTCAATATCCACAAACACATTGACCGCTTTCGAAAGACAGGTCGTGCGGCAAATAATCGGAGAAAACCTAGACGGGGACCAATGATGAATTCCATACAACCCTGCGCTGTATGAAATTTTTAACAAGCGGGAAGCCTCAATAATTGTAAGACTGCGGAAGCCACGTGAATCGTATGGATGATCAATCGATACCCAGAAAGGTATTCATTGAGAGAACTGAAGGGCGGAGACCAGTGGGGAAACCCAGAAAATGCTGACTGACAAGTTCGATGAAGACAGTTCATCACTGTTCAGATTTCAAAATTAGAGGACGTGGTCAATAGACCGAGACAGTCGGAAGCACTTTTTACTGGGAGCAAAGGCCCGTGAGATGCTATAGTGCCACAAAGAAGAAGAAAATTAAAGTGACCTAGTGAATACTGGGAAAAATTTTTAAGGGAAATGATCATAAATATAAATAATGATCATAAGTATAGTAGATTAAAAATTAAATTTCAATGTTTTACATGAATATTGCTCTCTACACTTTGGTTTATTCGAGTGATTCAATTTTGTGCAATGTGTTCAAAATTAAACTACTCCTAGTCTTTTGGCTCTGGCACCACAGCCCGTTTTGAGCTTAGAGAAAGTTTAAGTATCTCACTATCTCGATCGAATGCATCGGCACTCGAGAAGGTGATATGATCAGTACCATGCTTTGACTGTATGTGCGTCCACCCAGCTGCGATCCGTTCTGATTTTAAACCAATACGTATCATAACTGAATAGGCTGATAGTCTGTAGGAAGAATCGATTGAAACTAATCTTGTTGTCACTAACAGGGCTCAAACTAGGGACCTTATGCTTACGCAATGAGCGCTCTAACCACTAAACCACCCGTAATATCTTCCTTGGTAATGCGAAGTGAAAATTTGGACTTCATGTACATTTGTGAGTGATAAAATGCTTGCTTCTAATTTCCGTAGCCTGTTTCCATCCACCCCAGAGGCTTGGGGGAAATGGAAACAGTGATTTTCTCATAATCAATTCTACTTGAAAATATAACAAAAAAACATAACATAAGGGTGTACTTTGACCTTACAACTAATATATATGTATCAAAAACAAATTTAGCTAGTTCTAACAGAAAAATATAATATTCCTAACGTATATGTGCAACGTATCAAACTACAATTTAAATTAAGGTGACAATAATGAGCTACTGCAAAATATATAAGCAAAACAACATAATTGCCTTTTAGCCACCAAAACCTACACTGCTCTGTCTCAGCTCGATTAGGCTCAACATAACAGGCCAATTGAAAAGTCCCCGGTCCAATCGGGCCGTTTTTCAACGATTTCATCCTTTAAATGATCCAATAACGCTATATAATAACCGCTGTTGATGGTCTGGCCTTTTGGAGGTAATCAATGAATATTATACCTTGCGCATCCCAGAATACTGATGCCGTAACCTTGCCAGCTGACTGTTAATTTTTTCCTCGCTTTGGATTCGGTTCATCGTGTGCAGTCCACTCAGCTGACTGTCGATTGGACTCCGGAGTAAAATAATGGAGCCATGTATCATTTATTATCACATATCGATGCAAAAATTCAGGTTTATTGCGCTTAAATAGCTTCAAAGACTGCTCAGAATCATTAACACGTTGTTGCTTTTGATCGATTGTGAGCTCGCGCGGCACCCATTTCGCACACAGCTTTCTCATGTACAAATATTCGTGACTGATATGATGTACACATTCATATGATATCTTCATAATGTCTGCTATCTCGGTCAACTTCACTTTACGGTCATTCAAAATTATTTTGTGAACTTTTATGTGTTTTCGTTGGCGACAGCCTCTTTTAGGCGTCCACTGCGTTAGCCGTCTTTGGTTCTCATTTTACCACGTTTAAACTTAGCATACCAATGAATGATGGTAATTTTCCTGGTGCCGACCCCGGAAACTCTTTGTCAAGCCAAGATTTTGCTTGAACTGTATTTTTTCCTTTCAAAAAGCAATATTTTATCAGCACATGGAATTCTTTTTTTTCCATCTTTTTTCAAATAACAAAAGTAGCTACACTCACAACGCAACATCTCACAAACTAATGGTCGGACTGCTGTGAAATTTTGACACGTATCATCTGAAGGTTGGTACTAACTAAAAATTATATGCACCACCATCTGTGCATCACCCCGGGGACTTTTCAATTGGACTGTTACCTCGCAAATGAGTATCTCAATTAAAACCGTTAATCCCGTGAGCTCAAGTTCCGAGGGTATTCTATCTTTTTATTACTAGCCTGCCTATACTCGTATAAATGATATATCATCGGAGCACCATCAGAATCAAAAACATAACTAATTCGTAACCAAATACATTAATGTTTCTGGAGGAATGAAGCCAGTGGTGAGACAAGTCTCAATGTACCCATCGGCAGGGTGAAACGGCTGCAAAATCTGGGTATTTGGGATGAAGGAGTCGCCGAAGAGCCATGATTATTTTTAGGGTTTTGTACCAAAATACAAAACCCTTTTGCAATCACGACCTGTGTCCGTCTGTCCGTCCGTCCGTCCGTCCGTCCGTCCGTCCGTCCGTCCGTCTGTATGTCACAGCACTTTTTCTCCGAAACTATAGAAGCTATAGCCATGAAACTTTGTGGAAAGGTCAGAAGTGGTGACTTCTTGAAATTTCAAGGGCGAAAAAATTTTTCAAAGGGGTTTAAGGGGGGTCTGCCCATATAGGGAGGTGACCCCTCAAAAAAAAAATTTCACCATTAGTAGTCGAGTAGGGTGTCATTGGAAAGGTCTTAATGAGATCTTTCCAAAACAAGTCTTAGAATTGCCTTATGAGTACCGAGGGGGGCAGGGGAAGGGGAAATGTACGACCATTTCGCATACCCCCCCCCCCCCTCGCGATTGGACACCTGTGATCCGAAAAATCTGAAAAAAATCATGAATGTAGGCCTTGATGAGTACAACAACAACAACAAATACATGAGAAGTCGAAATTCACTCAACTTTGTTAGTAATAGTATGATTTATCGATTTTTTGTTTTCTTGGACAAAATCTAAACAGTACCCTTCAATTCAATAAAATTTAGTAAACAGATGACTATTTATAGGATTGATCTTTTCTGAAAGTTTCATAAAGATCGAATGGTATTTGACAAAGTTATAGCGATTTGAATTTTCCTGTATTACTATGGAACAATATGCCCTGTATTACTATGGAAACATATGGCTATGGAGCCATATGCGCTTTTTACGGACTTAGACACTACAGCTTAGCTAGGATTTGCATGAAAATTGCAGGAATGATAGGTATCATGAATATGAGTACATACAATTGAAAAAAGTCGAAGAGGCAGGAGAGAGCTCCTAGCAAAAGGGTTTTGTAACCATTCTAGGATTCGAAAAAATAGGCCATGAATCGATGATTACAGTACAGGGAAGTGGCCCCTGAAAAAAAATTTCATAAAAGGTAGCCAATATGAGTATCAACAGAAAGTTCTCTATGAGAGCTTTTCAAAACAGTTCTTAAACTGACAGTTTTTGCTTCAGTGGGGGCATAGGGGGGGGGGTAATACATGAAAAATGTGTTTGTTGATATTTGTGGGTATAACTATAACAAATACCTCAGAATTCAAAATTCTTTCAACTTTGATAATAATAGTATGATCCTCGAACATGACATGTTTCTTGATTTTATTCGTTGCTGGTTGCTGCATTTTGTAAGTTGAGTACAAAACCCTTCTGACATGAGCATAGGTCTGTCTACCCAACTTGTTTGTGTTTTACTGAGCATGATTTCGACTTGTTCAGTATAGTGCAGATGGTGATCGAGATTAACGCGGAGGTATCAAACATGGGATTTACGTTGTACCCGTTCTTAACTACACTTACGAGCCATAATATTTAAATTTTTCCAATTATGTACGTTTCAAGTCTTAAGTGGCCAACTGCAGCGTTGTCCAAAACCAAATTGTTCAATTCTATTTCCATATGTATCTAGAGTAGTGGTAGGCGTTAATGCTAATTTTCATCAACGTTAACGCTGCTAATGTTGACCATAGTTAGCAGCTAACATTAACTGTTAACGTTACTATTAATATTCACTATTTGAGTTGGAGCTAGATTTCAAAATAAAACTATACAATATGCTACATTTTAATTTATATTTAATTAAGGCAAATATCAATATAACTCAATCAACATTCTTTATTCAACAGAGTAATATTGCTCTTAACTTCTAAGTATTATATCAAATCTAAAGAGATTAAGTTGAATCTTTGGTCATTGTTATTTCTTTGGTCTCTCCACTTCCATTGACGAACTGTAATAAATCCGATTAAATATTGTGAATGCTGAAACTTACAAAATTTATGTGACAGGCAAAATTACCTTAACCAACACGAGGAATTAGTTCCGAATTCGCATTTAGAAAAACTATTTTCCTTACTTTCCTAGATTTCAGGCTACATCTCCTATCAGACAATATGTTACCTGTCTTCGAGAATATCCTTTCACACGGAACAGAAGAGGCCACAATTCCGCATTTCTTTATGAATATTGCTGATAAATTTGGAAAGTATACTCGTACTCTATATTTTTTCCACCAAGCCAAAGGACAACTACATCTGTCTAATAAATCTGCTTCTAAATAGTGTTCCAGCTCTTTAGTTGCTTTTGCTAAACAATTGTTTGACGGTTTTATTAAAGTGGTTTTTGCCATTTCAGCAGTGTCTTCTGAAAAGTAGTGGCATTCGAATCTAGGGTCCAGAAATGTGCACAAAATGAACTTCGAATTTTCTTCTAGATTTCCAAACCTAGCTAACAGTTGCAGGTGCTTTAACTGCTCACAAAAATTTGTAGAGCTTTCATTAGTACAATAGACATACTACATGTCAAATATTTTGAACCACTTATAACACAAGTAACTTCTTCGAACGCTTCTAATATGTCACATAACTGTCCACAAATTTCCCATTCTTCTAGTGTTATCACAGGTAAATCTGCATCGATAATGGCCAAAGTAGCTCGAATGCAATCTTTCAGCTCTAAAAACCTTTTGATCATGTAATATATTGAGTACCACCGAGTTGCAACTGATTGAATTAGTAGTTATTTTTTAGCTGATATTCAAGAAGTTTCTCTGCAGATATTGTACTTTTTTTGAAGTGAAGTACAATCTTCTTTATTTTAATAATTGTTGAGTCAAACAATAATACGGCTTCTTGTACAATCAAATTTAAGGAATGAGCAAAGCATGGGAAATGATCATATAACACATATTTTCGAAATGCGTTCGCTGTATTAGAAGCATTATCAGATATACCCATGATAACTTTATCCTCCAAATTCCATTCTCGCAAAATTTGTCGAATTTTTTTGGCAAGGTATTCACCCATGTGGCTGCCAACAAGTATGGAACAATCTAAAAGAGATGACCAGCAATCCGTTGTAATGCAAACTTCTTTTGCCTCTTCATTGACGTATTTTTGAACTTGGATTAGACTTCGTCGTACTTTCCTTGAAGCATCGAATTTGAAATTGCTTTCCTAGAAGGCAAATTGTACGAAGGATTTAAACTTTTCACAAATTCTTTAAAACCTTCATCTTCAACAACAGAGAAAGGTTGAAAATCTTTTGTAAAAAGGTTCATCAATGCATTATCGGCCTTTTATTTTTCATTAGGTCTAAGCTATTGCGGAATGAATGATGTTATTGTCTTCTGCTTTCTTTTAACAGCTGTCCAATTCAATACTGTCGCGCTCGCATGGGGGACTTCTTCTATGGAACAGCCCTCAATATTTATACTTTCCGCATTATTTTTCTCCGATTCAGTCCGAAACTCGGATGTGTACGACGCCTTTTCATTCAAATTTGATTGGCTATCCATATGTGAAATCGCGGAAAATTGTATCGGATGCACTCTTTTAAGATGAGACTTTAAATTTGTAATGGTTGTTTTGTAAGAGCACGTTTTTTTACAAATATTGCACGTTGCTTTTGTCTCGTCTAACACAGAAAAGTAATTCCTAATGGAACTATTGCGCCTTTCCATTTTGAAAAATATCGCCTTAAAATAGCAGATAAATTAAAGCTAACATTATCTAACTTTTCTAATACTTTACCTTTCTTTTTTCTGACTTTTCCACAAACCGTGACTTCACAATTTAATTATTGTCACTCACTGCACTACATTCTTGCATCCAACCTAAGCTATGTATTGCACGTGTGGCAAAATTAACATCAATAGAATATGATATCCCATGCATCTCTTCTTTATGCGTTGATCACTCAACAGCATCAACGGATTCGATTCCGACAACTTTGATGTAGCTGCTAGCAAATGCGTTGATCGCTCGTACTACCGTTTCTGTCGAGCTCAATGTTAGCGCCAAATAACGCATGTATCAAGTTAACAGCTCCAATACCATCAACATTAATGTGTTTGCTATAATTTGATCTGGATACTAACGTAAATGAGCCTGCTATCGTTAATGCGGCTGCTATCATTAATGCGGCTGCTATCGTTAATGTGGCTGCTAATGCTTTGCCTATACAACGATTCTTAGGTGTTAGCAGTTGGTATTATATTAACGTTAGCTGTTAATTTAGTTTTTCGTTAGCAGTGCTAATCGTTGGCGGCGGGTAACGTTAAGAATTAGCTGTTAACGATTTACTGGCACAGCTCTAATCTAGAGTCGTCTTATTAATTTCGATACCAGCCCTATCTAGAAGATCTATCTCACTACTGGTGACTTTAATATTTGCTACATTCACTCGAGACTTCTTACCAAATATATGGAGACGTTGATTTGTCGGCCTTCGATGTCAATCGTAAACAGTACATCTGAAATTCATTTGATCACTTTGTTTGGTCCTGAATACGGTTGACATAGTGATTTTCGTACGGCGTGAACTCTTAAGAAGACGTGTTTACATGAATTGAATTGATGATGTACGAAGGTCGTTCGATCATTGCGGTGGTTAATTGGAACAGGTCGCAATTCACGCATCTGCTGTTTTAACATGGATCCAAAAGCGTGCGGATCGAACAGATCGTCATCGCTCACAAAGAGTTCTCCAGGAAGTTTTAAAATTATTCCGTAAACGAGCTCCGCGCAACTTCCGCCTAAATCTTCCTTGTATGAGTTTCGGAGTCCCAGGAGAACGGTCGGCAGGATGCGAGGCCAGTTGGAATTCTGCTCATGGCACATGATAGCGGCTTTCAATGTGCGATGCCATCGCTCTACCAATCCATTGGATGCTGGGTTATACGGCGATGTTCGCGTAAGTTTACATCCCTAAAGTTTGGAAAGAGAAAAGAAAAGCGTGGACTCAAATTGAGTTCCTTGGTCAGTTGTGATTATATGCGGCGCTCCAAATCTCGATACCCAGTTAGTGTAAAATGCACATGCGACAGTTTCAGCTGTTTGGTCGCAAACAGGAACTGCTTCTGGCAAGCGTGTAAATCGGTAAACCATCACTCTGCAGTAGCGATAGCCGTTGGCTGTTATCAGTGGTACGATGATATCAAGGTGCACTTGCTGGAATCGTTTGTCTGGTATCAAAAACTGCTGGATATCGTTTCTTGTATGCCTTCCAATCTTTGATCTTTGACATGGTATACAAGTTCGTGTGTAGGCTCGAATATCTTTCTTCATGTCAGGACAAAAAAACTTTCTTTGTACAGCTCGAATCATCGTGCGGGCTGCTGGGTGCGAGCATCTGTGGAGGGTGTTCATAGCTTCCATATTCCTCTATAGGTAGTGGATGTAGCTTAAGTGATGAATTGTTTCCAGAGAGAAATGATTGAAGTGCAGTATCGTTGATATGTTCATCTATCAGCTCGTGGGTGGTCAATAAAGATGGCAGGTTGATCGGTTCGATTCTTGATAGCGTATCTGCTACAATATTTTCCTTTTCATTAACGTGGACGATTTGGGTACAAAATTCCGATATAAAACTTAAGTGCCTAATTTGTCTCGGCGAAGATTTTTCTGTTTTTTGACTGAACGCATATATCAACGGTTTGTGGTCCGTTTTGATAACAAACTGGGTGCCTTTGAGCCAGTGTCAAAAGTGTTTTAAACTGCTATAAATAGCCAGCAGCTCTCGGTCGTAAACGCTGTACTTTGATACAGCGTGATTCAGTTTTCGTTGAAAGTAAGCTAATGGTAGCTAACTGCCAATTACTTTTTGCTCTAATACTGATCCGATTGCAACATCAGAAGCGTCGGTGACAAGTTGTAATGGCATCGATGGAAAAAAATGTACTAGCAATGTCTCCTTCGCAAGGCTTGCCTTACAATCGTTAAAGGCTTTTATGGTTTCGGGTGACCATTGAATAACGCATTCGTCGCCTTTTTTTACATTGCGCAGATATTGGTGGAGCGGTGCTTGTAGGTTGGCAGCATTATGGGTGAATCTCCTGTAAAGGGTTAATATGCCCAGGAAACGGCGTAGTTGTTTGACTGTTGTTGGTAATTGAAAATCACGTATGGCTTGAACTTGCGAATCAGGTGGCGAGATGCCATGTTTATTTATTTTGTGTCCCAGGTACTCAATTTCTTCGACGCCAAAGACACATTTTGCAACTTTGATTACCACTCCGTAAGTTTTTAATCGTTCAAATACGATAAGAAGGTGGTCCATATGTTCTTTGACATAGTTACATGAAACAAGAATGTCATCTAGATAACAGGCACAAAAGTCCAATCCGCGTAATACTTCGTCAACAAACCGTTGAAAGGTTTGGGTGGCATTCCGGAGGCCAATGGTCATTACCGTAAATTCAAATAGGCCAAAAGATGTTGTCACTGCCGTCTTTGGGACATCGTTATCCGCAACTGGGATCTGATAGTATGCTCGAAGCAAGTCTATTTTAGAAAATATACATTTGCCTATGAGATCTTATGTAATGTCCTGAATGTGTCGCATGGGATAGCGACCGCGTATGGTAATCGCGTTTAGTTTACGGTAATCTCCACATGGGCCCCAGGAACCTTCTTTCTTGGGCACAAGATGCAAAGGACTAGCCCATGGGCTGTTCGATGGGCGGCAGTAGTTCTTATCCATCATGTACTGGAACTCTGTTTTAGCTACTTTCAGCTTGTTTGGTGGTAGTCGTCTCGGGCGTTCTGCTACCGAGGGGCCAGTAGTGATGATATAGTGTCGTACAGAGTGCTGTGTAGTGTTCGCTAGAGCAGAATTCGTTACTTCTGGAAATGAGTTCAGTAATGCGTGGAACTGCGATTCTTGGATCAATGTAGAGATAGATCCACTAGGCAGAGTTGATACGGTTCCTGCTGTTGTAAGTTTCGTTTTCGAATCTACAAGATGTCTGTTTGTAATATCTACAGAGAGGCCGTGTTCTTTTAGAAAATCAGTACGTATAATTGGCTATACAACGTCTGCTATTACAAATGGCCACGTGAATTGTCGACGTAAATTGAGATTTAATGTAAGCAACTTTTCACCATAAGTGTCGATCGTAGATTTATTGGCCACATAAAGCTTAAATTCTGTTTTTGTGTTATTTTTAAGCGATGGAAGTCAAGGTATGGCTGACACGTCTGCACCTGTGTCGATTAGAAACTTAAGTTTTGTTAGTTTGTCAGTGACAAAAAAACGGTTAACTTTGGAGCGACTGCGAGCCGTCTCAACACGCAGGGCTTCTAGGTGGTTTTTGACATCGATGAGCCCGAAAGTTACATGGTTTGGTACAATGACGAGCAGCTATTCCGAATTTCCGATAATAGAAGCAGATTTTTCTTTCGTTTTCTAGATTGCGAGAACGGCTTTGGATTCTGAAGTGTCGTGGCGATGTGAAGCGTCAAGCAGGTGGTATTCGTAATTATTGAATTGATGCTTTTAATTCTGCGATCTGTGTAACTAAATCTGCAGTATTGGTCGAAATTTCTTTTGATATTTGGCAATCTAAAACTCACGAATTTCGTTAGGCCTTTTGACATCAAGAATTTTGTCAGCCATTTCTGCGAGATGGGTTAGATCCATTGTTTCCGCGGTGGCGAGAATCGATTGTACATCCGCGAGCATGCGTTGTAGCCAAAGTGATTTCAAAAATGATTCACTTGCCTTGCTTTTTGCAGCTAAACTCATGCACCGTAGCAATTGTGACGGCTTGCTGTCACCTGATTCCATGCCGGTGAGAAGAGTTCGAACTTGAGCCTCTTCGGACGGCGCGTACACCTTGATCAATCTTGTTTTCAGTGCTTTATATTTGCTCGTTTACTGCAGTTTCTCCACGATGTCCGCTATAGCGTCCAAGCAGTTACAATCAAGTTCGCTGAAGCTCTTGTCAAACATGGCGGCGTCTGAGCTTTTTCTGCAACCTTGCAATCGCGCCTCAACGTAGGTCAAGTTGTCTGAAATGGCAGTACGCGAACATTTGTGATGTCATTGTTGCTAACTGGTGGCTCCTGTATCAGTTGTGGCTCCTATCGTGGGCTCGGTTCCAGTAACAGTTTCGGCTTAAGTGGCTTTTGTATTTTCTGCCTCTGGCTTTTTAGTTGTATCACGTGCAGGTTTTCCTTTGGCAGACATCACGTCGGGTGGTCACCAATGTAATGCAAAGGCAATAGTTTTTGTAATAACGTTTACTTGCACTACATAAAAACACACAATAATAATATACACAGGAAAATCTTTGTTTCGCAGTTGTGATGCTTTGCGTGTGTCTTCGTTCTCTCGACTGCTATCTTAACTCCAATGCCTGGCGGTGAACACAATAACTATCTGTCATATGGTAAACGCTACATATACTTGTCACTTTTGTACAAACGCCATCTAGAACTTGTGCGCTAATACCCCTCAGTTTCTCCTCCCATTGGCAGTTGACTTCACTGCTGTAGTAGGAACGGATTAAAAATTATTTCCTATACACTATATATAAAATAAATAATATATATTTATATACATATTGCTTATTACAGATTTGTATACTTGGAGCTTTGTTTTTCTGTGTATAGAAGTAGTCAAGATCGTCAAAATAGAATCAAATATTTTATTTGCAAGCTGTATTCTTCGGCGCATTCCATCTCTTTCATTACCGGTTCTCATTATTTTTGCACCTAGATACAAAAATTTGCCTACTGTTTCGATTCTGTATTTGCCAAATGTGTAACTTTGAGTATTTGAGGAATTTTTCCTGGACCTCGACATGCGCTTTGTTTTATTTTCGTTTATTTCTAGCCTTAATAGGTTTACTTCGCTATCAAGTTTCAGGAAAAGCTCTTTAGTGGTTTCTAATGACCGTGATAAAATGTTGATGTCATCCGCATAGGCTACCTCTTGGCTTGACTTTTGTAGAAACGTACCTCTTCTATCGGCAAGTAGCTGTCATATGACATATTCCAGAGCTATTTTCTAGCGTTTTGTAAATTTTTTTCAAGGATAATTTGCCACCTCTTATTTAGGAGCTGATTTCATTTAGAAGCAATTAGCTACGTGTGCTTTGATTTTAGCTTTAAATCGGTGATCCATATTGTAACCTGATCCTGTAGAAATGTTTAGTTAGGACATCAAAGTCAACCATCATTTTCTTCAAGGCAATTTTATAGAAGCCTATAAATTAATAACAAAAAACATGTATTCAAAGTTTTCAATAGGATTCATGTGTCGTCTGATTTACGTGAGCACCTGCCTGTAGTTGGCCTAATCTTACGGTCACCATTAGACTGCGATTGGTTTAAGTGCCAATCATTCGCCCCAAAGCTCGGTACCAGTAACATTGAGAGAACTCTCAACTTTCATACTGGTAGATCAGAGACCTAGCTGTATCTATAAATTAATAACAAAAAACATGTATTCAAAGTTTTCAATAGGATTCATATGCCGTCTGATTTACGTGAGCACCTGCCTGTAGTTGGCCTAATCTTACGGTCACCATTAGACTGCGATTGGTTTAAGTGCCAATCATTCGCCCCAAAGCTCGGTACCAGTAACATTGAGAGAACTCTCAACTTTCATACTGGTAGATCAGAGACCTAGCTGTATCTGACGCTTTAGGGTTAACGCCAACCTTTGTTTGCACCACTAGCCACCACGATAATCCCCGAAGGGCCGCAACCAATCAGCTGACCATCTTTAAGATGGAGGCTCATCAGCTGCCCGTGGTAACTGAATATACCTCCAGGGTTGAGGTTCGCAGCAATGAGTTGATATTTTTATCGAACAATCCACTATGTTTCGGAACCAGTTCCAATCCTAGTATTTTTACTAAGCGATTCGGGTACCCCGGGAATGCCAGTCCCCGTTGGTTTCAGAATCCAAAGCCGAATCGGAGACGAAAACCCAACAATAGCAGTTGCACCCCTTTGAATTACCAGATCAGTTCCACCCTGGGGGATCAATAGGATTCAGTTGAAATTCGTGAATGAATGAATTCAATTTTAACAATTCTCAGCAAGACCAATCTGCTGCCGACCATGCTATTTTTAATTATTGCTATATAAAGGGTGATTCATTATGAGGTTTGATTTTCAATAGACTTTTTTTGACAGATCACACGTTACTCTTGTCAAAGTGTAATGTTATTTTTATTCATTATTGTTTGAAAAATTATCATGGAAAGACTTACACCGCAACAACGTATCCAAATTTTTCAGCTGTATTACGCAAATCAGCACAGTGAAAATCCGCTGTTTTATTGCGAAATTTTGTTCAGTAATTAGGCGCATTTTTGGCTCATTGGATACGTCAATAAACAGAATTGCCATACTTGGACTGATGGACAACCTGAAGAGCTTCAACAGCTACCACTACAGCTACAGAAATGCACAGTTGGTGTTGTTTATGATCCGCTGGAATCATCGGTCGCTATGCTGGAATGCGTCGTCCAAAATTGGACCCTCAGAATGAACTATTTATCGCGTAGTCACAGTCAGCATTTAAACAAGATAATCTATAAAAAGTAAATGTTATAGATCGTTCTTTTGACTCACAATAAAATTTTTACTACAATATACTATAAAATACAATTTTATGCCTTTTATTTGAGATTAAAAACCTAACCTCACAAAGGATCACCCTATATTAATGACAAAAATCTAAACGGTGCTGCATTTCAGCACCGTCAGTATACCCAATTTGAATTTATTTAATGTCTCTCTATTACAACAAATTCGATGATATTCTAAAGAAAATTTCGACTTCACACACGTCCTTTAAAACGCTTTCATATTCTTTGTGTTATTCGCAAGTCTTTTTAGTTTACATAAAGCTTTTTCTTCGTTGAGAAACGTTTGGATACTTGCATTTAATCCATGAGTGAACTGACTCCATTCGTCTTATCCTTCCCCACGAAGAGAGATATCCATAAATATTGAAAAATGGGAAATGGGATAGTTGACTGTGGCTTGGTGCCAACACTTTTAAAATTTCAAACGGAATCTACTTGTCGAATCCTTAAGTGCATGTAATGCTTCTGGCCAAATTCAGTCTATTGATTCAGAGAGTGTATATAATTCTGGTGAGAAAATGCATTTCATCAGTTGGAGCAAAAACGGTGAGAAGTGAGTGTAGAAGGTTTGAGTTGTTTTTGTGTTCAGAAGAAAAACGGTGCTTTGATGTGAATAAAAACAACGACATGTCGTGCAGTAAGTTCATTCTTAAAAAAATGAATATTAATGTTGCATCTTCTATTATAAATTGAATTTAATTTTGATGTATTTTAAGCGATGTGTCTGTGAAGACGCAGTCATGAATTGAGAGGAAGTAGGCTAGATACTTCAGGAAATACTTCAATCTTTTACAACTTCTATGTATGCATGTGGGACTAAAGTTATAAGTTATGAAAATCAAGGTGTCCAGCTTTGAGCTGGATTTTAAATATTATCACGCATGCCAGATGTACAGCCTTTATGTTGATATCAACGCAAACAAAAGGCAGTTGCTTTGATTGAAAACAAAAGTTTTATTTTACTCTACTAATTGAACACCAAAATGTTTTCACGTATGTTTTTTTTGTTGATTGAAAAAGCAGCCGAGAGGATGAGATCTGGTAAAGCATAAACTTTGCAAAAAAGCCTACCTCTCCGTAATCTCTCGTCCAGATATGTACACAGGAAAAATAAACATTTATAAATCACCCAACGAAAATGTGTTAATCCCTTGACCTACAATATTGTAGTAATCGAGCAGCCCGCCTAGGCAAACTCCTCGAGGGACCTTCACGAAAACAAGCAATTTTATAATAATAGTGTTACATATCCAAACAATTCTGTGAGCTTCTGTCGCAATTGTTGTTGCAACTATTAATAACATCATTATCAATAAACGAATGTACACGAAAGCACAAGAATCAACCAAGCATGATCAATATCTGAAAGTGACGTCACTGCGGGGTGTTCAGAATTGTTCGAATATTCCAGCTACTTCTCGCCAGAACATTCGCCAACATACGAGAAATGGATGGAATGACTAGAGACCCTATATAAAGCCGAGCTAAATGAATGGGAAGAAACAGTAAAACGCGATAGAAAAACAGCGATAGTGTGGAGTGCGAATTAAAAGCGATATTGATTAGTAGTGAAGACAGTTGTAATAGAAATTTATAGACAAGTGAAAAATAACATTTTTAATTAATTTTCGTGATCATTGATCGTGCATTCTTAGTAAATACCACTCACTTCTCCGGAACGTTATAATTATCGGCCGCGAACTATAACACGCGACAATAGTAATGCAATAAATGTGGAACAATTTGATACGCAACTTATTAATATTGTTACATGTACAAATAATTCTGCGAGCTACTGTCGCAATTGTTTTCACAACAATTAAGAACATCAACAAAACGAATTTACTCGAAACCACGAGAACCTAACAAGCATGAACAACATCTGAAAGTGAGTCACGGCTCCATTCATTCATGCTGGAATGTTCCCGCTAATTCACCAATGTACGAGAACTGTGTTGAATGATTACACACCCTATATAAAGGCGAGCTGAATGAATGGGGGGATCATTCATTCGACCGCGATAAGAACTGCGATAGTGTGTGGGAAGCGATATTGTTCGAGTAATAGAAAAGTGATTTTCGTAATAGTGAAGTGATTTAGAAGACAATTGCGACAAGAAATTTATGGACAAGAGTTAGAATTTTAATAGTGAAAATTAAAATTAGTGAAAGTGTTAAACTGATTATTGTGCATTTTTGTAATTAAATAAACTCTTTTAACTTAAATTAAAAAACGTTGCGGTTTCACTTTCCCGGAACATTAAAATTATTGGTCGCGAACCAAAAACACGCGACAGTGGTGTCGAGAAGTGAAATAGAAAATTTTGGAAGTGAAAACTTTTAAACATTTTTAAAGTGCACAATAGTGTAATTTAAGGTAGAACTGGTGGAAAAGTAGCTGAAACAATAAAAATGCCAGGAAACTTTCATCTAAAAATCGATCAATTGACCATATCGGAGCTCAAGGAGGAGTTGGAATAGCGAAATCTGGCCACACAAGGTACAAAGGCCATACTGATTGCACGCTTGCGTGACGTGATCGAGTCGGAAGGCGTGAATCTGGATTTGGGTGAGCTCTCAGATGCGGAAAAAGGCGCTGATGGTGGAGAAGTAGAAACACCAAAATCAAAGGAGCCAGAAAATGCGCTAATGCAATTGTTGATGCTGATGTCATCCAGTTTAACTACGAAGCTAGATGAACAATCAGCGAAGCTAAATGAACAGTCATTCAATTTAACTGCAAAGCTAAATGAACAGTCATCCGATTTAACTGCAAAGCTAAATGAACAGTCACCCAATTTAGCTGCGAAGCTGGACCAACAAACGATCGAAATCAAGGAAGTGCAAAGCAGTCAACCGAAATAAAAGTGGAGCTCGGTAGCCTGAACAATCAAATTAAATGCGTCGAGGAAAAGGTTTACCAGGTCGAGGAGAAGGTCAGCCAGGTTGAGCAGAAAATCAACTATGAGATCAGCCAGGTCGAAGAGAGAATGAACCATGAGATGGAAAACATGAAAAAGGAATTGGAAGCAGTGAAGGCAGTAGTAACCACCTCACCAGCCCCGCTTATAACCGCAGCGCAAAGCACATCCAGAAATGTGCAAGCACCAATATTCGATGGGCAAGCGGTCTTGAGTATTTACAAAATCCAATTTGAAGCTGCCACAAGGGCAAATCACTGGAATGAGCAGGAACGAGCAACTGCACTAATTCTTGCTCTAAGAAGCCCAGCTGCCGAGCTTTTGCAGACGATCCCCGTTGAATTGCACTCAAACCCGAATGCCATAATGAATGCGCTCGACATGCGTTATGGAGGCGATCATCTAAAGCAGATTTATCGGTCACAGCTAAGGCATCGGGTGCAGAAGTCTGGTGAAACCCTACAGCTGCTAGCCCAAGACATTGAGCGACTAGCACTTTTGGCTTACCCAGCCTACGACCCAGAACATCGAGATGATGCAACGACAGAAGCATTCATCAGCGCACTAAAGGACCCGGAATTGCAACGTGCATTGAGCTCAAAAGCAAACGGTTAAGGACGCATTGGCTTACAGTCTGAACTTTGAGGCTGCGAAAAATGTGACTCGTACTACTGCCCGGGTTCGTGAGGTAGTGACAGACGAGTGCAGGTGTGAGCGCGTTGAAATTGAGCGAGACCCGCATGTAAATGCTGTGTCTAGATGCTGGAATTGCGGAGAGAAGGGGCACCTGCAAAGTGACTGCAAGAAGCGAAGAAAACCGAGCTATTGTCCAGGGTGTGCAGCTAGGAGGAGATCCACACCGAGTCAGGAGCCCAGAATGGAAGCCCTTCAAACAGAGAGGTCGGGAAACATGTAAGAGCCAACTTCGTGAGGCAGAGGTTGGCTAGGAGGATCGACGTCCCCAGCACCACCATCACCGTGTCAAGACTACATCGTGGAGAAGCGGACTTATGCCTTCCGGGTCAAGTTGACGGAAAACATTGCACCATAACAATCGACACTGGTGCAACCCGATCGATTATCCGACCAGACCTAGTTAGACAGCAACAACTTCACAAGGGCAGAATTTTCTCACTACGGACAGCTACGGGAGAAACTGCACCTGTTCATGGAGGGGTCAACCTCCAGATACACTTGGGAGACCTTGTGTTCCGACATAATTTTCTGGTCGCGATCATTATGGATGATTGCATTCTCGGAATGGATTTTCTGCGACCACATGGAATCACGTTGGATTTGGGTAAACGTGTATTGAAATGGCAGAATGTCGAAGTACTGATGGAGGATCCCAGTGTCCAAATTCCTAAGATGAATGTAGTGGTATGTACTGACACTGATGTACCGAATTCTTCCGAAAGCATTGTATGGGCCAAGCTTGATGGTGATACTGGAAACCACCGATCTTATCTGATAGAGCCAACGAAGACGTCCGCATTGCGCAGTTTGATTGTAGGACGAAGCCTTGTAAGATCTTTAAGGAATGGATATGTGCCGGTGAGAGTCCTTAACACCGCTGACTCAACTACGAGCATCAAAGCGGGAGAAGTCATCGGCAGCTGCCAGCCTGTTTTCACCATCACCTCTTTGGAAGCTACTCACGACCATCATTGGAAAAGGAGGCAAGACACAGACAAAGCCCGGGAATCCACGTCTGCCATATTGAAGCAAGTCAAATTGCCAGTGCAGCTATTCAAACGAGCCTCTGATCTGGTCATCAAGTACAGTGACATATTCTCAACAAGCCCGGATGACCAAGGCTGAACGAGTATGGTAACTCACGTCATAGATACACAGGGAGCCAAGCCGATTCGGCAAGCACCGAGACGTCTTCCTATGGCCAAACAAGGAGAAGTGAGCGCGCTGATCACGGACATGGAAAAACAAGGCGTTATTGAACCTTCTGTCAGTCCATGGGCCGCGCCTGTAGTTCTAGTAAAGAAAAAGGATGGTAGCACTCGCTTTTGTGTCGACTATATTCAGCTTAACGATGTCACTAAGAAAGATAGTTACCCGCTTCCACGCATCGATGACATCATGGACACTTTAGCCGACGCAAAATGGTTTTCTACACTCGATCTCAAGAGTGGCTACTGGCAGGTAGAAATCGACAAGAAGGACCGAGAGAAGACCGCATTTTCAGTTGGGACCGGATTGTGGCAATTTGTGGTGGTGCCGTTTGGGCTTTGCAAGGCTCCAGTCACTTTCGAATGCTTGATGGAATACGTGCTACGTGGTCTAACCTGGAAAACCTGCTTAGTGTACCTAGATGACATCATCGTCATCGGGAGAACGTTCGCAGAGCATGTGCGGAACTTAGAAGAGGTTTTCTCCCGATTGCGGCTGGCAAATTTGAAACTTAGTCCCGACAAGTGTACCCTTTTCACAGCTGAAGTTAAATACCTGGGACACGTTGTATCAGCAGAAGGGGTCAAAACAAACCCTGGGAAAATTGAAGCCGTAAAAAGCTGGCCAACACCAAACAACAAGCGCCAACTAGGAAGTTTTCTGGGTCTGGCAACCTACTATCGAAGATTCGTCGAAGACTTTGCCAAAATAGCTAAGTGTCTCCATCAGCTAACCGAGAAAAATCATCCGTATGTCTAGAATGAACAATTCCAGACAGCCTTAGAGACCCTGAAGGAAAAGCTGTGTGAATCACCCATGCTGGCACATCCAAAACCAGGAAAAATGTTTGTAGTTGACACCGATGCAAGCAACGGCGGTATTGGAGCTGTACTCTCCCAGCAGATCGATGGCGAAGAAAGAGTCCTCTCGTATTCCAGTCGAGTTCTTTCAAAAAGTGAGAGGAACTACCAGGAAGGAGCTATTGGCTATAATGGAGGCCACCAAGCAGTTCCACAAGTACCTATATGGCCAGAAATTTGTTCTTCGAACGGACCATGCATCACTGAGATGGCTGCTCAACTTCAAAAACCCCGAGGGACAAGTTGCGAGATGGATCGAAAGATTGCAGCCATACGACTACGAAATTGTTCATCGGAAGGGCGGAGTTCATGGAAATGCTGACGCCCTATCCCGCCGTCCATGTCCAACTAACTGCAAGCATTGCCGACAGATTGAGGAAAAGGAACCGCCCGTTGATCTGCGATTGATAACGGCCGAATTCGATGAAGGTTGGTCACCGGAGGAGATTCGAAATGCCCAGTTAGCCGATGAAGACATCGGACCTTTGCTCGTATGGAAGGAGACGACTGGGCGGCCTGAGTGGAAGGACGTTTCAATGCATGGCGCAACCCTGAAAAGCTATTGGGCGCAATGGAACTCACTTCAGGTGGAGGGTGGCATACTCAAGCGGAAATGGGAAACGGCAGATGGTAGCTCCTATAGGATGCCAACTTTACTACTCAAAAGCCGAATCCATGATGTGGGTTAAGGAAATGCGTGAAGGATCCTCGGGAGGCCACCTTGGTGTTAACAAGGCCTTAGCGAAATTGTGGGAAAGGTTTGATGGGCTCCACGCTCGAGAAGACGTAGAGGACTGGTGCCGCAGATGCACAATTTGCGCTTTCGTCAAAAGCCCAAAGCGACGACTGAGAGGACAAATGCCAACCTATAACGTGGGGGTACCGTTTGAAAGAACTGCTGTTGACATTGCAGATCCCTTTCCTGAATCTGAATGGGGAAATCGATACACGCTGTTTGTAGCTGATTATTTCAGCAAGTGGCCCGAGGTCTACCCCATTCCCAACCAGGAAGCAACTACTGTAGCTGAACAGCTAGTGTTAAATTGGGTCAGTAGGTACGGTGTACCTTGCGAACTACATTCGGATCAAGGCCGAAACTTTGAGTCACTAGTTTTTGGCGAAATGTGCGAGCTGCTGGGAATACAGAAAACGAGGACAACACCGCTGCATCCCCAATCCGATGGAATGGTCAAACGTTTCAACGACACGCTCAATAAACACCTGGCCAAAATGGTTGACGAGAACCAAAGGGACTGGGACCGACATATCCCACTATTTTTGATGGCGTACAGAGCTGCCGAACATGCATCGACGGGCCAAGCCCCAGCCAAAGTCATTTTTGGAAAGACTATTCGTCTGCCAGCCGATATAAAGTTCGGAACACCCCCTGAGAAACCCCAAATGATCTCGGAGTACGCAAGTGATCTAAGACAACGGTTGAACCAGATACATCGGACAGTGCGAAAACTACTCGAATCGGCTACTGACCGCATGAAGGTATGATCTAAAGGCTAATTCTACTGGCTTCCAGCAAGATGACTTGGTGTGGCTATATAACCCGCAACGGTGAAAGAGTAGGTCTCCAAAGTTGCAACATAATTGGGAGGGACCATACCGAGTTTCAAAGCGAATCAACGATGTCGTATACCGCATATAGGAATACCGTAAGCCAAGAGCCAAAATGAACATCGTGCACCTGGACCGTCTTGCCCCATATAACATCCAGGGAGATTTAACTACAACAGGCGACACATCTTTTCGGGGCGAAAAGAACTGAGGTGGGGGCAGTGTTACATGTACAAATAAATCTGCGAGCTACTGTCGCAATCCTTGTCGTAACTACTTCTAACATCATGATCAACAAATGTACTCGAAAGCACAACACATCGTAAGCCGAGAGCTAAAATGAAAATCGTGCATCTGGATCGTCTTGCCCCATATTACACCCAGGGAGAATTGACTACAAATAGCGACACATCTTTTCGGGGCGAAAAGAACTGAGGTGACGGCAGTGTTACATGTACAAATAATTCTGTGAGCTACTGTCGGAATTGTTTTCACAACAATTAAGAACATCAACAAAACGAATTTACTCGAAACCACGAGAACCTAACAAGCATGAACAACATCTGAAAGTGAGTCACTGCTCCATTCATTCATGCTGGAATGTTCCCGCTTCACCAATGTACGAGAACTGAGTTGAATGATTACACACCCTATATAAAGGCGAGCTGAATGAATGGGGGGATCATTCATTCGACCGCGATAAGAACTGCGATAGTGTGTGGGAAGCGATATTGTTCGAGTAATAGAAAAGTGATTTTCGTAATAGTGAAGTGATTTAGAAGACAATTGCAATAAGAAATTTATGAACAAGTGTTAGATTTTTAATAGTGAAAATTAAAATTAGTGAAAGTGTTAAACTGATTATTGTGCATTTTTGTAATTAAATCAACTCTTAACTTAAATTAAAAGACATTGCGTTTTCACTTTCCCGGAACATTAAAATTATTGGCCGCGAACCAAAAACACGCGACAATATTATTATTACTAACCCGATATAGACCCCACCACTATCATCGCTACCATTATCGATAAAAAGTTTTTCCGGTCCCGACTCAATGAGCCTATCAGAAAATTTCAATTCACTAACAATAATGTTACGAGCATTAAAATCACAAATTTACTTATAGCAGTTGGTCTGAAAAGCGGTCATAATAAACCTGGAATTGAATTTCTAAATCAGTTTAGAAAATCGCTAGCATATAAAACGAATAACGATCGGGCCAAAAAATCGATAATGGCATCCAACGTCACCCCTGAATATTTTGGCAATAGGTCCCAAAGGCCGCTACTGTATCGGATAATTACGAGGTGTGACAATTGAGTAATGAGACTTATTTTATTGCCACGCTCATGATAAACTTGTGACCTTGAAATTTCCTTCCCCTTCCCCGGTATCCTTCTTCTCTTCATTGATATATTTATCATTGCTCTAGCTTGTTTAGTTCGCCTGCTATGTCGTGTTGAGTAGACGTGTGTTGGTGGTGCTCGTCATGAAAATGGGGAAACGAAATCAAGAGCAACGCATCGCGATAAAATTTTGCACCTGATTTAAAAACCTCGCATGAGCAAGTCGAAGGTAAAAACGATGATTATTGCCTTTTTTGATTTTTTGTTCCATCGGGGCAAACCGTAAATCAAGTCTACTATCGTCAAATACTCGAAAGATTGCGAAAACGAGTCAACAGGCTGCACCCAGACATCACTCGTAACTGGATCCTTCATCACAACAACGCGCCGTACCACACCGCACTCAGCGCGTGCCAGTATTTGGCCTCTAAATGAATCGCCGTGTTGTAACAGCCGCTTTATTTGCCCGATATATCACCCTGTGACTTTTTTTTTGTTCCCTAGAACAAAACCGTTGATCAAATGAACCCATTTTGGGTCGATTACGGACATCCAGATGGCCGTGATGAGGGTACTCGTGGACATTCCGGTCGAAGCGTTCCAGAAATATTATCAAGCATGGAAACGGAATCGTTGTGTGGCTGCCCAAAGGGACTACTTTGAAGGGGATTGTAGAATAATTTTTAAATATACGGCTTTCATGGAATCAGTCTCATTACTTAATTGTCCCACCCCGAAGCCTGGCTAGACACTTTAAACATATAGTGAAGACTTTTATAGCAGTCACCAGTTGCTTAATATCTTAATGTTATCATCAGACGATATTTAGCTGCATTGGCTACTCTGAAGTCTGTATTTTGTTTGTTTTTTTTTTTTTTTGAAACTATGGGTGAAACAGCTGTAATGATTTTCAATCTTAATTCGTATGAACGAAGTCGGAACCGACCTCTCAGCGGTTCTAGACGTGAAGTCTGAGTCGTGCCAACGAATGGTACCTATCAGTCAACCAGTTCGTGCACCCGTAATCCATTTCGCGGTGGCTGCTTGTCGGCCAGCTAGATCGGAGAGGATTTCGGTCGCAGGTCTTAAAATGGATTACGCTCAATTACGTATTTCAGCCACCATTAAATGCGCGTTTCAAACGCGTCGAAAACACAAACATACGGAAAAGAAACCTACTTTACTTTATTCCATATTCATTCATCACTTCAGTCAATTACAAAAATCTAATTTCCCTTTCGCGTTCCCGAAGTTTACTGACACGGTACCAAAAAATACACTACGTTAACTCAATCCCGAAGAACTCTACGCTAAGAAAAGCCAAGACAAATTAAAGTACCGCGACCCGCACGCGACGCGAAACCGGCCATCCGCAGATTTTTGAAACCCTACCCTCGCGACAGCATACTTACCATTCACTCTCCTTCCCGCTGGAAAAAAGAAGGGCAGGCTGGAAAGGAAAGTCCAGTTTAAACTTAGCAATTCATATTGTGTATTCTCTGAATTAACTTTTTAGTTTTTGTAACAATTCTATTCAAGTTATAACATTTTCTCTCAGTTCATCCTTTCCAAGTATATATTTTAACAATTGAACAAGTTCACTTTAAACTACTTAAAATATAATCGTTAGAATTATTCAAATGTATCATTTGATGAGATAATCACCATCAAAATAATAGATATTGTCGCGTGTTATGGTTCGCGGCCAATAATTTTAATGTTCTGGGAAAGTGAAAACGCACTGTCTTTTAAATTAAGTTCATAGAGTTTATTTACTCAAAATGCACAATAATCAATTTAACACTTTCACTAATTTTATTTTTCACTTAGTCTATAAATTTGTGATTCAACTGTCCACTAAAATCACTTCACAATCAACGAAAATCACTTTACTATACTCGATCAATTCTCACTCCACACTTTTCGCATTTGTTTATTATCGCGGTTCTAATGAATGATCCCCCCATTCATTCATCTCGTCTTTATATAGGGTCTCTAATCATTCAACTCAGTTCTCGTGCATTGGTGAATTAGCGGGAACATTCCAGCAGTGTATTGAATGGAGCAGTGACTCACTTTCAGATGTTGATCATGCTTGGTGGGTTCTCGTGGTTTCGAGTAAATTCATTTTGTTGATGTTCTTAATGGTTGTGAAAACAATTGCGACAGTAGCTCGCAGAATTATTTGTACATGATAAAGAATGCCTAGTTCTAGTGTTTACAGCGTATTACTACAAAATGTTTGTGTTCAAATGGTTTAGCATCATCCTACTTGTACAACAACTTGGGTTTTCATATTCAAACTTCGGTTGATAGCAGCAAATTAATAAAAATTAGTTAGCTGCACACGCTAATCAACAAGTTGCGACATTTGTAAGATAATTTATGGTAAAATCTCTTGTTAAAGCTTAAACTTACAGAACTATGCTCAACGACACGTGCTTGTGGTGTGTAAACAATGACGATTGCAGTCCATTATTTTATTTATTTTATATCCGCAGGCCTAAATGACGATTGCATTTAAATGAATCGAAGTTGATTTGGTTTAACATGCCAATGTAGAATTTCAATTTAAAAAAAAAAATAATCCTAGTTAGTCATTTCAAATACGCCTATTAAGAGTAATTATTGGGTTTTGGGTAAGGTATGCAAAACCATTTGATTCCAATACTTGAAAATTGGGATATGTTCAGCTAATTGGACTTAAATCTTTAAACTAAACTTTGTCATTTCTTCTAATAACAATGAAATGAGAAAATTAATCTTTAGTGCTAATAATTTTTTTAAGGGGATGATGTTAAAAATTGGTAGTTATTCACAAAAGTTGTGTTTTTGAGCATTGCAGATAACTTGTTAAAATTAATTCCTCTTATCTTTATTCAATGCCGCAAATCTATCTATCATTCCAAGGATAAATTTACTCTTAGCTAGAGCACAACCATGATTTTGTATTTTTTCCTTTTTTTTAAGCCTAAAATTTCTATAAAACCGACGTTTGAGAAGGACAGATTATTAATCTCTAAAGCGATTCTACACATTATACATTTCTTTGTAGGTTTGTTTGAATTCCTCGGTCGCATCGAATAAGGCGACCATGAAAAATTCACTGAACAGTCGGCCCATGTATTGGTCTTTGGACTTGAGCCACGATTCCTCCAAGAAACCAATATGTCTACCACAAGCGGTAACTATCATTGCAACATGTGAGATTTCTCAGCACCACTTATGAGAATAGCATCTAACGGATGAAATTGATCATCTGCTGCACCGACGCACTGACATTTTATGTAGTTTATTATGTGGGGTGGCAACTTGATAGTAACTCTCCACATCAGCACAGCCAAAGGGGCCTCTTCATTGTGGTTAGCTAAATAGTTCCACAAACTAAGACCTGCTATTGAAATACCGGTCACATCAAATTTCACAATTGGGCAACATTTTCTGACGTGCTGCGGTATTTCAGAAAATCTTCTCCATTTGAGGCATAGTATAAACGAAGAGTCTTTAAAATAATTCCACCGGGTACTCACTTATTGAAAACAGTTCTCATGCCCGGTTTATTTATAGCAATAACTAAACTGATGTATTTAGCTTGTGATTCACCAACTAAACCTTGGTTCAAATTTCGGGGTAATGTCCACTTGCCGGTCGAGGAATGTCCCAGTTGGTTCCTGTTTTTCAATTCTGAAAAAAAAAGATTTGCCTGATGACATTTCCCTCTTAGCGAATTATTTTGGTGCTGTAGAAGGATTCCTTACCTTGTTGCGAGTCGTGCACTTAACTTGCAACGACCTTTTTATTTTCTTTTAATTTTCCTTCGCCTACCACGAGGCGACACTGCCTTGGATCTTTTTGACAGTTTTGACCGACTCCAACTACCATCAGCTTTGGGTGACATTCCTCGACTCAAACTGACGTAGGATGGGAATGTCATCCAAAGCTGACGTTCACTCAAAAGCCATATGGCAGCGGTGCGCATGTGTGCGAGCCGCAGTGGCGTAGGGTTGACTCATTACACAGCTCTTAGCTAAAATTCAAACTCTTCATAGCTCATCCGGCAGAAGTTGGCAAATTGTCCGGTTAGTTCATAAACAAGTTCATCGAATTTTTCTTCCATATATTCCCTGCAATCGATTAAAAAAATATAAAAATAAGTTGAAATAACACAAGAGTGCTTCTGCCAAAGGGTTTTATTAAAAATTAGAATATAAAACTATACCCCTCAAATACAATAACTTAGTGCGTATAAAGTATCTTTCAATTGAGTTAAGAAACGAGAATTGTGGTACCTGTCATATCTCTAGTCTCTATATTTTCCGCGAAAACTTGCTTTGACACACGGGCGGACAGACAGTTCAGATTTAAGTAAAATTATTTTACAAAACTCTATTTATATAGACACAGCATAAGCAATTGAAAATCTTTTCGCTACTTACCGTCATATTTATTATTTCCCTTAAATATGTACCTCGTCCTTTCTACTAGGGCTAGCAAGTATACACTGAAGAAGCCCTAGTGCAAACGATGAAATACGTATTTGTGAGAAAATAAATTATGATCATAATCAATTTCAAGTAAAATAAGTGCCTATAGTAAAATAATTTCAAAATAACCTAGTACGTTTTTTTATGGATTTTCAACATCGACCATCTTCTTTGTGGTATTTGTCGTTTCCTTTCACTTCTTTATTTTTATAATAAAAACAGCTTAACGCAAATGTTATTCCCGATACAAGCTCAACGTCTGTCATGTTTGCCTCTTCAGAATGATTGACGTTTGGAAGTTGGAACTGTCAACACGCGTGTGAATTGGTCAATATCGAAATTATAAAAAATTTATTAGAAAACGAAAATTTATAAGTATATCTCATCATACAAGATCATAAACATAAAGTTTGAAAGTTGAAGACCGGAAGAAAGCAGAAACTTCATCTTGGGCGAGCGCCCATCAAATACACCGTGGCGAGTATTACAAAGGCGGCAAAATGAACTAGTTATTGTCAGCAAGCAAACACGATGGCGGAGCAAGCAAACACGATAGCGGAGCAAGCAAACATGATGGCAGATCAACCAAAGACCAAAGCCGCCTGCAAAAAATGCCTTCGGACATGATGGATGCGGACGATACAACAGCAAAGAATTCAAGCTTTAACCAAGATGTTAACCTCATTAACTGTAAGGTAAATGAATTTATATTAGCAAAGGGTAAATTAGTTGCAAAACGTAAAACCCCGGTTCCTTTGCCAATCCCACCCACACATAGCACTAATCCTTTCAGCGCACTGGCGAACGATAGCCAAAATAATAAATCAAACGCGACTAACAATCGAGCAAAGAAGGTGGGGTTCCCACCAATTTTAATTGAAAATTTGAAAGCACCGGTGCTTAAAGTTTATCATGGGTAGGTACAACCTTACAGATGGTACTCGTCTAAAGTAGCGAACTACAAAGTTGTAAAACTCCCGATTTAAAGTCACAGTCGACAGGCTCGAGGCCCACGCTACATCATGAACCTTCTTAAAAACACGGAAGCAATTGGATACTCATTCTCCCCCAAAGAAAAGAAAAAAATGTGTCGTGATACTAAGGGGTATTGTTCAGAGCTTGGAGTGGAGGCTGTTTGAGAGGACATAGCTGGCCAAATTCCGAATTAAGGCCTCGAGACTGTCAATTCACTAACCACTGCATGGTCGAGAGCAAATAAAATCGACCTGGATTTATTTAGGATTACAGTGGGATTGCAAACTGATAAAAATGAAATATTTAAGCTGTGCTACATTTTGAACCAAGGAGCGGTATGGGAACGCCCCAAAAGGAGTGATTTGGTTCAATGCTACCGGTGTCAAAGATTAGGGCACGTATCCACCAATTGCGGATTCAACATGAGGTGTGTAGCATGTGGAGAGGAGCATACTTCCGAAAGTTGCCCCAGAAAAAATATGGACAAGCCGGAAACCACTCCACTCTGCACCATGTGCAAGACCCATGGGCACCCAGCCAATTTTTCCAGCCATCCGGCACGGAAAAGATTGTTGGACAGGGCTATCGAAAATAAAGCCAAAGGGATGGCGCCTCAGGACATATTCTCATCGCTCCCTAGCTATCCAAATACTACACCAACCCCTACAACCCCACATCACTTTGCCCCTCCTTCCAATCGGACCTCATATTCAGAGGTTTTAAGAAGCAGAACTCCGCCCCATACTTTTATTTTACCGACTCCTTGTCCCATCGAACGCCTACACAAGATAATCGTGGAGTGGCTGCGAGTCTCTTTCAGTGAACTCCTATCCAAGGTCAGGGTCTTCCTCCCATACTTTTACACCACTCCTGACCAAGAGAAGCCAATGGCGCTCCTCAATTTCTATTTAAACCTTTATGGTTGCAAATAGACTAACCATTATATCCCTAAATATAAACTCCCTAATCTCACATGATAAGAGGCTCAACTTTGCTGTTTTGTCAAATCCTCCCAACCCGACATCTTCCTTCTGAACGAGACAGTTCTTAACCATCACCACAAAGTCCATTTGGAGAAAAACCATGTGCTTCGGAATGACAGTGGCAGAGGTACAGCGATACTGTTTCGAGATGATTTAGATATCCATCAAATCCCTTTTGAACAAAATAATTCCTCATGTACGTTAGCAACTCTCAACACCAAGTGACCCAATGGAAGCCCAGGCAAAATTCTTATTGCAATCTAGGTCCCCAGATCCCATTTACACTTAATCAAATCCTCGCAACAGCCTCATCCCACAACTCATGTATACTAGGAGGAGACCTTAATGCCAGACACGAACACTGGGGGATTCCACAAAGAATACAAACGGGAACTATCTGTTTGAATGGCTCCATGCGGACGCCCTCCTCTCAGCATCCATAGTAAATGCTGGACTCCCAACATTTCCCAGAAGGAATTCATTTTTAGATAACTTCATAATATCCCCTGACCTCAACGATCCCACAATTCCCTTTACTTGCTCCACATTTACTTCGTTATCGGAAAATCCTGGGCTCCATCTCAATATAACCCTTAGATCATACATACCAGTTCGTACTTGCCCACATCACTATAGATAGTCTAATTCCATAGACCGGCCAAACTTCAGAAAAGACTTCAAAGACCTCCTTCCGGATCTCCCACCGGAAAGTACCATTCTCTCGAACGCAGAAATAGACTCTCATATATCGGCACTACCATCTGCCATTATAGAGTGTCTAGACCAGCATGCCTTTTCCAAAAACCACGCAGCCCGCTTCATAGATGTCTATCTCAGGAGACTCTTCAATTAATAAAAACTCGGAAGCATCTGCTCCCACGGCTTTAGCGTATTTATCATCGAAGCTTTAGCCGGTTCAATGAGGAGTATTTGGAACTTAAAACGCAAATAACGAGCATTTCCCGTGAAATCCAAAAACGCATCAGATCAGAAGTCAACAACTTCTATAAAAGCAGACTGATATCACCTGCGACCATCTTCAGAAGTTTTTAAAACCATAAATCAATTCACAGGTCGTAAAAGTTCCAAATTAAATATTGAGAAAGACCCTATAAAGCGAGGGAACGAAGTCTTCACTGCACAATCTGACAAGATCGTTGCATGTGAGGAATACTTCAAACAACTTTATTGTCGCCATGAGTCATCCAACATAGCTTTGAACAACAATGTTATAGCAGAGGTTCTTCTAACGACGGAAGGGTATGAGGGATCTTATTTAACTATATTCTCCGAATATAATAAAGCATCCTCTCCACAACATCCAGTCTGCGCCAGATTTTTCACCTCGAAAACGGAAGCAGAAGATCTCCTAAATGCCTAAAATAGCAAGCTATCTTGCGGCTTTGATGGTATCCCGACCAGAATACTCAAGAAGTGCAGAAAGACCATCTCCTCCTTCTTGACGATATTATACAATAATTGTATTAATAATGGATATTTTCCAAAACCTTGGAAAGTTAGCAAACTAATACCAATACCAAAACCAAGCTCCGAAGGTCACATTAATAATTTTCGGCCAACTTCTCTTTTGCTTAACATGGGTAA
Source organism: Odontomyia ornata (assembly GCA_963969285.1). Taxonomy (NCBI): domain Eukaryota; kingdom Metazoa; phylum Arthropoda; class Insecta; order Diptera; family Stratiomyidae; genus Odontomyia; species Odontomyia ornata. The sequence goes on along the minus strand of OZ017738.1, from coordinate 412,538,227 downwards.
ACCCCTTGAAAAGGTTATTCTGCGAAACTTGAACGATTTTACTAGTCCCCTGATCCCCGATTTTCAGTTTGGATTTGAACGCGAATGATCTACGGAGCAAGCAATAGTGGTATTGCATAATAGAGTCACCCGCAACCTTCGGCAGAAAGAGTTCACAGTGGCCTGGGCTCTAGACCTGAAAAAAGCGTTCGACTCAGTTTGGACCAACGGTCTCAAGTACATGAAAATGGCACCCCGTCCAGTCCCAATCCTCAGAATCCTATACAGCTTCCTTTCGGATAGAACATCCCAAATTAAACTGGCGAACCTCATTTCAAATCCTATCCCTATCTAGTCGGGAGTCCCACAAGGCTCTATCCTCGGTCCCGCCCTGTTCCTACATGATATACCACGTCCAAACTGCTCGGCTATCGATATAGCAATGTATGCAGATGATATCCTCCTCACTGTCACACATAGCGTCCCAGAGATGGCCCAAATAAAGCTGCAGCGCTCTTCCACAAGATCTCTCAATATCTGGAGGATTGGGGGCTCGAAATAAATGCCAGCAAATCGGAGCTGATCTGCTTCAGAAATGCCAGCGGGAGAGGGCACCACCTTGCCGTATCCAAAGTAGGAATGTGCAAGCACATATTGCTGGTGAAACCATTCCTCTCAAGGAAAATATCAAATACCTTGGAGTCCATTTTAACAATCGACTTAAGGTGAATAGGCACGCAAAGAAAATCCTCAGTAAAGCGAAAGCAGCGTCCGCAATTATTTCGTCTCTCTTTTCTTTGAAATCAGTCTGCCCAAAATTTAAGGTTTTAATGCACAAAACTCTAATTCGGCCGATCATTACCTACTCTCGAAATGGCCATATCCATATTTTAAATAAAGTTGTAGTTTTGGAGTAGATACAGTGTTGTATTTTAATTGTTTTCAGACCAAAACTGACGTTAGATAGGAAGCCATATGGCAGCAGCGCTGACTACCGCCCACATGACCATTATATAGGCCGACTTTGCTGGCTAACTTACATGTCGGTATATGAAGAATTATGGAGGTGCCAACGAAAATTCGATGTTTTGTACGATTTTGAGGCGGATTTCTACAGTGAAAACCAGTTGGTCCGCGGAGAACACAATAGCGCTCCTAGTGAAGTGAAAATTATTTCAGTTCTTATACCCGTTTAGTTTCTATCGCCTTCCAAAGTGAATTTATAGGAGTTTGTTTACATCTCAACGCTGAGCTATCAGTCGAAGGTGCAACACGTGTCTTCATTTGCTCGTCTTGAAAAGTTTAGGAGTACAGTGGGCTATACAAGGGCTATACAAGGTGCACGGAATGTGTTCCGCACGTTTTTTATTCGAGAAATAGTATATATTACGAAATATAAGCATTTGCTAATGCCGCGATTGGGTGACAGCTACCGGAAGCTTGTCCATAGTAGGCCGACTAATACATATGCAAATCGGTACCATATAGCTTCTCATCTAACCTCAGTTTTGTTTCAGACTAATGTGGCTAAGAGAAATATTTCCTTTCCCAAAAAACGTACTAAATATTTTCGTTTGGCTTTATTTCAACGCCTATTTCATACAATAATCAACTTCATGTGAAAACTTTTGTCCATCTCCGTACAACAATAAGAAAAAGTATTGGCTTGTGTCATTAATAAGCGCTGAACATTCAAGAAGAAATTCAATCAATTTAAAGCTTACAACAGTCGCAGGATTTATAAAATTTGTATACCAAAAAACGCGAGTATTTTCAACGATAAAGAAAGCACTTGATTGACGTCATATTCAAAATCGCTTTCGTTACCATTAAAATGTACAGGGTTATCCATTTTGTGGTAGGGAAAGTATAATCCTGCCATTTGACATCTGTCAGAATTAAATGTCATCCAAAGCGTGATTTTTTTTTAGTTGAAAGTTTGCCATTTAGAAATATGGATCGTTTGACAGTCCAAGAACGCGTTAAAATTATTTAATTTTATTATAAAAATGGTCATTCTGCTGTATCAACATTTAGGGCTTTACGAACCGATTACGGTCGACATAATCGACCTACACAGCAAACAATTTCGAAAACATTGAGAAAATTTGAAGAGACTGGATCGGTTATTGATATTGCAAGGCCTGTGCATCATCGCAACATTCGTTCTGCTGAAAATATCGCTGTTGTGGAGGAAGACCCGAATTTGTCGATTCCTCAACGTGCTCAACATTTGGGCTTGTGTTATGGCTCATTGTGGCGGATTTTGCATATGGATTTACATCTCCATCCAGGAAAAATCCTACTCACTCAAAAACTGAAGCCTCAAGACTATACACAACGCAGAATGTATGCGAATTGGGTGATTGAACAACAAGCCATTGATAACGATTTTTCGAACAAAATTTTCTTAAGTGATGAGGCTCATTTTTCGCTCAGTGATTAGGTAAATAAACAGAAGTGCCGCATATGGGGCTCTCAAAATCCTCAGGTGATTGCAAAAAGGGCCTTTGCATCCGGAAAACGTGACCGTTTGGTGTGCATTATGGTCTGGTGGTGTTATTGGCCCGTATTTTTTTGAAAACTATCAAACAAGAGCCATTACAGTCAATTCTGACCGCTATGGACGGATGTAAAGCGATTATTTTTGGAGAGAAATTGAAGATTATGATCTGGAGAACATGTGGTTCCAACAGGATGGAGCCAAAAGCCACACAACACAGGCTAATCGAGCACTTTTGCAAGAGAAATTTCCAGGACGCGTAATTTCGAGATTGAGTGATATCAATTGGCCCGCAAGATCCTGTGACCTAACACCTTTAGATTTCTTTTTATAGGGCTATGCGAAAGATCGTGTTTACGCGAACAATCCTCAAAATCTTGAGCAATTGAAAACCAATATTCGTGAAGTTATGGCCGAGATATTGTCGGAAATGTGCCGAAAAGTCATTGAAAATTACCTCAAAAGGATTGAGGCCTGTAAGAGGTCCCGTTGAAGACATTTGAATGATGTTGTGTTTCACGTATAAAGGCAAGTTTTAATCTTTATATTGAATAAACAATTTTGTTTCCATCTGAATATTTTATGTGTTGTTTTTAGCTTTATTTTCCCAAGTGTAAAATGGATAACCCTATGTAAAGAAAAATATAATTTTCTTGGATTTAAATATACCCGCGCATCAAGTGTTAAATATTCCCGCGCACCAAGTGCCATCGTGATCGTGACAGAACGCGACATACAAATTGTACAAATTGAATTGTAACCTATAAATGCTGTCGAGCAAGTTATTAAAAGTTAAGAATATTAAGCAATTGTGATTTGGAAGTTGACATTGTAATTAATAACATTGAATGTCGTTTCTTTACTTACAGGTAAAGTTTGTTTTTGTAATTCTTTATTCATACTACTAATTTATGTAAATCTTACTTGTGGATCAATTGAATAAACCTTTACTTACAGAGAAACTCAGTTGTGTTTTGATTTACTGTGTCATCCAAATAACTACGAGAAGAAAATCCATCTTATAAAACGACATTTATTGTCAGAAAATGGAAAAGTGGAAATTTACGTTTCAAGTAAAATCAACAATAGACGGAAAGTCTAACTATTTTGCCATAACCTCAATTGCCACACAAGATGACAAAGTTTTCCTGATTCCGGAGGAATATCAAGCAGTATTACAGTATCACAGCAATGTCCAAACCTCTAAAGCTTTCGCTACAGTGCAAAATACACTAAAGAAGAGACATCAAAGCAGAAGCGTATGGATAAAGATGACAGATGCTCTATTAACAACATACTGTGATGAGGATGAAAATATGATTTTCCAGAACCAATTCCTTGAGGAAATTACTCAAAGCCAATCAGGTATTGACAGTAAACATAATTTGGAAGATTCAAAATTTCGGAAAAATTAATTGAAAGTCAACAAAGCAAAGAAAAACAAAGTATGAAGAAACTAGCCGATAGATTTGCGATTGAAAAATTTGACGGGAAAAATATGAGTGCATATAACTAGATGGAAACATTTGAAAAAGAGTGTGCGAGGTTTGACATAGTAAAAGAGGCGGAAAAAATTGAAATTTTCAGATTATTGCTTGAAAAATCCTGCGCAGATTGGTACTCTTCCATGATGATCAAGCATAGTTTACAATCGGAGTGGTCGGAGTGGAAATCAAACTTTTTGCAAACCTACGCTAATAAAGGTTGGACTACAAGCAAGTATGCGTTATTCTTCAAGTATCAATCAGGATCTTTATTAGAATACGCCATTAAAAAAGAAAAACTTCTATTAGAAGTCAGAAAAAGAATAGATCAAGGGACCCTAATTGATATAATTGCTGCCGGCTTACCGGATTTCATAACGGACAGAATCAACAAAGAAGAAATTGTATATACAAAAGACTTGTTTAATGAACTTGGCAAGTTAGAACATTTGGTAGGAAAGAAAAAAATTATAAGAAGGAAAGATGATACTAAGCAAATGAAAGAAAAGTGCCGTATTTGTGAAAGTTTACAAAAAGGTGTGCGCTTTCATCCAGAAGATTCCTGTTGGTTCAAAACAAAAATGAATAGTGGAAAAGAAAGAAATAATAAACAAATAAAGCACATTAACAATTCAGAATTAGAATGTGAACTGCAGTATGAAGACCAAAAAAACTAATAGTGCCGCCGTTAATTAAAGTAAAATTAGTATTGAATAAAAATGTTGAAGTATTTGGAATCTATGACTCTGGCTCTAATGTGTCATTGATAAATTCAAGGTTATTGAAGATAAACAATAAAGAATCGAGTTACTCTGGCAATACTAATTTAAAAACAATTAATGGCGTTAAAAAGGCAAATGGCATAATAACACTAGATATAACCATTTCTAATGTGGAGAAAAAAATGAATGTTTTTGTAATAGACAACCAAAATTTTGATTTCGATTTTTTAATCGGATTAGATTGCATCAAAGAGTTTTTCTTAATTCAAAATGAAAACTTAGAAATCACTCAGAAAGTTCCTATACAAAAAATTGAAGCAGTTTCTAAGGAAACAAATAAGTCAGATATTGACATTTTTAAGGAAATAAAATCTGATAATTTAATTAACTTCAACGAGAACTTCAGTGAAGAAAACTTCAAAATTTGGATAAATCATCTAGACTATCAACAACAGGCAGTGATTGATGGTTTAATATTGAACAATAAATATGTATTCGCAAAGGACAAATATGATATTGGACTGGTAACGGATTATGAAGCACACATTGATCTGTCAATAGAAAAATATTGCAGTAAAAGGCCATATCGTTGCACAATTGAAGACAAAAAGGAGATCGAAAATCAAATTGGAAAATTATTGGAAAAAGAAATAATAGAAGAATCATATAGTCCGTTTGCAGCTCCAGTTACATTAGCTTATAAAAGAGATGAAAATAAAAAGTCAAGATTGTGCATAGATTTTCGAGACCTAAACAAAATCGTTGTGCCTCAATCACAGCCATTCCCACTTATTGAGGACCTAATTGTGAAAACTAGAGATTGCAAGTTTTTCTCGACACTGGACCTGAATTCAGCATTTTGGTCAATACCTCTGCGTGTCTCAGACAGACACAAAACTGCACTCGTCACCCAGGACGGCCATTTCCAATGGACTTGCTTACCATTCGGCTTAAAGACCTCACTGGCTATATTTCAGAGAATAATGTGCAACATAATACGGAAACACAAGCTTGGAGATTTCACAGTACGTTACATTGATGACATCTTGGTATTCTCAAAACCATTTTCAGATCATGTCAAACATTTGGAACAGCTATTTCAAGCAAATAAAAGTGAAGGTCTAAGACTAAAATTTTCTAAATGTATGTTTGCAGCCGATTCAGTTAAGTACTTGGGGCACATAATACAGAATAATTCAGTTAAACCTCTGAAAGACAACTTAATATCGATAAAAAAACTTCCCTACTCCAAAAACGAGGAAGAACGTGAGACAATTTTTAGGGAAAATAAACTTTTATCATAAGTATGTGCCGAGAATAGCAATAAAATTGGAACCATTACATAACCTGTTAGGAAAAGGACAAACCTTTAACTGGACTAAGGCATACCAAGAGTCATTTGATGAAATGAAACAAATATTATGTTCTCAACCAATATTGACCATTTTTGATCCAAACCTGCCTATCCACATATACACAGATGCCAGTATTCTAGGGATAGGAGCAGTCCTAAAACAGCCACAAGAAAACAATGAAGAGAAACCAGTAGCATACTTCTCGAAAAAATTGAATAAAGTTCAAAAAAGGAAGTAAGCTGTATATCTAGAATGCCTAGCAATCAAAGAATGTGTGAAGTATTGGCAGCATCTGTTGATAGGTAGGAAATTTACTGTCTTTTCAAATCACAAGCCTTTGGAGAATATGAATATAAAGTCAAGAACAGACGAAGAGTTAGGAGATCTCACATACTACCTATCACAGTACCATTTCCAAATTAAATATTCTCCAGGAGATACAACATTGAAGCTGATTGCCTAAGCAGGAACCCAGTCCTTGAAGCAAATGAGAACCTGGATGAACAATTAAAAATTGTCAACATAATAACACTAGAAGATATCTTAAAAGACCAAGTTAAAAATGAAAATATACAGTGCAGAAAAGACAAGTTGATAACAAAAAACAACATTTATTACAACAAAGTAAAAAAAAAAGAAAAAATAGTCCTATCAGAGAAATTTAGCATACAGTTCATCAAAGACGTACATACAGACCTGGGTCACATAGAAATTAAACAGATGCAAAGAATGATCAGCTCATGGTACACAGCAGAAAACATAACAAAAAATATTAAAAGAATCTGTGAAAGTTGTATAGTTTGTTTAAAGAACAAAGCAAGAGGACAAAACAAATATGGATTGATGTCCCACTGTAATGATTTTCAACCTTTCAAGTTCGAACGCGGAACCGACCTCTCATCGGTTCTAGACGTTTAGTCTGAGTAGTGCCAACGGATGGTACTAACAGGTCAACCAATCCGTGCACCGTAACCCATTCACGCGGTGGCTGCTTGTCGGTCAGCTAGTTCGGAGAGGATTTCGGTCGCGGGTCTCCGAATGGGTTACGCTCAATTACAATATTTTCAGCCACCTGCACATGCCCGTTTTCAAAACGCGTTATCAAACAAAACATACGGAGAAGAACCTACCTTACGTTACTCCGTATTTCTTCATTAACCAGTCAAAGTCCACAAATCTAATTTCCGTTTCGCGTTCCCGAATTATACCGACGCGGTACCGAAAAGTATGCTACTCTAACTCAACCCGACGAAAACTACTCTAATAAAATAACAAAACAACAAAGGTACCGCGTACCGCGCGCGACGCGAAACCGACCTCCGCGGATTTGGCGAAACCCTACCCTCGCGACGGCATACCTACCATGGACTCATTTTCCCGCCGAAACAAGAAGAACCACTGAAAAGGAAAGTCGTTATGTAGTTAGCAATTCATGATTTGTTTATTTCTTTTCATTTAAACCCATCATATAACTGCTTTCTTACGTAAAAATACAATATAAACACTTTATTATTAACTTTAAATATTTAAATGAAATGATAACCTTACGGGATCACAAATATGGTACAAGAGATTTACAGAATTAAATTAATTGTATATAACCAAACTGTATAATGAAAATATTCAATATAAGTGAATTCAACCAGATATGAACCGTAAAAAAAAAATTCCTAGAATGTAGTATCCTTTCATAAATAGGATGTAAAAACTATCAAGTTATGCTATTTCTAACAAGGAATAAGTAAAAGAAACATCCATACAAAATGCAAGTTCTAATCTCTTTAGTGCTAATGAAAATAAATTTCAATTGTGAATACTTATAAACCTAGCCTGTTTTGTAATATTTTATTTACAGTATTGTTCAATTGTACTTTCAAGTAAATTCCTTTATCAATTTTAAAAACGAGTTTTCATTGCAAACTCAGAAGGCTTGTACACAACATCATGAACATTATAAGGCATACTAACTATAAATAATTCACTTGTGAATTTGCAAATAACTAGTTGCGATAAGAGAGGAAAATATAAATGGCATCACTAGATAAGACATTTCCCACAATTATTATTAAATAGTGTACATATAATGTAGTTGCTGCATGAGGGACCTGACATTCACTTGTAATGTTTCTGCAGATTTCCTAATTCTATAATTAGCTCATTATCAAATAAAGCTTGACAATGGATACGAATTAAAGCGCCACCTAAACCAACTGCACAAATCGGGAGTAGAACTACCAAAGAAGACCGTAACGTTTCAAGAGGAACCTGTTCATGAAAATCCAAGACTAAAAGAGGTACTCATAGAGCGAAGTGTTGCCAACCAAAGAGATGAAACCGTTTTTGAACCACAGTGGACACCCCAAGCAGTAGAGAACCAAGAATCCAGCTTAAGAAGATCTAACAGGATTAGGAGATTACCTGCTCATCTAAGCGACCATGTACTCCATTAAGCGTGGGAGACTGTAATGTATTAATTATAATGGTTCTGGCAACCCTAGTTAAATCTGACATTCCATTCCATGTATTCTAATTCAACTTTCTTCTTGTGCAAGTGACAGCTGAATTTAGTCCTTCCTTAATAAGGACTAATTTTTGTGATTGAACACGAGTATCAAAATGCGTGCCTTTTTATTTAATACACAACAATAATTAACTCTAACTCATGCTCAACATTTCTCCTAATTTTTCTTTTCAACCATTTTTCAATTGCAATAAATCGACTCGCTTACAATTCCTTTTGAATTCAGGCCTTTAAGACTTCGACTAGCTAATAGAAAGGACCAAATAAAGTAGTAGATCGCTTCAAAATACGTTTGCTGCATTTTTCTCTTTTTCATTCGATTTTCCCACCACAATTCCTTGAATTTATACTGGTTGCAAATCATCTAACCTTATTCACCGTCCACCTTTACTTAGAAACACCTCCGATTGTCTTTAATTTTTTTTTTCCTTTTCTTTACTTTAGACTTTTAATAATCGTTGATAAAAAAAAAATAATAAATTTACAAATATGAGGAGCAAAAACACATTTTGTCCTTTTTATCTTAATACCTTCATTAATAATTTAATTATCTGCAACATTTCATAGCATCTCTCTTTCATTTATATTTTCCTTTCCTATTTGTTTTTATTTTTCCGACATAGTATATCAATCAATTAATATCATTTTCCTTTTTTTGTTTTCATTTCCCAGCATAAAACTTAAAATTTTCTCTTGTCCATCAAATGTCTCATTTTTTCTTTTAAACAACTAGAAAAGTAATATTAGATCTTGTACAATGTGTTGTTTGCTTTCCATTTAATTTTTTAATTCTCTTCTAAATGGCATTCATTAATTGTCACTCTAAATATTTGCTTTACAAAGTTTCAGTATGGGATTTATTTCCTTCCCTTTTAAGTAGGTTTGGAAAGTAGTTGAGTTGAATTTCTACATTCTTATTTTGGATATTTAATATAGATTTCCTAGGACGCAGAGTACATTAACTAAACACATTTCTCCTGATTTGCTAGGTCCTTTCAATTGTAAGGTTCATTAGCGATTAGGTTTACATAAACTGGCAGCGTTCGTTGATCGGAGGAAAACCGTTTTTTGTTTAAGTTATGAAGATTTCTATTTCTTTGCCTTCATTCAGTCTAGGAGTTCATTTTTTTTTTTTTTAACAAAATTGCAGATGTTACAATTACGAGAGTGGTAAACATTACGTGCTATACTGGTGTAACGACACTTGTATTAAAAATATCCAAGGCTTTATTCAAATAGTTCATTTGCACAGCGATACACATATCTGTCGCTAGGATTAAGATCCAAGGAGTTATGTTCCAAAGTCATTCGATTTTCCTAATATGGTATCCCGAATAGAAGGCCCTAACACTTTGCAAAACATCACAGTTAAGCCACCGATTGAAAAGCATAGAATAATGTAAACGGCCACATTCACTCGACAAATTTTGGTGCAACGTAAAAGGCGATAAAATTAGCTACCGATACAATCAATTACAAGGACATATGTAATAAACACCGTATCTTGGAGTTCCTCTGTTGACACATTTAGCTCGTCAAGTTCTTTTTGCATAATCTAACCTAACTTTCGGAAACAGCTCCCAAAACTAGGTTTAATCTGTCGTACGACATTAATGGTGAGATTGTGCGCAACTTATATTTAGCTCCGGAACTTATTCCGTCAAATGAATGACGTGGGCACTGCTGATATTTTTATCGTGAAACTTACTTGCTAGCCTCCAAATATCCGACTGTATATTTATCCATACATAGGTTACCTCCCTCGACAAGACATGCTTCAAAACTGTCACCGGAACTCTAAATAGAGCTGGGCCTTTTTTCCTTATCGTCTGCCGTAAGTTGATCCGCGCTAGTAGATCATGTCGTTCCCTCGGACAATGTGTTGTGCCTTCTTTAATACGTTGGTGTCCCCTCTCAATTCTGGTTTTCGGATCGGTTTGATCAAGACTCGAATCTGGCCACATGTATTAACCCCTTCCAAAACAGAAATATCGATTTATAATTTATTTTCTGTGTGGCATCATTGCACCTACCTTCCAAAACGGAGAAGCAACCAGCCCTCCGTTAGCTGCAGCACCGCTAACACTCCCGAAAAAGCCTCTCAAGGACATCCGAAAGAACTCCAATGATATCGGAGGTTATCCTTCACACGTTTTTCCTCCACCTGTTGCGTCGGACTGTCACTTCGACAACCACCGACAAAACAGATGTGTGTGGAATGGCACGCCACATGGCGGCAATGTGCATCTCCATTTGGAAAACGGTGGAGGGGCAATCCCTCCACGGTGGAGGGGCAATCCCTCCACGGTGGAGGGGCAATCCCAAATGGATATGTCTCGAAATGCGTCGGGGTTTAGTTCAATATTCTGTTGCACATATTAAAATCCACAGATCTAAATATTTGGGAAAAAAATATTTTCTGCGCAAGATATCCGCACGAAAGATGACGTCCGCTTGCATTTCGAGATCATACCCACCTGGCCGAGTGCAAGGGTTCGGGATCGGAATCACTTCGATTCCCGGGCGTAGGCGTCACATTACACCACTTAGGTCCCGCGGCAAAACCTTTTGAGATAGGTTCCATTGATACGATTGGAGGATTTGGGGAATCAAGGTCAACGAAGAGATACTTACACCTGCTGTCAGACCATTTCACAAGATACGCATACATTTTGACGTCAAGTACACAAAATGCAAATGATTTCATGAAACTAGTGAAAAATTGTGCGGAAGCTAACGACATTGGCATGATTCTCTCAGACCAATACCCAGGTATCAATTCTAGAGACTTCAAAAGATTTTTGGATGGGAAAAACATTCCAATCATTTTTGCTGCTGTGGACTCATCCTTCTCAAATGGCTTAAACGAAAGACTAAATCAAACTTTAATAAATAAAATCAGATGCAAGACAAACGAAAATGACGCTAAAATGGCATGGACAACTATAGCACAAAATTGTGTAAAAAGCTATAACGAAACGGAGCACACTGTCACTGGATATGCTCCAAAGTATCTTCTAAATGGCACAGATGTTACAATTTTGCCAAATGAGCTGAAAATTAAAAAGACCGAGTACGATTTGGTTCAAGACAGGAAAAAAGCGTTGGAAAATAAAATCAAATCACATAATTACAATAAGGTGATTTATGATAAAAAACGAAGAGATGCAGACTTCAAAGTTGGTGATACCGTTTTTGTGGATAATGGAAATAAGCTGAATAGGAAAAAGCTCGACGAATTGAGAATTGGACCTTATGAAATCATAGAAAAAATATCAAACTCAATTTACAAGATAAACACTAACCAAAGAAAACCAGAGTAAACTTTTTCCACGTCTCGAAACTAACTCCAGCCCCTGCACTTGAAGACCAGGAAGAGGATGTGTGATCAGTCGTATTGTTATATCTTCGGCGGGAGGGGGAGATGTAAAGAAAAGTATAATTTTCTTGGATTTAAATATTCCCGCGCTTCAAGTGTTAAATATTCCCGCGCACCAAGTAGTTATGTATCAGCATCCGGATGCAGATAATATCAATCCGATTGCGATGTGTCAGCACTCGGAAGAAGATAACTCAAACATTAAATTCCAAATAAGCAACGCGAAACTTGATCCGCATCAATTAGAAAACATCCGGGACAAATCAATGGTATTGAGTTGCGATAACGAAAAGTGTGAACGCGTCAGATTCCTGCAATACAAATCGAAGACTGATAATTCACGGCTTCGAGATATTGAGAATTAGAATTGAAGATCATTCTTAGTGAGACCTTTGTGGATTAAAGTTGTATAAGTCGAATTGTGCTATATATCGAATAAATATTGTATTTTGAAAGAGTGAATTTGTGTATTGACATAACATATAATTCAAATCCTTTACTGGCGCAGCCTATTTAAAAGAACATACGTGAACCAAAAGTGAAAACGTGCAGTGAAAATCTGAACGTAATTAATCTGGATAAGTCATGGCGGAATCAAACCCGATGGAATCAAATTCAGCGGAGCCCGGCGTGCCAAATATCATTTCCGAGGATACAACTTCGAACAACCCTCCGCCCCTTAAATGGTTCTCAACTGAGATCGCGCCTCAAAAGCAGCTTTCACAGCATGTAATGGAGGAAGCTCGAAACTTCCCAGTATATGATGCTACGAACAACAACATTGCCTTGCATTTGTGGATGCAGTCAGCGGAGAATGTTTTGACCGAAGCAGCAGGATTTGGCGACAAAGTTTACCACGACGCATTTCAACATATAAATCCGATCATTGCGAGGAAGAGCAGCGACAATCCTCTACAAATTACAAAATCTGGACTCGTGGGAGAATCTTCGACAACTTCTGCTGAGCCATTTCGGGATCCAGCAAACTTTTCAAAGCCTAATCACCGAATTGGAAAATGTAAGTGAAAAACATTTTAAAAAATCATATTATCTTTTGGAAAACATTTTGACAAAATTAAATACGAAATTCTATTTATGTGACGAACGAAAGGACGAAATATTTTCTCCTGCTTTTAATGAACAGAGAGCAATGCATAAATATTTGAAACTTCTCCCAATAAATTTAGCTATAAATATTGAGGGCAAAGATTGTAAGTCCTTAAGTGAAATGTTTTGTGCTGTGTGTGAATTAAACAATAAAGTGAATTTTTCGCGAGAAAATAATTATGTGCGCGCACCGGAAAATTCAAATAGAGGTTTTATTCGTGCTTCGCAAGATTCGAACTCTGGTTTTACACAAGTTCGCACGAATCCTAATAGTAATTTTTCACGTAAACCTTCAAATAAAAGTAGTAATTTTATGTGTGTACAATCGGATTCAAATGGCGAGGCTTTTGAAGAAGCAGGTGAATGCAGTGATTTTGTCAAGACTAATTATAATACCGGGTCTGGTGACAACAAATTTAACCGCAGGGCCTCAAATGTTCACCAACAAAATTTTTTTGGAAGATGGCCTAATTATCCACTTCCCATAGTACATTTGACAATATTGGATACATTAATACCTATCTTGGTCGACACCGGATCAACTGTTTCCAGTATAGATGATCAATATTTTCCGAATTTAACACGGGAAAAACTAAACAATCCCATTTGGTTGAGCGGAACCGGAGGTTCAATTGAGATTACATTTAAACTTACAACACCTACTCCTATTGAATTTAACTACCCAAACTCTACTATGTCATGGCATATACAATCTTTTAAAAATAAAACTTTTAAGGGAATTATAGGTCAAAATATCCTAATACCTTTGAAAGCCCAAATAGATCTTAATGTTGGTGAAATCATTATAAATAGTCAACCCCTGACATTTAATTATAAAACGGAAATTCGGTCAAATCAAAGGGAGTCCAATGCAAATATTTCTGCACATATGGCGACTAATGTGCCTCAAACTGGTAAAATGAATGAGACTAATATAGTAATTAAAAAACTAAATACTGATGAAACTTTTAAAAACATTTCACTGGAATTTGGAAATCTCGACAATAGCCAAAAGTTTAAAGTTTGTAAATTTTTGTATACAAACAACATTTTTTACCGGGAGGGAGAACCTATTAATAAAAATTTAAACTTCAATACAACACATAAAATTTATACAAAAGATGACAAGCCTATTTTTTCAAAGATTTACAACTATCCAAAAATTCACGAGAAAGAAATTTCTCGTCAAATTTCAAATATGCTTCAGGATGGAACGATTCAAAAATCAACCAGTCCATATAATTCCCCCTTATGGATAGTACCAAAAAAGACGGACAACTCTAAGCAAGAAAAATGGCGCTTAGTAGTTGATTATAGAAAGTTGAATCAGCATACTGTGGACGATCGCTATCCTCTGCCTAATTTCGAGAGTATCCTCGGCAGGCTGGCTAATTCTAGATTTTTTACTACCCTGGACCTCGCACGTGGATTTCATCAGATTCCAATTGAGGAGTCCGACAAACAAAAGACTGCCTTCAGCACGCCAACAGGGCATTATGAATTTAACAGGATGCCCTTTGGTTTGAAGAATGCACCAGCGGCTTTCCAAAGAATGATAAACGAGGTGCTTGGTGATTTGATCAATCAATCTTGTATTGTCTATTTAGACGATATCCTGATATTCAGTAATTCATTTGAGGAACATTTTAAGTGCTTGAGAGCCATTTTTGAAAGAATAAATAAATTTGGACTTAAATTGCAGGCAGATAAATGCAGTTTTTTTAAGTCTGAAGCGGAGTACTTGGGGCACATTCTGACACCTTTGGGACTTAAACCCAATCCTAAATTGGTCGAAAAAATTACTGATTTGCAATTACCCAAAACAACAAAACAGATTAAGAGTTTTTTGGGAATCACTGGTTACTATAGACGCTTTATACAGAACTATGCTAAACTGTCTTTTCCCTCAAACAAATATCTAAAGAAAGGAATTGAAATAAACATAAATGATCCCGATTATGTCAGTGCTTTTAATGCTCTCAAGGAAGCATTGTCTAAACCACCTGTACTAAGCTATGCTAAGGATGACATTCCGTTTGAAGTTACCACGGATGCATCCAACTTTGCAATTGGTGCAGTCCTTAGCCAAAATGGACATCCAATCTGGTATATCTCCCGTATCTTGAATAATCATGAAATCAATTACGCAACCATTGAAAAGGAGCTTTTGGCTATCATATGGGCTATAAAAAGGTTCCGAATCTATCTTTACGGTCGAGAGTTCAATCTTAACACGGATCATCAACCATTGAAATGGTTAGCTCAAAAATATAAGGGAAAAGACATCAGCCCGCGATTGCAGAGATGGCTGCTTGATCTTGGGGAATATGAGGTACGGGTTAATTATATTAAAGGAAAGGACAATCTCGTTGCTGACTTTCTCTCACGTCTGAAAAATGACTACATTATAGAGAGCGAAAACTATCAGACCAGTGACAGTAAGATTTTCCAAATTTCAGATAAACCTGTTAACCTGTGTAGAAATAGAATAATTTTGTCAAATGAAAAACTCGTTGATACTTCAACCTACAATAAATATAGAAATATTTACATTTCACAGGAAGATATAAAGCAGAATAAATTAATAACACTACTCAAACAAAACCTAAATCACAAAGATTCTTATGGTTTATATAGCAAATTATCTCGAAACTTTGAAACCCTGGTGGTTGACACCATCAAAATTTTATACCCTGATATAAAAATAACCATTCATCAAACATACCTCCCTGATGCTACAGACGACGAATGTAAGAGGTTGATTGAGTCAGTCCACACTTCTGGAAACCATCACGGAATTCAAGAAAACTTCCTCCAGATCAAAGACAAAATATTTCATTATGAATTGAAACGCCTTTTGACCTCATTTATAAATAATTGCGAAATCTGCAATGTTTCCAAATATGACAGACATCCACTAAAGCCTAGTATACCATTAACCGAAACCCCTAACAATATCAATCAAATAATTCATGTCGATGTTTATCAGGTTGATAATGTAAATTTTTTTACGACAATTGATAGATTCTCGAAGTTCTTTTACACTGACGAAATACTTAATCATGAACACAAAACAAATCAAAAATGTTTAATAAAATTCTTGGCTAGATTTGGTAATCCATCCATAATGGAAAATGATTTTGATGGTAAAACTGTAAAGTCCTTTTTAGATAAACATGAGATCCGTTACCACTTTACCACTCCCGGCAATCACAGCAGCAACGCGGACATCAACCGTTGCCACAATACTATCAATGAACAAATTAGAAAGTTAAAAGCTTCAAAACATAAAGAACCCATACAGGAGCTAGTTCAATTAGCTTGTTATTATTATAACAATAAAATTCATTCAACTACTCATCAAACACCGTTTGACATTCAATACGGTAGGGTAGACAAATCTTTGGTCTATAAACAAACACTTGACACTAAAATTAAGTGCACAATCAGAGCAAATAAAGATAGAGAGGCTAATATTGAATTCCCTTCACGAGTTTTTAAAAATATTACAAATCCTAGATTTCCTAAATCTAACCCTAAATTTAAACCAGTGGAAATACTAATAAATGAAGAAAATAAAATTATCGATAATATCTCAAAAAAGAAAATTTCCCCAAAGCAAATAAAACGACCAAAAAAGTTTCAAGGTGAAACATCCATCACATGGAAAAACTCAATTGAAACTAAAATTTCAAGCGAGGAATGGCTGACAGATAAAGATCTGGATGCATATGGATCATTAATTGAACATCCTAAAATAAATTATTTGTCGCCACTTTTCTTATCATGCCTTTTGAATCCTCATTTTCAAAATTCATGGACTAATAAACTCAACATTTTTGAAAAAAAAATGTTGCTATTGCCTTACAATACAAATAACAACCATTGGTCCCTATTCATAATTGACATGACTCTTAAGCGAATTGAATATTACGATTCACTTCGTAATAACCCTGAAAAAATTTTCAAACGTTTGTTGGAATTCTTAAATAACGAATCACTTCGCCTATTTAATCGACCTATAAATATCTCAAAGTGGAAAACACGCATTGCTGACGCTCGTAAACAGGAAAACACATTTGATTGTGGAATATTCTTGTTATCTAATATCAGATATGTGCTCAAGAATGATATTCCAAATTATTCCCAAAAAGACATGCCAATATTTAGAGACAAAATTAAATCTGAAATAGAAAACAATAAGCTCATGCCATTTAAACAATTTATTTCTCATGTTAACTCTGTATCTTGATCATTTCAGATCAAACCATGGACAGTAATTTTACCACTATTTTTACTAATTTCGAATACATCTGCATTTGTCTCGGTTAGGGATGTGTCATCAGATTCTGGAATAATCCTGATACCAAAGGAACCAACAAAACTAATCAAAGATTATGTACGAATATACCACAGAATAAATATATCACTGTATGAGACTGCTTTGGATAGAATTGCTGATGTGATTGAGTCTAATGCATACACGGATCATACAATCAAACTGATTCGTACTGAACTTAAGTTACTTAATAATAACATACACACTACAATAGTGAACTCGAATCCTTCTGAAAGTCTAAATCCCAAATGTCTTGTCTTTAACAATAAATGTAACACAAAATTTAGAATGGTATCAATGGCTCCATGCATTGATAGGGCCTCTAATGTTTCTATTTTCTATAAAGTACAAAGTACCGAAATTTACAAATATATGTTGATTACTTCATCACACAGCCTTATTAAATTATGTAACGAAACAAATTTTATTTCTAATTTTCCAATCATGGAATCTGGTCATGTAAATTATCTTTATCATAAAATTAAAAACCTGATTCATGTTGTAATTAAATCTGAAATAGACACATGCCAAAAGGACAATATGTTCTCTGAAATTAAAAAAGATGACTGTATTACGAATACATTTGCAAAATATTTGTATCTATGTGAGCAGTGCTCGAAAACTCGTCTAAAGCGCGGATTAATTAATATCGTCGGTTCCGCATATAAATTTTTGTTCGGAACAATGGATAATGACGATCGTGAAAGTATATTGGAACACTTAAATATTATAGATCAAAACAATCAAGAACTCATAAAAAACATGAATAGCCAATTGCGAATCAACAATATCTTCAAAGAAAATATTAAAAATATAGAACAAATCATTCAGAAAAATAATAAAAAACTTGAAGAATTTTCAGAATTAATAATACCATCGGTTAAAGACTTACAAGTTCAAGTGGCTGATATCGAATTAAAACATTCACTTGACCTAATAAAAGATGAAATAGAGAAGGTTTTAGACAACATTAATGCAGCAAAATTAAATATATTGACTAGATCCATATTGAATGAGAATGAGATCACAGAAAATGATATTGACTTTGATAAACTAAAAGATGTAACTATTAGTACTCTGTACAAGCGGAACTTTATCATTTTTGTTATTAATGTGCCAATATTGACAGAACCTTTACCTACATATTACATACGACAAATACCTAACATTGATGATCATACTCTTGATATTAACGTAAAAGAAGTCATAGAGTATTACAATGAATAGTACAAGAAAACCAAACATTTGAAATATTTAAATCAAACAATTTATTGCGATCATTGTAAAATTCCATATACTGAAATTTCATCTGTTGAAGAACTCGAAAAGGACTAGTTTTGTCTATAAATTCAAATAAACTTCTCAAAAGCTCTGTTTTGTCTCAGAATGTTATACTTACTGGCACAAGGTTGATCCAATTTTCGAATTGTGAAGTTTTGATTGATAATCAGTTGTACACTAACTATGTGAAGGAATTTGACTCAAAATTAACGCTGGATCCTATTCCAAATTTTTCCAACATTTCTTTCAAATTAAAGTTGGAAAACGTTCATTTATCAAACATCGAAAATCTTCGGGAAATTACCGAATTGAAATATACCAAACAAAATCATACTTACATTCTTTCTGCAACTCTTGCCATACTTCTTGTCATAACAGTCTTTCTTGTTTTCTATTGCATTAAAAACATATATCCGAAATTTAAATTAAAATTGAAACTAACTTCAGTAAACGATAAATCGCCTCATCAGAATATTGAGACATCCGCGGACGAATGTCCTTCTAAGGAGGGAGGAGTTATGTATCAGCATCCGGATGCAGATAATATCAATCCGATTGCGATGTGTCAGCACTCGGATGAAGATAACTCAAACATTAAATTCCAAATAAGCAACGCGAAACTTGATCCGCATCAATTAGAAAACATCCGGAACAAATCAATGGTATTGAGTTGCGATAACGAAAAGTGTGGACGCGTCAGATTCCTGCAATACAAATCGAAGACTGATAATTCACGGCTTCGAGATATTGAGAATTAGAATTGAAGATCATTCTTAGTGAGACCTTTGTGGATTAAAGTTGTATAAGTCGAATTGTGCTATATATCGAATAAATATTGTATTTTGAAAGAGTGAATTTGTGTATTGACATAACATATAATTCAAATCCTTTACTAAGTGCCATCTTGATCGTGACAGAACGCGACATACAAATTGTACAAATTGAATTGTTACCTAGAAATGCTGTCGAGCAAGTTATTAAAAGTTAGGAATATTAAGCAATTGTGATTTGGAAGTTGACATTGTAATTAATAACATTGAATGTCGTTTCTTTACTTACAGGTAAATTTTGTTTTTGTAATTCTTTATTCATATTATTAATTTATGTAAACCTTACTTGTAGATTAATTGAATAAACCTTTACTTACAGAGAAACTCAGTTGTGTTTTGATTTACTGTGTCATCCAAATCACTACGAGAAGAAAATCCATCTTATATATATAAATATTAAATAAACTGCATACGGTAGAACGTGCAATATTTTGTTTGATTTCATGCTAAGCGTCTTTCATCTTTTCCCCACAGCGGATATGACTCAACTGCAAATCCTACCGCTGAATATCGATAGTAAAGTTCAATCAAATACACTCACCATATCAACTTTCCCCACCAGCTCCACTCCTCAACAAAGATCCGAACCACATATCATTGACACAATTGCAACATACAACATACGTCAACTGCAAGTTGACACTGACAGATGTAGTAAAATGCAGAGTTTGGGTTGATTTTCTTGGATCTGCCATATTAAAGTTAATGCAGAATTGTTAGTGAATTTGTGTAGTGATTTGTTTTTAATTCCGTGGTATTACAGTAATTTATTCGTTAATATTATAACTAACGCTAGAACCACCGGAAATGAATGTGAAACGGGAGTCTGATAATGTTCAACCAGATTTGGCTAAAATATGTCGACTTTGCTTGACTGAAGAGGCTGGGTCAATATGCATTTTTGATGCAAACGAAAGAACAAATATAGCATTAGAAATAATGGCTTGCACCGCGATAGAAGTAAGATATCAGAATAAATACTTTACAAAAATAAGATTTTAAGAATAAGATTCTTTCGGACTCAAGATAGAGTATTAGGAAAATGTCGTCTTTCCAAAGTAGTCCTCTTTACTATTTGCTGCATGCAATGACTGCCTTGTTATTGCTATACATCCCTCAAATAACTCACAGAAGTGAATATAAATCCTCAATATATTTTCTACCCACATATATAATTCTGTACAACATAAGCATTAACTTTCATCTTTGCAGATGCATGCTGCGGATTCTCTTCCTAAACAAATATGTCGTGACTGTCGAATCCAACTCGAACGTTCCTACTACTTTCGGAAACGCAGTCAAATAGCTGATGCAAAATTAAGAAAGCACATACGAATGCTCAATGCTGGAAAAACTAGCAAAGTATTCAAGCCAAAGAGCGAAGAAGATGAAGACGATGACGATGATGAACTTAAGGACTCTTTGAATTTTCTCAAACAAATAGAAAAGGAAGAGGAAGCCAAGCAACAACAAAGGCAAGCTGAATTAGAAGAAACTCTACGACAAAAATTTCGGGAAGAAGAGATGGATCGAATTTTCAATGAAGCTAAGAATTTTTTCAGCAACAAAATATCGAACAAAGTTAAAAAATCATCCAGTTTTGATGCGAATGAAATAAAGGAGGCTGTGCCATCCACCTCGAAATCAGTGGAAGAGAAAAGGGTTGTTGAGTCAACTGATCCCGTTTATGAGAATGTGGTGGACTCGACTGAAATGTCGTACAATGAAAATGATAAGGAACAAAGTTTAAATGAAAATCCGTGCTTTGTAGTTAAAATGCCTGGTGATAATGAAACGGAGTATGAAATTCACGAGGGCGAGTCTAGCGATCAACAAATGGATAAACTTGAATTCACTGTAGTTAAATTAGAGGTTGATAAAACGGGAAGTATGAATTTTGAGGCACTAAATTTTGAACGTAAGTCGAGTTTTATCATTCATCTTTTGGTGGTTCAAAAGAATATTCTTTTCAGAAATAGATAACAGTGAGGCTGATATGGAGCCTGATTCAGACGGTTATCACGAAGAGAATGTTTCAATGATAGGTGATGAGAACTCCGACAGTTCAAACGCACATTTATATACTATCACAGTAAGTTGGTAAAATATGTCTTCATTTAATTTTGTAACCAATATCTGTAACGTGAATTAATTCAGAATATTCCTGACTGATTTATTTCACTCGTCTGGCATAGTACGACACGTCTAATTTGCGCGCATAATCCAATGCCCTTAATTGATTTCATTTCAGAACTTGGGAGATGGTGAACACGATCCTGACAATCCAAATGAAGAAATCGTTATCGGATTGTCGAATAAGGAAGATCATAATGAAAGTAGTGAACAATTTGAAGATGATGAAATGGAAATCAAAAGTCCAGAGTTTATAGAAATGGGCCAATTAATTCAAAAGATTCCAAATAAAAAGCGTCAATCCGATTTGTTTGAAGTAAACAATCCACAGAATATTGAAGAGCTGAAAGTTTTCAAATGCTTGGAATGCCCACAAGCATTTACGAGACACGCCCAACTTATTCGTCACGGAGCGAATCACGAAAAAGAACGTCGTTTTCAGTGTGAACATTGTAAGAAACTGTTTGCTTGTAAAAGTTCGTTGGATCGTCACAGACGTATTCATTCAGGTATGATGGTGATTTTTCCCTACCTAGACTTGTATTCACATTTAAATATATATATGTTTTTAAGGGGAAAAACCTTTTGAATGTGCTGTCTGCAATCGACGTTTCATTCAAAAAGAGATACTCAAGAGGCATCTGTACATACACACGGGCGAGAAACCATATCATTGCCAGCATTGCAACAAATCCTTTGTTCAACGTCAAATGCTAGCCCAGCACATCAATCTCAAACATACAGATAATCCTGTTGTTCAAATGCATGAATGTTTTCTATGTCCAAAGGTAATTTCAATGTGCTTTTAATGTCTTGTTATTTTGAATATTTACCTCTGTCCCTTTTAGTCGTTCTGTCATGCTTCAGGACTTAGTCGACATCTTTTAACACATTCTGGAGTTACCTACACTTGCACAAAATGTGGGAAGAAATTTAGTGACAAAAGCGCTGTTAAAAGGCATATGTCTAGTGTTCATTGATGATATGGATGATCAACTAAACTTTAATTACGTTTTAGTAATCATTAAAATTGGAAAGTTTTAAATATATTTAGAACAAATTAAGTTGAAATGGTTGTTAGGAAAATATTTAGAATTCTTTAGTTTTGAATTGGCATTATGACTACTTCCAGTCAGAAATAGACGACCGTTACTCCATGTTAAAAGCAACTGGCAGGAAACATTATGTACTTTTAAAAAGTGGGGACGTGCGTGAGCCTCCCTGCTCTGCAAAGATAACCAAGGGACTGCGGGCATGAGTGTTTTCAGTGTTACCTGCACACGATTGGTGTCACGGTCCCCCGATTGTCGATTTTGCCCAGGAGAGGAAGACAATGCCTGCAACACATTTTTTGCGTGCATAAAATGGGACAGGCTGCGATAGTGGGCCCGCGAGCCTTGACCGGGTTTTTTTCGGGAAATTTTACCGGGACCCGGGCGCTCAGTGGACCCATGACGGGCGCCGCTCCGCCACACGGCCCTACCTATCATAACAATATTCATGTAAGTATTGTCAAAAAATTACTCAAATAAGCTAAATGTCTGCAGACATGATTGTGCATCCAAAACTGCAATAACCAATACTTTTTAGAGAGCAGTGTTTATTATTTAATGTCATGATGTGAAGTATGTGTATTGTTTATCGTTGGCAGATAATTAGTGCAGCTATCTCTACGTCGAGCATCGCGGTGGCTCGCCGGCCGACGATGAGAAAAACATCCGGTCCGTTAGATTAAAAATAGCATCAGGTAAACAAATTAACTTTTATACAGTGTTGCCAATTTAGCATATTTTATGCTAGATTTAAACACATTTTCATGTTGTTTTTTCGGTGTTTGGCATATAGCATATTTTTTAGCATAAATTCACTAGTCTGGTCAACGAAATTTGTCGACCTGAAATAACGCAAATTTTAAAAATCGACATTATTGGTAGCTAAACAACACAAACAATGCGCTACAAAAAAGGTCATTGATTATCATCGGAAAATGAAATAGTGTCTGCTCGGTTTAAATTTGGAGATTTCGGCTACAATTTTTTAATTCCTGCCCTTTCCAGTGAATAGCTTTCGTTTGCATACCCCATTGAACTACAATCTAAAAGCAAACCATTGAGCTAAAAACGAAGGAAACTTTGCAACTCACTGTACGTGAGGGAATCAAACATCCTTTCAAAATCTACTTACCCTTCCCGTCTTTTGTGTCTAGCGAGCGACGCCTTGTTAATCAGTTCAACTGCAAATATCAGCGCAGAGGTGTAGGTGGGTTGTTTTTTTTTTGAGGCTCACAGATGTGCGATCAGAACATGACTTAATATGCGGGCTGAAATGACACTCCTTCATGTTTCTACGCCTTTGCCACTGATATAAAGGGTCATCGGAAATACAGAAGTGAAGCTTCTTTCATACATTCTGTACTAATAGTATTTAGAATATGTCCGTGAAGGACTGCAGCGATGGTCTGCTCCCTCGGCGGAAGAGGACGGTAGTATCCGCCGAGATTGACCTTGTCTGGGTACGCGTGAATGCGCTGACAGGCTAGCGTTGCGGTGTCTAGGGGCGGGTTCTTTCCCCCGCAGCACAAGGACCCACTACAAAAATATTTCGCATTCACGAATTAAAGGGACGAATGCCGATCGACTGATGTCGAGGCCGAGGTAACCTACTAAGTGTTGCTATGCTTGTTCAAGGAACAAATTGTGCCGAGCAAAAACGGACGGACTTACAGAGACTTCGTCATTACCGACGATACTTATAGCCCACAAATGAGAGTGGGACATCCAGATGGAGGTGGCGCCCCCTCGCATCCTCCCAATCGGATCAAGATTCAAACGTAGACGTGGCCATATATTTCCCATTTGAGTGGAAAACTCATACAAACATAATTTGCATTAACTTTCCCATCAAATGAGAAATATAGACGTGACCAATTTATGTTATAGAATTATGTGATCGAATTACATATTTCTATACCATAAAAGGGCACACTAGCGGAAGGCCACTCTACCCGGCGAGAGTCCCTGTTAAGCAACAAAAAACGGAGGAGCGCGCCCGATGGGTAGCCCATATGAGCGGAGGAGCCTGCCATCGTTGCGGGTCCTATACCCGGTCAGGTAAAACGGAATGGAAAGACCGAGTTATTAATGTTTAACAATTCATTTTTATTCATCTGAACTCAATGATAACTAACATTAACATAAGAGGACTTACAAGACTTTCGTTATTTGATCTGCATTAAATAAGGTGAAAGTGCAATACAATCACTATTTTGGACGATGTGTACATTATTTAACATGTTTGAAAAGATTTAATTGAAATTGTTCTTAAATTCGCTGATGTGTTGAAAAATGTAAAGCTTGTAATTTAGAAAATGCTACGTATGCTTTTTGGCCAAAAAGAAAAACGCTTGACTACTTTTTCTGTTCCTGAAGTGTTTACTGCGGTGATTTTACTAGCTCCAGTAATTGCAAATAATATATTTTTTGTTAGTTTCTTCTCGCCGAAATCTTCAGCAGCAGCCAACGTATTTTATCAAAGTGATCAATGAAAAAGCTACAAATGTTTCAGTCTAGGCAGATCACATAATCGATAATAAAAAATTATCAACTAAAATGTCACCAAATTGCTTTTTTGACCGCTGCGTTAAATTGCGAGCATTCACAAATTGAACACATCTGGATGTTATGTAACGGAGCAAAAGAAAAAAAAGAAAAGGCCTACTCGGTTTCGTTTTGTTTCCTATCTAATTGAGCATTTATCTACTTTGATCCGCTCATAAAGTGATAGACAAAAGAAAACACAAATACAATTCGAATGTGAATGGGCCTTAACTCTTATTCATCACCAACTTCAGGTCCATATATTGACAGATTATGACAGTTTGGTCTTTTACAATTCTAACCATGGCGTCATACACATCAGCCGAACGTTTTATTATTGTTAAAACTTTTTACAAAAATAATGAATCGCTAGTGCAAACATTTCGCGCTCTAGGTTTCGAATAATTTCACGAAATGGACCCATAAATTGGCCGGCGAGATCGTGTGATTTGACTCCTTGTGACTTCTTCCTTTGGGGCGTGTTGACGCTGATGCTTCCCAGACTACTGACGCATTAAAAGACAATATTCGAGCCAACATAGGCCCAATAAGGCCGGAAATGTGCGAAAATGTCATCGAAAATTACAATCATCGTTTGAGTCTGTAAATCAGCACGAGGTGCACATATGCCCAAAATAATGTTTCATGTTTAATTGTAAGGGACCAAATTTTCATAATAAATAAACATTACAGCTCAATCTTTACAAAAACTATGTTTTTTTTCGACAAAAATGTGTACACTTGTTATGAATCATCCTATATACTTAGCGCCCGAGAGTTGACTTTTAACAATTTGAAATACAAATGTTTGCAATCCGTTGTCTTAACGCCACTACATTTCATTTATGAATAAGTCTATTCGGGCATCGTCACATATACGCAGATACACGCTTCCGGCATCTGAGGACTATATTATAAAAATATACCAAAATCATAATGGTTTTATAATAAAAAAGAAGGCCAGTAACAGTGATGAATTCCAGCAAATGCTTCGCTCTAATACATGTACTTGGCAAGGTTATACAATTTTTGTTGGCTACTCCCTTCTCCTAATTGCGTTGCTGTGCCATGCTTGATTTTGAGAAGACCGTGTCCTCAGCCAAAAGTGAAAAATCCATGGGACGTTGATATTGATCTATTTCCTTAGTCAAGCGCGTTGAAATTAATAATGTTCAGGTCGCCTTCCGGATTGAAAATTTCGAATATGACCGTTTTTTGGCCAAGGACTTCCTTAATTGATATTCTACAGCAAAATTGAATTAAAAGCGATCACTCACCAGTTCTTGTTGAAAGCGTGACTGCGTCTACGATGCATTACCTCGTATCCCCATTTACGTCAAGACTCACCGGATTTGAAGAGCTATTTATAAAGGAACTTAATAGGGTTCCGCCCAAAGTTTCTAACGAGCTGCCCCGCAGTGCTGTATACTTGGACGCTTCACTTTCGGTATCTCTGTCTTAATCGCAGCAACCACAGCACGGCACTCCGTCAATTAAAGGGGATAATTAAAATTCAAGTTTACTAAGAAATTAACTTCGATTTGCTTTGTAACTCCACTGCCCGTGTTCACAGAACGAATTTGAAAATTCCAATAAATACTGACAGCACGACAGTCAAAATTTACACCACTTATTATATAACTTCATCCGAGTAAGAGTCTCTTCACGATCACTTGAACATTTAAATAAATTCAAGATAGTTCGCATTTTATCAATCGCACAAAACAGTTGCGATGCACTTCCACTTATGCCATATCGAATCCAGATAACACTTTGAGTAACTTTGGTCAAGACTATATCCATGCAACCAATCGGTTAATCCACAACGCAAATTGGATGAAATTCGTAATTTCAACAAGCCGGTATGCCTTGGGTAGACAATTGGCCCAGCAACGAAAGGGAAAAAAACCTCTAAACGTAATATTTGAGCCGGGTATTTCTAAGCTCGTTTGAAACCTGAAGGTTGACACCAGTAATAAACTGCAATTTCATGAAACGCAGTAAAGCAATGCACGATTAGCACCCAATCAGAATATCAAATCGTAGCAATAGACTGAGCGGATTGTTGCCGTTTGTCTTGTTCTAAAATTCATTCTCTATGATCTCTTCGTCTGCCATCTTCGTTCTCTGTGAACTGTTGGCGAAATGTTGTGCTATTTCATATGCACAAACCGACAGGGCTAGTAGCATGCACGTATATCATTTCGCTCTTTTAATCTTACACTGGAATTGTCTCTTTACCAAACGGCATAAATCGTAACAGAGCAGATTTCTTCTGCTCTTCTATCTCTTTCCCCTCTCTTCCTTATATAAACACGGCCACAAAACAATTATTTGCCCGGAATATTACGGGTTCATGCTCTTCTCGTTGCAAAGAAACTGTTCCTTGCAATAAACGGCCTTTAGGGCCCAAAATCTACACGCTTTTTGGTCTTTGTCAAAACAATTTATTGCGAATCACACCGCCCGCCACTTGGCAAAACATCCACTTCAGACATGATCTTGCTCTACTTGGTAAAAGCCGACGTTCTGGCGCCTTCCGCACAACTTTCCGCGCCGAAGAATGGCGAATTGCGTAAACGACGTTTTGCGATTAAACGCCAAAATATCCATGGCAATTGAAACTCCAAGACATTCGACCGACGTTCACGCGCCGCTTTCCTGGCAATCTCTATTTATTTTCCCGCACCCACGTATCTCACTCACGACGCGTGGTCTCGTCATTTCGGTTTCCTTTCGACTCCCCTTTTTCTTCTCGCGTCGTGACGTGACCGCCGTGAAGGTGCATCACAGACTTCCTGATCCATCCAAAATCTCTCTCTTTCTTCGTTACCGTGTACATGGTCAATCCATCAGCTGAACTCAATTACATTCGCCAATCTAATACACCGTTAGGATGTACTAGATCAGCGCTCTCATACTCTAAATTTTATGTGGCAGATTTGAAATTTCTAAAAACTAGTAGAAGTAAAGAAAAATGAAGAGGATTTGAAAAATAATGAAATTTAAATCTCATAACGAATATAATTAAAGGGAAACATTTAAATTTAATATAAAGGAAAATTCGTATGAAATTACATTTAATAATGATAATAAGAAAGAAAACTATTTTACAAAGTACGATTATGAATGTAAATAATTTAAATACTTTTTCTAAATCTGCCATAAAATTTTGAGTAGGAGATAGGAAGGTTTTCGCACAGTTTCCTTGTGTGACTGCTCGATTACTACAATTGTGGGGATTTCCCATTCATTTATCGAAAAAATTGAAATTCAAGCTCATTCAATGTTCTACCGCATATATACCGATACCGTGATTTTCATTAAAATTCAAAGTTGTTACGTAGTGAAAAGTGTTTGATTAACCCAACATGTCGCCCAAATACAGACTGGGAAAAAGTGCCAGATTTAAAAAAATGGTTGCAACCTGTTGAAAATGATACGACGAAAGCGTACTGTAAGTACTGCAAATGTGATATTATTGCAAAAGTGCATTGCCTATAGTTACATACCTCATCAACAAAACATAAAAAAGCCATACAAACTATGAAGAGCCAGAGTGTAATAAAGTTTCCCAAAAAAGTGTTGTAAATACAGAGAGAGCAAGCGCAGAAGCTTCATTAGCTATGTTTGTGTGCGCACATTGTGCAATTATGGCTGTTGACCATTTATTCGAGCTATGCAAAAACAGATTTGGTGATAGCAAAAGCGGAGACTTGCGAGTACATCGCACAAAATGTACTTATATCATAAAAAATGTTTTAGTGCCGCATTTTATAAAAGAAATAGTGACAGATTTGGGAGATCATGATTATAGTCTCTTACTGGATGAGTCTACAGACATTTCCATCAGCAAAATGTTGGATGTATCGATAAGATATTTCAGTCGATCCTTGAAGACTATAATATCCACCTTCTTGGAGTTAGTCCAGGTTGAAGATGGCACCGCAACGAGCATCGTCAACGGAATTCCAGGATTATTGTCTGCCGTCAACTTTGATATTAAAAAATTGATAAGTATTGGCACAGATAACGCTACGGTAACAACCGGCACTAACAATGGAGTGCATACCTTATTAAAAAAAGCAACTGGCAATGATCACTTGGTTTTAGTTCACTGCGTGTGCCATTCATTACAGTTGGCTTTATCTCATGCGACAGAAGAGACACTACTTCGCACCATTGAATTCCTCATAAGAGAAACCTACAATTGGTTTAGTCACACTTCAAACCGTCGGCTATATTATAAAAATATACACCAAGCGATCAATTGTGGCTCCGACCCATTACTAATTCCACAAATGTGCAACATCCGATGGTTATCAGTTAAACCAGTGGTCAACTGTATTTCGGAACAATGGCTAGAATTGAAACTACTGTTTGAAGTTTCCAGTCGCGATAATAACTGCTTTATGGCAGAAACACTTTATGAAATGTACAATGATCCTGTGAATCACTTATACTTGTTATATTTAAAGTCGGTCTTGGATGAAGTTCAAGTAGTGAGTAAGCTGTTCGAAAGCAACAATGTTGACACAACAAAACTATACAAGGATTTATGTGGCTTAGTTCAATCTATATGTGGACGTATCTTGAACCCAACTGCGGGAGTTGATATCTTTTCACAAAATATGGAGAGTTATTTGGATCCTAGACTATACATGGGATATGCTTTTGAGGCGAAATTACGGGAGTGCAACCTTCTTCCAGAAGTGAAAAATAATTTGCATCAACGATGCATTAATTTCACGCTGAAACTTGTGAGAGAACTGCATTCTAGACTACCAATTAATTTTAAAATACTGGAGAAAGTATCTTCGTTTTCTGTGCAAGAAACTTTAAAGGTAGTCAAACCTTCTATAATTGATATTGCTAAAGAGTTCCGAACTAATGAATTTATAATAGACTGGCTCATGTCCCAATGGAGAAACACAGTGTACATTAAACGGGAATGCACATCTTCCACTGTAGAGTTTTGAAATGAAGTAATTAATCATAAAGATGCAGCAGGTACTAACCCCTTTGCAGATTTATCATCGTTAGCAATATCATTATTATCATTACCACATTCTAGTGCGGATATTGAACGCATTTTCAGTCAAACCAATATTGTCGCAATAATGCTTCGCAACCGTTTGTCGGTAAAGTCTTTAAATGCCATCTTATATATCAGATTTGGCCTAAAGAGGGTACTGCTATTTTTACACAGTTCCGGATAACGTACTGCCGTTGCGAGTGAACACATAAACAACCTCGGATATATTCCCGCTTCATAACTGCAATAGTAGCGAGCAAACAACACCTATGTACTCGCACTTCGCCAATGAAATTTAGCCATGGAAACACATGCGCAAGTAAATACGCGAGCAGTTAAGTGAACGAGAAAGTTCAACCCGCAACGATATTCACATCGTGAACGAACGGGGTGCTTCGAAGAGAAGTAAGCGGAAAGGAAAATCGAAAGTTCCGGCATAAACACTCTTTCGCTCAATGTCCCCAGTTTCGCTATTTTACCTAAAGAGATCTTGGGAAAGCCGAAAGCTTAAACTGAAAGCACTCTTTCGAAGTCGAAAGCTTAAGCGAAAAACACTCTTTCGCTCAATTTCCCCAGTTTCGCATATTCACCAGCCGAGCAAGCGAGACGAAGCGGGGAGGAAAAACTTTCGTGGAACGAGAGCGCACGTGTTCGGCTACTCAGCACCTTTAAAGAGAATTTAGGTTGAAAGCTCACGAAAGAATGGTATTTAATGTTCTTGGGCAGTCTTATACCAGTGAGTGTGTATTAAAATCCAAAAGGGAGCGTGCTGCTACCCATTATTTATGTACGTAGATTAATTACGTGGTTGAAGTTCGAGTTCGAAGTGCTGTTCAGTATTCGACCAAATGGTGAGGGGTGAGGCGTTGGCTTGTGCCGCGGTCCTCAATCGGCCTTTTGGCGTTTCACGCCATATGGCCACCCCGAACCATAAACTCGTCCAGTTGTTACCCTCTTCAGGCTGATATTTAGAGTTTTAAATAATTAAATAATTGAAAGTATATTTTTTGAATGCGATTGTAATGTTAGTGATTTAAAAAGAATGAACAATAAAACTAAAGTAATTCATTAAAAATTAACTCTCGTCTTTTGTTGCTCTAGTTTAAATCGACAGAGTAGCAGGTAAGTGGTGATACAGTGAGTTCTTTCCCCGGGAGCCTTGATGATGTATATTGGATACACATCAAATGAGCTCCCAGTTCATACCAGTACACATAGGGTATACTGGTTTTGTAACACTGCGCCCTATAGGTACCAAGGAGAGTTACAGTTTTGACACTGAGCCTTGCACTTCTACTCCCACATCAGCTGCAGATGAAGATGACGACATTGACATATTATTCCACAACATATTCGATTAAAACATGTACTTAATCTAAATTAAGTTTGCTAATAAACAATTAAAATTAAATGGCGTTTTATTTGGCACAAAAAATTTTAGCATAATTTTTGGCATTAATTTCATAACCGTTGGCATAATTTTCACTGCAGTTTAGCATATTTTATACTTCACTTGTTGGCAACACTGCTTTCATATTGGTGATTCGTTAGTTGTAGTCGAATTGCGGAGCGGTACCGTTGATTCATTGCCTTAGTTCTGAGTTGCAAACGTGGGAAAACGTGTGAACAGCGTCGTGTGTTTGTGTCTTATATTATTTTACAGAAAGTACATTGTTGTTTAGCTATGGGACAGCAGTCATATAAACGCTTGAGTGGTTCTCAAAAAAGAAAACTACAGAAAGGGAGGGTAGAAAAAACTGGTAAACATCAAAAGATTGATTTCTTTTTAAAAAAAAAACCAATTGATATAAATTCACCTAGTACATATAACATTGAAAAAATAGTAGTTTTCAGTGATGAGGTAACTGGACAAAGCAGTTTAACTGTTGGGGAACCAGAAAAATATACCGATGATAACACTGAAACTACTGATTTTTCCAATATCAATGAACAATGCGATGCGGTTAAAATTGAATCAAAGCTCCAAAGTGACGTTGCTTTTTTTTCCAGGTCCTGTTTCTGTGGAAATTAAAGAAAAGGAGTTATCCATGGAACCATACCGCCCTCGTGGTCCTATCCCAAAGGATGCAGTATCCAAGCGAATCATTCAGCATGGAAATCTATAGTTACACAACTTTAACTGGGCAGAAGGTGGACAGATACTGGTTTTGTTACTCTCCAAAATTAGATGCTGCTTATTTTAACCCATGTTTGCTATTTAGTCACTGTCCAGAATCAAGGTCTTGGGCTACTGGGATTCGGTACTGGCAAGGCCTTAGTTAAATAATTAAAAAACAAGAATGTAGCAAATCAAGGTTTATACTTTGTGGAAGAAAAATAAAAGCATTGTCGACCAACTCTCCGATGAACACCGGATGTGGGAGGAGATTTTCATTAGGATAATTGATATAGTTACAACGTGGAGAAGATATTAAATCGATTGGACCTGAAAGTGGAAACTTTTTGAATATGATTGATTTACTTAGCAGATATGACTCGCTACTTAAAGCAAATTTAACAAATGAAAAAACAGAAATAAGTATTTGCATCATGATATACGCAATGAAATCATTGGTCTACTTGCACGATCTGTATTGAAAACTTTACTATGTAAAATAACTTCTGTGCCATTTTACGCACTAATTTTAGACACAAGTTAAGACATTTCTCATAAAGATCAACTGAGCGTAATAATTAGGTACATCACATTGACAGAGAAGAGTTTTGGGGAGAGCAACCTAGAAATAAATGAATCGTTTTTGGGCTTCACCGGAATCCGTGACCAAAGTGGCAAAGGGTTGAAAATACAGTTCGAAAATTCCTCGATGAAAGGGAGAGATATTCAAAAGTGTCGTGGACACACTTACGACGGTGCATCAACCATGAGTGGAAAGTATTCAGGGTTACAAACGAGTATCGAGCATATAATTCCAACAGCTGACTATGTACATTGTGCTGCTCACAACCTGAACCTTGTCCTTAACGATTCATTCTCCAGCATCTCTGAAGTGTGTCAGTTTATTGATTTAGTTCAACAAATATATGTCTTCTTCAGTCGAAGTCCAGCACGTTGGCAAAGCCTAACTAAAACTATGGAAGAGAAGTCTCTGAAAAAAAAAGTTGAAGCATAAAAAAGCAACACTACGAGGTGGGCGTCACGACATGATCGTCTCTTGGCGGTGAAAAACGTCATCCAAGCTATAGTCAAATGTTTAACCAAAATCATTCTTTTAGTGCAAAAAAACAAGAGGTGGATGAAGCTGTAGCTTTCACAAAACACATTGACTCGTTTGACTTCATTCTAATGTTGACCCTTGAAAGCAAAATTTTGAGTGCTATTAATACGGTCTCGCAAAGTTTGCAGCATAAGTCAGTGGATCTGGACAAAGCCTGTTACTTTTTGAACCGAGTAATGAAAAGTGTACAAAAGTTAAGGGCAAATTTCTTGCACAAAGTTGTAATGTATCTATTGAAATGAAGAAAAAGCGACAGAGAATTGTGAAGCGGTTTTTTGATGAGCTAGCGTGTGATCATAGAATTAACAACCCTATAAAATCGTTTGAAATAAAAACATTTAATGCGTCATTGGATATTGTAATTAATCAAATACAAAACGGTTTCTCTAGTTTACAAATGTTAATCGAAAACTTTTTTTTGACGCCGGAAAACTTGACAAAACTTCCTGAGAAAGATATTATAGAAAAAGCAATTGTCCTCATTAATAAGTACTCATATCCTGATGACATCAATGACCAGCTAACGGGAGAAATATTGTCGTTCAGGTCATTGTTATCAGATGAGAGTGGCGCAAAAAAAAAAACTGTCAGAGATATAGCAAAACTGCTGATTGAAGAAAATAATTTGCTCTTAAGTAGCTTTCCAAACCTTGCCTCAACGGTGCAACTGTACCTCACCCTACCAGTGACGACTACAACGGCAGAAAGTAGCTTTTCAGAATTAAAGCTTATAAAGAATTATTTGAGAAGTACTATTAGTCAATCAAGACTTTGTGACTTGGCGGTCCTCAGTATAGAACAACATTAATGTAGATAAAATTGGGGAAGAGTTTCTTCTTTTGAAAAAACGCAGATTAGGCCAACCTCAATAACTCAGTGTGTATGACATATAAATTATTGTACTTATTGAATTTTCTTTAATTGAAATTTAACCTATTCTGTAATAATTATCTCATGTCTCAGTCAATTCTACATCACTTTAAACTTAGTTGTGAATCATCAGCGGAATTTACTCAGAAAGGTCTTTGCCTAGGATCCATCCGAAATACGTGTAATGGTAATAATGGTTTTAAAGATATTATAGGGGGAGAGGGCCCGATGAAGGAGCTTGCTGGGGGGCCCGGGAGTTCTTATCACTGCCAGTGCGGTCACCGTTGGTTTTATGGATGAAAACGTAAAATTCGTAAAATGTATCTGAGGTATTTGTTGTCCTTGTACCCATAAAGACTTTTTTTCAAATTTTTCTATCCAAAGATGTCAAATCGCGAGGGGAGGGCCCACCAATTTTTTGTACATTCCTCCTGACAATCCTAACCTCTATGCAAATGGGTCTAGTTTACGACCTGTCTTGAAAAGCTCTCATGAAGACCTTTCATTTGATACCCATATTAGCTACCTTTGGTAAATAAATTTCAAGACAGATTGTTATTTTTTTTATGTAGACTCTTATTGAATTTGGGGCTTTATATTTGAAAAGTAGAAGTCATTTTAAGATGTTTGTAGTTTTCTCAGATTTTTTTCGAACATTTTGATTTATTTTTTAGTGGGACATATCGTCCCATTAGTCCATTACGTTGGGACAATATTTCTCATCAGTTCTAAAATAACATACATGAATAAGTTGAACAAATACTTTTTGGCAACCTTTAACATAATTTTACGTATGGAAAGCGGCAAAACATTCAGTACACAACGGCACACAACATGTTCTGCAAACAGTTTTTGTTCGCTTCTCGATCTTCCTTTGTGAACATCTCGAACATCTTCTCCTTTTCTGCTCAACAATCGGCATATGGTTGCCAACTTTCAATATTGTTGTTTGCCTCTTTTATGGTCATTCAGAAGTCGAACGTCTCTTCACCCCGACTTTGTTTCTCTCTTGTTCAATGAGGTTTTCTGCCAAGACTACCTCGGAATTCAAAAATTGTATCTTTCTACCTTTGACTTCAGTGTAAACTATTGAAGCGTTTCCAGCAGCTATCACCAACAGTTTATAAAATACTTTTTTCCCACCATTTCGTAGACTTGCGATCGAATTCATATAGGCCAGATAAATGATCCGTCAAATCGACCCCTGTCATATACTTGTTGTAAAAGGAGATGATCCCGGCACATGCAACGCCATTCTTCTATTTTCGAATGACAAATGTAAGCTGATTTCCACGACAGTTGCTGATTGCTAGTACTTCCTTCGTGTCTTGCCATCTAGTAAAGGTTATTCTGTCGTTAATTTTCTGCAGCTGAAATCGTTTAAGAATGTCAATGGTTCCTGAGTTGCACAAACCATTTTCTTATCACGATTTTCATGCGCACTTCTAACTGAACTACCACTAGACACATACACATACCACTCACGTGGCGTCAAGTTCTTTGTTCAGTCGACTCACAATTTCTCCCTCAGTTCCCACATGTGACACTGAGTCCATAACCTGTTGAGAGATTATAATTGTTCCGTGGAGTGCGAATTGAGGAGATATTGAATTGAAGATGTTATTTTTTGAAGAAAATACAGATAACTTAGTTAGTATTGAACTACCTACAATGCTGGTTTCACAAGAAATAAGAACAAACCCTTGATTGGTAGTTGACCAAGGAGCAACTAGTGACGTCTATCTCTTACAATGTTGCCAACCATGGCAAAACAAAACGTAATAAAATGATATTGAAATTACAACTGAATAAAGTGACTAAATTAAACATATTAGTTTCAACAACTTGAAGCAAATCTAATCTATCTTAACAGGATGATAAACCTTATACGATATAAAGAGAAAAAGTTAATTTTTGTTTCGTTTTCATGCTAAATTATTGAGCTCTAATCCCGTTGAGTAGCTGCATAATTTCTATAAAGGATGAATATAGGTCTCCTAAAAGAAATATTTACAAGGTATGCGCATACTTCTGGAAAATTAAAAACTGATAAGAACAAAAATTTCGTCCATAAAGTTGGAAAGTATAAATTTATTCCTTGCGAAAACAACGGTTGTTCAGGTGAAAAATCGTAATAAAAAATTTATATTACAGTATTCATTTGATTCAACACATCTACCATTCAAACTACTTAATGCATTTATATAGAATATATTTATATGAAATACATTTATTAAAAATATACATTTAAACTATGATATTCGATTATTCTAATCTACATGAATAAAAACATACATGACCCTCTTAAAATAGACTTTTGTACAAAGCCACATTCTAACATGTAGATATTTCCTTACACATATGATTTCATATGTACAAGAATATAAACGTACAACAATTGAACTCAATTGCGGATCCTATTACTTGAAGATGTTATTATGTTGTTACATAATAAACAAAAACAAATGCCTTGAACACTTTCGTTACTTTCGATGCACTTGACATTGTTCATATGTGAGCTCTAGGAACTTTTCGTATGGATCTAATGTCTTGTTTTTTTTATCATAGGAAAATATGAATGCAATTTCCTAATGTTTAGTCAAAACTTCTTTTTTTATGAATAGAATTTTGTACAGCTATTAGAACGTGTGCAACTTATTTGAGAGGACCACACTTTAGCAATGCATTTTCCCTATGCTTAGTCAATGCCTCTGTTTTATGAATAGGATTTTTTGTGAAAAATAAATATATTGAATCGCAATTGGGAATATAGTTTTTAATTAAAGGTTTTTTTTTGAATAGAATTCTTAACATATGTGTAATTTGGTTTGCTAGAGTAAGCAAAAATATTATTAAGACTTAGCATGTATTAGTAAGACTTAGATTTAACAAAATTGTATAAATAGGTTAAGATTGATATGGAAGAAATACATTTTTGGTCAGACTTCAAACCGGCAAGCTCGCCTCAGTCTTTTACTTAAAATATTCTCAAATTACTTTGGCGGTAACCACCTAACCTATATGCGTGCCTAGACGCTATACAATTACTAGGTGACTACAATATTGTCTTCCCATTTGCTCCTTTGTATTGAACGTCCCGCTTTAATTACAACACTACATCTATAAGTAGCTCCACTTAGTAAAATGCAAAATTTAGGCATTATATATGACAATATACCACTCAAAAAAAAAATGGCAATGTTCAGGATTGAATTAAATTCTTTGTGCATATTAGCTTGAACACATAAATTTAGTAACTAAGTGTAATAAAGCATTTATACAAATGCATTATCGGAAATAAATAATATCAACGCGAATTCTCTTATAGACTTCCTAAATAAGATATTTATAAAAGCACAAAATGCTAATAGGTACCTCATAAACGAAATAAAAGTGCCTTTTTTCCAACCCTCGCTAAATATCCTAAACGTAATTAAAATCTGTTGAAGCTTAAACTAAATATTTCATGGGGTATTAGAACCTTAATTTTTTTACAAATTCGCTGATGTGATGTAGTTGGTTGTTCTAAATTGTTGATTTTATTATTTCTTTAAAGTACTGCCGCAAGGTACTTGGCAGTTTTCATTTTTTATATATTTATATAATGAGCTGAAACTCAAAAAAAAAACGAAGTAACGCAGAACACAAAAAACAGAAAACAAACACGAATAATTTAGATATTGTCATTCAGCCACCAATACCTAGATTACTCCGTCCCAGCACGACCAGCCTCAACGAATCTAGAAAATGAGTATCTCGTCAACTCGAATAACCCTATAAGGCGGCAACTCCAAATTGCTGTACCGGTGCGTGTTTCTACCTCAATAAACGAAAATTATAATTCTTGTTAAATCGGTGGCACCACGGAACATTCCAACATCAACGCATACTTCACGGCACGAGCAGGTCCTCGTCCCCCGAGAGATTTGCGCCTGCCGGCCGATTCCCGATATCAGCGGCGCGAGCAATTCCCTAGAGAAAAGGGAAATTTGCTGCCGAACGAACCATTTTCATTAGGTTTCGGTTAGGCGTAATATCCACACGCAAAATCGTGAAGCGTTCCACATTTTAAATTCAGTGTAGTTTCATAATACAGTTAAATTCACGTGATTATTTAAATATAATGCAGTAAATACAATGCAGTAAGTTCAGTGCAGTTTAATAGTGCGGTTTCATAATACAAACACACACACACAACTCATTGTACTTTGCCTCATGGATTAATTGTAATCTAATTACGTTCAATTTTTCTTTTCACGAGGGTTTTTTATGCTTTTCAAGTCTTTTGTCCCTCTAATTTTTGGTACACAATAAAATCCAATTTTTTACTCCCAAGCGTGCATTTTGATTTGTTCTTAGCACTACAGCCCCTATTTCGCATTCACGAATTATCAGGTCAACATGCTGATCAACTGATCGCCACTCTACCCGGGAAGAGCCCCTGCTAACAAAAGAAACGAAGGATCACGCCAGATGGCTAGCCCATATTAGCGGAAGAGCCTGCCATCGTTGTGGGCCCTATACCCGGTCAGGTTGAATAAAATGGGAAGACCGAGGTTTTAAAGTTTAATGATTCATTTTATTAATTTGGTCAATTGCAACTAATATTCACAAAAGAGAACTTACAATTGTTCGATATTCGAACTGACATTAACAGAATGTTAAATTCAACTGCTATCACTGACTATATTCACTTTACTCAAAAAATCTAATTGAAGCTGCTCTTGAACTCGGTGCAGTGTTGAAAAATGCAAACTTTGTAACTCAGAAAATGACACGTTTGCTTTTTGGCCAAAATGAAAAACGTTCGTAAATTTATTCTCTTTAATTTTTCAATAGCTAGTGACGTAAACCCCCTCAAAATATTTTATTAAAAATACCATAAGTTCAATCGGTAAGGGACAGCCAAAATCTTTTATAACCTGATCAAACAAAACAAGGAACGTTAATTTACGTAAGCCTGTGGACGTAAGCAAATGTATATCCTATTTTTGCTTGTTTTATTTTTCTAATGCATTCCAAGCCCAAAATTTTTCATAACCTGATCAAACAAAACAAGGGACGTTAATTTACATAAGCCTGTGGACGTAAGCAAATGTATATCCTATTTTTGCTTGTTTTATTTTTCTAATGCATGCAATTTTCGGAAGTGAAATGGTTAAGCAGCCTTTCTTTGAAATATTTTAGTCAATTACTCAATACGTTTATTTCTTCTTGCTCCCGCTAATCAAGTTAAAACTACTTTTTGTGTGGACAGAATTCGCAAAATTCTCGAGATTAATACTCTACTTTCTAGTAATCTACATGTGGTTATAAATTTTTTCCCGGCAAGTAACCAGATGGGTTATCGCCTATCGGCAGCATATATCCGTTATCACCACGTCTTGTTCGACCATGAGACACATCACTCGGGCAAGTAGACATCCAAACGCTACTTCCGCACTCAAAAATTGCGATGATCACAGAGAATTTCCTCATGGCGAATTTCATTTTCCGGATGTGAAAAATCCACGAAACGTTGGTATCGATTAATCCCCTTAGTCAAGCGCGCCAATCCAATCACGCTGACATCAATAAAATGCAGTTTGCCTTCCGAATTAACGATTTCGGATATGAGCCTCCTCGGCTAAGGACTTCTCCCAATGATATCCGAGTTTGAAGAGCTATTTGTACAGAAACTTTATATTGCTCCCTCAAAAGTTTATAATGAATTTACCCCGCAATGCTGTATACTCGGACACTTCAATTTCGGTATTCCTGTTTTATTCGCAGCAACCAAAGTAACGGTAAATCGCAAAGATACCACAAATAACACATCCCAAACACATGAAAAAAAGCAAACAATCGCAAACGAGTTTTCTTCTTCCTTTCTTATCACCGCTATGAAGAGCACTTGTATTTGATTCACCCTCTAGTCAAAATAATAATTACAAATTATTGTCAAGCTAAATAATTTAATCATTGACCGTTAGCCACTTTAAGCTCAACAAGTCGTCACTCGTGTGACTTTAGTTCGTTCAATCATAACAATTTGCTATTCATATTTTCTTCTCAAGTCGATGAGCTTCTCGATTCGAATCTCCACAAACCTGATCGCTCAAATGTTTTTGCCTTAGCGAGTTCCCAGCTCGCTAACGGGCCACTGCTATCGCAACTATATCAGAGAATATAAACACATGTTGTTGACGGGCGAGCGTATCTTTCATTGCCCGTTTTCGTTATTTTGGCGCCTAAATACACGAATTTGCTCACATTTTCGATACTGTGTTCGCCAAGTGTGATATTTTGAGTATTTGAGGTATTTTTCCTCGACTGCGCCGCGAGCTTTGTTTTATTTTCATTGACCTGTAGCCCTACTAGATTTGCTTCGCTGTCGAGTTTCAGGAAAAGTTCTTTGGCAGTTGTTAATGACCGTGACTAAATGTTTATGTCGTCCGCATAGGCCACTACTTGGCTCGACTTATATAGTAATGTGCCTCGTGTATCGACAAGTAGCTTCCGTATGACAAACTCCACAGCCAAATTGAATAGGAATGAGGCCAGCCCATCTCCCTGCTGTAGTCCATTAGTTGTGTCAAAGGATTCGGTGAGTTGGTTATTGATGCGGACTTGGGAGGTCGTCAACTTCATTGTCATTTTGGTAAGATGAACTAATTTGGTTGGTATGCCAAAGCAAAGCATTATTTGGTACAGTACGTTACGAACAATACTGCCGTATGCTTGCTTGAAGACAACGAAAATTTGGTGCACTTCTATGTTGAACTCCTTGTATTTTTCAAGTACCTGCTTGACTGTGAACAATTGGTCTATTACCGATCTACCTGCTCTAAAACTACCTTGATACTCCCCAATAATACTGTTGGCATA
Organism: Odontomyia ornata; assembly: GCA_963969285.1. Taxonomy (NCBI): domain Eukaryota; kingdom Metazoa; phylum Arthropoda; class Insecta; order Diptera; family Stratiomyidae; genus Odontomyia; species Odontomyia ornata. Next base: position 412,496,990 of record OZ017738.1, on the reverse strand, counting down.
TGATCCGATTTTATTTTCTAAGATTTTTGAAAATATTTTGTACGCCGTACAAAGTAGTGATATGCCTCTATAATTTTCGCACTGTAACTTGTCACCTTTTTTGAGCATAGGGAATATAATTGATTGGCTCCACTCTTTCGGCATGTGTTCTTGTTGCCAAATGTGCTGGATGACTTTGTGAATAGCTTTATGAACAGCACTGCCACCATATGTGATGAGCTCCACTGGAATCTCATCGATGCCCGACGCTTTATTATTCTTTTGGGCTTTGATGATGGAACAAACTTCATCCAGAGTTGGTGGGGCCAATGGAGGCTCTCCGCAGACATCTATATGCTCCGATGTTTTGGAGCTGTGCGGAGGATTAAGGAGATTTTTAAAATCTGATGCCCATCTTTCCTTAATCTTGGTTTCATCAGCGATGATATTGCCGATGTCATCTCGAAGGAGCGTGGTTTTGGGCTGACAACCACGTTTCAGGCTTTTCACTACATTATATGCTTGTCTTGTGTTGTTGCTCGCTAAACATTTATCGATACTTCTCAATTGGTCGCATTGTATTTGCTTTTCTTAATCCTAATTATCTTATTCGCTACTCTCCTGAGATTTTCATAGTGTCCTCTCTTCGTCCTGGTTTTCCTACTTACGTATTGTGCGCCTGATTCTTTTTATCTAACGCATTCTGGCACTCATCATCGAACCAATTTTTCCTCTTTTCTGCCACGGTCCTAATAGCCGCTTTCACTTCCATCTAGAGCTTGTTGCTTGTCTTTAACGATGCGTCTGAAAGGATGGGAGCCAGCTGGTTGTCGAGGGTCCCCGTGAAATTTTTGGCCACAGGCGCCATTTGGAGCCTTTTGATGTCAAATTTTTGTAGTGGGCTGGTCTTCGCCGAATATGCCTTTGACATACGACATCGATAGGTTATTTTGATCAAGTAATGATCTGAGTTACAATTGGCTCCTCGGTGTGTACAGATGTCAACTATCCTCGAGGCCCAACGTTGTTGGATCAGAACATGGTCGATCTGGTTTTATGTGTTCCCATCCGGTGATACTCAGGTCATTTTATGAATGCGTCGATGTAGGAAGTAAATCGAACGTATGACTAGATTTCTGCTACATGCAAAGTCAATCAGGCGCTGGCCGTTGTCATTGATTTCATCGTGGAGGCTATATCCTCCAGTCGTTCCCCGATAAGATAGCTGATTGCCAACCTTAGCGTTGAAATTACTCAGTTATTTTTTTGTCGTTTGTGGGTAATGAGTCGACCAGTCTTTCCAGGTGATTGTAGAACGTTTCCTTTGTTTCTTCGTGCTTTTCTTCGGTCGGGGCGTGAGCATTAATTAGCCAGAACTTTGAAGAATTTCGCTTTATTGCTTTGAAATCAATAACGTGCGATTTGAACTTTTGATTTGACCACCACGTTTTCCTTTAAATACTTTGTCAGATTAACCCACGATTTGGGCCATACAGCGGCAACGGTATTCTTCGTCTTGCACTGCATTTGGTTTAAGCACTCCATTGTCTTATTAATGTCCCGAACAATACTTTACTGTTTTCCGTTTCACCAAAATAAAAAAACACACGCGGCTTTTCTTCAAGTTCCTTTGTTCTCGGATTCGTGCTTCGAATTTCCGTTTCTTTTAGCGCGCACTAGGAACTTCTGTGCAAAAATACAAAACAACGTATTACATTCCCATACGAGCCCCCAAAATGTAGAAAGGCAATTCAAAAGACACAGTCTTAGTTTATAAGTTTTATTTAGCTTTCGCCGTAGTCGTAATTATTTTTGCGTCAGCGTTCGTAACTCGAATGTATATCTCGTTCACTCGAAAAATGAATGAATCAGGATGAGCGCTCAATGGTTCTGTTGCTGTCGTCGTTGTTGTTGTAGCTGCTTGGATGCTCGTTATGCGGATTTCAAACTTCATTTCTACATATTTTACAACTCTGTAAACCTTTCATCAAATTTATTTGTTTAAACTAAGAAGAATAAAACACTAATCACTTTTGCTCAGCAATAATAGCATACTTTTATTCGAGTACACATAATACAATATTAAGTTTTATTTATCATAACAATTAAGTAGAAAAATTTTCTTGTATACATTAAGGTAACAATAATTACATGTCGATCTTCAATATATTATGATTTCCATTTATTGTTCTCTTTAATTTTATCTATTTAAATTTTAATGATTATAACGTAGAATTCTATAAATCAAATAAAGATATTTCATGCTCCTGACTTGATATCTATGGATAAAAATCAAATAAAGATATTTAATGCTCCTGACTTGATATCTAGGGATAAAACTTCCGCACTACATTTCCCTTAGCATGTGATTTTATATATTTTCTAATAAATGCGTCAACTAGTTTATCAATCAACATAGATCAGAACACTTTTCGTTCATAATAACGCAAACTACATGTCATTTTAAAATTTAATCCTTTAATTACATAGAATCGGTTTTAATACTGAAACTAATAGAATTATCTTCATGATCTCCGAAATTACAGTTTAGTTAGGCAGTTCCTATGGTTATATGTAGTTAATCTATCAAATCCTTGCAAAAATTCTATTTCCTATCATTAATGAGCAAATGAAAGTTGATTTGAATTGGAAATCATCAGCCGAAATAATAAGAGATTAATTTATCACTAGCGGACATGAGCTAAATAAAACAGCAGCATTTACATTTTTCTTAGTTTCAAGTGGTTCAAATCTTGCAACTAAATGTATGTTTAGTTTTGTAAATCTTTTGTACGAAGATTGAAGAAAAATGAAACAAACATTTATAATATATGAAAATGTTATATTGTTGGGAGAAAATATACAAATAAATCATATTTCGATGGATTAGTTTTGCCAAAATTTGAGCACCAATCAGGTTATTTACTCAGAAATCAAGCTTAGGTTTATGGGAATGATGTTTTTAAGATTCTCTAAAAAGATATTTTGTAAGGAATGCGTTTTAATTTGTCGGGAAGGATGAAGAAACATTGAGGAGTATTTTTTAATAATAAACTTTTTTAACAAGCATTAGCCGATTTAACGAAAAGACAATTACATTTAGTGCTATCAACTTGCGGCAACTCTGCGCTAAGACTGAGATATATCATGTTGCAATTCTTAAATTAATTTTATTACAATAATGCAAGCTAGACATTCTTCGTTGTTATTGTTTCTTTCATTTTTTGTAAAAGCGCTATGCACATTTATTTGTTAATTTTTGGCACTGATTCAATAATGCTTTATAGAAATTAGAATTGTCTTTTTATTTAAAACTTTTAAATAATAGCGAGATATATGTGGTATTTGCTTAAAACGACGGTCGATCTGCGATGAATTGAGATACACATCAATTTTTGAAGCCTATAAAATATATTAAACATATTCTGAATTCTTTAAACGACAGTTTACAACAAATATATCATTTTGGGTATATAACGATTTAATCGTCGCGAAAAACAAAACATAAACTTTTTAACTTAGAAGCTAAAACAATATATGGGAGATATCAAATAGAAAAAAAGACGTTCATTAAACATAATTAAGTCAATAAATAGTAATTAGACATCATACTGTCACACAAATTAAAAATATTTTATAGTAATTGATTCAGTTTTCTTTCTATTATTTAGATATTGTAGTAAAAAAGTGAATGTTACTAATATATGCTTGTCATTGTGTGTGTATATATAGTTTTTCATTATAAATTACAAGATTCTTTTATCTAAACGTTATTGTTATCGTTTCGATTACGAAGCAGTCTCGGTTGACTTGAAGCAAAATGCGAGAAATCTTTCATGACATCTTTATAGGTTTCATCTTCACCTGTAGCCTCTTCACTCATACCAATTTCTTCGTTGAGTCGAGTGAGACGCAAACTGAAAATGATAAGAAAAAAATGTCAATATTAAGAAATCAATAATTTCAATAAACCTGGTCTTCTCAGTTGTTGAAACATTTCAACGCAAGTAATAAATATAATAAAATAAATCATTCGATAAGATCTCGCGAAAGACCTTCAAAAATATTTCTCCCTTATTCCCAATCAACTTCTTTGCAATGTATGCGAGTCAAGTCAAGTCAAAAGCGCTTTATTTAATACTAATCGTTATAAATTTTTAAAAGAACATAAAGCAAATTCCAAACAATAAAACTATAAAAAACTTAATGGCCCGAATGGCTCTCTAAATTTATACGTTATCAGTTAAACACATTTAATGAAAAAAATACACTTGCAAATTTAAATTAATTAAGATTATTTCATATTTTTTGATTCAATTGGAAAAAGGAGAAAAAACCAACCAGCATTATTCAAAAATTACTTATACTACTAACACAAAAATGAACTTATATCCTATACCTCATATGTTACACCCTAATTCTAAATAAGTTCAATCAATAAAAAAAAAACAAAAAAAACGTTACCTTATATTGAAACCTCTACCTAAATTATAATACAAATAAACAACAACACTAGATGTAGCAATAATGAGATGAATCTTAAAAACTAAGTAACGAGAAAAAGCACAAAAACAGAAAATAAACACCAATAATTTAGACATTGTCATTCAGCCACCAATACCTAGATTGCTCCATCTCAGCTCGACCAGCCTCAACGAATCTAGCAAATGAGTATCTCCATTGGAATTGTTGGTCTCGTGAACTCAGATTCGGAGGATATTTTATCTTCTTATCGGTGGCCCGTCGGTATATGTGATATATGATTGGGACGCCGTGAGAATCAAAAATATATCGATTCATGTCCAAATACACGAATGCTTCTGGAGGAACGAAGCCAGTAGTGAGGCAAGTCACAATATACCCGTCTGTAGGGTGGAACGGCTGTGAAATCCAAGGGTTTTCACTCACAGTTACAGATCTTGCGATATGATTCCGAAGAAGTTTCAATATGAAGATATCGACTCTTGTCACTTGAGCGGTTTGATAAATTTTTCTATTCGATATATAGTGTTGCCAATCCGTCTCAGGCTTTCTGTACAAACCAGTACATGCACGAAGACATTTCCTTTCGAAAACTCTTAATCTTTCCATTGTACTAGCACTCTGGTTGTACCAGATCTGGCATCCGTATGTCAAAACTGGTCTAACCAGGGTCTTGTAACAAATAACTTTGACTTTTTGATCAATGTATCTGGAATGAAAGAGTCGCCGAAGGGCCATGACTACTTTTAGTGCCTTACTGAGCATGATTTTGACATGTTCAGTATAGTACAGATACTGATCGAGATGAACACCGAGGTATCGAACACAGGATTTATGTGGAACCCGTTCTGAACTACCCTCACCAGCCATAATGTGGAAATCCTTCCAATTACGTTTCAGGTCTTGACTGGCCCCCTGCAGCGTTGTCCGAAACAAGATTGTTTCGCACTTCTGCGCATTGATTTTCATTCGCCAATTGTCGGTGTAGAGCTGCACATCATTAAACATTTTTTGAAGATTGCTCTGAACTATTGTAGCTTTTCGGTCTGCCGTATAGATGATCAGATCATCAGCAAACGCTACCAATGATCGCGTTGGCGAGACATTAAAATCAAAGCTGTTCAATAACTTGCGAATGAATATTGAGAAAAGCAGGGGCGCAGTAACTGTTCCCTGCTGTAGACCATTCAAGACCTTGAACTCGCGCATTGTTGTCAGATTTCCATCAGTTACAACAAACGATTTTCCGTATAACATATTACACATCATGGCGGCAAGGTGTCTGGGGAACCTGTCCTGAAGAAGTTTGAAAACTAGTCCATCTAACCACACCGTATCGAAGGCTTTCTCCATATCAATGAGACATGCTCCAACACATTCTTTGTTGTTTAGTTTCCAACAGATGTCTGAGGTTACTTTCGTTATTGCATGTATGGTCGAATGCCTGGCACGAAAACCAAATTGGCAATTCGGCATCAACTCATATTTCTCAATGTTAGCGTTTAATGCTCTGTTGAGTATCACTTCAAACACCTTGCTGATGTTAGGCAGCAAGCTGATTGGGCGATAGCTTTTAGGGCATGAAGATTCTTTTCCTTTCTTCAAGATCGGAAATACCTTAGCCTTTTTCCACTCATTTGGGAAATATGAATTGTTCAACATGTTGTTGAACAATATGCAATAATTCCTAATAGCAACCTCAGGCAAATGTCGGAGAACTATGTTTGGAATACCGTCAGTACCGCATGATTTTTTGTTGTTTATTCTGCGAAATATGAAACACAAGTCTTCATAGCTGACAAAATAATCAATAAGATTCAAGCTCGGTATGAGGTCAGATGTTAATGTTTCATCGAAATGAAGAATTGATTGGCCGTTCAGGCTTGATTTGAAGTCGGAAACTTTTGCTTCAACGACCTCCGAAAATATTTCATTCCTTCTCTCTGGGTTTGGCAGATGAACCAATTCTAAATGTGTTCCAATCAGGGCAAGTTTCTGCAATCCATCACATATAATCCTGTTTCCATTTTTATCCGGAGTCGTACTATCAATTTCGATACCAGCTCTATCGAGAAGATTTATCTCATCACTAGTGACTTCAAGATTCGATACCTTCACTCGAGACTTCCTGCGGAATAAGCTATTCACTTTCGCGAAAACGCCATCTGGGTCCTGTGGGCTAATACCCCTCAGTTTTTCCGCCCATTGATTGCTGAACTCACTCCTGAAGTATGAACGGATTAAGTTCCGGACATTCTTCAGGTGTAATTTCAACAAAGCCAACGAGGGATGGTTGTAGTCCAAAAATCGTCGATAAATATTGTTGACGCGTGTGAGAAGAAGGCTTTTCAATCTTTTCAACCTTGCGATGGTTGGTGTTTCATATCCTTCCATATTGTTTCGATGTTTAATCTTGGGAACTACTTTCTCAATCGTTTCCAACGTCAGCTTCTCTAACTTCGACAAATAGAGATCTATTTCATCGTCAGTTAGATTTCTGTTATTAGGAACCATTGAGCAAGCGTTGCCATCATCAGAAGGAGGACATTGCTTCTGGTACTCCCGATTAAACTTCTTTTGAAACTTTCCCCAGTCTGTTTTTTTGAAATTCAACCGATGGTTTTCATGTTGAACTGGAATGAGGAAGAAATCATCCCTGTGATGATTGATTTCCATTACGATTGCGTTATGGTCGCTATCGTAAGGAAGCACCTGCAGTTTCCGTCGAGGACTATTAAAGCTGAATTCAAGTCTTGCGTCAGCAATGCAGAGGTCCAAATATGAATTTGTCCGAGGGTATGTTGGGAACTCCGACCCATATAGGTTGCACCTGTATTCAATTTGGTTCTCTGTTATCCATGATTTCAGGAATACACCTCTTGGATTATTGGTGGCGTTTAGCCATGATGTATGCTTGGCATTCAGGTCACCGGCAAAAATATAATAATTATGCAGCCTGTTCAATTCGAGTATTTGAAACAAGGAATTGAGTTCCTCCTTGAACTTGAGAACATTTTGACCAGTTGCATAGGCAGAGATAACGATGAGGTTATCCCCACCTGGCAGTGAAATTTTGATGACGGACACTTCAAGAAATTCAAAGTTTTTGAATTCGACTTTTTCAATATTTTGGAAACAATAGGGTCTTCTAACCAATATCCCGGTGCCACCTCCCCCATCACCTATTACCCTATCGTTTCTTACGAATGCAAAATCTTTGAATTCCATGGAATGCCATGAATTGAGGTGGGTTTCAGTGAGAAGTATGATGTCAGGCTTTTGCTTAACAACAAATTCAAGGAGATAATCACGTCGATGTATAGCAACGATAGAGTTGACGTTGATCGATATGAGGCGAAGCCTATCCATGGGAATATGACTGGATGACAAGTTATTATTAGGCATTTGAAAGACCTAAACGCTGAAAAGCAAAGTTAATTTTTGAATCTTGTTTGTCGATTCTCTCCGATAAAGAATTAAGTTGCTGGTAAATTTTGAGAAGCAGCTCATTATTGCCACTTACATTATTTACATTATTTCCAGCATTTTCTGCTGGTCCTCTAGCGGCGAGTGCAAATGATACTCCGGGCTTGACGAAGTTGGAAGGTATGATATTACGGTGTACTTGTGTTTGCTTTGGAGCAAATTTAACTTTTGCATCTTGATATCGGGAGCATCCTCGATATGATGCTGGGTGACCAAAAACACCGCAGTTAACGCAGTATAATTTTTCTTTAGGCTCCGTCTGAGCCAATTTGCACTCACCGGGAGCATGAACGTCTTTGCATTTAACGCAACGATAGTGCATGGCACAATTGGCAGCCGAATGTCCAAATCTTTGACACCGGTAACACTGGTTGACTTCTCTTTTCTGGAGGCGTTCCCACCTCACCACTCTGAAATTTAAGTACCTTATTTGTTGAAGGGCACTTGGACTGCTCTTATTTGCAATTTGTACCAGGTAAAGTGGTAAATTCTTCCTTTCTATGGTCGACCTTCTTGTCGCAAAGGCTTTGACTGAAACAAAATCAATATCTGGTGCAGCCTCCTTGAGCACCTGAAGAAGATCGACCGTATCCTCTCCGCTGTCCAAACCCTTCAACAAGAAGGTCTGATTCTTTTCACTTTTTGGGGTATAGGTGAAGTGTGGAACCTCCCCAGAAATCAGCGCATCTTTGGCTGACTTGAAATCAACCAGTGATTTCGTCCTTATAGTTAATTTTTCGGCATTAACTCTTTTGATTTCGAAATTGGCCAGTTTATTTTCGGCTGCCAATAGCCGAACCATATCTTTCCCGGTTTGTCCGAACACGTTGATTGGCGGAACTTTTTCTGTCTTGTTGGAAGCTTTTTCAGAGGAACCAGCAGAACTGCGGGCTGGTTTTTTCTCCTTATTTTTGTTCTTTAAATATTGAATGAAATTAACGTCATTATCTTGATTAAAATTACCTCTGACGTTTTCTTCGATTTCCATATCTTCGGTTAATCCCTCCAGCGCTGCAAAATAATTTTCGCTCTCGTTGGTGCCACCAGCACTTAGAACTTCCTCTGGATTTACTTGCTTTGCACTTTTCTTCGGCTTTGTTACCTGTTGCCATTGATTTTGTGGCTGCGTCTTTTGAGGCTTCATCCCTTGCTTGAAAAGATCCTTGAGAGACTGTATCTCTTGCCTTAGTTCATCATTTTCTTTCTGCAATTTGGCCATTTGTTGATTATCCGCTATTATTTGCAGCTTGCACCCTCCATCTACGGAGTTTTCTTCGTTATGTTTTCTTTTAGTGATTGTCGCCAGTTTCGTATTCGTCGTTTCCCCAGGTTGCCCCAACGGTGGGAAGCCGTCGGGCTCCTCCATACCAGCGGCGAAATTTTCTTTGTGAATTTGTTTTTCGTTACCAATCGAAGTAAAAAATATTCGATAGAAATTTCCTGAGTCGATTACTTCGACAATATAAGATTTTTTCCGATAAAAATTAACTTCGGACTAACGTTTTTAAAAAATTAATTTAATTTTTTTTTGCAATGTATGCGATTCTAAATTGTTTAAAGCATCAATTTCTTTAAAGATTTTGGACTTGCGTTAGCTATACCAACTTATTTTGGACTAATATATTGTAACACCAAGTGAGGAGTTTCCTTGGATATGCACGTACTATCGAAAGTTCATAAGGAAGTTTGTGGATATTGTCAAGCCACTAACTCAACACACAGAAGAAACAAGAGCTTTTCGTTGGGATGAAGACTGTCAAATGGCTTTTGAAACTCTGAAGAGACATTTGACCACGGCGCCAATACTAGGATATCCAATACCAGAGGGTGACTTCGTCCTTGGTACTGATGCAAGCAACGAAGCAAGGGGACAGGAAAGAGTTCTGGAATAACTCAGCAAAGTCCTCTCTAAGCCAAAACGGAACTACTGTCTCGAGAAGAGAACTTTTGGCAGTCGTGAGGCCTGTGGAACACTTTTACAAATATCTCTATGGAAGGAAGTGTGTAATGAATCATGCGACGCCGCTGGCGACCAATACTAACACACTTTGCTGCTAGGTGGCTTGTCATTTCACGTTGGTTGCGACGAGCGCACATCCCACGTCAATTTTGTCGTGGGATGTCAAGAGGATTTGACAGCCACATGGGAGTAAAGTGTGCAGGTAGTGGCCGCCACCCATGAAGATGTCCCGGAGTGTGCCGACAGTTCCAAAAGGGTAAATAGTAACGCTTCGGTTCGATCACCAACTGTTGCGACAACAAACCCAATAACTAGTCGGATTGCAGGAATTGGGAAAAAGGCAAGAAGAATACGAGTACGAGCCAACCGAAAAGGTAGGTAAGTTGACCTTAATTTCCTGTTTGTAAGGTAACCATAAAAAGTAGCATTTTAAATACGATTCCATTAGTGAGTTTTCGTTTCACCGCTCTAATAGTCTGTTTTTCCGGATTCCTCCTGCTATTTAGGAACAGACTATATGTGCAACGAATGGTGCCGTTTATTATGCCGCTACTCGACCGGCTCCGATAAGCAACATACCTAGGGACAAGTTTGCAGCAGTTTACCCACCAGCAGGTGTGCCAACAATATACCCATCTTCAATGCCGTACCAGCCGTTTTAGCAGTACTACAGTGTGCCAATGAATGTTCCCACCATTTGGCCTCAGAACTACCAAGGTAATTAGATTTGCTTGTATAGATGATACGACAGTTAAATTGGAAACGTGGGATACGGCCGGACAAGACAGGTATCACAGTTTAGCGCTAATGTATTATAGAGGAGCGCAGGCCGCAACATGGATTTGTAAGGATTACCAGATTAACATTTGAACGACCTCCTGAACGATTACACAATAGCGATGTCGAAGCATTATTTTCTTTAATGGAGTATGAATTTACTAGATCAATGTGGAATTATCCATTTCGAATAACGTACCGATTAATACTACGTGAAAAAGAGCTGCACTTTCATATCCCTAGTAAGGACTTAACCTTTTCATTCAATTTACTCCTACATACCTACCTGAAGGTTCCCGAGGTGCGCCGATGCCAAATAACAGGTTTACACGGTTGTACATTTATTGATAAGACTAGAGATGGTGCTACCTACCAAGAAGGTCGTGAAGTTGTTACAATAGGCGAATGGACAGATAGAATATATCAACATACACCACCAGAACAACTTATTGCGAATGTTGTCTCCGGACGAAAGAGGAGGCTGCAAAAATACAATTTGCTCGACACAGTCGACACAGCAGATTTTGGAGACGATGAATATCCAAATATGTTAGGCGTTGAATCTGGACATGTTTCAACTCCAGTTATTCTGCTGCCTGGAACAGCCTTTGAACTAGCTAAACCCTACAGATTATTATCGAAGGTAACGTCAGTAGGAAATCAAAACGGAGTCACTAACCATCGAGGAAAAGGGGCGTTCAACCGAGCTAAAACGGATTAATTATAGATTTTGCAGTTTGTTGATTTCTACGGTTCAACTTGGTACTGCGAACTGTCCGTATTCTTAAATCGTCAAACCCAACTATCTTTAAACTGAACTTGACTAGCTCATTGACTCGCTCTAATTTCGGCTGATTCCTGATGGAAATCAACTATGACATTGTCAGCATACATAAATCGGAACACGTTTTTTTATAACTTTTGAATATACCTAAGGGGAAAGCTGATTAACTAAATGCATGTTATAATTTAATCCCTCTACATGTTCTGGTGCTGGAACTTAATTATCAAGAGTTGAAATAATAGTCTATTCATTATTTAGAAAGCAAATGGAAGCAATATTCTTTGAGAATACAATATGTGGTTAATAGATAGATAAATGATCAGTTAAAACAAAAGAAAAATGAAAACTAGAAAAAATTGAGGACAATAGGGTTTTAGTTGTACTAAAGAGCAAATAGTTAATTTCTATTGAACTGTACAGTCAATATAAATATAACGAGATCTTAGGACAAAGAAAATGGTGGTAAATCAGAACTCTCACGTAAATTTTGAAAGGAAAAATTAGCCTTCCTAATACTACACACCGCTAAAACGAAAAAAACAAAAAAAAACTAAAGCAACTCCGAATGTAGATCGCATATTCTATTAAATTAATTGCAATTAGCGAGAATATTTAGGTTTGATTGTGTTATAATTAGTCACAGTTTTTTTGTGCCCGTTGAAGCTTATAAAAGTGAAATTCTAGAGAATTCATTGTAGTGTAAATACGTAATGAAAAACTATTTAATATAAGAAATGCCCTGTTTTGAATAGTCGTAAATGTTTTAGAATACAACCTGCGTTGTATTCTTCCAATCGGCACCTTTGAATATTTCACAAAATTCTGTTCATGCATTTGCTTAGGTAATTTGTATATATTATTTTGTATTGCGTATTCATAAAGTAGGTAAAAAAAAACTATGAACTGCACGTCTGCGAATGAGAATTGTATTAGCCCTGCACAAGTGTAATATCATCATGTTTGAATGCGAGGAATTAATCTTGAAAAGATCTCTTTCGATAAAATTTTAATACCATAGAAAAGTTTCTACCGAATCAACTGCAAAACTTCAGTGAGCTAATTGAGGCTTTCATTTTATTTAAAAAAAAAAATCCCTAACATTCCTGCTGTATAAATATATTTTTTGGAAACTATTATCTTTCTATTCCTCTCTCTATCAGTCAATTTAATAGTGGAATGCACCCATTTCAATGATTTTTTTTTTCATTTCGGAATTAACTTAATACTTCAAATTAACATGAATATCCCCACCAGTAATAAATTCAATGGCGTGCTTTTCAAAAATTGTATATTTCTTTATTGTTAGCCGATAATTTTGATAAAGTGAAAGAAATCAACTTCCTTTTGTTTCAAAGAACACGTTAATTAAAACTGCAATTTAAGAATAAGAAGCTTTTAATATAGTTAGTACAAAAGAAAACAGAACAAGAATTAACTATTTAGATTTACTTGGTAATATTCAACAATTATTTTTATTATTAAATCACATTAAATTTTATGGTTTTCTTCCGTGATTACTATGAAAATGATGAACTGAGAGAAAATATTAAAACTTGAATAGAATTATTATAAAAAACTTAAAAGTTAAATCAGAGAATAAAAAACCATGAATTGCTAACTAAAAACACGACTTTCGTTTCCAGTGGTTCTTCCTTTCAGCGGGAGATAGAGTGCAGGGTAGGTATGCCGTCGCGAGGGTAGGGTTTGAGAAAATCCGCTGAGGTCGGTGTCGCGTCGCGCACGGTACGCGGTACCTTTGTTGTTTTGCCTTATTTTATTAGAGTAGCTTTCGTCGGGTTGAGTTAACGTAGTATACTTTTCGGTACCGCGTCGGAAATTCGGGAACGAGAAGTAAAAATTAGATTTTGTTCTTTGACTGATTGATGAAGAAATACGGAGTAACGTACAATAGGTTTCCTCTGCGTATGGTTTTGTTTTGGTGACGCGTTTGAAAACGGGCATGTATTGGTGGCTGAAGATTGTAGATGAGCGTAATCCATTTGGAGACCCGCGACCGAAATCCTCTCCGATCTAGCTGGCCGACAAGCAGCCACCGCGTGAATGGATTACGGTGCACGGATTGGTTGACCGGTTGGTACCATCCGTTGGCACTACTCAGACTTAACGTCTAGAACCGATGAGAGGTCGGTTCCGCGTACGGACGTAGACATAAAATCATTACAAGTGCCTAATCCGAACTGATCATGCAGCGCTAAGTGGTTGATGCAGTTCAAGAATCTCGAGGGCCAGATCGCTAGATGGATCGAAGGACTTCAAGAGTACCATTTAAACATCGAACAGTGAGCTGGCGTAAGTCACCGAAATGCCCGAGTCCCTATTTAGACGACCGTGTCCTGAAGACCGTTGGCACTGGAATAAGGCCAAATTGAAAGAAGCTGCAGTTTCAAGAACTACAGTAGTCGTCGATGAATGGTCACCCACTAGGATCGGAATAGAATGATCCCAACTTGAAAAAAATTCGGCAAAAGAAGGAGGAAAATCGACGACCTACTGTAATAATCGAGCAGTCGCCTAAACAGACTGCTCGAAAACCAACATATTGCGGATCCAAATTTCAATTGTAAATTTAAAATAATACTCATCATTTTAATTTGCAATTGAAATCTGGATACGGCAACCCTCTTTCCAACGGAGCTCTTCTACGATCACACTTTCGCAATGAGAAGGAAAGCCCGTTCGAGAAAGGAGGAGGGAACCCCTTGTTTCTCCAACCCATAGCTTCCATGATTCCTCATCCCAAACCCCCCAATTAAATGGTAGTAAATACTCTCGGGGTCGCACATTGGATTTACTGGTTCCCCAATAATGTAACATTAAATGACGAGAAATACTAATAAGTGTAAATACATCTACAACTCTGCTACTAAATCCTAGTTTCACCTCCTTTGGGAGGGCGTAAGAGCGTAAAGGCGAATCTTCCGCGCCTGATAACGGAATCGACGTAATAACCATGCCCCCGGAATGGAGGTTGGGCGACGGGCTAACTCCCCGTCCCTGGAAAACCTAGAAATGTTTCAAAACCCGCAAACGGGCCTCAGAATGGATTAGACTCACGGCAACGACCTCGCAAACGAAAAAAGGACTATGGCATTGGATCCTGGAATGTCAGATCACTCAATTACCCTGGCGCTGTTAAGGACCCTTTACAACAGGCCAGTCAATATCAATTAAAAATACTGGCAGTCCAGGAAACGAATTGGACTGGAAACAACATTCAAGACATGAGATCGCACACAATATTCAAAAGTGGGAAGCCTAGTGGAAAACGAGAATTCGGAGTGGCCTTCATTGTGGATAGGGAGTTCAAATCGCACTTCATTGATTTTAAGGCAATAAACGTATCAAGAGAAATTCTTCAAAATCTGGCTGATAAATGTTGAGGTCCCGACCGAAGAAAAGGACGAAGAGACGAAGGAAACGTTCTACAATCACCTGGAAAGACTGGTCAACTCATTGCTCACAAACGACACAAAAATAATTCTGAGTGATTTCAACGCTAAAGTTGGCATCCGGGAACGACTGGAGGATATAGCCTACACGATGAAACAATTAACAATGGTCAGCGCCTGATTGACTTTGCATGTAGCAGAAATCTAGTCATCCGATCGACTTGCTTCCCACATCGACGCATTTATAAAATGACCTAGGTATCACCGGATGGCAACACACAAATCCAGATCGATCATGTTCTGATCCAACAACGTTGGGCCTCGAGCATATTTGACGTCCGTACATACCGAGGAGCCAATTGTAACTCAGATCATTACTTGATCAAATTAACCTATCGATGTCGTATGTCAAAGGCAAATTTGGCGAAGACCAGCCCGCTACAAAAATTTGACATCAAAAGGCCCTAAACGGCGTCCGTGGCCAAAAATTCCACAGATACCCTCGACAACCAGCTAGTTCCCATCTTATCAGACGCATCATTTAAAACGAGCAACGAGCTCTGGATGGAAGTTAAAGCGGCTATTAGGACCGTGGCAGAACAGACGATCGGACATCGAGCCCGACGCAAAGGAATGATTGGTTTAATGATGAGTGCCAAAATGCGTTAGACACAAAGAATCAGGCGTACAAAGATTACGTAGGTAGGAAAACCAGGACGAAGAGAGAACACTATGAAAATCTCAGAAGAGTAGCGAATAAGATAATTAGGATTAAGAAAAGATAAATACTTTGACGACCAATTGAGAAGTATAGATGTAAGTTTAGCGAACAACAACACAAGACAATCATACAAAGTAGTGAAAAGCCTGAAATGTGGTTATCAGCCCAAAACCACGCTCTGTCGTGTTAACATCGGCAATATCATCGCTGATGAAACCAAGATTCAGGAAAGATGGGCATCATATTTCAAGAACCTCCACAAAGCTCCACAACATCGGAGCCTATAGATGTCGGCGGAGAACTTCCATTGGTCTCACCAACTCTGGATGACGTTTGTTCCACCATCAAAGCTCAAAAGCATAATAAAGCGCCGGGCATCGATGAGATTCCAGTGGAGCTCATCAAATATGATGGCAGTAGTGTTCATAAAGCTATTCACAAAGTCATCCAGCACATTTGGCAACAAGAACATATGTCGAAAAAGTGGAGCCAATCAATTATATTTCCTATACACAAAAAAGGTGACAAGCTACAGAGCGAAAATTATAGAGGCATATCACTACTTTGTACGGCGTACAAAATATTTTCAAAAATCCTAGAAAATAAAATCGGATCATATGCCAACAGTATTATTGGGGAGTATCAAGGTGGTTTTAGAGCAGGTAGATCAACGATAGACCAATTGTTCACAGGCAGGGATTTTCAAGTCCCTGCTGGGAGTTCAACATGACGTACACCAAATTTTCGTTGACTTTAAGCAAGCATACTACAGTATTGATCGTAACGTACTGTACCAAATAATGCTTTGCTTTGGCATCCCAGCCAAATTAGTCCGTCTTACCAAAATGACAATGACGTCCGCATCAATAACCAACTCACCGATACCTTTGACACAAATATCGGACTAAAGCAGGGAGATGGGCTGGCCTCATTCCTATTCAATCTGGCTCTGGAGTACGTCATAAGGAAGCTACCTGTCGATACGGGAGGTTATTCAAGTCGAGCCAAGTAGTAGCCTATGCGGACGACATAAACATTTTGTCACGATCATTAACAACTGCCAAATAACTTTTCCTGAAACTCGACAGCGAAGCAAAACTAATAGGGCTAGGGCAAAATCAATGAAAATAAGACAAAGTTTATGACGCAGTCGAGGAAAAATACCTCAAACACTCAAAATATCACACTTGGCGAAAACAGTATCGAGAATGTTAGCAAATTTGTGTATTTAGGCGCCAAAATATAGAAAACGGGCAATGAAAGCGACGAAATACGCTGAAGAATACAGCTCGCAAATAAAATATTCTATTCAGTATTGACGATCTTGAAGACCAGCTCCATACACAGGAAAACAAAGCTCCAAGTATGTGTGAAACATGGACCCTAACCCAAGCATGCGCAAATATATTCAACGCCTTTGAGCGACGGGTCCTGAGGCGAATAATCCGAGCGAAGCTAGACGGGGACTAATGGCGAATTCGATACAACCATGAGCTGTATGAAATTTTTGATGAACCGGAGGTCTAAACGATTGTAAGACTTCGGTCGACGAAGACAGTTCATCGTCAACATCTAGTGTATACCCACAAGGAGAACGAGCCAGGCAGGATTTTTTGGCAATCGCACCTGAACGCTAAACGCAACACAAAGGAATTCGCCGAAAATAAGAATCCGGCGATAGTGAAATTGCAATGTAATAGTAGTAATAGAGAATTCGATCGGTTTAGAGCTTTTTTCGCAGAATCCCAAAGGATTTCGATTCTTGATCAAAATTGAGGCGAACACCGGGCGAGAATTTTTCCTGAATGAGTATGCGAAATGAAGGCCTTATTGGTTATAGACTTTATATTTCCTTTTGTCTTGGCGCTGCCTATTATGGTCACTAACTTTCGGTGAATTTTGTTTTAAAGTTATTTACGAATGTAAAGGCGCCTGTCTATCAGATTAAGGTCTTGCGAATCTGAAAACCGGATGTCCGTGCCCAATTTTTTGTCGTTTTTTTCACTGGACTAAGAAAGCCCTACCTACCTGATATGTCTAGCCTTTACCTATTGAGAATATTTATTGCTTTTTGAAACCATATTTCATAACTATTTTTAAAGGAATACATCATACTACTGTCAGGGGTGGACCTTGGGAACAGGATAATTGTACAGGGAAAACAATAAATTAACGCGCACCTTTCAAAATACAATAACTCGGTTGATGGTTCGGATGCGACTGACTCTTTTCGATTTCTTCCCTAGCCGGTGCTCTTCAATTGGTGTTGCCATGACACTCGACCATCCTGACATTGAATCGTCTCGATTCATTACTCCGTGTCTGAATCCGCAGCATCATCGTAAAAATCGAGTTCGGGACTCACGACGATCCACGGTTTGAACTTTTTGCTTGTATACACCGAGCAGAATTTTCGTTGGTTGGGACGTGCGATTCCCACGTCCTCGACGAGATATCTTTCGTTCCGTAAAACTCTCGAACTGATGCAGGGCCCACGATATTTGGGCTCTAACTTTCGAGATTCTCCCGTAGCAGCAGGTACGTTTTCGAGAACGAGGAGATCTCTTTCCTTGTAGATAAAAGGTTTCTTGTGTTTCGCGTTGAACCTCAATCTCCATTTCTCTCGTTCGGTGCTAATTCGCTCTGCAGCCAATTGTTTTCGGTTAACCTGATCGCATTCCGTTGAATCAGCAGTTGCTTCATCTGATGTTAGAGCCATAACTAGCCGATTCGTGATGACGTTTCGAAGGCGATAATCGAATATCAACTCGATCGGACTAAACTGAATCACAGAGTGACATTGCGAATTCAGAAACCACTGAAGATTGCACAATTGTAAATCCCAATCGTAATGTGGGTGCAGTTCTTAGAAATGATAAGACGGACTGATTTGCATGTTCGATTTGGCCATTCGCTCGAGGCGTTCTGACGGCAACCTTAATATGTTGAATCTCATTAGATGCGCAGAATTCAGCGAATTCTCGTGATGTAAAAGATCCCTGAATGCGTCGATGACGGGCTTCGATTTCGTAGTTTTGACAGCTCTCAAAATTAAGTACTTACTGAACGAATCAGATATTCCAATGATGTGCAAATTATCTCGGCGACAGCGTGGAAAAGGTCCCAGGTGATCAACGTATAACGTCCAGAACGGAATAGGTGTCACCTCATCCGAATAGAGTTGACCCTCCAGTTTGCCTGCGATTCCTTTATTATAGCAGCACTCTAAGCATGCTGCGATGTACGACTTGATGTATTTTTGGAAATTGTTGAATCAAAGATCTTGCCGAACTCGATTTATGGCCCATGTCATCGTGGTGATGACCAACTGACTGCAGACGGAACGACGAATTTGAAATCTTAGTCGATCTTACAATACAACCGACCGTTTTTGAGCTGATAATTTAACTTGATCTATTTGGATTGAGCGGACTCAATATCACCTCTCAGAAATTCGATTAACTCCTTCAACTTCATGTCTTGTCAGTGCAGGAGCATAAGCCAGTCTTCGTTTTCTTCCACTCGCATTATGTTCCCCGATGCTACCTCTGGCTCGTTCGGTGGTTCGTTTGGAGTCCTGCTTAGAGCATCTGCGTGACTCATACGTTCAGCCCATCGATGTATGATGCGGAAATCGTACTCCTGTAACTTTAGAAACCATCGACCGATGTGCGGAAGCAATGACTTAGACGTTCTTGTGGTGCTAATTGCGGCGCAATCGGTAATTATCTCGAAATGCTTACCGAGCAAATAAATGCGGAATCTTTCTAACGACTCGACGATAGCCAAAACTTCAAGCTCATGACTATGGTATCTGCTTTCGGATTCGCTACACTGGCGGATGTAGTAGAAAACCGGTCTGAAATAAATGCGGAATCTTTCTAACGACTCGACGATAGCCAAAACTTCAAGCTCATGACTATGGTATCTGCTTTCGGATTTGCTACACTGGCGGCTGTAGTAGAAAACCGGTCTGAAACTGCCACCGTCGTCTCGCAGCATGAGGATTCTGGCAAGACCCAGTGCGCTCGCGCTAACTTGATGTTCCTTCCTCGGGTCGTATGCACTGAGTACTAGATCGCAGCAAAGTGCTGATTTCAATTTTTCAAATGCGTCTCGTTGTTCGGTCGACCAACAAAATTGTGAATTGTCCTTCTGCTCCAACAAAAGTGTAAGCGGCCTCGATATTAGAGAATAATCGCGAATGAATTTGCGGAAAAACCCGCTCAATCCCAGAAATCTTCGAACTTCTGTAAGTTGGTTGGTTCCGGAAACTCTCGAGTTGCATTCTTTTCAGCTCTCGGTTTTATTCCGTCCTCGTCGACTCGATGACCCAAAAACGTGATTTGTTTAGACAAAAAAGTGCACTTAAAGGGCCGAAGCGTCATACCGGCATCTCGAAATATACGGAGTTTGGTTAAACCCTCGGCGATGGTTTTGCTGGGCAGAATTACTTCATCTACGTAGCTAACTGCTCGATTTCCCATTTGTCGTAACAACTTGGTAATGACCTCATGAAAATAATTCGGTGCTTGCACAGGCCGAAAGGCATCCGCTTGAATTCGTATTGGCCTGCATGCATGACAAATGCAGTGTATTTCTTGCACTCTTCTGCGATTGGTATTTGATAATAGCCGGACATTAAATCGAGAAGCGTGTAAAATAAATTACCAGCGATCGATAATAGCTGCTCCTCAACAGTTGGCATGAGAAACGGACACTTTTCAGTGATAGCATTGAGCTCACGGAAATCAACACAGAGACGGTCCTCGGCATTCTGTTTGCGAACGAGGAAAATTGGTGATGAATATTCGGATGATGATGGATGTATGATATCGTTTTCGAGCAGTTCGTTTACTCTTACTTGAACGCGCTCACACTTTGCGAACGGTATCCCGTATGGCTGGCGTCGGACAGATTTTAAGGTCGTTACCCTTATCGTCATCGTTACCGAGTTGCATTGACCTAACTGAACAAGCGATTCAGAGAAGCATTCTCTAGGCTCGCTGATGAGCTGATACAGTTGGTCCTTTTCTTTGACGGATAGATGTGGCTCAAACGTCGGAGAGTTTTGGAAAGCGTTATTCAATCGACAAGCTCACGGTTCAATGATCAGTCGTTTGCCCGATGTGCAGAGTAGATCTGACCTCAATAAAAGTGGCTCCGAGATCAAGTCGTCATCCACCGGAAAAATCTTCGCATTTAGATTCTTACCATCCAACTGAATTTTGGCCTCGAGTATCTGGTTGCACGTTACTGAAGCTCCTTCAAATCCTTGTAGGATGATCGGTGAACACTGCTTCACGCCTCCCATCGACATAGCGATCGTTCGTTGAATGAGTGTTCTTTCGCTGCCTGGGTCAATGAAGGACTTAATTTTGTTTCCGTTGAGAAGAACCTTTTTAACAAGCGAATTCATTCTTTCTGTTGAATTTATGCGACGAACATTACTGACGGCGGTCGTAGTTTCATTTTCCGGACATCGGTTGGTCGTATGTGCTGTTCGTTGACACTTCTCTCATCTTTGTTTCCGTTGCGGTTTTGGACAGTTCGGCGAAATATGCCCCACCTCTAGACAATTATAACATCGGATTCGACGGGATTGCGAATTGCTCGAAGTCGGCTGCGCTCGCGCATTTGATGACATAATACCTCGCTGTATCGGTGGTGGTGGTCCAAAATTTCGTCTCGACACCGTTTGTGGCTCCGAAATTCGTTTCGAAGTTCCTTATCGTGGCTAAAAGATCGTTGACGGTGTCGAAAATTGAGCTCGCGATCGCATTTTGCAAATATGGATGCCGTAGCCCGTTCCTTATATACCGGATTAAAGCGTGATCGCTCAAGTTACCTCGTCTTCCAAATGCTAGCATAGTATAGAAGTAACTTTGTGTTGTCTCGCTTGGCTTCCTGGTGCAATTCACCATTATTATGTGAACATCGGCCTCGCTTTCATGGCTAGATAGAATGATTCGGCCAGCTCAAGCCAGCTTCCAGGAACCCGCGCAGAACCATCGCTCCAAATTTTAGCAGGCCCGTTTAGAGAGGCTTGCACGGCGAACACCAAAACTCTATCGTTCCACTGATATGCCTCGGCAAGCTTCGTAACGCGATCAACGAACTGCGCTGCCGACATACCGGATTCGGTCTGGCAAAATATCCGTCACATCTCGGATGTCATGAAAATGCGGTCCACTACATGCCCGCACTAAATTAGCCAATCGTTCGTATGCGTCAACTTCGAAACCGATTTCATGGCGTTAGTGAGTGGTGGTGTCGGCTCCTGTACTACGATCGGTTGAGTGTTAATCTGTTCAGTTGTTGACGACGTCGCAAACTTTCCACCGTTCAGTAACGCGGCGACGACAGCTGATATTAACTCGCTCAATCGCTTCATTTCATCACGTAACTCGCGCAAACCCGTACATTCTGACATTTTCCCGTCCGTTTCGACTTCGTCATTAGCCAGAATTACACAGAGTCTTTGTGCTAGCTCGGCTTTGTTCCCCTGCGTAGAGGCGTTCCGTAGTCTAAGTTTAAGTTTTAGTCGTTGCTTGTTAAGCGTATTGACCTTTTCGACCGGCATCGTGTTGCGCTCCGTTTCCCTCGTATACGGACCGAAGGGGAAATCGAACCACTATTACAATTATGTGTAGCCAGTCGCATCGTGTATGTCGCACGTTTCACCTTTCGTCTCTTTCGCGTATGTGTATCGCACGTTTCTCTTTTCATCCCTTTTCGCGGGCGAACCGTAGGAGAATTAAACACGAGATCGCGAGGAGGGAAAAAAATGGTTTCGACGGCGTCTGTTCGTTCTACGTGCACGGTTCGAATTTTTACTTGTAATCCGCACTAAACCATCCTTGGATTTCACTTCTGATTTTGTCAGCGGTGGACCTTGGGTGCAGGATAATTGTAGAGGGAAAACAATAAACTAACGCGCACCGGTTTTAATAATCAATTTATTATGTTCAAAATACAATGACTCGGTTGATGATTCGGATGCGACTGACTCTTCTCGATTTCTACCGTGGCCGGTGTTCTTCAATTGGTGTTGTCATAACACCACAGATAAATAATGCTTAACGAAAATCCTTAGAAGATTCCTTATATTTATTAAAATTTAATTAAAACCATTAGAATCGCATGCTTTTCATGTTGCAAGAATTTTTTCTAAGACTATTTCAGTTCCTCTAATCAGCGAACATGCGTAACATATAAATATGATTGTGGTCTTCTCAGAAAGCTATTGGGCTGCGGTTCTTTTGGCGTCGTAGGTGCTCTTGCCGGGTTGAAGAGTCCTTGCATGTGGACTCGCGCCGTCGGAACCTTAGGGCCTGCGGGGACGGATGCAAGGTCCCACGAGCCCCACCAGCATGTCCCACTTCTTGTTGTGGGTCACAACATCCCTCGTCAAAGACGAGGTCGCCCCCTGTTTCCGTGCGGCCATAATAAGTCAATAGGTAGCACCTTTTAGTTCTGGTCTTTGCCTTTTTAGGGCTTCGTAAAATGAAATGTCTTATTAAAAATTTCTAAATTCCTAAAAAAAAAATTTTTTTTCAAAGGTTATAGAACTTTTAGAATCTGAAACAAAGTCATTTTACAGGTGGTCGAGGAGGAGCCAAAATGTACGAAAATACGTAGTACTGACCATATCACCTTCTCGAGCGCCAATATATTCGAAAATGGTAATAAGATACTCTAACTACCTCTAACTGAACGCCTGAAAGGGGCTGTAGTGCTAAAGCAAAAAAAAAAAGCAACCAAAGAAATGCGTCCTTCTTAAGAAAGATGAGAAAAAACATGAAGAATAATTTATTCATTATGAAATTTGTCCTCGATCCACTCCCTGCTTTTGGAAGATCTTGGAAAATCTCTTAGAGAATACAGTTATTATACAGTAAATGAAAATTGCCACATATAATTTCTTATTTAACGTTAGCTAAGAAATCTCCACACAACGAAATTCGAAAATAGATTAGCTTCTCCCAATATTTGCACATTCAACCAAATAAGCAAATTGCACTGTGACGCAAGATAATCTGAGCACTGAAACAATTCTCTATTGTACTCGACTACTGCATCCTTAAAACTCATTTTGTTGTTTTGGGTGTAAGATCATCGGGATTTCTGTCATCGACCATATCCGAACTTATTTTGGTCACATAAGACCTAATGCTTCGCTATATGCATGGATTGGAATTGTTTTCAAAATTACTAAAAGTGACCAACAGTATTTCAGCGATCCGGGTGTTACGTGGCGTAGGATATAATTACGATTAATTAAAAATATATACTAGGCAAGAATACTTGTAGAATTGCAATAAGTACATCCGATTAGTTTGAAAGTTTAACCAAAAAATGAAAATTTTTTTATATACATATTTGTATTATCTTCAGTGATCTGAAATGTTAGGATTCAATACCCTAGCCCATTTTACTATTTTTGAGTAATTTAAGTTTCTTAAATCAATAAGGGACGGGGTTAGTCCGTCGCCAGCCCTCTATCCGAGTGGTATTTTATTATTTTATTTTAAAACAATGCAAGAAATACTATTTTATTAAATAATTAAGCTTTGATATCTTAATCAGCATTGAAACTTATGAATACTTACAGTGTAACAATATCCGCATTACGCTGATCAACAGCTATATCCAACGGTTGCTTGCCATCTTTGGCTACAATGTCATGTCTCGCCCGATGCTTCAGAAGTAAATACGATTGTGCAATACAACCTTTAGCGGTAGCTAAATGCAGTGCACTATAACCTAAGTCATCTACAGTGTCAATAGGAACACCATTCAACAATAAATATTCACAAGCCATTGTAGAACCCTGGAAACAATTTAAATATTCATTCAAACTGCAACCCGAACACCGACCATTGTAAAAACTTACTGAAAGTACTGCTTGATGCAGTGGTGTACGATTTAAATCTTTCTCATTTTGCCATAACTTATTTGCGCCTAAAGCAAAAGCCATACACATAACCGGTAGATTGTGTCCCGCTGAAGCTCGATAAAGTAAAAGATCTGGCTCCAAATCACCAAAGTCTTCTTCCTCCTCACAATAGTTGTCTTCTCCTTCAGTAGATTCTTGGTCTGATCCTAGAATGCATTCATTCTCGTATGAAGAGCTATTCAAATCCTCTCCAACAATCAATAAATTTTCTCGTGATATATTCAATGATATTGAGTTTGTATTAAGAGATGAAGTTTCTTCGTTGTCTGATTTCGAACTGGATGTACGTCTCGTACGTCTTCTGAATTTTTTTACCACCCATTTACGGCTTCCGATTTCTTCATCAATATCCTTTTCATCTTCACTGCTTGCCTTTGGTATTCGACGGACAAATCTCTTTTCCACATATTTTGCTTTGATGAATGCTTCTCGAACACTTGTATCACAATTTTCGCTGGCTTCTTGTATGTCTGAGTTTTCCGCCTTTCTAGCTTCATATATTCGATTTATTGTATCGTTGCCAAGTTCCATCATTACTTTTACGTTTTCAGACTCCCATGCATCAAGGGTTAATGAACGCACTTTGCTATAGTGGACACCAAGGCTCCGATGAACACCAGAACACTCGATGCAGAGTGTGATTCCTAAGTTTATAGAAGCCCAACGCGGTTCTGAGCTCTTACAATCACAGCACTTTGAGTTGCCGGGAATCTTAAGAAATTGTTCCCAGTGTCTGTAAAAAATCAAATAAATGTTTCGGGTTGAAATTAGAGAGTTGAATGATGTTTTGTAAACTCACATTTTACGCTTATTACTTAAACCGGTTGTAGGAGAGCTGATAGGTCTTGAGATAGCATTGTTATGGATGGCAGCACCGATTCCTTTCTGCAAAGCCGCAATCCATGCTTGCCGCATTTCTGCAGAGTCTGCTTGTAGCATATGAGATCTATCAAGTAGAAAATTTGAAGTCACGCTCGCTCTATTTATTAATTAATTTAAACTCACTTCGTTGGAGATATTACTTCAAAACAAAACCGCCTATCCAAATCATCCACAGGCCGTACTGTGCATATTCTCAAATCTTCCTCCATTACATGCGTCTCATCGTCTCCGCGCTTCCTAATACTCGAAATATCACTTCAATGACAACGTACACAAATTCACAGATAGGACGCTAGACACATTAGTCAATAATTACCTGTATAATAATTTATTATCGCATAAATAGAACCAGCGTCGACTCCATGTCTTGAAACCCTTCGATTTACGTTTGAATAGATATCCTTCAATTGTGTTTGATGCTTTTGTACAATTATTGTCGATGAAGCTATTTACACTCATATGCCGATTCTGCATGGATTTCTCGAATTGTAAATAGTCGCCACGCATATCGTTGATTTCTTCCGATAAACCTTTAAAGAATTTTTCAAAATCGTTGCATAAATCTGAGCCTTGATGATAGTAAGTGCTACAAGCTTGATAGTAGTCCAATAGCTAAAATAGTGGATATTATAAGTTGTAAGTAAATTTCGATTGGAAGCCTTACCGTGGAAAGTATTGAAGGTACTTTCTTTGCTTGCAGCATTGTGATGTAATTTACGTAGTCTAGTGCTGTATGGCGAAAGCAAGATTTAGTCGCTGATAAAATATTTACAGCTTCGGTGACATCTTGTGGTCTATTTTTGCTAGCCTGGAAACAATTGAAGCTACGTAAATGAACTTCGGAGGTCTAAACTATAGTGTTTATGAGTAAATTCGAGAAACGCTTGAATTGCACTAAAGCCCAATACCTTGTTAATGGAAAATAATGACAGATCCTGGTGACTTACAGGGTCTCTATATAATAAGTAACCGGACTGAGCCTGCCCCGCGCCGTCAAAGCGTCTGCTAACCAGTATCTGGTGCTGTAGTGGTGGTGGGGGTCTAGGTAAAGGGAACCGGGCTTGGTGCTGTAGTGGTGGTGGGGGTCTAGGTAAAGGGAACCGGGCTGCAGCAGTTGCCTCCAAGCACTTGGAGAGATAGCATCGAGCGAGAGCGGAGTGCGTGTTCAGTTACGTCGCCGGAGTGAAAATGGAGCGTACGATCGAGCAACCGAACCAGAGTTTTTGAACCACGTTATTACAGGAGACGAGACGTGGGTTTTCGAATACGATCCTGAGACGAAGCGGCAGAGTCCGGAGTGGTACACACCGGCGTCACCACGACCGAAAAAAGCGCGCATGAGCAAATCAAACGTGAAGTCGATGCTCATTGCTTTCTTTGACGTGAAAGGCATTGTTCATAAAAAGTTTGTGCCACCCGGCCAAACTGTAAACGGCCAGTACAACAGAGAGGTGCTCCGTTGACTAACCACCCGGGTTTGCCGAATCCGTCCGGATATTGCAAATTCGTGGATCCTCTATCGCGACAATGCTCCGTCGCACACCTGCCTGCTCGTCACCGAGCAGTTGGCCAAACAGTCAAGGGCAACGTTGCCACAGCCTCCTTACAGCCCGGATATGGCACCAGCGGGCTTCTTTCTGTTCCCCAAGATCAAGAGACACCTTAAGGGGACGCGGTTCGGGACTCTGGAAAACGTTCAACGTGCTACGACGAGGGCTCTAGACAGCATCGAGGTTGCCGACTTCCAGGGAGCGTTCGGGGATTGGAAAATCCGGTATCAGCGTGTTATCGACTCCAATGGGGACTACTTTGAAGATTTCTAAAGAAAAATTTAACATATTTTGCCAATAAAAAATTTCCTGAGGTCAGTCCGGTTACTTATTATTCAGACCCTGTATGTCACAGGCAAAAACCCATACATATGAATTGAATGACATTGAACTTTAATTTGTTATACTTGTTAAGTTTGAGGAGTAGTAATAATATAGCTTTCAAAGATACCGAACGCGTTTTCCTTGAAAAGCAAAGTCAGACCCCAGACAGGGCTATTGTCGCGTGTTTTGGTTCGTGGCCAATAATTTTTAATGTTCCGGGAAAGTGAAAACGCAATGTCTTTTAAATTAAATTAAAATAGTTTATTAAATCGATTAAAAATGCCCAATCACTTATTTTACTATTTCACAATTTTAATTAAAATCTAACTTTCACTTGTCAATTAATTCCTCTTACAACTGTCTTCTTAAAATCACTTCGCACTTAAACAATCAATCGCCTTTACTTCGCGTTCCACTATCTGTATATCGCAGTTTTCTATCGCGGTTGTAATGAAAGATTTCCCCATTCATTCAGCTCGCCTTTATATAGGGTCTCCATCCGTTCAATGCATTTCTCGTACATTGGTGAATGTTCTGCCGAGAGATATCTGGTATATTCGAGCAGATTAATGAATGGAGCAGTGACTCACTTCCAAATGTTGATCATGCTTGGTGGGTTTTCGTGGTTTCGAGTAAATTCATTTTGTTGATGTTTTTAATGGTTGTGAAAACAATTGCGACAGTAGCTCGCAGAATTCTTTGTACATGTAACAATATTATTATTATTATGTTATTTTGTTCCACCCGGACAGGGAACCGACACGTGTAACGCAATTTAAGGAACGAAAATTGGTCCGTCGAGCCGGATCACGTCGGTCCGTGGATAGTAAATTAAATTAGTTGAAGTGGTAATTATTGTGTAGGCATGTCACTCATGGTGATAGTGAGCGTAGATACAAGACCCGGTCAAGCGCAAAAACGCTCGAAGATGACGAATATAGCTCAACGGAAGGCGCATGTGGTGAGGCAGACCAGCCAGAAGTGCAGTTAGCAGACAGAAAATGTGTTAACAAGAAGGCGCGTGATGCCGTCTCTAGAAAGTTCGACGACAGTTTGAACACCACTTCATTCGACGAATTACACAGCCAAGTTCAACAGCTGTCAAGTCAGTTGAACGAAATGGCGGCATTGAACGAGAAAACATCGCCATCAAGTGACATGGCCAGATGTTGTGACACCATTTACCCCTTTGTTACGAGGCAAGCCAAAATGGGCTTACCTAAATTTAATGGAAACCCAGACGAATGGCCTTTGTTTGAAAGTGAGTACCGCCAAACGACAGACGTGGGAAAGTTTTCATCGACAGAGAATGTCGGAAGGCTACGAGACGCGCTGCGAGGTGAACCGCTGGATTTTGTGAGATCGCTACTCATTTCCCTTAACAGCGCAGAGAGGATCATGGAGCTTCTCGAACGAAGGTTTGGTCGACCTGAGTTTATAATCAATACTTTCATAGCGAAAGCAAAAGCATTATCGGCACCGAAAGAAGATCGTCCGGAGACTATAATATTGTTCGCTACTGGAGTCGAAAATTTAACAGTGACGCTTGAGCTAATGCACAGCACAGAATAGTTGAAAATCCGGATCTATTGAGAACGCTCGAACAAAAACTCCCACCGATCCTTACTATAATTTGGTCAGACTATTTGAGCGAAAGACCGTGCGATGAACAAAAACCAAGCTACGAGTTTTTAGCAACTGCTTGGAGAATAAGTCCTACAACAAACCAAAATCATCGAATTTAAAAACTTAAAATCGAAAATAAACACGGTGGTTGAAACTAATAAAAAGTGTCGTGTGTGGTGTGTGTAAGACAATTGACAAGTGCCCGAAATTCATTAAAATGGACATAGACAGTCGGTGGAAAGAAGTAATGAAAAATAGATTGTGCTTTTCGTGTTTTAAACGAAATCATTTGACCAGACTTTGTAAAGACAAAATTAAATGCGGAAAGAATCAGTGTTTAAAATATCACCACAAACTACTTCATCCCACAAACGCGCGAAATAATGACAGTCTAGTGTCTACTGAACTCTGTCACAGTGGTTCTAGTTCGTTGTTGACTAAATTACGCATTGTACCAGTGTTAATTAAGAGTTCGGCTACAACTGTCAAAACGTTTGCATTAATGGGTGAACGACGACATTGATACAAAGTGAAATCGCGCAAAAATTAGGTGTAAGAGGCCCTAGGTCTCATTTGACGATTCAATGGGCAAACGGCGCTATTGACTTTAGTGAAAATTCTGAAAGTGTGACATTTAACATTTGTGGCACATATTAAGGTGCAAAAACATTTAAACTTCAAAACGCAAGGACAGTGACAAATCTACACTTGCCCAAGCAGACCGTGGATAAAGACAAACTTATATCGCAGTGGCCGTATCTTCAGAGTATTGAATTTGAAGGATATAGTGACGCTACGCCGACAATTTTCATTGGAGAAGACAATCGACTTTTGATCGCAACGCGGCAGCTTGTTCATACATCAGGAAATTGTCCAATTGCGAGTAAAACTTGGCTCGGTTGGTCTATTAGTGGAAACGACAGCACTAATATGCATCAAGACGCAACCGGAAATATACATCATGCAACACAAAAAGTCATCGACCTACATGAACTAGTGAAGCAGTCTTTTAAATTAGATGATTCGTGTACGGGCGGAGCTAATTCGAGAGAAAGGTCCCGTGAAGACAGTAAAGCATTAGAAATCATAGAGCAGACGACTCGTCAACAGGACAATGGACGATGGGAGACAGGCTTACCTTGGAAAAGACAAGATATTATTCTGCCGGACAGTAAAGCAGTTGCGTTTATACGTCTCTACCACCTCGAGAGGAAACTCGACAAAAACAAAGAGATGAAGACAGCATACAAAAAGATCATCGACCATCACATCGCGAAAGGGTATTTGCTGAAAGTTATTCCCAATTCCTTAAAGGGTGATAGGCTATGGTATTTACCACATTTTGCTGTATTCAATCCGAACAAACCTGGCAAGATTCGGATGGTATTTGACGCTAAAGTGCAAATCTCAGGCGTCAGCCTCAACGACGTTCTTATGATGGGACCGGATCTTTTGCAGTCGCTACCAGGAGTATTAATGCGGTTCCGAGGTGGAAGATATGGATTCACCGCCGACAACAAAGAGATGTTTCATCGAATAAGCATTCGCGCAGAAGACACATATAGTCAACTTGTATTGTGGCGAGACGACGAGCGGGACAGGCCTCCAGATATTTACCGCATGACAGCAATGATATTTGGTGCTTGTTGCTCCCCAAGTAGTTCGATTTCGTTTTAAACAAAAATTCAGAGCGATTCAAGGACAAATATCGTGAAGCGACTAAGGCAATACAAAGAAATCATTACATGGATGATTACCTCGGTAGTGCTGATGACATAGACACTGCCAAAGACTTGATCAAACACATTATCGAAATCCATTCAGCCTGTGGGTTTGAAATGAGAATATGGCGCGCATCGTCGCCAGAACTGCTCAAAGACATTCCAAACGATAACACACGATCAGTACAGTGAATTTCGACAAAGAAGCCCTAGGACGAGTTCTTGGCTTAGTCTGGTGCATGAAAACGGACACATTTACGTTTTCTTCTAAACTTAATATCGACAAAGGGCCACTGGAAGGCAGACGATGTCCCACCAAACGCGAAGTACTGAGGCTAGTAATGTCGATTTTCGACCCACTCGGATTTGTGGCTCATTTTATAATAGTTGGTCGAATATTGGTCCAGGAGATTTGGAAAAGCAGAATTTTCTGGGACGAGGAATTTTAGCAGGACTTAGGACAAGTGAACTAAAACGATGACATGAACATTTACAGGACATAGTGAGCATGCATACTTCCGCCACCAAATAAAAGGCGTTTCTTCTTCCAATCTCAATAAGAGTACCTAGTACACTAATATAAGGCCCGATGTACACATGCTTTGCCTCGACGCAAACGCGCATCAGTAGTTGCATGCTAACGTTGGCTGTACGTCTGACCGTGTCGGTTGGTGATTATTTCAGTGCATGGTAGAAACAAAATGAATGAAGAACTGAACCTCTTCCATCATGGAAATTTCGGAGCATAACAACGGACGTATGCACAAAAGAACTGACGACAATAATGCATTCTTTGTAACCCTACAGCCCCTTTCGGGCCTTCGCTTAGAGATAGTTAGAGTATTTCATTGTCATGATCGAATGTATCGGCACTCCACAAGGTGATATGATAATTATCACGCTTTGGCTGTGTGTCCGTCCACCCAGCTGCGATACGTTCTGATTTTAAACCAGCACGTATCACCACTCAACAGGCTTATAGTCCGTCCGAAGAACCACTTGAACTAAATCTCGTTGACGCCAACGAGACTTGAACCAGAGGCCTTGGGTTTACGGGGTTAGTGCTCTAACCACTAAGCCACGCGGACTACAGATGAAAATAATACTACGACCAGCAAATTGTGTCTCCTGCACCGCCACGGTGACGTGATGATCAAGGGAAGCTTTTGCAAAGCTACGTCGACGCTCCATCAAAGCAGGTAATGTGCACTGTTCAATTTGATTGTATAATAATCCCAACCGCGTTTGCTTTGCTACTGTGTTGACGTAACTTTAAAATACGGATGTGCATCCATACTAAAGTCCCTAAAACTAGAATGGATTAGAAAAATTTTACTTTTTCGGCAATCGCCGAAAGCGAAACATACTTGCATGAGTATTTATGTAGACAACCATTTGACGAGTCTCAGTGGGATAAACAGCAGCTCATGATATGAAATAATCTCGATCCAAAAAGTTAGCAATGAAATTCAATAGAATATATACATACATATATTGATTGTCCATTGCAGTATATGACTACTTCGGAATATATATGTGAATAGACAAGAAATTGATATTACATTGCAGGTATATTTTATAACCCAAAATTTTAGTTATATTCAGAATTTACATTGAGTCAAATCGTCAAATCAGATTGCAAAATTCAAAAAAGATATTTTGCTCAATGGTTTGGTCTGCCGCATTCTACTCTTTTTGGCTGGCATTGCTTCAAACCCAGGCCCAGGATCCGATTATAAGCACAAATCAGGAGCAGCAAAGAGAAACAGCAGCCACAGCTGTTAACGACCCAAAACAAGGAAAATTAAGCTTTGCAACACCTGCACAATAACCTCAAACTTCTTCCAGCAAAAATAGTGTTAAAATTGACCATGGAAAAGGTACGAATCCATATTTTTGCTTGCCGATTTTTTTTGTGGTAGGGAGGTGAATGCTATTTATGCACAGAGTGTGGGACTCCCATGCGCGACTAGACTACCCACTAAACACTTCCTCTGTCAACCTGAGAACCCAGCCTGGAACCGTTTGACACATTACTTCGGGCCAGGTCTCGTTTTGTTACGCCGTGGGGCGCCCTCAAGCTGGGGAGTCCCTTTCCTAGCGGGAGGGGAGAGGGGAAGAGGAAATGCCAGTAGAGCGATCCCCCAGCCCCAGCGCCCTAGGCTGCTGTGAGTCCCTTTTATATTTTAGGACTGCCTGAGCATAATGTGCCACGTGGTTCCATTTGTCAACCGATTCGAGCATCACCGCAACTATATTATACGGGGTGAGCTCTCCCGTCTCCCTGTAGAATTCCTTTCGCAGTCTGACCCATTTTGTACACGCAAAAAATGTGTGACAGGCATTGTCCTCCTCTCCTGAGCAAAACCGACAATCGGGGGGACTTACAGATCTTGTGCAGGTAAGACTGAAAACACCCATGCCCGCTCAAAAGCTGCGTCAGATAGAAGTCAGTCTCACCATGCCTTCGATTTAGCCATGGTCTCACATCCGGGATGAGGCGCGCAGTCCACCTTCCCTTCGTGCAATTGACCCAAGACTGCTGCCAATCGTTGAGCGAGCGCTGTCTCTCCTTTCGGACAACCATCTCCCTCGCATCCTCGTTTCGGCGCAGGTAAATAGCGCAGCGCTCTCTAGCAAGGAGGGCGACAGGTATCACGCCTGCAATAACTCTCACCGCCGAGTCAGAGGCTGTTGGATACGAAGATGCAATTTTCAGTGCTCCTCGTCTCTGTACCTGTGCCAAACGTTTTCGGTATACCTCCTTGCTGAGAGCGTCGCTCCATATTCTGCTCCGTACAGTAGCACTGACCCTACAGTACTCATAAAGAGGCGTCTTCTTGATGGGCTGGGTCCCCCTACGTTGGCCATAAGTCGACTCAGAGCCGATATTCCCGAAGAAGCCTTCTCAGCCGTTGCCCTGATTTGCTCAGAGAAACTCATCTTCGAGTCGATCAGTAGCCCCAGGTACTTCACCGCTGGCTTCGATTCGATTCGTAAGTCGCCAATACTGATCATCCTTACTCTAGGGATTCTCTTTTTTGTCAAGATGACCACCTCGGTTTTCTCCAGTGCTAAACTGAGCCCGCGAGCAGTCATCCAGTCCCTCACTCGGCGCATTAGCATACATAGCCTAAGTTGCGCTTGTTCAACGGTGCGTCCAGCGACCAGAGCCGCAACATTATCCGCATAGCCGACCAAGCGCGACTCATCTGGCATCTCAAGTCTCAGTAGCCCATCGTAAAACACCTTCCACAGGTCCGGACCAAGGATAGATCCCTGGGCAACACCCGATGTAATTTCCATCCTTCGTTGGCCCTGTGTCGTGTCGTAGAGTAGACTTCGGACCTTTAGGTAGTTCCTCAAAAGCCGCATTAGATATTCTGGAACTTGAAAAGAGTTTTCCAGCGTATCCACCCATCTAGCGGAGTTGAAGGCGTTCCTGACGTCGAGTGTCACCAACAGGACGATCCGTCGCTTGGTGTGACTATATGCCTCTGCCCTTTGGACCGCGTTCACCACCTCTGCAATCGCATCAATTGTAGAACGTCCTGCTCTAAAGCCGTACTGCCGAGGAGATAGGGCCCCAGCAGCACGAATCGCGTCAGTGAGTCTTCCCTTGATGAGTTTCTCTAGCACTTTTCCAGGCGCCCATAACGGGCGGTATGCAGACGACGATTCGGGATTTCCTTTCCCCTTGCTGATCGGCACGAGCCTCGCCACCTTCCAAGCAGCAAGTCAGGACAATGGTGATAGACGAGCCGCAACACCTCAGCTGGAACACCATCTGGACCTGGAGCCTTCCTCGCTTTCAATGATAGGACTGCCTCCTCCAGTTCCAGCTGTGTGAAGAGTGGGCACTCGACTGCTGTTTCACCATGGACAGCCTCAACACGGACGGGATGGGCTGGGAAGAGTCCTCGCACTATCGCGTCCATCTTTTCCGCATCATGTATACAAGCCTTCCGTAGGGCACCAAGCTTCCGCATGACCAGCTTGTAGCCTTCCTTGTTCACATTGTCCA
Source organism: Odontomyia ornata (assembly GCA_963969285.1). Taxonomy (NCBI): domain Eukaryota; kingdom Metazoa; phylum Arthropoda; class Insecta; order Diptera; family Stratiomyidae; genus Odontomyia; species Odontomyia ornata. The sequence continues at coordinate 412,462,305 of OZ017738.1, read as the reverse complement.
CTAGGTCTTGCCAGCAGCGAGCCTTGTTTACCGCTGATCAGTTTGCGAAGGCATCTCCTGGCCGACTTATATGCTGCCAACCAGTTGCATGCCTCGTCACCGTTCCGCGCCCGTTGAGCCTCACGTCGAAGCTTGTGACACTCCCTTCGCTTTTCAGCGATTTCAGTTGACCACCAGTACACTGGGGGCTCGCCGTGCCGGGGTCTTCGACGGGGCATAAAAGCGCAGCAAGCAGTCGTAATGATGCTCATAGTAGAGTTCACTACGTCTTGAGCTGCCAGTTATTCCGTCCCCTGCGAATGTACCTGCAGCGGAGCACCTCGACAAACCATCTTTCCGATGTTCCACTCAATTGTAGAAAGTCGAGAGCACGGACTTCGAGAGACATCACTGATCGTAACCAGAATGCACTGATGATCACTGGCTGAGTAGTCCTCTAATACTCTCCAATTGTGTATCCTCCGTACTGAGGACTCCGAGGTGAATGTCACGTCCGGTATGGTTCCTTCACAGCCAATACGGCGGAAAGTTGGCGAATTTCCGGTCTTCAGTACGATGAGCGCCATCGTAGCCATCATTTCTAGGATTCGTTTTTCCCGCGGATTTGTTTGAGGCACGTTGCCGTCTGCGTTTATGTTAGGAGTGGCAATTATAAGGGCCACAAAAGCTCTGATCGTGTGTGTTGGCGTTATAGAGGTGCGACCTATCTCCTACGGATAATGTCAATTTTGTTGAGACCAAGCGTCACTTAAGGAGCTATTGCCTGGGTGGGAAAAATACATGAATGTAAAACGAAGCAAGCAGACAAGCAGCATATCGACTTAATAATCTTCTTCCGATCATGAGAAGATTTTTACTTTCCTGTACAGTAATAAATCGAGTGCTATGATTAATTTTTATGATCAAGAAATTTGTAAAAATTCTAGATACCTAATTGTTCACTACATATGTTCTTAGCTAACATTTTTACTAAAGTATTTAAATTTCAGTCAACTATAGCCGTTTTCTTTTGGTAATTTTGGTAGATACCGTTTGAATATTCGATAATATTGCTGCAATTCCCATTAAGACAAATAATGCACCCAAACGACGCATTATTTATTATTTTTCATACATTAAAAGTAGCGGGTCTTTACGTGCATTAATATGCTATGTAATAAATTTGAAGTTAGTAGAAGGTGCAAGTAAAGTGATCGGTTGAATCGTTCTTTCTTGAATCAAATAGAATAATAATTCATATTCCAATAACGCAGCGAAAAATCACTTGATATTCAAATCCACCGCTGTATCAAGTGCCACAATCTGAGGACTATGTTTGTAAACAAAATAAACAAGCACATGTTGATCTGAATAAACATTGGATAAAATACAAATAGTATGCTTATATTACAGTGTGCGCTCGACATTTATAAATTCAATAACTTAAGTATGTAGCTCGTTTTGACTTAATGACCCTTAAATATTTGTTCCCCTATAAGGTTTCAAAGGATTAAAAATTTCAACTAACCTGAGCATTCCTAACGAGAGCATTGTCCAAGCTTTCCGACACTTTGGCAAAGTGGCTCTTGTAGTCCTTCACCTGATTGATATCGTCCTTAACGAATGACGTCAAATTCTTCAGAACTGTTCTGCTGGCTTGGTCAAGCAGTATCGTGTGGAATTTATTCATTTCCTACAAACAATAAAGTGGCACATAAATCAGCCGCATTGATTCATGTTTGGCATGTTTAACAGTAAACACAACAAAAACCAACTGTTCCGTACCTGAAAGCAATGTATAATTTTGCCGAGTGCATTGTGCGCATTTTTGTCATCGGCAAAGTGTCTTTGCAAGTCCCAGAGCGATGTGGCGAATGCACTGCGGGATTAGAAATCAAACAATTCATTACAACTATTCAATCATCACTATCTAAATCAAAATTCCGCGATGAGCCCACCTTTGATTTTTCACATACTCTTTGCCGGAATCCACGGCCAAAATGCACATCTTTACGATCTTCTCGAGTCGTTGCTCCAGGTGTTCGATGTCAGACTCCTCCTTTTCCAGATATTTTCTGTGCGCGAATATTTACAACGTTAGAACATTTCTATTTTACGGCCATCAATTAAACCGAGTGACTCACGCCATTACCGGGTGCAATGGCTCGAGATAGCAACTCGGCCGAGCCTTACCTGAATTTCGGGGAGTCTTTGAGGCACTCTTCAAATTCGATGGGGGACTTCATGTTACGTGGATACTATTCCGATTCAGTAGTTTTTTTCTCACGTACAAAACGACACAACGGAAGATAAACGTCAAACGATAATGAAATCGAGATGTTATTTCGCACTTTACTTATTTATTGATCATTGTTGGTGGCTTGTTGATGAATTCACAACGCACTGATGCGCGGGCACTTTGATGATAAGGTTTAAATTCAAAATAATTATAAACTTGACAAAAACGCAAGTGCGCTAAACTCTGAAAAAATTACGCCCGAACTTAATGACAGCTGACGACGACATCTAACAAGTGACATGTCCCAGTGACAAGTGGAGTGATTGGGTGGGTGACATTTTGAGGCGCCTGCAGTTCATTGTTGAGCCGTTGAGCGCACCATTCAGCAATGAAGCTATAATACATGTGTCTCCGCTAAAATGGGGAACCACCAAGAGTTACATTCGTCTAAAAAATATATAGTACCAGATATCGATGGCATCACGATGAATGAGATTAGTATAAACAAAGAGGACATAACCGAGTTTATGGAAAATTATATAAATGCACATATTAGGAATGGAAAATTTCCGGAGAAGGAGAAATTACAAACGGTAACAGGATTTAGTAAAATATTTGAAAAAATATTAAACATTCCTCTAGCATCATTCTTACTTCTTACATCAACAGCAGTATAGACTTCAGACTTCTTTAGTTGCTTAGCTTTCTATCTCACGTAGCTTTCAATCACACGTAACTTTCAATCTCACGTTTCATGAATGTAGGACTTAACACAGAGCTGATTATGTTATTGCATTTTTGAATGGGTCTGAAAAAAGCATTTGATACAGTTGATCATGGCCTATTACTTCGTTTTCTTGAATCGTATGATATTCCAGGTAGACCTAAAGTTACTAGGGGGAAAAACCTCAGAGAACTTTAATCAAAAGTGTCTTGAAAAAATGTAGGGTAATGCATATCTTAGATTAGAATCTTGTTTATAAGTTGATGATTTTTAGATTAAATACATAAACTAGATGAACTCTACCATTAATTGTGACAAGCTCGATTGAGAAAAGTGGAGGGATCACCTTGTTTCCCCAACGCACAGCTTCCATGATTCCTCATGCTGAACCCCACGACCAAATGGTAGTATATAATCTCGTGGTCGCAAATTGGGTTTACTGGTTCTTTAATAGCCTCCGATACTCCGGAGCGGTACCCGGGAGGATCATCATCCTTACACGAGTTGCAAAAATGTTGCATGCATATAGTATGGGCCGACACTCAACGAAATACCTGTATGTAGTAGCTAGGAAGAGCGCACCATTTTTCCCAGTGTGATGGCAAATCACATCATGCACCGAAAAGAAGAAAAAAAAGCGAACGTGTGGTAGAGATAAACTCGAGCCAATATTGATTACTATTTTATGGTAATTTTTGGAGATGAGTGACATGACGAATCAAGAGATGTCGAATTGGCCTCGGAAAATGGGTTTTGAGAGAAAAGAAAAGGAAGGATTGAGTTCAGTTGGAAGGTAGATAGGGAGTTGAGATGCGGACGGAAAAGAAAGACTTCGCGTGGGCAAGGAGCACAATAGTTAGAAATTCGAGTATTAAGTTCGAAAAAAAAAGAATACGATTGAACTGAAAGCAGACGTCACCGAAAGTGAATTATCGTCCGGAGTGATCATTGAAGAAGATTCGATAAGTGCTAAGTGGTATAAAGCTGCATGTCAGTGGTCTTAGTCGGAAGAACCGAAACCAAAGAATTGGTCATATGTAGAGTGCACCGTTACTTTGTTGTACTAGGTTTACAATGGGGCCAAAGAAAAAACGGATTTCACTAGTGCGTTTCCATACAAAGGCATCTCATGAAGGAGATGTGCCCAAACCACGCTTATTTCCCTTCGTTTCAAGTTTTGAGTAAGGAAAATATTCAACAAATAAGTGAAATTGAAAGTTAAAACGTTTTCACAGATTGGATTTGGCCAAAAACTACATTTTTGAAGTATTTCTTCGTAGCATGAAATGTAATAGTCCCTTCGTTTAATGAAAACTAAGTTTGATCCAGTAAAATTTCGTGCAGTTGAATATATTCCTGATCCCGATTCATATCACCTGTTGAAGATTTTTCCTCCTTAGGAGCAAAGATAATATTTTAATCAGTGTGATTTCAGTTATATCGTCCATTCGAGGGTATCGACTTGATTTCCATTCACATGAGAAGCATTGCGTATCATTAAGTTGTATATTAATAATGTAGAAATCAATGAAGTTTGGTTTATAGAAATTTGTAGTGAGCCAGTTGTGAGATAAAGACGAGTTAGCTGGAGTTTTTCTCGAATGTGTGCGTTGTTGTTCGTTATACATTAAATGTGATTAAAGTTTTTTAAGTTTTATAAACAACTAAGATCATAACAGTGCAGTGAGGAATAGGTGGTGGTTTGGATGAAACGAAATTACTAAGGAAAAATTAGTTGTGGTTGTAACATATGTTAAGGGTTAAATGCCGTGAAAACTCTTATAATTTAACCGATGGAAGGATTAAATGTAACACGAAATATGTGCATTTATGAACCTGTGAAGTAAAGAACTACACTGTAGAACCCAAATTACTTTAAATTTTTTCTGTTTGTGGTTTGCAAAACGTGTATATTCATATAAGTATAATGGTACCCCCTTTAACGAGGTTTCGTTTTGTGTGTTTAACACTGCACAAGGCTGAAGAAATGAAATTAGTATTCATTCCTTAGAGTCAAAGGTGCATGCTTTAACTTTTGAAAAAAAGTGGTCTTTTGAGAAATATGCTGAATTATGTCGCGTATAGGATTTCATATCCAGTAGCAGCAATATACGATGTCTGCTGGTGGTATTTGGTGTGGAGAGATGGGTGTTATAATTTTAGGCCCCTCTTCTTGAATACAAGTCCCTGTCTTCAACGAAAGTATGCTAAAAAAAACCGCTAACCAATCATATAAACAAATTGGGTGTCGGTCAGGACTACTTGATCATGCGGATTTTATCACTGCCGGTCATCAGATTAGCTCCCAGCAAAAACTGACGCAACTCCAAGCAGTGTATTTGAAAACCCCTGGCACCATCAGATTGTTCAAAATTAGAGCTATCCGACTACAAACTTTATAAAAATGTGCAAACCTTTATTTTGGTAACATTAAGGGACGAACTACTCTATAACAGCATCGGCATGTTCAGGCGGCAGAGCCACCACGAACGAAGGACTCCAAAAGATGCTATAGACCTTATTATACTGAAGACAAGACAAACAACACCAAAAGAAAGTTTATCGGTGACTCTATCTTTGCTTTACGGAACCCTCCAAAGTATGCTACGTTAATATCAAATGGTGAGGGTGACAATAAAAATTGAATCGGTTCATCTGCCGACAGCAAAATTAAAAATGTGAGAACTCGAAGGAGAGTGATGTTGTTTCCCCTTCGGGCCCCACGTTGGGCGCCATTGTAATGATTTTTGAAATGCCCGTGTAGGACACGGGTGCCGATGGTCTGGCATAAGTGTCAGCGAGCTATAAACAACACCGAGCTCAGCTAACTAGCTTCGCTTAACGACCGCGTACGCGTGCTTGACGACTAGCATTTGCGGGATCATATGAGGCGGGTTCTTGTCGAGCCACGAAGCTACACTAAAAAATACTTATCACGCGTGTTATGTTAGAGCCCAAACCACTTCAGTTAACCCAAACTGTGGAGTCAGCACAATTTTCCAAATCAGCTAAATTCTAAAGCATAAACAAAGTCCAACATAAAGATTCTTTTAAAGAATGAAATTTGATATTGTAACCAACTGTGTAAACAGAAATCATATTCTTAAGATGAAATAATGCTGACCACTAGATTTGGAAGTATTAACTGCGGCACATAAAGATTGCAAACGGAAATGATATTATTGAAATGGAAAGTGCTGACAATTAAAATCAAAGACAAAAATGAATATATAAAAGACCTTTAGAGATTAATTTTAGTCACTTAGTATATCAGCGTTCAGATAGTATAGATCGAAAAAACGGAAATTAAAATCAAAACTAAAACTAACTCACCTGTGTTTTTAATTAAATACTATATAATCAGAGGAGCGGTATTCCTCGTAAAAGTGTATAGTGTTTTATTTTTTTCTTTGGTTAAAAAGGAAAAACTTAAGTCGCGTACTCTACTCTACAAGACGCACCGATCAATTTTTATTGTCTTTAGAAAAGTTCTATTAGGTGTCAATTAAGCTACTCTACAGTAATTCAATATTTTTTTGCCTCGTTAAAGTTAGCGGATACGGAGACTTGAGACAAACGCAAACATTACACAAAAAGCAACCGTTACTTTCACCGAAGAAGGTCGTTGCATTACAAGGGGAATGTCAAACCTAAAGATGTTAAAGTGGAAACTTGACGGATGTAGTTTACTTTACACTAGTAAAACAGCAAACTAAGCAGTTTCGACGGGGTGACCACCTTATCTCTTCAGGAGCAGCCACTCCTGATCACCACCGGGCTGCTCGACTGCTTATGTTTATTACAGATGTTTCCCCAAAGTCATACGGTATCCACTCTAGATAGTAGTCAGTGCGAGCATTTTCTAAATTCCAATAAATTGTCGTAATGAAAATGCGCAGTTTGTTGCAAATGATGAGGGTTGTGCTTGGTGAAAGGACAGCGAAAAGTTCAGGATAAAAATTAAACCCTTAGTCTTTCATTTTCAGTAGGTAGTCGTTCTTTTTCAGAGGGATGTGACGGCGATGGTTAGTATGTCACCGAGGGGGTAGGGTTTGAATAATCCTCGAATGGTCGATTTCGTGTTGCGGGTGGGTACGCGGTGCCGTAGTTTGATTTTTGCGTTTTCAGTTAGAGTACATTGATTCGGTTTTGGATTCAAGTAGTTTATTTCCGGCACCGCCGTGGTGAATATTCGGGAACGCGTGGTTTTTGGTTGAGGATTTTTTGTGTTGCTCTTTTTCTCGGACCGAAAGAAATGTCAAATGAATTAGAGTACAGTAAAGTACATTCGAATGGGTAGAAATTGATAAACGCGTTTTTAATTGGGCATTTAAATCGGTGGCCGATTCTTGTATTTTGGACTATGTCTGCTCGTGGAAGACCTGTGATCGAAATTCCTCTCCGAACTAGCTAGCCCGGCAGCAGTCATCTCGGAGCAGACCAAGGGTGTTTGGACTTGTTGGTCTGATGGATGCAAATCGTTGACACGCTCCCAGACTTCACGACTATAACCGATGAGAAGTCGGTCTAGATTTCCTTCGGGAAATCTCATACGAACGAGAAGTAAGAAACATCATGAAGTTACATTACAAAATGGACTTGTGTGTAGTGTTCTACTAATTTCAATAAAAATAAAAATAGAGAAAAAATTATTCACACAAATTGTTGAGAGAGTATTTATTTTCAAAGCACGCTACCTACTTAAAAAGTATAGTTAAATTTGATCATCTTCATTGTTCTATTGAAATAAACAATGAAAAATTTATTCTCTTAGTATTAAACATAACAAATCTTTAAATAGAGTGTGTTACGACTTTCTTAGACACAAAAATGGTGTGGTAAATACACAAAATTACTTCCACGCCTTCTACTGCCAATGAGATAGTTTCAAATAGATCATTTGAATGTTGAATTCGTTGCCAACGCATACTCTCCATTCTACAAATTTTAAATTTCGAATCTTTCAACGAACATTGAAATATTTACTCTCTATGCAAGACAAAAGGCATGTTACTATTTTTTTATTTAAATAATTCTACAAACTTTCCCATAATTAAATACGGTTGAGCGTTTCATAAATGAAATTTTAAAGTCTATCCGTTTTTTGTAAACTTAATCAAATTAGCATAACAAAAATATCGTGGCACGAAGTCGGAATATAATTTATATTTACATTTCGAGAATTAGTAGAGGAACAACGCTTGTATGAATCTTAAAGACTTAGTTTAAAATATACGAGTAATGTATGCAAGATTTTTTCTTTCCTAAATGAGAAACTGAAAAAGAATATACCAACCGAAGTAAAACAAAAGAATGCAAATAGCGTGAATCCTTATCATGTCTCATAAATATTTAATGTACATTTAAATATCGATCAGGCTGGCATAGAAACAAAGCCAACATGAATTAGTTTAAATTAAATTTTTATAAGGTTGACCATAAAAAAAATTTTAAGGAAAAAATAAGAAATTTCTCAATAAAAAAATCAGCTCCGCACTATTAAGTTCATTAAAATGCGTTTACGTAGTGAAGAAATTGAAACTTAAAATACATAATACGAAGAAAAAAAATAAAATAAATCATAAAGACGAAACATTTTGAAAATAAATAAGAATCAAAGTGATTGAATCTACAGCAACTGAAAAGTATATTTAATTAAATATATGTAAAAGAATACGAAATACTATTCAGCTCAAACAAATTATCGTCACTTGATTACAAAAAGTAAAATCGAAATAAATTGCAAAACGAAACCCAAATCTTTCCTTTTCACCAGGTAGTCGTTCTTTTTCAGATGGAAAAGAAGGCTGAAGGTAAGTTTGTCGCTGAGGGGGTAAAATTTTGATAATCCGTGACTGTTTAGTTCAGTGATTGGGTGCGGTACGCTGTGCTGTAGCATGGCTTTGCGTTTTCAGTTATAGTAGATTGATTTGGTTTTATATTCGAGTAGTTTATTTCTGGCACCGCGTCGGTGAATGGTCGGGAATGCGTGGATTTTCATTGATGATGTCTCCTGTTTCTCTTTTTTGGACTGGACGTTCAGTTTGAGAGATGAAGTTGTTTGACGCGTTCTAATCGGGCATTTAATTCGGTGGCTGAGAAACTTGTAGTGGGAGTTAGTCTGATCGCGGGAGACCTATGACCAAAATTCCTCTCCTAGCGAGCCTGCCAGCAGCCGCCTTGGAGTAGACTGAGGATATCTGGATTTGTTGACGTATTGGGTACAGTCTGTTGGCACATTCCAAGACTTCACGTCTATAGCCTATGAGAGGTCGGTTTTGATTTCCTTCGAGGAATCTTGAACGACACCGCTGAGGTGAAAATTATTACAGATCCCCAATGATGGTGCGCTAAATGCCAAGAATCACATATAACTGAAAATACACTATTAGCTTTGCTACTAAATCCTACTTACACCACCTTTGGGGTGACGTAAGAGGGTGAAGACGAGTGTTTCACGCCTAATAACTAAATCCAAAGTAACCATGCTACTGGAATTGAGGTTGGACAATGGCCTAGCTTCCTTTCCCTGGGAAACCCTACATTGTTTCGAAACCTGCAACAGAGCATCGGAATGGAAAAGGACTACGACATTGGATCCTGGAATGCCAGATAATTGAACAACCATCGCGCTGATAAAGACCTTTTACAACAGGCCAGTCAATATCAATTCAACATACTGGCATTCTAGGAAACGAATTGTACTGAAAGTAATATTCAAGATACGAGATCGTGGAGAGCCTACTGGAAAGCTTGAATTCAGAGTTGCCTTCATTGTGGATGGGGATTTCAAATCACACGTTATTGATTTCAAGGCAGTAAACGGACGAATTTATATAATCCGTATCATTCCCGACCGAAAAAAAGGATGAAGAAATAAAGGAAACGATCTAGGATCACCTAGAAAGACTAATCAACTGATTACCTACAAACGACACAAAAATAATTCTGGGTGATTTCAACGCTAAAATTGGCAATGAGCTATCTCATCGGGGAAAACTAGAGGATAAAGCCACCATGATGAAATAAATGACGGCCAGCGCCTGGTTGACTTTGCATGTAGCAGAAATCTAGTCATATATTCGACTTGCTTCCACATCGAAGCATACATAAAATGACCTGGGTATCACCGGATAGTAATTCACAAAACTAAATCGAGCATGTTATAATCCAACAACGTTGGGTTTCGAGCATACTTGACGTTCGTATATATCGAGGAGCTAATTGTAACTCGGATCATTAGTTAATTCAACTAACCTATTGATGTCGTATGTCAAAGGCGTATTCAGCGAAAACCAGCTCTCCACAGAAATCCCATATAAAAAGGCTCCAAATTGTGTCTGTGGCAAAAAATTTTACGGAGACTTTCGAAAACCAGCTAGCTCTCATCGTATCAGAAACATTCCTGAAAACAAACAAAGAGCTATGGGTGGAAGTCAAAGAAATGAAAATAATGATTAGTTCTATGATGAATGCCAGGATGCGTTAAATAAAACGAATCAGGCGCACAAACAACATTTAGGTAGGAAAACCTGGCCAATGATAGGACTTTATGAAAATCTTAGAAGAGTAGCGAATAAAATAATTAGAATTAAGAAAAGAAAACACTATGACGACCAATTGAGAAGTATCTATATAAGTCTAGTGAGCAACAACACAAGACAAGCATATAAAGTAGTGAAAAGCCTGAAATGAGGTGACCAGTTCAAGACCACGCTCTACCGTGATTACATCGGCAACATCATCGCTGATGAAAACAGGACTATAGAAAGGGGGGCACTATATTTCAAGAAACTCTTTAATCCGTCACACAGGTCTAGAGCATCAGAGTCTTTAGATATTCCTGGAGAACTTCCATTGGCCCCACCAACTCTGGATGAAGTTTGTTCTACCCTCAAAGCCCAAAAGAACAATAAAGTTCCAGTCTTCGATGAGATTCCAGTGGAGCTTATAAAATATGGTGGCAGCGGTGTCCAGCGCATTTGACAACAAGAGCATATGCCGAAACAGTGGAGCTAATCAATTATATTCCCTACCCACAAAAAAGGAGACTAGCTACAGTGCGGAAACAATAGAGGTATATCACTGCTTTGTACGGCTTGCAAAATATTTTCAAAAGCCTATATACTCACGCTTTACTAATGCAATTATACAAGCAAGCACATACGCCCATTGTTATCAAAGCATATACATGTCGTCCAATGGGCATACGTAAAGATCAATCCGCAATTCACTTCATACGAGCCATCATATTGTGAACGACGTACATGATAAGCTTCACTACGATCAAGCACATAAGCTTTGCGGTGTGCTTCCAGCGAAGTAAGGCCGAAGAGAGAGAGAGAGAGAGAGAGAGAGAGAGAGAGCCAAAAGATGAAAGAACAGCTCTCCCTTGCTCGATTTCCCCAATTTTTGTCCTAAAAATCTACAAACGAGATGGAGAGTAGGAGCTTCCGTGGAATGGGAGCTCACATGTTGCATATTCGGCAAATTTTGGTGAAATATGGAACAAAAGCCCGTTTCACGACGAAACACTTGATAGAGTACTGAAGAGCAGTCTTGTTTGAGTCTATAAGGGAGCGTGCTGCTATCCATTCCTTAACTACAATGAGTGATTACGCGATTAAAGTTTACAACGGAGGTATAGAAATAGTGTTCAACGAAATAGTGAGGGGTGAGGTGTTGGCTTGTGCTGCGATCTTCAATCGACCTTTTGGGGTTCCACGCCGTGTGGCCACCCCGATTCATTAGCTCGTTTAGTTCATTCGCTCTAAAGGCTGGCGCTCACCTGTCAAGCGTGACAAGTCTAGGTAAAAGTAAAAAGCGCCCCACTCAATACTGAGCGTTGGAGGTTTTCAATAGTAAAATAAGTGAAAACGTCATTAATCAATTTGGTTGTAATTTAAATGTTTTAAAAAAATGAACAATAAAATAAAAATAATTAATAAGTTTATCTCTCGTCTTTATTATTCTAGTTTAGATGGATAGAGTAGCAGGTAAGTGTCGTATAGGGAGATCTCTCCTCGGGAGCCTTGATGATGTATATACGATACACATCAAATTGAGCTTCCAGTTCATACCAGTATACGTAGGGTATACTGGTTATGTAATACTACTAATATTATGTAGTTGCGTATTAAATTGTTCCGAACTTATTGCGTTACTATTATTATCGAATTGCTTCTTTTCGTGAAGGTCCCTCGAGCAGTTTGCCTAGGCGGGCTGTTCGATTACACAACAGTTTATAAAAATTATTTTGAGCAATGAACGGAATTTTAATGTTGAGATCCAGTCAACATCAATGGTATGAACCTGTGCGAAATACCAGCAATACTATAAGAATCTTTAACGACTTTGATACAGTGATGATGAATAAAAAAGAAAACGCTACAGAAACAGGTTATTGGCGAAATAACCAAAATGCCCATTCAGATCGGCGAATGAAATGCGACTGCACGTTTTGCAGCTTCATTTAAGGTCAAGGGGGAAGGATTTTCATGGCTTCCTCACCAATAGCTCCTTCAATGTGTGTAATTGGAATGCTCTCTGCTATATGATGGACCATTGAGGTTGTGTTGATGAATGCAATACACTTGAATTTGCCCAACGACAAAGTCGGAGGCCAAGCTACCACTAATATCGCTGATGTCGAACTCAAACAAGGAGTTCATTTTACATCGTAAATAATGCTGAAACGATGTTTTAGTGTCATCCTATGCTAATTTCATGGATTTTGGAATCTAGAACGCGTCAAGCACGGTCGTCTTGATTCGATTGGTATGTTAGAAAGTTCATGAACTACTTCCATCTAATCAATTGATAACTGCAGGCTAAGTCGTGACTGGTGACTATTTTAAGACTTTAGGGGTAATAAAATCACTGTGAGGGTGGCGGCGCACTGAAAACACTTAATTCAACCTTTGGCAGTCGATAATCGACCATTCTTCAAAACTGTGTTACTAAAGAAAATCAAACGCGTAAACTTCGCAACTATTCCCGCAGCCCTTACTCTTTTACAAAATGCATAGTATTAAATGTTGATCAGCGTAAAATCCAACGCAAACAAAAATAAGAAGCAACTACCTTAATTAAAACCTGGTAGTCCTCGCTATGTTATCATCGACACACGTGATCAAATGTCAAAAATGTATGAAAATTGGAGTAAATAACGACGGGATAGCATAATGCACCACTTAACACGAGAAAATCTACACGACTTGGAAGCGCACTGGCGAAAAATCTTTACTTGTAGCGCTCACATTTTTATGCCGTCCCAAAATTACCCATATAAAACATTGTCGGAATGTTTACTGGTCAACGGCAGCTGGCACAATCAAATTTTCGGGAAGTAGATTAGGAACGGATGAGAAAACAGCTGAGACAACCTCACGGGGAACTCCCCGGAAGGTGCAACATTCCTTGACGATGGATCCCGGACAGACATCTGTCAGTCAAATACTCATCACCTCTGATTGGGGCTGTATGTTACAGTTACAGTGCTAAATGCCAGGCCCCTCCCCAAGGCTAAACCAGCCAGTTATTGCATGATACCTGGGGTTTTCTTTTTTGTCCTTTTTTGCTATCAGAAGGACTGAGAAGGTATCAGTACCCTAGAGAAAACAGACATTAAGGCAAAAACAAGTTGGGTAGACAGACCTATGCTCATGTCAGAAGGGTTTTGTACTCAACTTACAAAATGCAGTAACCAGCAAAGAATAAAATCAAGAAACATGTCAAAGACGATTTAATTGGAGAAAATGTGAAATTCGAGGATCATACTATTATTAACAAAGTTGAACGAATTTTGACTTCTGAGGTATTTGTTATAGTTATACCCATAAATATCTCCTTTGATATTTTTTTCAGATTTTTTAGATCACTGGTGTCCATTCGCGAGGGAGGAAACACATTTTTCATGTATTTCCCCCCCCTGTGCTCCCACTGAAGCAAAAACTGTCAGTTTAAGAACTGTTTTGAAAAGCTCTCATAGAGAACTTTCAGTTGATACTCATATCGGCTACCTTTCATGAAATTTTTTTTCAGGGGCCACTCCTCTGTACTGTAATCATCGATTCATGGCCTATTTTTTCGAATCCTAGAATGGTTACAAAGCCCTTTTGCTAGGAGCTCTCTCCTGCCTTTTCGACTTGTTTTAATTGTATGTACTCATCTTCATGATACCTATCACTACTGAAATTTTCATGCAAATTCTAGCAAAGCTGTAGTGTCTAAGTCGGTAAAAAGCGCATATGGCTCCATAGCAATATGTTTCCATAGTAATACAGGGCATATTGCTCCATAGTAATACACGAAAATTCAAATCGCTATAACTTCGGTAAATACTATTCGATCTTTATGAAACTTCCCGAAAAGATCAATCTTATAAATAGTCATCTCTTTGCTAAATTTTATTGAGTTTAAGGGTACGGTTTAGATTTTATTCAAGAAAACACAAAATCGATAAATTATACTATTACTAACAAAGTTGAGTGAATTTCGACTTCTCATGTATTTGTTGTTGTTGTACTCATTAAGGCCTACATTCATGATTTTTTTCAGATCTTTCGGATGGAAGGTGTCCAATCGCGAGGGGGGGGTACGCGAAAAGTTCGTACATTTTCCCTTCCCCTGCCCCCCTCGGTACTTATAAGACAATTTTAAGACTTGTTTTGAAAAGATCTCATTGAGATCTTTCTAATGACATCCTACTCGACTACCAATGGTGAAATTTTTTTTTTGAGGGGTCACCCCCTTATATGGGGAGACCCCCCTTAAACGCCTTTGAAAAAATGTTCCACCCTTGAACTTTCAAGAGGTCACCACTTCTGACCTTTCTACAAAGTTTCATGGCTGTAGCCCTTATAGTTTCGGAGAAAAAGTGCTGTGACATACAGACGGACGGACGGACGGACGGACGGACAGACGGACAGACGGACACAGGTCGTGATTGCAATAGGGTTTTGTATTTTAGTACAAAACCCTAACAAGTTGGGTAAACAAACCTACGCTCATGTCAGAAGGGTTTTGTATTCAATTTACAAAATGCAGTCACCAGATCGAATCAAATCAAGAAACATGTCAAAGACGATTTTATTGGAGAAAACATGAAATTCGAAGATCATACTATTATTAACAAAGTTGAACGAATTTCGACTTCTGAGGTTTTTGTTATTGTTATACTCATAAATATCTCCCTTGATAATTATTTCAGATATCCATTCGCGAGGGAGGAAACACAATTTTCATGTATTTCCCCTCTGTGCCCCCACTGAAGCAAAAACTTACAGTTTAAGAACTGTTTTGAAAAGCTCCCATGAAAAATTTAATTTCATGCTCATATCGGCTACCTTTGATGAATTTTTTTTTCAGGGACCACTCTCCTATACTGATATCATCGATTAATGGCCAATTTTTTCGAATCCTAGAATGGTTACAAAGCCCTTTTGCTAGGAGCCCTCTCCCGTCTCTTGACTTGTTTCACTTATGGTTATTAATTAATCAAGTGTTCAACGCATGCACCTTAAACGTTGAAGTTGGGTAAAACTAACTCAAAATTATTCAACCTTCGCATTTAAAATAGCCACCAATTTGTTTTATGATTACTGATACCACTAGCTGAACCGATTCTCAAAGATATTCATGATAACTATCATTCCTGAAATTTTCATGCAAATCCTAATTTCATTGAATTTAAGGGTACCGTTAAGATTTTATTCAAGAAAACATAAAATCCGTAAATCATACTATTACTAACAAAGTTGAGTGAATTGCGACTTCTCACGTATTAGTTGTTGTTGTACTCATCAAGGCCTACTTTCATGATTTTTTCAGATTTTTCGGATCACAGGTGTCCAATCGCGAGGGGGGGGGGGGGACACAAATTTTTCGTGTATTTCCCCTCCCTTTGCGCCCCTCGAAGCAAACTTTGCCAAACTAAGACTTGTTTTGAAAAGTTCTCATCAAGACCTTTCATTTGATACCCGTATCGGCTACCTTAAATTAAATTTTTTTTCGGGGGGTCACTCCCCTATATGGGGAGACCCCCCTTAAATACCTTATAAAAATTTTTTGTAGTTGAACTTTAAAGAGAGCACCACTTTATATCTAAATACAAAATTTAATGTTTCTAGCTTAAGTAGTTCCCGAGAAAAACTGCTGTGGCACACGGACGGACGGACGGATGGACGGACGGACAGACAGACGGACAGAGTTTTGTAAAATTATTTTACCAAACCCTAAAAAGGAAGAAAGAAAAAAAAAGACAGCTGAAGGAGGTTCTTGATCAAAAGAGCCTTTAGGGATATTTTCAGAACAGAAAGGATAGGCAGTTGTTTCACCGACGCGTGTCTTTGGCATGATAGACTCGAAGTTCCTTGCCGGACATGTCAGCTATTAAGTAATGAGGCAGGCTTAATACCTGTACCACTCGACATCTGACGAATTTTTTGTCCAACTTGGCATTATAGTGCTGAAAAGCACCGCTTTTTCGAAAATTACGACGGCAACTCCAAGTGTGGGGCTTTCGCTCCCCCATCGGACGTATCCTCAGATAGCGGGTAGAGGGTGCCCTAATCAGCTAGCCGGCGGGCATGTGAAAAATGTAATACCCCTCGCGGACCAAAACCGGCTAAGTAGGAGCGCTAACAACGCCCGTTTAGTTTTATTACCTTGTCATGAAACCAGGAGAACAGCCTCAAAGCGGATTGGATATGTGGCAACGACTATTGCAATGTATGAAGGACTATTCTTTTGGAACTTGGAATGTTACACAATAAGACAACTTCTGAATGAAATAAAGAAATAAAAAATCAACATCCTCGTAGTGCAAGAAACCAGATGGCATGGTGCAGACATATTTTACATACGAGCGCAAACCGTTTTTAAAAGACGAAAACAACAAGAAAATCATGAGTTTGGAGTGGCTTTCTATATTGACAGCACATTTAAACAAATTATTACCGACTTCAAGCCCGGTAACGAAAGGCTCTTCGTGGGCCGTAGGGACTCTCCGCAAACGCAATGTTATGAGTATTGGACAGGAAAAGGTTTGGGCTTGTGATGCTATAAAAATATTCTCCTTCAGGGACTTGTTTAGGAAAGTGCATCAACCTCCATTCAAGTTGACATCGAACTTGAAGAGGCCATTGGTTACGCTTAAGGTAACATTAAGAAAAGAAACTGCACCATAGACGGTTTCAAGCCTGTTTGAGAAAGGAGGAATTTTCCCGACCCACAGTTTTCATGGTTCCTCATCCTAAACCTCACGATCAAATGGTCGTAAATGTCCTGGAGATCACACATTGAGTTTACTGGTTCCCCAATAATGGGACATTAAATGCCGGGAAATGCTGATAACTGTAAATACATCTCCAGCTCTGCAACTAAATCCTACTTACATCTTCTTTGTGGGGACGTGAGACGGTGAAGGTGAGTCTTCCGATCATGATAACGGAATCTAAGTAATAGCCATGCCACCGAAATGGAGGTTGGGCGACGGGCTAACTCTCCGTCCCTGGAAAACCCTACAATATTTCGAAACCTGCAGAAGAGTCTTGGAATGGATTGGACTCACGGCAACGACCTCGCAAACTGACAAAGGACTATGGTGTTTTATCCTGGAATGTCTGATCACTGAACTACCCTGACGTTATTTAGAACCTTTTACAATAGGCATACTGACATTCCAGCAAATGAGGTGCACTGGAAATTATATTCAAGACATGAGATACCACACAATATTCAAAAGTGGGAAGCCTTCTGGAAAACAAGAATTTGGAGTGGCCTTTATTGTGGGTAGGGAGTTTAAATCGTCAATGTCAATGTCAATGAATGGTTGTGTGCGATCCATATAAAAGCAACAGTCTGCAAAATCTGGTTGATAAATGTACACGCCCCAGCAGAAGAAAAAGACGAAGAAATGAAGGAAATATTTTACAATTATCAGAAAAGACTAGTCAACTCATTGTCCACAAACGATACAAAAATAACTCTGGGTTATTTCAACGCTAAGGTTGACAATGAGATATCTCATCGTGGAACGACTGGAGGATGAAACAAATTATAACGGAAACAAATTATAACGGCCAACACTTGATTTTCTTTGCATGTAGCAGAAATCTAGTCATACGTTTGACTTGCTTCGCACATTGACGCGTTCATAAAATGACCTAGGTATCACCGGATGGTAACACACAAAACCAGATCGACCATGTTTTGATCCAACATTGTTGGGCCTCGAGCATATTTGACGTTGGTACATACTGAGGAGCCAATTGTAACTCAGATCATTACTTGATCAAATTAACCTATAGATGTCGTATGTCAAAATCATATTCGGCGAAGACCAGCCCGCTATAAAAATTTGACATCGAAAGGCTCCAAACGGCGTCTGTGGCCAAAAATTTCACGAAGACCCTCGACAACCAGCGGGCTGCCATCTTATGAGATGCATCGCTGAAAACAAGCAATGGGCTTTGGGTGGAAGTGAAAGCGGCTATTAAGGTCATGGCAGAGCACACAATCGGACATCAAGCTCAAGCTTCGCATCAATAACTAACTCACCGACGCCTTTGGCGCAAATATCGGACTAAAGCAGGGAGATGGGCTGGCCCCATTGCTATTCAATTTGACTCTGGAGTGTGTCATAAGGAAGCTATCTGTCGAGACACGAGGTACACTACTGTATAAGTTGAGCCAAGTAGTAGCCTATGTTGTCACGGTCATTAACAACTGCCAAAGAACTCTTCCTGAAACTCGACAGCGGAGCAAAACTAGTAGGGCTACAAAACTCATGGCCCAAAAATACGTCAACTACACAATATATCACACGGGTAATGACAGAGACGAAATACGCTGAAGCAGGGGCGGCGGAACAGGTCTGAAGGGTACGTTGAGTAACTGAGTACAGCGAGGGAGGGGGGGAGGCTCCTTCGTAAAATTTTTCGGTGCATTTTATTTCAATGCTATCAAAAATTGTGTGGCATAGTTTTCGATAAATATTATAGACAGTAAAAAAAATTGTATATTCGCTTGAAATTCCATTTTATTATTAACTGTCTCTTATCATAGATGTAAGTACAATTTTATTACTTATTTATCCAAAGTCATCGCAAACACATTGGTGCGTTTGGCATTTCTTTGAATGAATTCATCGATCAGTCGTTCGTCATCAATTTTGTCAGCTAAGTCATGATATATGTGTACAATTGCGATGTAGTTCAGACGCTTCTGACCCATTGTTGAACGGAGATAATTCTTCAACCTTTTTAAAGTTGAAAAACTTCGTTCGTTTGTACAAGATGAAGCAGGAATTGTCAATAATAATTTAACAAATCGAACATATTCCGGGACAAGGTCCTTGCACCATTCATGTTCTCGTAAAAAATTCACAACGTCTTTCAAATTCTGAGCCTTTACATTTTTCTTTGTTGTCACCTCTAGAAACATATCCCTATCAGCGACTAGAGAATTTTGTCGAAGTCATCTTTGTAAAATTTAACAATCTCTTCCCCATCCAAGTTTTTAGAGATTATGAAACTTTCAAGGGATTTAAAAAAAACTGCAGATTTAGTCCCAAAACTCCAATTTAAAGATGAAATTATCTGGTCATAAACTTCAAAGTAAATTTTCTTGTACATTTCTTTCGGTGACTCGAAAATATGATCTCTACATTTTGAGTCAGGATTTAACCGTTTTGGGACGTTTCGCACTCGCGGAAGTTTTCCATCTTCAATATCTAATTCTTTGACACTTGCTTTTGTTTTGTCCCAAATCGTGTCGAATTTAGATTCGCGAGATAATTCCAAGACAAATTATACGGCATCAACTTTTTCGAACGCGTCAACAACACTGAGTTGAGAATTTTGCACCTCCCTATTCAAATTTTCAATTTTATGAAATATTTCGATCAACATTGTTAAGAAAAACGAAAAATCGAACGTTTCCATTTTTTGAAGAAATTCAGATGCTTTGGCGGAGGCTTTGGCATTTACAGAAGAGTCTGATCCTAGCTCATGTAGAATCGTCATTATCGCTTTGTAATTTACACGGACAGTCCTGAGAGAACCTATTCTCATGGTAAACCTGAAACAATCAACGTAAAAATAATACATATAACTTGGGCAATAAGCAGAAACGGCAACGTTTTTAGGTAAATTTCTCGAGAGAAATTTACCTATTGCGGAGAGCATCATATATATATATATATATATATATATATATATATATATATATATATATATATATATATATATATATATATATGGGATATAACGAAATTTGTGACCACGCTAGAGGTTGCAATTTTGCTTCGATTTTCACCAAATTCTCCAGAAAGGTGTATTGGTTAATTATCTCGGTTAAGTTCGTGAACCAGCTATATCGGACGGGCAAAAACAAAATGGTGGCCATTTTAGACGAAAAATCGTGATTTCTGTTCTGACCAAAGTATAGCTCCAATTTGGATGAAATTTGGTACGAAGGTTCACTGATGTATGTGATGAATCTCACAATAAAAAATTCAAAGTCGGTACGGCAGAAACAAAATGGCGGCCGCTCAAAGGTCGAAAAACGTGCAAAGTTTTGTTGTTGTAATAGTGGTCAAAGCTTTCAACAGATTTTTATGAAATTCGGTAGTTTGATAGAAATTATAAGTACCTAAAGAATTGCTTAAAAAAACTGGAGGTCAGGCTGCAAAAAACAAAATGGCGGCCAGTTGAATGTCAAAACTTCAAATGATTTTGATCCGACATATATGAAACTTGTTTACGAGATAGACATTACTTAGACCTACAGCCTCTGATATTTTGGTGATCATGCATGAGCAAATTTCAAAATGGCGGCCGTTTAAATATGCGTTTTTCACATGTTTTTGTGGCCCTCTAGCGGTCACATTTTCCAACGGATTTTGATGAAACGTGAGATTATGGATCTCTGTACTATGTTCTTGTATTTTGCAGGAAATTATTAAAATTGAATGAAAAATAAAAAAGTCGAAAACTTAAAGCCTAATATTTTTAGCTGCCATTTTCTTTAAAAATTGAATTATTTTGCCCTGTCTAGAGTGAAACTCCTATTTGAACGAGATAGTACATTGGTTGATGAGGTCCTAGCATACAAAGATTTAAAATAATCCAAAATCAAATGCATGCATTCAAAATGGCGGCCCCAAAGGTCTGAAGGCAAGCGCAATTCGCTATTTTAGTGCCAACTGAAATAATGAATATTTTTCATGGAAACGTTTTAAATGACTTTACTTGAAAGAACCTATAAACCAGATCATTTTTAAGATATTGTAAAATATTTTTAACAATACCCTAAAAAAATATAAAATCGCGACTTGTCTGTCTGTCCGTCCGTTTGTTCGTGCGTCAAAACAAGTTTTCTCGCAAACCACATGAGCTAGAATGAGGAAATTTTCTACGTAGGTCAAAAGTGGTGCCTCTTGAAATTTGCAGTGCAAGAAAATATTTTAAGGTATTTTAAGTTGGTTCTCCCCATACAGGGGGGTGGCATACAATTTTTTTTATTTCTGCAGCAGCCAAGATTCTCAACAGATTCCGTTGAAACTTGAAATTATGAGTTATCAAGGCAAGTTAATTTAATTTAATTATGCAAATCGAATGACAAATTAAAAAGTCGAAAATTTACAGCTTAATATTTTTAAGCAGCCGATTTCAATAAAAATCGAAATGACGGCCCTCATAATTCAGAAAAAAATTGAAAATGTATTTATTAATGGCAACGCAAGTGCTGATTAAACTTTTATGGAAATCTTTTGAAAGTAACTATTCGAGCTATTTAAGCCTTTGTGTGGTTACCACTGTGAATTGTGTAAACAGCAAATGCGAGAAGGGCGAAACTGGTATTTGTATGTTTACAACAATTTATTATCCGCCGATTTTCAATATGTAATCCATACGTGTGCAACTCAATTTAATTAGCAAAATATTTGCGCCCCCCATAAAAGGTCTCCAAAAACGAACGTGGCCAGATTTTTTTTATGTTAATAAATACGCATATGGTACTACAAAAATTGCAGAAAGAGGTTTAGTAGTAGGCAAGCCAAATTCTTTTTCGAAACTTTATGCTACATACGAGAAATTTACCTTTCCGGCTGGTGCTGCCAACGGGGATTTTTTCTTTGTTGTCTTTGCGCAGTTCTTCTTGAATTTCTTTGAACTGGGCACAGCGTTTCGGTGAATCTCGAATAAAGTGAATGAGCTCCTTGACGATACCGACGAAGTTTTTCACATGCATGATTTTTTCCAGTGCATCTTGGACGACCAGATTTAAATTATGTGCATTACAATGCACAAAAAGTGCTCGGGATTCAATTTCTTTCACTCTCGCCTGTAATCCAGTCAAATCACCAGAGACGTTTGCAGCACCATCATAGCATTGACCTCGACACTTGCTGGATGAAATGCCAAAACGAAAGAAAACATCCATGACGATTTCTATCAAGGTTGCCGCACTCGTGTTTGTCGTTGAATAAAAACCAAGGAAGAAGAGGTCTTCGGATACGACTCTAATGCAGATGGAAATTTGTTCAGTTCTTGAGCAATCGGGAGTTTCATCCAACAAGAAAGCAAAAAACTCGCAATTTTTTATCTCTTCGATGTTTGTCAACAAAACATTTTCTGCCATCATTTCAAGAATTTCATTTTGTATATCGTGATGAAGCCATTTATTTCCAGAACATAGAAGCCACGATTCCAGCTCAGGAACATCTTCCGCGCGCGCTTTTAAAATTCTCAGGAAGTTTGAATTCTTATCATCGTGGCCACGTAGCGGCAAACCTTGTTGTCCTAATAGCTTGATGGTGCTGAATATTTTTCTGAGAGCTGTGCGATTGTCCCACATTTGTTTTTTCGTTGCAGTCGATAAATACTGAACAACACTGATTTTACTGTCTTTCTGAAGGGTTTCTGCGTTTTTGATGTGAAATGTGCTTGTTAAATGTTTCTTGATTCTGCAAGATGCATTAACCCACGTGGAATATCCGTTTTCCACCCAAGTTTTGCGTGAGCGTGTATCGTTGGTATTACATGATTTTGCTAAGTTTTTAGCACACCGTTCTGTACATATAGTGCAAATTGCCTTCTCAAATCCATTGAGACCTAGCCAAGGATTTTCTTTCTTCCATTTGCTGTATGTGATCGGTACTGTTGCTGACAGTAGCGTTGATGCTGGAAAAAAGTTCGATAATTGTAGCGTCAATTTAAGAAAATAATAAAATTTTTATTTATTTGTTTATCTGTTGCTATTGATACGGGAGAAAACGGAGTAAACAAACACTGCTCGACTACGCTTTCACTTGACCTTTTTCACATTTTTAAAAATTTATTCGAATATTAAACTTACGATTTTTCGATTTCTCGGGATTTTCAGTCTCAATTATTGGATATTTTTCCCCGGATTTTTCTTTTGACGAGTTGGTTGATTTGAAATCATCTTGTTGGCGCGTTTTCTCACTCTGGCTTATTTCAATTTCGTCCATTCTAGTTTCTTCTCTCTTCCGCTTCACTCTCACAACGAACTTATCCATTTTTCTCGCAGCCACACAAACACGCTGTGTATTTCTCCGGCCTCCACACCTTCTCCAGTACACTTCAGTACACTTACCATCAGCTGAAATTAGCCTAAGCTAGCACTTATGGGTGTAAGTGGGGAAAAGTGCACTCTCCGCCACTAGCCCGAAGCTATTTTAAGATGACTCGGAAGGCATTATCTATTCATCCTTCTTCCTGCTCTCAACCGATGTCCACATTTGGGTGGATCGTGCGTGGTCTATATAGATATAATAGATGCGACTATATGCGCTAGAACGGTGTTGCGCATGAGTGTTACATGAATTTGTGAATGCGAGAACTTGTGTACTCAGCGGTGCTAATTCTGATTACTCAATTCAGTTTTGTCTTTTGGGGCATGTTGAATTCAACATGCCAAAAATTTGGCCTGTACTAAGCTCAACATACTCAACATGCCTTCCGCCACCCCTGCGCTGAAGAATTCAGCTCGCAAATGAAACTGTTTTTTTTTGTTTTGACGATCTTGTATACACAAGAAAATAAAGCTCCAAGTATACAAATCTGTGATAAGACCTGTGTTATGGTATGGGTGCAAAATATGGACCCTAACCCAAGCATCCGCAAATATATTGAACAATCGGAGTGAAGCTAGACGGGGTGTAGTGAAAAGGGATGTTCAATAAGTCCGTGAAGGACTGCAGCGATGGTCTGCTGCCTCGGCAGAAGAAGGTGTCGATATCTGCCGGGAATGCCCTCGTCTGGAGACGCGTGAATGCGCTGGCAGGCTAGCATTGCGGTGTCGTGGGGCGGGTTCATTTCCCCAGCACGAGGACCCACTACAAAAAAATTTCGCACTCACGAATTTGACTGCTGGAGATCCAGGGACAACCGAAGTCGCAAAAATTGTAGATAACTACTCAGAGGGAGATAGAGCTTGTTACGAGAACAAGTGGAACCTGAAAAGAAAGGCGGACTTGGGGTAACCTCGTCATTACCCGACGAAGTTCATGGCCCACAAATGAAAGAGGGGCAAACGGGTGATGGTGGAGCCCCTTTGCACCCACCCAACCGGAATAAATCCATGTATATTGTGTTGCAGTGGCCAGGTATTCCTCTTCTGAGTGGAAAACTCATACAACTTGAATTGTATGAACTTTCCCATCAGAAGGGGAGTACCCCGGTGACCAATTTATGCCATAGAATTATACAATTTGATTGCATAACTCTATGCCATAAAGAGGCACTCTGCTTGGGCCACTCAACCCGCAACGTCACCTGAAACAGAAGGAGTTTATTTAGTGCCCGATGGCTGGCTCATTTGTGGCGTGGAGAGTCCTATACCCGGTCAGGGAAGACAAAATAGAAAGACCGAGGTTATTGTTTTAATTCCACATTTTTCCTTTTATTCCCCTATAAATGTGTTTCTCATACAATTACAAATCAGTTAATTGTGCGCGAATTGGAATATATTGTAAGAATGTAATTACTAGGACAAATTCCGACACACCACTCTATTTCCACAATTTTTGAATTTTTCTTTTTCCCTTTTCTCCTTTTTTTTCTTTTATTATTATTCAAAACATATATTTTAGATTTGTATATAATTCGAAATAAAACATGCAAAAAATTTGATAAAAAAAGGGTACTTACCCAGTCCTCCTCCTACGAGCGCTCGTGTTCGGGGCGGGTAAGGGCCTGCGACTGTTATGGCAATTATTAAATTTTTATGTTATTTTGCTTCAGCGTGGATATTCAGATTCGATAATTATGTACATGAAGAAAAAAAATGAAGGAGTGTAAGATACTAAACGTTATATGAATCGGGACTACTTTTACTTATTATAAACTTTGCATTAATTCCTTGGTTGGAACATTTTGGTCGACGCTTACTAGCCAGTCGCTGTAGATTACAGAAACGTATCAAAAAAAAGTTCAATTTCGCATAGCAGGATGCCATCAAGAGCGCGAACGATTCAAAATACTAGTCCCGCGGGCTCAGAACCAGTGACAAAAATTTTCCACAGCATCGACTCCCGGGGCACCAAAGTACACGTCTGAACCACCGGTCGCGCATATAAACATCGAACAACCATTCTTACAAGTATTGCGTGGCGTTTCTGAAATTTGTACTGGATCATGCACGGTATTCTAACGCCAACGATTCCACGCGAACCGGGTTCTCTAATTGTTGAACCGAAGTGGCAACATAGCATTTCGACAAAAGCGCTAACGGTTAATGGTGGATTCATTACACGTTAAGTGTATTGAGTAACTCATTGTTATTCGATTCCGAGCAAATCAAAGACGTCCTATAGCCAATTGTTTCTCAGTTTCCTAACTCCTTTGGGGACCTGGTTATTTCTGGGAGCTAAAGAATAACTTCCAGACAGAGGGTTTAAGGGAGGGAGGAATCTTTGCACACCCAAGTGAAAACACTTTCACCATACAGCTTAGCGGAACACGAGTTTTATTCCCTTTTTCACTAATCTACACGACTCACTAAGCGTTCACTATTTACACGAACTTTAGAGCATTCTTTATACACTCCTCGTTAGCTTAAACTTTCGATCAATCCCGGTACCGACTACCTTCGACCAACACTTCCATTTTCTGTCCACGGTAGCCTCGAGCCATCTTCCGCTCCTGACCTTCTCACCGTCGCGATCCCCAGCCGACTCCCCTAAAAACTCCTCGCGACAGCACCAGCAACACAAGCAAATCCCACTCCCGCTATCGCTGGCATTCGCCTCTTCACCTTCCTTTCTCGCTTGTTTTCATCTCGCTTGCGACTCGTTACAAGGAAATGAAGAGGATGTTCAAGAATGCTAAAATTGCTTACTATGCGTGGGTGCGGGAAGTCAAAGTTGTATGCATCGGTTGCACAGTAGTATCTCATGCAGTTTTTGCGAGAATGTTTGTATGGCTATTACACAGTCTCGTACAAGTGTTGCATGAGTCGGATGCGTCGGCTGCGCAGTATGTGTAGTATGGATTAGGAATGTTGGGTGCGTTTCGAAGCTTTACCATTTGAATGGGATTTTGTGTTGCTTGATTGCTGTATTTATGTGAGGGTAAATGTTCGTACGTGTTGAATGAATGCTGAATGCAGTTTGTTTTGCTATGAGACAAAATGTTGTTTCTAATGCATTTATTACTTCTCTTTCCTCTTTTCTCCATTAATTGCAGTAATAATCTGTTTCTCTCTTTTTTTTTTTTTTATTGTTTTTATTCAAATAATGATAATTATCTTTGAAGAAACCATATCATTTCCGGAATATAAAATCTTTTTTTTTTTTTTTTGTGTTCTCCCTTTTGACTAGGTTTTTGATTTCGTACCATATTGAGGATATGCTGGGATTTAGGGTTGGTGTAAACAAAAATATGTTAAATATAAATGTGCCATTTTTGTTTTTGTAGCCTGCAACGCCGGGAATTTTCAGCGACGTGTCGCATACGTCTTCGACGTAGGGAAATTTTTCACCGGTATGTTCGTAATAATCATTACGGATATCCTCTATTGTCGCTCCATCCTTAGCTCACGAAGTGATAATACTGCGAATAATTGCATCAAACGGAATTTGATCGTCTGATAAATTATTTGCAGAGTTCTTCGACGTAAGGCTACAATCGGCAACAATAGTCATTTTTCTCTAATTCCAAACAATTAAAACACAGGAACACGGAACAGTGAACTCCACAGAATGAAAGACGATTTCATTATGTTAGGTAGAGGTACAGATCATTCTTTTTTTATTAAAAACTCTCGCAATTCATTGTACTATACTGTTCATAGGATTGTATAGTAATGAGCGTATTGTTTAGAGGATTGAATTTCATGAACCTGGTTCTTGATTTCCCTTCCAAATTGTATAACAGCCGATTAGCTCGCCAGTCCCATATTTTCACGTCTTTTCTAATAGGATAAGCTACCAACATCATGTATCGGATGGAAGCATATCGAAGGAATGATGTTGCCAAATTCGGTTTGGTTTCCATAGAACTCTTGCACGCTGGTTTTTTTGAACCTTACCTGCTCGATTACTACAGGGGCCCAATGGCGAATTCGATACAACCATGAGCTGAATGAAATTTTTGACGAACCGGAGGTCTCAACGATTGTAAGACTGCAGAAGCTGCAACGGGCTGGACACATGAATCGTATGGACGAACAACGGATACACAAAAAGGTAATCGATGGGAGAACTGAAGGCCGGAGACCACTGGAGAATCCGAGACAACGCTGGTCTGCCTCAGTCGTCGAAGACAGTTCATCGCTGCTCGGATTCCGAAGTTAGAGGACACGGTCAACGGACCAAGATGGTTGGAGGCGTTGTTTTCAGGAAGCGAAGGGCCGAAAGGGGCTGTAGTGCTACGAAGAAGAAAAAAGTACATAAAGAAATGGGACTAACGGATGGGGCTCTTATTTAAAAGAAGTTCAACGTGGTGTGGTTAAGGAAAGGTGTTAAGTATTTGTTTCTTAATATGGTTTTATATTGATCAGCATTGCATATTTAACGTCAAATTTAAACAGTTTTAGTCAATTCAAAATAGACAGATTTTAGTGTGTAAAGGTGAACTTTTGCTTTTTCCTTAAATCAAGATGATTTGCGTGTGGAAGTTGTTTTTGTTGCATAGAGAAATTCCACAAATCGGAAGTTTTGTTCCGTGAACATTCTACGTGCAATCGAAGGAAAAAGAAATTTCCAATTGGCTGCTTGTGGTAAGTACTACATATTACTCGTATTTTTTTTCTTGAAATCAAGGGTTTAGGCAATTTGGGATTTAAGCAGTGAATTTTCGGTGGCTGAATAGTGAATTTTAACAAGTACTGTGAAGGAAAGGATTCCTCTGATAATATGGTGTGAAGGTAAATATTTTGGTAGAAGAATTGGTGGCACCCTGGGTTTAATCCGCACACGCGTCAAATAGTTCTTGAGAAATATATTTTAGTGAGCAGCGTTTCTCGTTTCGTTGCTTAATTGAGGTTCATAGAGAGAAACGAGTCGCGCCGTCCATAGGCCTTAGTCAGAAAATCCCCTAAGTACTCAGAAAACTATAGTCGGAGAGATATTTAGATTACTCCACAAATGGAACTGAGTGGCACATTATATTCGGGCAGATCTGACAAATAAAAAGGACATACTGCAGTGCCAGGCGGTACCGAGGGAAGGGGATTCTCTTTTCCAGCAATCTCTCTCCCTGCCTCCCATCCCGCAGGAAAGGAGACTCTTCTGACCCGAAGCCACCTCGCGGTGTTTAAAAACGAGGATTATCCCGAACCAATGTATTAAATGGTTCCAGGATAGGTTTTAAATTGACAGAGAAGGTATTTATTGGTTATTCTAGGTTAGGAGTTCCACACTCCGGACAAAAGCAGTCTTCACCTCCCTACCAAAAAAAAAAAAAAAAAATGAATGAAAACTAAAAAATATAATTAAATTAAAGTTTTAGCACTTTTCTTGGAATCGATTGATGGTTTTTCATTATTAAGTGATATTCCATGAAAACATTAAAAAACAATTAACGAAAGATTTAATGACTTTTCTAATAAAATTCGAAAATTCTTGAATTGCAATATTCTTAGACAATTGTTATTAAATAAGCAAAAACAACATAATTCAATTCAAGCAAAATTACTTTTTATTCATTTTATGTAAATTCTATAGGTACTGAATTTCATTTATTATATAATATATTAAGTGCTAGTTGCCAATGGGGCATTGTTTACATCTCATTGATAGTATCTCCACTGACTTCCGATAAAAAATTGTTTCAATTCATTAAGCAATATTGTCTTAATGACAATTAAAAGTTATAATTATGCATCATCAACTACACTCCATCAGTAGAAAACAAATGATAAATTTTATCTTGTTAAGCTTCAATGACGCTTTTCTGCGAAGCGATTTCAATGTCAACCACTAATCCACCGCTTAACTAAGCGTGTGATAAATCTCGTAGCCCAGAATTTAGCGATGGATTCAATTGAGAATTAACTCATTGTACGAATGGAATTTCACACTTTCACTTGTAATTCATAATTAACTGGTGTACTTTCCTCCATTGTTTCTGAACCATTAGTACTAGTTTAACGAATCTTAAATTTTAATTGTATTGTAGGTAAGTCAAAAGAATTTAGCTTATTCAAATACATTCCTTGGTAATAAATCAAATGGTTTTTTGTTGTGATTAAATCTGTTAACTTTGCGTGTTTTGAAGCGTTGAAAAACAAAACACGCTCCCAGATTCATTCACAAGATTGCTATCGTAGCTTTCATATTGTGCTGAATCGCATAACCGCGAGGCAAACCTCAACATATCAACAATTGTTCCATTACACTTCTCAATTGAAAAATTGATTTGATAAACGAGGGTGCTTTGTGTGTTGAAAATGAGGGTTCTGATAAAATTGTTGATACGTACGTAACTTTACAGAGCATCGGTTGCGTAAAGTTGCTTAGAATCTCGAGGAATTCGTGTAATTAAATTTTGTTAAAAACACATTAAGAAAGTTTTTATACAAAAGTTAGTCACGTATGTGTGTTTGAAAATATATAAGTAGTAAGATATATGATATTATATAGCGTGATTCATTATGAGGTTTGGTTTTTAATCTTAAATAAAAGGCATATAATTGAATTCTATGGTAAAAATTTTATTATGAGTCGAAAGAACAATCTATGACATTTACTTTTTAAATACTATCTTATTTAAATGTTGACCGCCACTACGCCGTAAATGGTCCATCCTGAGGGTCCAATTTTTGACGACGCGTTCCAGCATAGTGACCGGTATCTCGCGAATGACACGCGTAATGTTAACTTCCAAGGCGTCGATTGAATCTGGGTTATCCCTGAAGACAAGAGACTTCATGTAAACCCCCCAAAAATAATCCAAAGGGGTGATATCACACGATTATTTCTTAATAAGTCCATTGTTGCTGCAAGCTGATTTTCGTTATACAGCTCAACAATTTGAATACGTTGTTGCGGTTTTACTCTTTCATTATGATGATTTGTCATTCAGTGAAAGCGAACAAGCAAGAAGTGCATTGCAAACGCTAATTATAATCCGTAATTTATCATTTTGTTTGATTTTGATTTGTTAAAAATAAGTTGTTAACTATGAAGTGCTCCTCATGTAAAGTTGAATGCGGTGATGGTGCTCAGTGTTCGGTGTGCCATAATGAGTTTGATTTTTCGTGTGCGGGAATAACGGAATCAAGCTTTAGGAAGCTGGGAGCCAAAAGATCTTCTTGGAAATGTGCTCTCTGCCGTAATTCTTCATAGAGTACGTCCGTTCATGATAATTCAACTTGTTAGAAAATCAAAGTACACGAAAATCAAAGTACTTTGATTTTCGAGTACTTTGATTTTCTAACATTTTCCGCCCGCCTTGGTTGCTCCCAGCGACGAATTTTCTGTTTCTGATGAGATATGGAGTGGAATTAATTTGACCACTGGTCGCGTGAACGTTGAGATGCTAATTTTTACTGTTGCGACACGAACTATGTTATCAGCGCCGGGATGAACGTCTGTTATTCTACCTAATGACCATTTAGCTGGCGGGAACTGTTCATCGATGATCAGCACCATGTCTCCTTTTTTGAGTGATTGGACGTTCTTGTTCCATTTGTACATTGCTTGATGCCGCTGAAGGTATTCCTTTGACCACTGGTTCCAGAAGCTCTGACTGATTTGGGTGAGGTGCTGCCATTGAGAAAGTCTTGGTGTTTTGATTGACTCCAGATTTGGTTCTGGAATCAGTGATAAAGGCTGGCCAATTAGAAAGTGACCTGGAGTGAGAACTCCAAGATCATCAGGGTCATCAGTAAGCGCGCAAAGTGGTCGAGAGTTAAGGATAGCTTCAATTTGAGTAAGAATGGTGCTGAGTTGTTCGTAAGTGAGCTTTGTCTCTCCTACTATCCGTCGAAGGTGATATTTCATGGATTTCACGGCTGCTTCGAATTTTCCTCCGAAATGAGGCGCTGATGGAGGGTTGAACTTCCATGTCGTTCCATCAGATGCTATCAGAGATGCGAATTTACCTAGCATCCCCGACTGCTGTGAGAAGAGATTCTTTAATTCTGCATCACTTCCCTTAAAATTAGTCCCGCAATCACTTGTCAAGGTAGCACAAATGCCTCGTCTTT
Organism: Odontomyia ornata; assembly: GCA_963969285.1. Classification (NCBI taxonomy): domain Eukaryota; kingdom Metazoa; phylum Arthropoda; class Insecta; order Diptera; family Stratiomyidae; genus Odontomyia; species Odontomyia ornata. The sequence goes on along the minus strand of OZ017738.1, from coordinate 412,430,680 downwards.
AGGTGAAACGTTTATAGGCTGCAAGAAATGCTTCTGTGGAATAGTCAGTTACAATTTCAAGATGGATAGCTGATGTTGAGAAGCAGACAAAGACTGTTATCCATGCTTTATAAAGTCGTGCCTTTCCCTTCCAGGTTTTTAGGGTAATTGGACCTGCATAGTCGACGCCAGAATGAAGAAATGGTCTTGATGGAGTGACCCGTGAAGGTGGTAACTGACCCATTAGGTATTGGGCATGCTGTTTCCTGTATCGAGTGCAAGTCACGCATTTTAAGATGAAGGATTTGACTGGGATTCGACCACCGATTACCCAAAATTGTTGCCTGAGGACTGCTAATGTTTCCTGAGTTGATCCGTGTAATGATTTAAAGTGAGCTGCTCTGATTACCAGCGTAGAGACATGTGAGTTTCGTGGTAAAATGCATGGGTGTTTATTTGAGTAGCTGAGGTTGGAGTTTTCTAAACGCCCACCAACGCGTAATAATCCTTGAGGGCAGAGGAATGGATTAAGCCTAATCAAGTGGCTGTTTTTTGCTATTTCCTTTGTCATTTTCAAGTCTTGAATTTCCTTAGAGAAGTGTCTCTGCTGTATATATTTGATGATGAAAGTCGTGGCCGAGGAGAGTTCCGATGGTGTAAGAGGCGATCTTAATGGAGGTGATGATCGTTTCCTGAGAAGAGTTGCTATTCGTTGACACATTGCTGTGACTCTAAGTAATTTATCCCATGAGGAGTATCGAGTGAGCAGATCCCATGGATGATTTATTACTGCGTGATGAATTGTTCGCTCTTCTAGGTCGTCATCAACCGTGGTTGAGCTTTCGTGATGAGTTGGCCAGTCATCGGGAGGGCTCTGAAGCCATTGAGGTCCATTCCACCACAGTGGAAACGATTTGATTTCTTCAGCAGATAGTCCTCGAGTGGCACAGTCTGCTGGATTTACTTTCCCTGCGATGTGATGCCATTGTGATCTAGGTATGGTTTCTCTAATGTAGCACACTCTATTATGAACGAAGTCCTTCCATCGTGATGGGTGATTGTTGATCCAAGTTAGAGCTATTGTTGAGTCCGTCCAGAAGTGGATAGGAGAGTCATTCAAATGAAGGACTTCCTGGCAGTGTTTAGCTAATTCGACGGCCATTACTGCAGCTGAGAGCTCCAATCTTGGTATTGTCATCCGTTTTATAGGGGCGACTTTGGTTTTTGAACATAGTAAGTGAACTTCAATCGATGCTTCTGTCGATATTCTTGTAAAAATTGCTACTGCCATGGCTGCTTGTGACGCGTCACAAAAGCAGTGAAGTTCAATATTTCCAGTAGGTTGAATCCCAATCCATCTTGGGATCCGAATAGTATCTAGTCCGTTTAACAATGATTGACGTGGTATCCAGGTGTTTAATTGAGCTGGTGGGAGCTCATCATCCCATTGCAATTTGACTACCCAAAGTTCTTGCATAAATACCTTAAGTTGGATAAAGACTGGTGATAGTAATCCCATCGGATCGAATAATTAAGCAATTTTTGACAAAACTGCTCGTTTGGTGATTTTAGTAGGTGGCGGTGACGAAAACTTGAAGTGTAATTCGTCAGACGATGGGTTCCAAAATAACCCTAGGGCTTTGATGGTGTTGTCTTGGAGCTGGATTGAATTAGTTGATAAACAGTGTTCTGGTGGAAGATGAACCAATGCCTTTGGATGATTACTCACCCACTTTCTTAGGGGAAAGCCGCCCGCCTTGCACATCTTGTCGACCTGGCGTATTTTATCTTGGATATCCTCGAGCGTATCAGATCCGCCGAAAATGTCGTCCACGTATCTTCCATTTTTCATAATATCAATAGCTTGCGGGTAATTAGGGCCTTCGTCCTTGATTAGCTGTGAGATAGCTCTCAACGCCAAGAAAGGGGCACATGCAAGGCCGTATGTTCTAGTTGTGAGCTGATACTTCACTAATTCGTTGTTTTCCCTCCACAGTATCCGCTGATATTTCCAATCGTCGGGATGAACGTTGATTTGTCGATACATTTTCTCGATGTCTGTTGAGAAAATATATCGAAACTGACGAAACCATAACAGGATGTCGAATAGATCCACTTGTAATTTAGCTCCAGTGTGCAGAATATTGTTGAGAGATTGTCCTTCTGGTGTTGGACACGATCCATTGAACACGACTCGCAATTTCGTTGTGGAACTAGATTCTCGAACAACTCCGTGATGTGGAAGATAGAATGTTGGTTGTGGTTCTTTCTCTTGAGGTGGAACTGGAAGCATATTGTTTAGACTTTTATACTCTTGCATGAATGACGAGTATGCTTCTGCCAAATCATTATTCTTCTCAAATCTTGTTTTCAAGTGGTTCAGGGCCTTGAGGGCTGGAACGAAGGAATTGCCTAGTTGACTCGGAGATATCTTGAAGGGTAGCTTCACAATATAATTTCCAGTTGAGTCTCGTTGATGCGTATCAATGAAATGTTGTTCACACTGTTCATCTTCAGCAGATAAGCTGGATTTTTTAGTTTTGGGAAGTTCTTTTTGCATCCAAAACTTTTCAAGTAGGTCGTTGAGGTCTTGATCAACCAAACAATAATGAGCTAAAGCAGTTGACTGTTGGATGTTACCACTCACTGGGCCTGAGATAACCCAGCCAAGTGTTGTAAGTTGAGCCACTGGAGCACCAACTGGACCTTTAATAATAGAGCCTTCCAATAACTGAACATAATAATCCACACCGATGATAAGGTCTATGCGTTTCTGAATGAGGAATTGAGGATCAGCGAGTTGCAGGTTTTCCAAATGATTCCATTGGTTGATAGGTTGATGCTGTGAAGTGGGCAGGTGCGATGTTAATTTTGAAAGAACGTGAGCATTTATTTTGATTTCGACGTCTGACGCGAAGTGGGGTTTGATTACAACACTTACGCCACCCCTGGTCTTCCCAACTTGATTGGATCCGATGCTTACGATAGATAATGATGACTTCTTTCGAGGTAAACTCAGTTCTTGTACTAGTTTTTCAGAGACCAAAGAGACTTCTGCACCTGGATCCAAGAGTGCCCAGATAACTTTTGGCATTCCTTTGGAATTAGTAACTCGAAGTTTCGCTGTTGCAAGGAGCACGTTGGGTGCTTGTAGATTTTCAACGTGAGCGTGATTAACTTGTTTTTCCTGCTCTGTTGGTTGTGAGGATGCTACCTTTGATTCAATGGTGTGAAGAATTGTGTGATGCTTGTGTCCACATTTTTTGCAGCGTCTTGTCGACTTGCAATTGCTTATCCTATGATGTCCAAGACAATTGAAACACAGTCCTTTTGCTTTTATGAGATCCTGACGCTGCTGAGAGGTCTTTGCAGTTAGTTGATCACACTGAAATGTGAAATGGTTGGTTGAGCAGATAGCACATGCGGGTGATTTTTCAACAAAGTGAGCTCGAGCTGATGCTGGTTTTGGCTTAGATCTTGAAGTGTCTGATTGCGAGATCTCAAATGATTGTAGCGACAGAAGTCGTGACTCCATGAATTTCTTCAAAGCATTCCAAGTCGGTGCAGCTCTTGATGCTCCTAGATGGAGTTCCCAGGCTTTCACTGAGTCTGAGTCCAAGCGTTGAACAGCCATAAAGACTAGGAAGTCATCACAATGGTGAATTGGTCTTCCTAAGGATTCCAGGTTGCGGTAGACTGCACCGAATGACATGTATAAGTTTTCGAGTTCCGATGCTGAGTCAGTCGTCATTTTCTTCAACGAAAAGCGCTTCCTAAGTGCGAAATTGACATGACGCCGTTCGATTTCATAGAATTCGAGCACCGTTTCCCAAGCTTTTTGAAAGTTCTCGTTTGTGGTGGCCGTGTTTTTAAGTAGCAACGTGGCTGGCCCTTCTAGATGGGTCTTCAAATGTGTTAACTTCTCAACCGGAGGTATCGATGGGTTGTTGTACACCATTGATACAAAAAGACCTTTGAACGATAGCCGTTTGGAGAGTTTCCCGTTAAACGTAGGTAGTTCGAGCCTCTTTAGCCGGGGAAATTGATAATTCGATGTCGTGTTCATTGACAGAGATTGAGCAGGAGATGGGTTTGGGTGAGCAGATGAAGGCGGGATGACGTGAAGTGACGTTGGTGCTTCAGATGTGCTGGAACAAGGTTGAACTCCACGATGAACTAAATCCCGTGGGCAGGAATCTCGCTCTGGCGCCAGTGATGATAACGCTACCGGTGGACGCTTCTCATTCAGAAGCTCTCTCATCTTCTCCGTTGCTTCCAAATAGTCTTCATACGTCGTGGCATAGTAGTCCCTAGAGAAATACGAACGCTGCTTAACTTCCCGTCGCGTCTGCGAATCAGCTACAGCTAACGCCAGGTTGATGGCTTGGTGATTGATGGAGAACTGCTGCCACTGATCTTGGATGGCTTCTAACCGGGTTTGAATGCGGGTGATTGTGAGGCTATCACGACCAACTCTTATTAAATTGGCGAAGGCAATCTTCATTGAATCATGAATTGATCCTTGTTGGTCGATTCGGTACTGAATGTGTTCAGTCCTCATTTTGATGTGCTAGAATGCACGGCTGCTTGTAAGGCCTAGTGTGGAGATGAGTATCCACAAGATTTCCTTACAAGGTAGCGAATGACTACTGACTTGCAGCTAATCACCGTATATTAGTTGGTTGGTTGGTCTAGAGATTAGAAATAAGGATAGAAAACAATGGGTGAGAGCTGGAAAATAAACGTTTCGAAATGCGATCAATTTTAGAAATCAAAGATTAATTTCAATACCGCGGATAAAATCCAAAAAATTAAACGGTAATTAGTTCCCCGAGATCCGGCTCGAAGGACCAGAATAATATATGTTAAGATATAAGAAGATAAATCACGAAGGAACCTTTTAAATTGGTTTAATCTTTAATTACAACTCTAAACGGTATTGTTGGAAAGCTGGAAACATTAACTGCTCAATTGTCTGACCTCCCAATCTTAATTGGTAGTATGAAAGCAGTTAAATCTGACATTGAAGATTTAAAAACTGCTATCAACTTTTCGAATACTAAGATCAATGAATTCATGAAAAGAGTTGATTTAATAGATAAACATGTTGCACAGCTCGAAGGTTTGAATTCCGAGATAGCCGCGTTAAAAGAATCAGTTAATTCGATTAACCTCGAGACTACTAAGCGAGACCAATGGGCGAGACTAAATAATGTTGAAATTAAAGGCATACCGCAAAAGAAAAATGAGAATTTGTTCAAAATAATTGAAAACGTAAGTAATTACGTTGGATATGATATTCCCAAAACGCAAATTAACTACATTTCTCGCATCCCGTCATTCCACTCTAACGACAAATCAATACTCGTCAGCTTCATAAATCGGTATATGAAGGAGGAATTTATAGCTGCTGCAAATAGCAAAAAAGAAATTCTGGCGTCATCAATTGGCTTTCAGAATGAGGCAAAGCGTGTGTATATCAACGACCATCTCTCACAAGACAATAACTATTGACTGAAACCAAAGTGCTCGCTAGAAGTAATGGATATCAGCACATTTGGATAAAATACTGCAAAATTCACGTCAGAAAAAACGACACATCTCCTGTCATAGTTATTAATTCATCCTTCGATTCAAACAAACTGCGTTAATTTGTTTCACTATCTATTTTATTTTGCTTAATATTTCTCTAAACCGGTTTTCCTTTAAGACTTTTTTAATCATGGATTTGAATTTGTTCCAAGTATTTATGTTGCCTGACTCATTAGCAACTGCTTATGACTTAATAATTTTTTATTTTCTCATTTTTCATTACACAGCTGTACTCATGTTGCTGTATTTTTGGCTTTTTTTTACCCCATTCTACTTAAATTCCATTTTATGTATTTTGCTTTTGGATTATTCAAGGTATTTTCTGACATTTTCAAACTTACTAGTCAGACTGATTGCTTTAACTTATGTGCTTCTTACAGTTAGTTACTATAACCTTCAGAATTGAATTTACAATGGTTGGCTTGAGTGATGCTCTTAACATATATTACAAAACGTTCGGGGGTTGCGTACCAAAACCAATATCTTTAAGCGTGACATATATTTAAATAATTATAGCATTATTGCTTTGACGGAAATATGGTTAGTGGATAGTATATCTGATTGCGAATTGTTTGACGATAGGTATATGGTATGGAGGCGGGATAGACAATACGAGGAAACTGGACAGACTCGGGGTGGAGGCGTGCTACTAGCAACTGAGAGGAGTCTGGATGCAACACCTAAACCAGATTGGAATACGTCAGCCGAGGATCAATGGATTACCCTAAAGCTTGATAAAAAAACCTGATCATAGTTCTCCATATCTTCTTCTTTACCTTTGCAAAGAGAATAATGGAAACTCTTTTTCTCAACAGTTAAATAATTTCCTAAGTGATTTGATCACTTCTCATCCATATGATCGATTTCTTGTTCTAGGAAACTTGCCCGGACGAATTGTCGTTGGTGGATGAGATTGCGTGTAGTAATTTAAATCAATACAATAATGTACGAAATAGCTTCAACCGAATTTTAGATTTTGTTTTGAGAAATGATTTTGTTGATGTTTTTGATTGCCGGCAACCACTAGTTCCCCTTGATGCCCATCACAATGCGCTAATAATTGCAATACGTAATCTTTCAGTGAACTTACTTAAACCAGCACCACGGATAGTATTTTCATTTAAGTCAGCTGATTATGGTCCAATTAATGAAGAACTATCCAATATAGATTGGACATCAGAGTTTTCAGATAATACTGTCGAAGAATCAGTTCAGGCATTTTATGATAAAATCTTTACTATTCGGAATAAATATATACACAAACGGCAATTCCATACTAGCTGTTTTCCTCCTTGGTACTCACAGGCCTTCAAGAAAATTTTAAAAGAAAAATATAAGTATTATAAAAAATTTAAAACTTATGGCAACAAACATGATGAATTATCTTTAGACATTTTGAATAAAAGAGCAAAACTGGAAGAGGCTGCTTGTTATGAAAAATATTTGCTGAATTCTGAAAGACTAATATCAAGTAATCCAAAACACTTTTGGACTTATATTAAGTCAAAAACAAAAACAAATTCACTTCCCTCTACAATGGGACATGGTTCTTCAACATCTAGCAACGGGGCTGAAATTTGTGAGTTTTTTTCGAGTTATTTTCATTCTACTTTTCTTCAGCCTGACTCTTATATCAACGCTGGTTTAAGTGATCATTCAGATTCATTTCTCTTTGATGTTGACATTTCCGCAATTGAAGTGAATGTTGACTTGGTTCAACAACAATTACGTAAACTTGACCTTAACAAATCAGCAGGCCCAGACGGCATTCCCCCAATATTTTTGTATAAGCGTATAGACACCTTGTCAATCCCCTTGACAATCCTTTTTATAAATCTATAGCTGAAGGTATTGTACCAAATACGAGTATATGGAAATCAGCTTTTATATCCCCTGTACACAAAAACGGTCCCACGTATGTAACTATCGTCCCATTTCTAAATTGTGTATTATTGCTTAAAATATTTGAAAAATTAGTCTATAATGAGCTGTATTCTTTAATTAAAAAACAAAATTACTAACTCTCAGCATGGCTTCTTGAAAGAGCGTTCAACTGTGACCAACCTAATACTTCTAAATGAACACCTGACAGACAACATGGAGCTTGGGGTTCAAACTGATGTCATCGATACAGATTACAGCAAAGCATTTGATCGCATAGACAGTAATATTTTAATAAAGAAGCTTCATAGTGCGGGTATCAGGGGCAATTTGTTGCGCTGGTTCGACTTCTATATTCGTAATAGGTCTCAGGCCGTGGTTTGCAGCAATTTCATGTCTGGTTGGATGAACGTACCTAGTGGTGTTCCACAAGGTCCGCTGCTTGGTCCATTGTTATTTATCATTTTTATCTCAGATATTGACATGTGCTTTCAAAACTCAACTGTTTTATCATTTGCCGATGATATGAAAATATTTCGATCTATTTCTTCCCTTAATGATGCCGAACTCCTACAAGAAGACCTAAATAGACTTGATGATTTAATATTTCACAATTTTTTTGTTACTATTATTAATTGTTTTTCTTTCTTCTTGTTTTCTACCTCTTTCCAGATTTGTATTTATATGATTCATGCCATTTCTATTTGTAGAAACTTTTTAATGACTTTCTGCTTTTATTATATAACTTGTTATTATTATTGTAATGTTGATAGTTTCTCTAAAATAAATAAATAAAAAAATAAAAATAAAAATAATACTGAATAAAAATTACATTAAAGTTGGCAGGAATTACGCGTGACTTGTCAAAAAAAGCCTATTCAAAATCAAAACTCATCATGAATCACGCTTTATAATGTTTTTTAGGGTGTTGCAAAATAATTTTACAAAACCCTACTAAAATCGCGACCTGCCTGTCCATCTGTCCGTGTGTCACAGCAGTTTTTCTCGTAAAGTACTTAAGCTAGAAACACCAAATTTGACAGGTAGCTGTAAAATGGTGCTCTCTTGTAAGTTCAATTACAAAAAAAATTATATGAGGTATTTAAGAGGGGTCTCCCCATATACGCGAGTGCCCCCCGAAAAAAAAAATTGCATCAAAGGTAGCCGATATGGGTATCATATGAAAGCGCTTAATGAGAACTTTTCAAAACAGGTCTTTAACTGACATTTTTTGCTTCAAGGGGGGCACACGAAGGAGAAATACACAAACAATTTGTGTTCTCCCCTCGCGATTGGACACAAATTTCATAGGGGTAGATTTTTATGGGTGCAACAACAACAAATACCTTAGAAGTCGAAATTCGCTCAATTTTGTTAATAATAGTACGATCTTCGAATCACACATTTTCCCCGATAAAATCGTATAGGTACCCTATTTAAGTAGTTACATATAAGAGCCTAATACTCTGCAAGTTTGATGAAAATCGAATCATATTCACGGAAGTTATAGTCATTTGAAATTTCAACAATAACACACGGTTTTGGTATTTTATGGACTTCTTAAAATTTCCAGATAAGATTTATAACAATACATATTTTTTGGAATTCATAATTTGAGTGGTTTTTGTTGGTTTGGAACAAAATGCCGGCCGCTGAAAGTGGAGAAACAATGAATTTTCCTTTAAATGAGCACATCTCTTTGACAGGTTTCTTGACTTTATTTGTTGCTGGTGACCGTATTTCGGAGAGGTTGGATGCAAAAACCCTTCTGACATGAGCGTAGGTCTGTCCACCCAACTTGTTTGATATTGATTGGCGTTAGATTGCTGTGGGTAATGTTAACCTAGAGTAGATTTTCGCTGAATAAAGTTAAAGTTTAAGGTAGTTGGATGACGACAAACTTAAATTTCAGTACTCTAAGACCAAGAACAACAGCAACGACCAAATCATTAATGGTAGTTTGTCAAAGACTAAATTTAATGTCACATGATACAGGCAGGTAGGTACACATAGTTCGTCATAGATGCCGCTAGTAATATTTAAAATGCATTATTTTGATATTAATCCTAGCATCTCCATTTATCAAAATAATCTAAACTTTAGTGCATATGTATCTTATCAGAACTAATAGAAGCAAACAATCAAATATATCGTAATCTATTAAACAATGCTTTGAATACCTAACCTGTGTACAAAATCGTTACTTTTTACGCTACTTAATCCCTTGAAACCTGATTCATTTAATTGCATAGGGAAACCCCTTTTTCTTTATGAATTTATTAGCCCTTTTCAAGGTTATTTTAGCACTTATTTTTTCTTTACGTTGTAGCAATCGAGCAGGTTGTGCATAGGAACTGCTCGAGAAACTTAAAAAAAAAAAAAAATTAAACTTAATCTAAAATGCTTTTAATTAATCTATGTGAGACATAAAAACATTAATATAAATTCAATTTTTCAACAACCAAAAATGTGGCTATAAATAAAAATGCTCGATTCGAATTCAGCGCGGGCAAAGGGTTAAAGAAAATTCATGCATACTATTGACAAGATCTACTAATTTACTACACAACCAGCAAATCATTTCCATCTAGAAAATCCTACTATGACTTGAAAGTATTTAAAACAGACATTTTCTCGCTCAGCTCATCGTAATCCTAGACATACAAAATATACATTTACACTCATAGAATTGTTAGTAACAAATCTTATCAGTGAGAGACTCTCCTTGAAAGACAGGAGAAAGAACAATCTACCCAACGCAACTGGGTATTCCATTCATCCCATCAGTGGATGCACATTTACATTCAGGCACCGTCGCACAAATCATATACGCTCAAAACCGGAAACCACAGCAACAACTCCAAAAACCTGTATTGCACTTACACCACAATAGCATAAGCGACAATTAAGATGGACTTGAAAAGTGTGCAGTGCTCGAAATGGGGGATTTGGGATGCTGTTGCCGGGAGTGTAGGTGCAGGGCTTGAGCGAGTAAGCTAGCTCAGCTGGTAAAGATTTCAACTGGGAATACAAGATAGTGAACAGCAATTGTTGTAGGATTATTGAAAGACTAAGTGAGAAATATCGAATTTTGAGTGTGACCGTACATGGAATATTTTGCAAAATCGCGACTTATTTAAGTTTTGTGTGGAAAATCGAGCTTTTCACCAGAATTGGACGCGAATTCGTAAACCTCGAATCATCTTTGGGAAGCAGGAAGTCGCCCTGCACGTGATCCGCTAAGAGGAACGGTCACTCGGCCGTGTGGGTGTGTGTCGTTCGGTCGATTATCGAACGGAAGGACTGACGGTGCTCAAGAACAACCTTCGGGTGCGGATTCTGTTTGGTTGCGTTCATCGAGCGGTCGAACGTGGAATTTCGAAAAGCTTAAGTTCTTGAAACCAACAAAATTTTCTTTATCGTCGAAAATAGCCAACTGGCTTGTATTCTTATAACGGATTACCCAACAGGTAGATCACGGGAACACCTTGACCGTGCTTCAGCTTTAAATGGATGAATGTTCCTGACGGTTATGTGCGAATAACATTGAGTGTGACTGTGTTTCTTGCTCGAGAGTGTGAAAAGAAGAATTTCAGTAAGAATTTAAAGTGCAAGGATTACAATAGTTTGAAATAGTAAAATACTGAAGATTCAGTTTGTATGAAGAGAGCCGAGTGAAGATCTTGAGACTGGGTAGTCGCGCGGAGAGGCAATCGACGGTTTTTTTTGGGAAAAGGTTGACGTTCGGTGTCGAAGCACATGTGTGACGGGCAGCGAAAAATCCTCGAATTTCCATGTAAAGCAATTCTGTTTGTTTGGTGGCGATTACCGGTTCAGGTGATTCGTGTGTGGCGCGTTGCGTCAGGTACTTCGTCGAACATCTGACGGAGTGTTGATTTCCGCTTTTCGGTTGGTATCGGCAAGAAAAGAAAAGCAGTGGAGAAGAAAAGAAAAACGGATTTCCTGTTGGCTTGTGTCGTTTGATTCGTTGAATCGTTTTAGTTCCGTTAGTGGGTTATCAAGGGAGTTGATACGGGGATGTCGATTGGACGACTGTGCTGGAGAGCGGTTCCTTACAGGCTTTCCGTCATGCGTGCATACAATTGCGATTCGTATGTCAGGCTCACCTGAAAGTGGATTTTCGTTACGACCCTAGTGATATTCAATATAAAATGTATTAACTTCCCGTTCAAAAGTTATCTCCATACTCTGGCTGTAAAAAAACCGCGTCCCCTACACAGTGCTTATCGGAAAGTCACGGCTAGTTAAAGTGTTTCGCGACGAGCATTGATTGTAAATTGTAACGGTCAGACAGGCGGATCTCCCAACTACAAGTCCTTCGAGTGTTAGCCCACAAATCGGAAGTCGAAGTGGAAATATTGACGAGCCCATAATAAATCAGTTGCCGGATCACATACTTGAAAGTATCTTTTCGTATTTAGACTTGCGTGATTTGCGTAATTGCTCGCTAGTGTCGAAAAGTTGGTATTGGTTTTTAAACAATGAAAACAATGATATTTGGCGAATGCATTGTGTGTGAAAATTGGCAGAGGTAGCCTAGAAATCTGATCCCCTGTCTTCTTACCTATAAAGCGAAATTACGGGCATTTTATCACGCATGGAATCCCAACGATTGCTCGCGGAATGTTTATATCAAACCTAATGGCTTTACACTGCATAGATTCAACATAATCTTTAAAGGTTGCAGCACCGTTTTACCGAATTGTTACCTGTAGTGACCGTATCTGGCGATTCTGATTTAAATTATTCTGGCAATAATTTTTAAAATTTATAATTATCATAGTTTTTTTGTGAGTGTCCCATGCCCAGTAATTTGGATAATATACCCGTAGATGCCCAGTTTGAAAGCCAGGACTTACTCATCCCACCTCGTCAACGAGCGTTCGTCGTCGGAAAGGCTGGGTAAGTACCCCTTTGAATGATTTAAACTTTTTGATAGACGTTTCAAATTTTTTATATAGGGTAAGGTGGGGCAAATCCGACCTAGTAAATGGTTTTGGCTATAAAATGCTTATGTTACATCAGATCAAGTCGTTATATATACCAAATTAAAGGTTAGACTTTTGCGCGACTTTCTGTGCATAGCATTTTATTAATACCTTTAAAACAGTTTGAGATCAAGCGTTTTACGAAAATGTTCATTTCTGCTATTTTCAAAAATGATGGGGTAAACCCGACCGCCTATGTTTTTGGTTGATTTAGTACAGATATAGCCTAAATATAATGGTTTTGCAATGATAAATCAATGACTGTTACATTATATAATGGTAATAACATATAATAGAATTTAAAAAAAATGAAAATAGCAAAATAATTAATCAGAATTATCTGATTCGCTGCTCAAATAGCTTGCTGGCGTTTTTTTGGTTCGAGTTGAACGTCTGGTTGGCTGCGATGTTGATGGTTTTGGTGTCATTGTTGTTTTTTGGCTTTTTTTGCGGCAGCCGTTTTTGCCCGTTTGGCTTTATTTTTTTTGTTTTGCTCAGCCTGTGCAACTTCAGAAATCGTTTCATCTGATGTTAAAATGGATGTCCGCCCAGGTTTGTGACCACGTCTTGGTCCTTGGTGGAGCGCGCGGAAACGGACGAATAGACTTTAACGTCTCATTCAATCTGGTTCTTGATGTTGCTGGTGTTGAAGTAGCGGGTGATGGAGTAAATGGAACATCGTCTTCTTGTTCTTCATCAGCTTCAACTTCCATTTCAACTGTTTCTAATGGCCGATCTGTTGCTAAGCTGGCCATGAAGTCGATATCTTGAAAAATGCCTGGTTCTACTGGCCAAATACCAGTTGCACAGAATCCAGCCTTTATATTCACTTCCGTTGCACCGATTTCAAGTGCTCGAGTGACCATCGCAGGAATGTCAAATATTTGAATTGGTCGGCCTGGATACATTTGTATAAAATTTAGTGATTCTTGGTTCATTGCTGTTTTGAAAGGGCCGAATACTGAGACATCGAGCGGTTGTAAGCGATGTGAGCAATGAGGTGGAAATGAGACGGCGTGAATGCCATTTGCTCGACAGAATTCCAAAGCAGCCAAAGATCGATGGCTTTCGTGATTATCCATTAACAACAATACTGGCTGATAAGGCGAAGAACGCGTGAAAGCTTGAAAATGCTTCAAAAAATCCTAAAATAAATCAGCTGTGATCCATCCTGATGGATTTGCACCACCAACACTACCGGCTGGCCCGCCGTTCAAAAAATATTCTTTAAATCGTGCTTTGGGGAAAACGAAATATGGTGGCATACGCATACCAATAGCTGACACAGGTAAAAGAACTGTAACTAAATTTCCCCTTACCGCATAAGTAATTTGGCCAACATGTCGGAAGCCTCAACGAGCAGCTACTCTAACAGCATGATGCGCCGTTGTGAGGCCTGTTTCGTTGACGTTCCAGATGTTATTCGGACCAAAAACATGCATGTCACTTACTTTTTTATAGTTTTCAAAAAATTTTGCAACATTATGGCGATTGAATGCGCTAGCTCTCGCTATACTAGTTGCTTCTGGCTTTCGTAATGAAAGTCGTTGATGACGTTGCATGAAACCACGAAACCAATCTTTTCATCTTTCCATGATTCAGGAAACTTGGCTCTTACTTTTACAGCAAATTCGTATGCCAACAATCTTGTTTGAGTGGCGGTCAAACCGAAAAAACATCAGAAGCGTGTTTCAAATATGCTTCAAAAGCGGTTTCCTGTTCTTTGGTGAACACCTATTTGAGAACAAAAAATCAATCAAACCGAATAAAAGAAAACAGCAATATAATTCCAATGAATTTTAATACTTTACAGTATCACGGCCTTGAGAAGTGATAGTAATGCTGTTCAAGTCCACCTCAGTAGGTTGCGTAGTTACTTCATTGGCACGGCGGTGCAATAACAATGTCGACCTCGGAATGCCAAAATCACGAGCAGCAGCACGTAAACATCCCCATTTGCATCGCAGCTGCTGCTCGATGAATACCATTTTCATCACGTTTTTGTGTCTTTCGTTTGTTATTACGAACCATTCTGTTAAAAAAAAATAGCTTTCTAGAGGTCGGATTTACCCCACTGCGTAGTTTTTCATAACAAAGCAATTACAAAAGATATTGTGAAAAAAATTGAACCAAATCAAAGAATCTAAATCCACTTACCTTTTTTATGCGATCACTTTGACAAAAAGAAATATCCTGCAGTCAATTATGCACAAAAATTAAAGTCAAAATTGTCAAAACAAACTTGTTGCCGTTTGAGCATCTCAATGTTAACTAATAAAATGCTGTCATGCCACCATTATTTTCGATGCTCTACAAGACAACACTAATATTAGTTAGCGTAGTGCTTCCGATTTTCGATAACAGAGGGAGGTCGGGTTTACCCACACTGTCGGCTTTACCCCACCTTACCCTACATGTAATGTTTTTATACATATTTCACTTTACTTTACCTCTACATACAATAACGGGCTTTAAAAGCAAAACAAAAAAATTCATAGGGATGGGGTGTGACATACTTTATGAATAGAGGAAATGAATCTCTTACATCCACATTAATAGAATCACACTTCTGTTCCCTTGTTTCTCTTTAATTCTTTACATCGATGTTTAAATAGTAACAGAAGAAGATTAGATTTATTAGTAGTTTGTAAATCATTAAGATCGAATTCAAACTTGATACTGCTTGTGCTTGAGAATTTTTGTATCGATTTTCAATCTTGAAATTGTTGCGTGAAGAAAAATAAAAATGAATTCGTAACTGTCCCATAAAATCGGTCTTTCTTTTCTTTCTGTACTGACCTGGTATAGGAGCCGGTACGATGGTAGGCTCTCAACGCAAGACATGAGCCAGCCATCGGGCACCGACTAACCTCCTTTTGTTTCAGGTGACTTCGCGGGTTGAGTGGCCCGAGCAAGGTGCCTCTTTATGGCATAGGGTTATGTGATCGAATTGCATAGTTCTATGGCATAAATACTTCTCCTCCGATGGGAAGGCTCTTGCAAGTTAAGTTGTATGAGTTTTCCACTCTGAAGAGGAATACCTGGCCACTGCAACAATTATGGATTTTGATCCGGTTGGGCGGGTGCGCGGGGGCACCATCACCACCCGGTTGCCCTCTCTTATTTGTAGGCCATGAACCTCGTCGGGTAAAGACGAAGTTACCCTAAGTCCCCCCATTTTTACTTGTTTCACTTGTTCTCTCTGAATGGTTGCCTACAATTTTTGTGACTTCGGTCGCCTTTCTTTTTGTGACCCCAGAAATTCGTGAATGCGAAATTCTTTTGTAGTGGGTCCTTGTGCTGGGGGAATGAACCCACCCCACGACACCGCAATGCTAGCCTTCCAGCGCATTCACGCGTCCCCAGACAAGGGCATTCTCGGCGGAAATCTTCAACCTCCTTTGCCGAGGCAGCAGACCATCGCTGCAGTCCTTCACGGACTTTGAAATCACGTATTCACTACAACGTTTCGAGCAAACAATCTAGCAGGGAATTTAAACATATTCTAGATTTTCGCACAACTCAGGATAAGTACGTCCTCTGAAGCACTTTTACGTGCCCAAAATATACACTTGAATCAGTTGCGGACTTCGCGAAAAATATCGGAACCACTTCGGTACAATTTTAATTTTCTTCTATATAGCTCAATTTTCGTCAATCTAATTAGATTTTCACTAAGCTTCTTGAACTATTTCACTTTTTATCAATCTTTTTATTTTATTTTCTAAATATATTCAATACTTAATTTAAAATCAAATCCGTTTAGATCGTTACTTTTAATTAACTTCAGTTTTCTTCGTGGCTTAGGTAGTTGGTGGGTTTTAAAATCTTTCTGTTTTATAATTCAAGGCATCACTGGTGAGTTTACAAAACAAACAACCTCGGAACAACTGTTTTTAGTATGCCAAGGCAACCGAAAATGTTCCTTATTTTCTTGGGTTATATGTTTTTTTAACAGCTGTTTTTATGCAAGTGTTTTTATTTTTAGTTTCTTCTGGCTCAAATGAATGTCTTCTTTAGATAATTTATTTTTGTTTCATAGAAACAAATTTATGGTTATTTTTACACGTTAACTACCTACCAACTTACTAATTTACCATTATTCTTCATTACATTTGGCATGAGAATGATTTACAATTTAGAGGCAGAGATGATGTTATAAAGGGTTTTCCATTTAGGACATAACAATTTCATCTATTCATAAAACACAGAAATATTTGAGGTATTGAGTTCAAATTTATTGTGGGTGTAGTGTGTAGTGAAAAGAGTATATATAAAAGTCCATAAAGGACTGCAGCGATGGTCTGCTACCTCAGCGAAAGAGAATTGTAGTATCCGCCGAGATTGGCCTTGTCTGAGGACACGTGAATGCGTTATGGTGTCGTCGGGCGGGTTCTTTCCCCCCAGCACTAGGACCCCCTACAAAATAATTTCGCATCAACGAATTTCGAGGGCCAAAGGAATATTGACCGAAAGCGAGAAAGAGATAACCTACTGAGGGCCAAAGAAAATTGCTGACTCGAAGGACAAACCGGACTTGGAGAAAACAGACGGACTTAAGAGGACTTCGTCCTTACTGACAACACTTATGGTCCACAAATAAGAGTGGGGCATCCAGGTGGAAGCGGTGCCCCCTCGCATCCTCCCAACCAGATCAAGATCCAAATGCAGACATGGCTATATATTTCCCATTTAAGTGAAAAACTCATGCAGACATAATTTGTATGAATTTTTCCATTTAATGAGAATCATAAATGTGGCCAATTGATGTTATAGTATTATATGATGGAAGCACATAGCACTATACCATAAAAGGGCACGTGAGCGGAACTCTGTAACTCATAAAAAGTGGAGAGCTCGCCCGATGGCTAGCTCATTATAGTGCAGGGGCCAGCATTCGGAGCGGGTCCCATACCCGATCAGGTTCCCACCGAAAGGAAAGACCGAATCTTCAAGTTTTATTTAAACATTTCTTTTAATTCGATTCAGTGCAAGTATTTTAGCATATTTTTAATTTGAGTGGTACTAAACACTTATATATCCAACAATAAATAAAAAGTGATTTTAAATATTTTCCAATTGGAAATCAGATTGACGTGTAAAAGCCTTACGAAATTCGATTTAAAAAAATATTCGCAGTGGATTCTTTTTCTATCTAAACTTTAGAGATCTCTACGTTAAGTATGTATATTGCACAATTGGGTTGAATTAAATTCAATATTTCCGTAGAATTTAATTGTACTAGGATTTTGTGTATTAAACACCTAATATTAATTTGAAAAAATATAATATATAATGAATGGATCAATATGTACATACATATAAATTTGTTGCAAATAGAAGGAGAGCAAACGAGTACTCACCAGCATCCTCAAAGAGCGCCTGTTGACGATGTGGTGATGCAATACTGCTGAAATCCCATTGAATACATAAATTTAATACAGACTTCATATAAGGGATAGCTATATGCATCTATTTACTCTTGAAATCTCTACCTCCCCAAACCTCGAGAGGTAGGCAAGGCTGAAATGAATCTTGCAATATAAGTTGAAATACAAGTGTGATTATACATCGTTAATTACAACGGTACAAAGTATTATCTTCTTTAAGTTATGGAACAACGCCTTCGTACTACATCGAACATAATAGCCAGAAACTCAAAACTGATACTTGGCCCAAATGTTCTGCTAAAACTGATTACTGTGTGCCCTTAAAACGTACATTTTACATACACGGTCTTAACTTAGACCCAAGGGCATATGAATATTACATAACTTCGATTAAACCGTCTTAAATGTGCCATCTCCTATTTCTACAAGACCTGACTTAATCAAGCTCACCAACCGTTATCCTTTTCCTCGTCAAATATCCAGTCCAACAAGAAGTTGCCATTGAAGATACGATACACAACTATCTATCCCTTTAGTCGCTTACAGTTAACGAAACACACAATATTTCGAGTTTAAATATTTGACATACAGTCTTCCACAAAAGTCAAGGTACAGAGAATCGGTAACTGTAAATTGTATGCAAAAATCCGATTAAACTTATTCCCACTTCAAACCATGGTCACACTTGTGATTAAACCTGTTTCAGAGTGTGATTGCCTTTCTTTGTATATCACTTCGTATACTCTTCTCTGCACTTTTGTAGCCCTTTTCCAATTTGAGCTATTTTTATTCTACCGCTAGCAACTCCTACTAGAATTGAGCCTATCAGATAACCAAGAACCTTTAACTTTGGAATGTCGTTGCTACTATCAATTTTGCATTTTCATGGAGTTTCATGATTTTCTTAGTGTGGTCAAGTGGTAAAACTGGATTTCCAGCATCTATTTGCTTTATATTTTCTTTTATGTTGACTTGTTCATTCGGTCAAAAATTTCTAATTGATCTTCACTTTTCCATATGCTCTAATCATCACTGTTATTTCCAACATCATCTATTTCTATGATATGATCACGCAAATTGTCAATACTCAAGAATGAACTATAATTTAAAACTGAAATTTTATGCTATACAGAGGCTTGGTTACGAAATCCTTTTGGTAGTCATTCTATTGTTTACTTATTTACTTTACAGTTATAGATTAGAAGTAACTTGTATTATGGTTTTATTATGTACTTCAGTCTCCCGGCACATCAACCAGAACTCATCATTCATGGACCGCTAGGAATCCTTTCGCCCAACCGTTGACGCAAGGCATTGTCAAATCCAATACTCGCAACCCGCCACTATTTCGACAACGAGACTAATAACATATAATCTTTCGCAATTACATTTATGCCAATTAACGCTCATTACTCATGCAAATAAACTCCATCACATCACCTTCAGAACATTGTTTTATTAATTTAACCGTTTATAGCGAACACCGCGTATAGTTTCCATTCATTTTTTCGCACTAGTCCCGCCGACAGCTTTTCCCACTGTCAATCTTTTTTCTCGTGGTGTCTGCGCTGTGTTGCGATCCGTCATAGACTCCGTGATCCGTCCAAATCTCGGTATAATTTCTATGTCACACCGGTAAATGAAATGAGCATGTCATAAATTTCAATTTACAGATTTGCTTAGTAAAGTTAATAAAAAAAAATAATGATAGATTGAAAAGTTTAAACCATAATAAAAAGATAAATATTATAAAGAATATCAATGCAAAGAAAAAATTTACGTTTAATATATAAAAAAAAAACAATATAAATTTATATTTATAATAATAAATTTGAACAATTTTTTTATCTCTAAAATTTTTAATTTACAATAATTTGTTTTTTTTTTGTGGTAGGGAGATGAATGCCATTTATGCACAGAGTGTGGGACTCCCATCGCGATTGGAATACCCACTAAACACCTCCCCTGTCACCCTGAGAACCCAGCCTGGAACCGTTTGACACATTACTTCGGGCCAGGTCTCTTTTTGTTACGCCGTGGGGCGCCTTCAAGCTGGGGAGTCCCCATCCTAATGGGAGGGGAGAGGGGAAGGGGAAACGCCAGAAGAGCGATACCTCAGTCCCAGCGCCAATGGCTGCTGTGAGTCCCTTTTATATTTTAGGACTGCCCGAGCATAATGTGCCACCTCGTTCAATTTGTCAACCGATTCGAGCATCACCGCAACTATATTATATGGGGTGAGCTCTCCCATCTCCCTGGCGAGTTCCCTTCGCAGCCTGACCCATTTTGTACACGCAAAAAATGTGTGACAGGCATTGTCCTCCTCTCCTGGGCAAAACCGACAATCGGGAGACCGTGACTTACCGATCTTGTGCAGGTAAGACTGAAAACATCCGTGCCCGCTCAAAAGCTGGGTCAGATAGAAGTCAATCTCACCATGCCTTCGATTTCGCCACGGTCTCACATCCGGGATGAGGCACGCAGTCCACCTTCCCTTCGTACAATTCACCCAAGACTACGGCAACCATCTCCCTCGCATCCTCGTTTCGGCACAGGTAAATAGCGTGGCGCTCTCTAGCAAGGAGGGCGCCAGGTATCACGCCTGCAATAACTCTCACCGCCGAGTCGGAGACTGTTAGATATGAAGATGCAATTCTCAGTGCTCCTCTTCTCTGTACCTGTGCTAAACGTTTTCGGTATACCTCCTCGCTGAGAGCGTCGCCCCATACCTCTACTCCGTACAGTAGCTCTGACCCCACAACACTCATCAAGAGGCGTCTTCTTGATGGGCGGGGCCCCCTACGTTGGCCATAAGTCGACTCAGAGCCGATATTCCCGAAGAAGCCTTCTCAGCCGTTGCCCTGATTTGCTCAAAGAAACTTATCTTTGAGTCGATCATTAGCCCCAGGTACTTCACCGCTGGCTTCGATTCGATTTGTTAGTCTCCAATACTGATCATCCTTACTCTAGGTATTCTCTTTTTTGTCAAGATGACCACTTTGGTTTTCTCCAGTGCTAAACTCAACCCGCGAGCAGCCATCCAGTCCCTCACTCGGCGCATTAGCATACCTAGCCCAAGTTGCGCTTGTTCAACGGTGCGTCCAGCGACCAGAGCAGCAACATCATCCGCATAGCCGACCAAGCGTGACTCATCCGGCATCTCAAGTCTCAGTAGCCCATCGTAAGACACGTTCCACAGGTCCGGACCAAGGATAGATCCCTGGGCAACACCAGATGTAATTTCCATCCTTCGTTGGCCCTGTGTTGTGTCGTAGAGCAGGCTTCGGTCCTTTAGGTAGTTCCTCAAAAGCCGCATTAAATATTCTGGAACTTGAAATGAGCTTTCCAGCGTATCCAGAATATCCACTCATCTAGTGGAGTTGAAGGCATTCCTGACGTCGAGTGTCACCAACAGGACGATCCGTCGTTTGGTGCGACTATATGCCTCTGCCTTTTGGACCGCGCTCATCACCTCTGCAATCGTATCAATTGTAAAACGTCCTGCTCTAAAGCCATACTGGCGAGGAGATAGGTCCCCAGCAGCACGAATCGCGTCGGTGAGCCTTCCCTTGATGAGTTTCTCTAGCACTTTCCCAGCCGTGTCTAGCATGCATAACGGGCGGTATGCAGACAGCGATCCTGGATTCCCTTCCCCTTGCTGATCAGCACGAGCCTCCCCACCTTCCATCGTACCGGGAAAACCCCGTCCCGTGGGCAAGTGTTGAATGTGCTGAGCAGCAAGTCAGGACAATGGTGATAGACGAGCCGCAACACCTCAGGTGGAACGCCATCCTGGAGCTGGAGCCTTCCTCGCTTCCAATGAGAGGACTGCCTCCTCCAGTTCCAGCTGCATGAAGAGTGGGCACTCGACTGCTGTTTCACCATGGACAGTGACAACATGGACGGAATGGGCGGGGAAGAGTCCCCGCACTATCACGTCCATCTTTTCCACGTCATGTATATACAAGGCTTCCGTAGGGCACCAAGTTTCCCCATGAGCAGCTTGTAGCCAAGACCCCACGGATCCTTGTTCACATTGTTGATTAGATCTTTCCAGCAGCGAGCCTTGCTACTGTTGATCAGTTTGCGAAGACATTTCCTGGCTGACTTATATGCTGCCACCTGGTTGTATGCCTCGTCACGGTTCCGCGCCCGTTGAGCCTCACCTGAAGCTTGTGACACTCCCTTCGCTTTTCAGCGAATGCAGTTGACCACCAGTACATTGGGGGCTTGCCGTGCCGGGGTCTTTGACGGGGCATAGAAGCGCAGCAAGCAATCGTAATGATGCTCATAGTAGAGTTCACCAAGTGTTGAGCTGCCAGTTCTTCCGTCCCCTCCGAAGCTCACTGTAGCAGCTCACCTGCTGTGAGAACCTCGACAAACCTCTTCGACGTCCATTCTTCCGATGTTCCATCCAGTTGTAGAAGACCGAGAGCACGGACGTCGGGAGACAACATCCCTTATCTCAAGCAGTATGCACTGATGACCACTGGCTGAGTAGTCCTCTAATACTTTCCAGTTGGGTATCCTCCATACTAAGGACTCCGACGCGAATGTCACGTCCGGTATGGTTCCCTCATAGCCAATACGGCGGAAAGTCGGCGTATTTCCGGAGTTTAGTACGACGAGGGCCGTCTTGGCCGCCATTTCCAGGATTCGTTTTCCGCGTGGATCCATCTGAGGCATGCCCCATTCGATTGCTTTTGCGCTGAAGTCGCCCCAACGAGCACTTTGCCCTCTGCGTTCGAGACAGCGCCCTCCAAAGCATTAAGCTTGGCTTTGAAAGGTGATATCGACTCGTTAGGCGTTAGGTACACACTAAAGAAAGTGATCCCTGAGCGCCGAACCCACAGAAAACCATCCCCCCGTCCACAACTCTCCGCTTGAAAGACACTGTTCCGAACCCAGATGGCGGCAGTACCAGTTTCATCAGAATACCATAATACAGAACTTTTATTATGGTGTTGCTCACTCAGCAGCAAGAAGTCGGCTTTCATGTCCCTCGCAAACTGCTCAAGCGGATTTTGGGCGGTTGAACTGCGGTGTAGGTTTAGCTGCAGGATGGGGGTTATCGAAGCTTTGATTTTGCCTTGGCTAGGGCTTCCTGGAACACCCGGCATTTTCCTGATCCCAAGACGTGTCCAAAATCAGGTTTTGGATCAGCATCCTTGCAAAGAATACAGTGTGCCTCCTTCGTACACTCTTTTCTTTAATGTCCCATTTCACCGCATTTGTAAAATAGGGAACTCCTATCGGGTCCTTTGCATACTTGTGTGGTGTGACCATAACCAAGGCATTTGAAACATTGAAGAGGCGTTGCTCTTTGCCGTATCCTACAGACAACCCACCCAATTCGTACTTTGCCCTTGTTCAGGAATTGTTCGGCGTCCTATTCGGTCAAGTTGACTATGGCCATGCGTTGTCGCCTATTGTTTTCTGGTGTCAGTCTGGCTTTGATGCTTCCCACGCTAGAGAACTCCCTTTTGATGGCCTCTTCTACCTCGGCCAGATCCGTCACGCAGTCAATGTCTCGTATTTCGATCGTTGCCATCTGCTCAAGCGGGGCTATAGTAGCGCTTCTGCCGAGGACTTTCTTTACTGCCTCACAGAATGCTTCCTTATTGCCAGCCTCTGCTCCCAATCCAACCAGTATGTGGTCCGACCGCGTTGGTCGTACCACTTTAATGGTAGTATTGGTGTCTTCGGGCCTTACGTTTCCCCTGATGTCCCTCAGTACCTCCGCGTAGGATCAGCCATCTTGGGGCTTTACAAGCAGTGCCTGCTGCCGGGGTCTTCGTTGGGGCTTCTGCCTCTCCAGTTTTGCATCAGGTCCTTTTTCTAATTGGGCGTCCGTGGGAACTTTACTTTCTGGCTTTTTTTGAAGGAGTTTCTTTGCGGCTTTCTTCGCTCCTTTTGTAAGCACTGTCTGGAACCCCTGATCTGGTGCTCCACGCCCATCATGTGCCTCTTCCTTCCTTCTTTTATCCCGATCTCCTTCGATTCTTTTATTGACTTTGGTGGTGGTGGAGCCATCTGCATGTCGCCTTTAGATTTCGCCTAAAGCGCCTCTTTAGCCTTCTGTTTGTCTTCGGCCTTTAACCAGCTGATCCAATAGTGCCCTATGCGATCTAGGAGCTCGTCTAGTTCAAGGAGCCCTGCCTTTGCTGCTTTGCTGATTTTTGGGGAGTCGTATGCAGCTTATATTCTTTTCAGAACATCTCCCGCTTTTCGAAGTAGTCTTACCTCTTCGTGTCGCTGGGCCGCAATTGTACCTTGCAACCATCCTTGGGAGAGGTTTTCGCGTTCCGTTTCCGAGTGCAGTACTTCCGCCACATTTTCAACGTTGGCGGTGCATTCACGCGGTGTCTGGTCACTCTTTGCTTTTAGTGCCGTAATCTCCTCGTTGGCTTCTGGATTTTTCGTTGCAATGTCGGGATTTGCGACCCTCGCATCGGTCGCTTCAGTAACGATCGCAGCAGTGAGAATCGAATTTTCGGCGCTCTTTGTGTTATCTCCCACCGCTCGAACACCTGAAGTGTCCTGCAAAGTTTCCCACTTCTCCTTAATAGGACGCTCAGGCGTTCGCATCATTTTTTTGCTGCACCCGAACGCCGCAGGAATCTCAGTCTGAACCAGACTGTCTGCTGTTCTCCGTTTTTCATCTGCCTTCACTGTCATTGTGTTAGTCTTCGTTTTTGTCGTGTTTAGTACCGCTCGCGATGTACAGTTGATATCGTGGCTGCAACCACTGGTTGTGTCGTCGTTATTATTTTTTGTTTCGGTTTTTGGATGTTTTTGATCTTTTGATTTTGTTTGCTCTAGTTTTGTTGGGTCCCCCCTCGGAGCCGCTATCTCCGTTCGTGTGTGTAGTCACCTTTTTGGTCCCATGGTTATTTTTGCAGAGCAGGGAGGCCATGCGAGGGTTGGCACAAGCCCTTATGGGGACAAGTGCTCAGAGCTAGACCAGTGCTAATCAGGAGTCCGTCTCAACCCAACCCACACCACCAACCCGGTGGTGCGAACTTCGAACGTACTCCGAGATCTACCAAGCTTTTACCAGGACGGAGACGGTATGATAGTTGAGTTGGAGCCGTTCACACACGAGTTTCACCTCGGAGCTACTGTGCAAAGCAACTTGGTCCAAACCATCACATCCGCAAGCCCAAAGCGTCAATTCCAGTTCGTTGTCCAAAGCGTAGTCCAGATCCGATCAGAGTCGTTACCTGTCATTCCAGAAGGGAACCTCACGGCGCCCCCCATATCCTCGGGTTCGTGGGGGCGGCGCTCCCCAAAGAATGCTAGCCTCTAAGATTGCTCTTGTCGACCGGCGTTCCCCCTGCGGAAAATAATTTAAGTTTGAATAACAAAATTTTTCAAATCTGCAGTTAGAATTTCGGAACAGTGTTATGCGGTTTTCAGGCAGTTGGTTTAGGTGACTGCTCGATGACTACAGGTGCAAGCATTACATTTTATGGCCATATGACCACTCTGGCACACATTTCAACGGGAACGTTGGCAATTTAGCGTTGGATGTCGTCTTTGAGCTCGTCTAAAGTTGCTATTGCATAGAATAGTGACTTGATATAGCCCCATAAAAAGAAACCCATTGGCGTTAGACCCCATGAACGAGGTGGCCATTTCTCGAGATAACATGTTCACCAAATTTGCCTTTCAATAAATCGTTTGTGCTGTGTGGCACGTCTTGGTGCAACTGCATATAGTTGATGTCAAGTTCATCCAATTTTGGCTACAAATAGTTTTCCAACATAACACAATAGTACTCTCTGTTGATGGCAACATGACGATCGTTTTCATCCACGAAAAAATACGGCCCAACCACACCTCCGGCAGGAAAATCACACCAAACAGTAATTTTTTGCGGATGCAACGGTGTCTCAATAAGCACATGTGGGTTTGTTGCTGACCAATAACGCAGGTTTTGCTTATTAACAAAGCCATTGAGCCAGTAATGAGCTTCATAGCTGAAGTTGATTTTTTGATGAAATTCTTCATTTTCTTCAAGCTTTGCCAGAGCCCAATTGGAGAAGTTCCAGTATTTTGAATGATCAAGTGGCTTTAGTTCTTGAGTCAATTTGATCTTGCAACCATGTAGCCCAAGATCTTTTCACAAAATACGCCACAGCTTCGTTTGAGCGATGCCCAATTCGGATCTGTTATTGTTAAAACCAATAGTCTGGGTCACATGAATATCTTCCATAATTTCACTTGAGTGCTTCTAGCCAAACCTTGTTAAAAAGCTACAAGATGTTTTCCCTGATATATGTACAAATATTATCTTGAAAATTAGTTTAATTACCATTTGTCCTCAATTTTAGGCAATCTTTTCTAATAACTATTCCAATTAATTATAATATCATTATGAAGAGTGCAAATCATTTACGCTACAACCCAAGCGGAAGCGAAAAGTGGCGAAAATATGCGTGCTAATTGTCCCACTCCTTCTGAATATATTGAGCTCTGCTCGTGTGATGCGATGGCGGCTTGGAGAATTGGTATCATCAAGTCAATTTCACAAAAGTGCGTAAGCTGTTGTGTATTGTTGAGAGTTACTTCCTTGCATGGTACCAGCCAATTTCAATGCAATCAACATTACAACGACGACGGCGGAGATTTCAGTCCTCTTGAGTTTGAAAAAGGAAGTAAATACTTTAAAAGACATCTTGTGGTGATGAGTTCATCACGTTCTGGATGACGTGAATAGTAAGTGCTTGGACAAGGCGCTGAAGTTTCGAAAATACCACAATTACTTTTCATTGAGTGGCATAACAAAAACTTTGCTAGACTACCGTTGGGAGCGATATTGCCAAGCTGGGAGACAACAATTGGTGAATGCTAAATTTTTGCTAGTACCCATTGCATCCGGTTGAAATTGCAAAAAATTTCTTCCTCAAAAACATCTAATAGAGAAACAAATTGATTACGAGCAGTTCTATATATTGCTCATTTCCAGGAATTTAAGATGCTTTCATTTTCCTCGCAAAGCAGGCAATGATCACACACCCCTGAAGCCAACTTGGCAAAACCACTTCTATGTTATGATCACGTCTTGATGGACAGTTTATGATGAAATCCGCCTGCAATGAACCCTTACAAAGAATAAAAATCTAAATAGTAGAATAAATTACCGCGTATCTGCACTTACGTGTATACATGACCACTTTACATTTAATTGAATAATTTCAGTACCAATTCCTCGGATTAACTCAATCTTGTTGTACTGAATTAAATTTCAGCAATGTTTCAGTCGAGTGATAGCGGGCGGCTCAGTAAGACACGTTTCAATTCGCGAATTATTTATCGCCCCCTGATATTGGTTTTAAAAAGATAATCCTTAATGTGAACATATTATAAGTATTATATTGAAAAGGATAATAAAGAGGAAAAGTTTGTTGACTGTGGATTTTTTGTGGGTTGTTGAGTGTTAAAGTGTGAAAATTATTTACAAAAAAATTCAGTGCCATACATAGTAGCTTCTGAAAGAGGATAATTATTGCATTTTAAAAGGATACGGTAAATACGAAATTCAATAATTTATATTTTTTGCAGGAAATCCTCGTAGGATAGTAAGAATTCGCTTTTTCCTGAAAAATTTTTTACAAAAATCGTTCTCATGAAACATAAATCATAAATACTCTAGTTTTGAAACAAGTAAAAGGAAGCTTGCTTATATGGCAACAAAGCTCTACTTCATTAAGGCACAAACTGAAGCTCTCAGGAAACACCGTTGAGGTGGCCTCAAAGCATAGCCTCATTTTAGGAGCTCCTGAAAATTAGAGTAAAGGCAGATACAAAGCTGTAGAAAACAAGTTGGGTAAACAGACCTACGCTCATGTCAGAAGGGTTTTGTATTCAATTTACAAAATGCAGTCACCAGATCGAATAAAATCAAGAAACATGTCAAAGACAATTTTATTGAAGAAAATATGAAATTCGAAGATCATACTATTATTAACGAAGTTGAACGAATTTCGAATACTGAGGTTTTTGTTATTGTTATACTCATAATTATTTCAGATATGTTATTTCAGATATCCATTCGCGAGGGACGAAACACATTTTTCATCTATTTCCCCCCTGTGCCCCCACTGAAGCAAAAACTGACAGTTTAAGAACTGTTTTGAAAAGCTCCCATGAAAACTTTCATTTCATACTCATATCGGCTACGTTTGATGCATTTTTTTCAGGGGCTACTCTCCTGTACTGTTATCATCGATTAATGGCCAATTTTTTCGAATCCTAGAATGGTTACAAAGCCCTTTTGCTAGGAGCTCTCTCCCGCCTCCTTGCCTTGTTTCGCTGATGAGTATAAATTGTAGGTACTCATCTTCAGTCATTCATTAAATTGAATCAAGCGTTCAAAGCATTCACCTTAAACATTGAAGTTTGGAAAAAATAACTCAAAATTATTCAATCTTCGCATTTAAAACAGCCACTATTTTGTTTTACGATTACTGATACCACTAGCTGAACCCATTCTCAAAGATATTCATGACACCTATCATTCCTGAAATTTTCATGCAAATCCTAGCAAAACTGTAGTGTCTGAGTCGGTAAAAAGCGCATGTTGTTCCATAGCCATATGTTGCCATAGTAATACTCGTAAATGCAGCGCATATTGTTCCATAGTAATACAGGAAAATTCAAACCGCTGTAACTTCGCTAAATATGATACAATCTTTATGAAACTTTCAGAATAGATCGATCTTATTAATAGCCATCTGTGTACTGAATTTCACTGAATTTAAGGGCACCATTGAGATTTTATTCAAGAAAACATAAAATCGATAAATCATACTTTTACTAACAAAGTTGATTCAATTGCGACTTCTAACGTATTTTTTGTTGTTGTACTCACCAAGGCCTACATTCCTGATTTTTTTCAGATTTTTCGGATCACAGGTATTCAATCGCGAGGGGGGGGGGGACACAAATTTTTTGTGTATTTCCCCTCCCTGTGCGCCCCTCGAAGCAAACTTTGCCAAACGAAGACCTGTTTTGAAAAGTTCTCATCAAGACCTTTCATTTGATACACATATCGGCCACCTTCAATGAAATTTTTTTTCGGGGGGTCACTCTCCTATATGGGGAGACCCCCCTTAAATACCTTATAAAAGTTTTTTTATATTTGAACTTTGAAGAAAACACCACTTTACACCTACATACAAAATTTGATATTTCTAGCTTAAGTAGTTTCCGAGAAAAACTGCTGTGACACACGGACGGACGGACAGACAGGACGCGATTTTAGAAGGGTTTTGTAAAATTATTTTACAAAACCCTAAAAAAAACTATCGGCAGGGACTTCCTTATCCGTGCTAAAAGCTTCACTAAAAAATGGTCGTATATCAGTAAATTGTTTTGTAATAAGTCTCCAGAGCTATTTATCCAATAGTTCTACATATCTGAAAATAATTTTTCAGTCACAGCTGAATGCCAAAATATAGATTAGATAATTTATAAAACTTTCAAAATTCGCGACCCGAATATTAAAGATATTTTTTTCAATGTGGGTAGTAGAAGAATAAATTTACCCCTTAGCTGGAATAAAAGAGTCTGACTAGTGAAATTTTTTGAGCGCTAGTCGCTTAAACCAAAGTGCACTGGTGCACGTCCCGGTGGTGGTAGCGCGATTTATTTTGGATAAACCTTCTAACGGGCTATGAGTCCAACTAACTGCCATTGTAACTGATTTGAAAAGTTGTTGTTGTTATCACACAGTCAAAAACGTTACCAATAATATCGCCTTCTAGAGTACCATTATCGTCACTCAATTAGACTCTGACATATGAAAAACAATTTTCTGTGGTGTTTAACTTTTTTTTGAATATTATATTGGAACTAACTCGTTGGAGCTAATATTTCAATCAGCATTAGTAGTCTTGAAGTTAGACTTGGTTAAGGGGAGATACATATGTTTATCTCCCTAGGAAATCAACGGCTGAAGTTTTCGACGTCTATTACTGGAAAATTTTGAAGTACTCGGTATTCATATTTGCTTTTTTTAGGGTAGAGTGCCATCGTTTGAGTAAACCGTTAGTTTGCGGGATTGAATAAAGCGCTTTTGACTTTGATGTCCTTTTAAATCACTCCTGTCAAAAGTTTTCAAAAATTAAATTAATTTTTTAAAGTGCCAATCCGAAGTTCATTTTTATGGGCAAAGCTTGTATCGTCGAAGCAATTGACTCAAGGAATTTATATTGAATAGAATTTTACCTCGATAAGTAAAGAAAAGCGAAGAATCAAAAAAGCCCGATGGCTTTGCACCGTGGAGGGAATCTGGCGAAACGTTAAATGCGACACTGGTGACCATAAACAAAAGAAGACATAATCAAGAAAATGCCACAGATGGCAGATTCATACTACAAACAACAGCAGACAATGAACAAATAATTAAACTACAAATAGAAAATTATAAGCTAAGGCTACAGATACAATCTCTCGAAGATCTTTGCAAAAAAGGGATAACGACTCAAAAGCTGTCCAAAGGAACCAAGTCAAAAAGGAACCAAGGTTAAGAAAGTGACAAAACACACAATGCTGGAAGAAATTCTAAGTGTCGGTGGCACTAACGATAGTCAAAACTATTTTGCCGCGCTAGACGGATTAACTGAAGAAATGGAAGTTCAAGAAAGTGTTGAAGGTAATTCTGATAATAAGCTACGGCCTATTCGCAATGGTGGAGCGATAATTACAACAACGACCAATGCCAACACGTCTGAGCTATACCGAGTAACCATGGATAACATGAAGGATGAGTACGACATTACCGAGACAAAAATGCGTCGACCCAGACTGGTTATAAATGGACTGGTTGGTCAATTTACAAATGAGGAACTTCCAAACGAAATACAAGCGCTAAACCCTGATATTGGGAATAGAGTTGTGGTGAATTTGCTGATGTCCGTAAAGGACTGCAGCGATGTTCTGCTGCCTCGGCAGAAGAAGATGACAATATCTGCCGAGAATGCTCTCGTCTGGGGGCGCGTGAATGCGCTGGCAGGCTAGCATTGCGGTGTCGTGGGGCGGGTTCATTTCCCCAGCACGAGGACCCACTACAAAGAAATTTCGCACTCACGAATTTGATAGTCAGTCTATCACGAGGCGACCGAAGTCGCAAAAAGTGTAGATAACTTCACCGAGAGAGAAAGTACTTGTTCCGTGAACAAGTGGAACCTGAAAAAATAGGCGGACTTGGGGTAACCTCGTCGTTACCCGACGAAGCTCATGGCCTACAAATGAAAGAAGGGCAACCGGGTGGTGATGGAGCCCCTTCGCACCCACCCAACCGGATTTAAATCCATATTTTGTTGCAGTGGCCAGGTATTCCTCTTCTGAGTGGAAAACTCATACAACTTGACTTGTATTAACTTTCCCATCAGAAGGGGAGCACCCCGGTGACCAATTTATGCCATAAAATTATACAATTCGATTGCATGACGCTATGGCATAAAGAGGCACTCTGCTTGGGCCACTCAACCCGCGATGTCACCTGAAACAAGAAAAAAAGGATTAAATTGCACCCGACGGCTGGCTCATGGTTTTAGGGGGCAGCCTGCCACCGTACCGAGTCCTATACCCGGTCAGAGTTATCGGAAAGGAAAGACCAAAATTGGAATTTACTCAAACATTAATATTTCTATATAATCAAAAATTCTATGAACATAACTCGACGATAAACAAATTCTTCATTATTATTCCATCTTTACTTTAATAATTTCAGTGTTCAGCATACGTCGCAGTTAAATAATTGCGTAGTTCTCTTGTGTAAAATTTATTTACTCTAACATGAATTCTAATTTCCCTTTTTTTTTCAAAAATAATAATTTATAATAGAACCTTATCGTACAAATGGGATTATACAAACCGAATTTTATGTGCTTTTTCATTTGCTTAGCGCAAGAGACCAATTGAAATTTAGGCCGTTTAGTAAATAACGAACAACACGTGTTTAATAACATTTAAATACTAATACATAAAAAAAAATAAAGTTAATTCAAAACAAAGGGCGTACTCACCTACATGTCCGCGAGCGCTCGAGGAGATAGGTTTTACGGTGTTGCCTTCATCTGGTTGGAGATTATTCATGGTAATAACGATAGATATTTACATTCAGAAAAAGTAAGAATTATTATTATTAATGAAAACTTCGAGTATCATTAATGAAAACATGAAATGAAATTAATAGCACTTAAAAAGGTCCTATCAGTTCGGCAAGAATCACACTGCTTGAATTTGTGTCCACCTTCAACTTATTGAACATAACTTTGAAGCCCCACAATGGAGGTATTAATGTACTGATTGATTAAGATGGAATCCTGTCCTAATCTTCCGTATTGTATAAATTTGTCCAATGTTAGGAATAAGGAATCGCCAATCATCACACTAAGATTGTTTCTATATACTCTCATCATTTTTCTAGTGAAATCTTCTGTTCCCTTCGTTTAAACTTATTCGCACACATACAAGGTATCAATAATTCACTTTGCGTATCACAATTGCCATCCAACTCGTTACGCTCGCTGTGTTAGTTGGCTTCTCTCTTCCATTGCTGAAGCCCACCTCGTAAAACATTAAATCACCGTCAGTCACATTACCGTTACAAACAGAATGCAACCTGATCTAGTTCAACTGTTCGCGGAAGTCTATAACTCATTACCACCTGAGCTGAAAAGCGCAAAATCTTTGCTCATATTTAAAACACCGAATTTGATGCGTTTGTGTCTATATTATGGCTAAATTCTATTTTCTTTGTAAGCACTAAGAGTTTGAAATTGCAAAATTAGATGTTTCCTTTAAATCAGCACTTTTGGGCAGTCTACAAAGTTTTTAAATTTAATTTCTTTTAAACATACGCACTAAATGAGCTTCAATATAACTGAATGCCCCTTTCATACAATACAGACCGCTAACGCTTTTACAAGCCACTATCTTCCAAACTTGACTCACGTTTACAAGCTAAACACGTTCGAATGATTAGCATAGTCTTCACTATTTTCATATTCCACAATCAATCCGACATCGTTTAAATGAAGCCTGTTTTCGCTGCCGATCCATTCTGGCCAATACATGTGAACTTTGATTTGTTTCTTCTGTAGTAATTTATTGCGCAGGACAATTGCTTTTGAGTTTTATTCCCAACTTATCTACCCAAAAATGTCCAACTGTTTCTCTTAACGGTCCGTGTGTTAAAATAGGTTTGCATTGATGTAATCAACATTTGCGCGATGGATAATTATTCGAGAATGATTGTACGGCTTAACATCTCTGTAATGATTAAATACACGATTTAGATTTTTATTCGATGTACTCAGGAAACCTGATTTTTTTTCCTCTTTTTCGAATTTCTCTTTGATTTCACAAGCCTATATCCATATTGCAAAACCTTTGCACCCCCCCTTCCGTTATATTCCTCTAGCACACCTTTATTCCAATGATCCCATAATTCATGTTATGATTCCGCCTTACAGTTTGACATTCTATCCCAACACTGGTTTTTGTTTCTCCACATTCATTTTTGCCTATATTCGAAATCAACGACAACCAGGACGAACCCAAAACTGTTTTCGCCGGGGATGGCTATAAGTGCTCAGACAAAATAAAAAAAAATCCGCTCATTTTTGCGGATTTCACTATTTCCTTTGCACTATGAGAAAGCTGTCATGATTCCACCTCGAATGTAACAAAAAATTCGCCTTCAAGCGCTTCTTACGATGACGACAGCCTGAATCGGGAACAAATTGAAATCTCTCCGCACGAAAAGATCACTCCCGTATTCAACACAAATTAAATTTTTCTCACAGTGAGGTGACTGTTCAACTAACGTGAAATGGGGCGGAGAGAAAAGGTTACTAAGTGATTTTGCAACGAAGTGATTTAAAGATTTCATGAAACGCTTAAGGAATAATGAATAACGATACCGAAAACACAATACAACTGAACGACCGCGAGCTGTTTGGTAAAAGGCAATATTCTCGTGCCTTCTGCACAATTTTCCGTGACGATGAATGGCGAATTGTGAAAAAAAACGTTTTGCGATTAAAATAAAAATATCCGCGGCAACTACAAGTTAGAGGTGATGGAAGCAAAAAATATATAATTTTGAGTCATTTGGCAGATGCCGCACGCACGTATTTTCCCCCAAGATTTGTCATCTCGTCACAGAGGTTTCTTCGCGACTCCCCCCATCCATTCTTCTATTCATTTCCATCTTGACGAGATCCGTTTAATGCAATGTAATAACCAGTTCTGCGTCAATATCGGTCAGCTTAAATTTTCCGTTTCAACCACACTCCGCGAGCATTATCTTGATCCATTTCTTGTTCGTGATGTATTTTTGTAGGTAAATTCAATATTTGTGGCATCGTCATAATTAGAGTGATAAAACTTATTTTTTTGTGGAGCTGATGAAACGATTACCACTGGAAATGAAATATTTTCACGAAGAAACGATTGAGCGGATGCAGGGAGGTAGATTTAATGTTTGTTGTTCTGAGATATTCAATCCTAGACTGAACTTGCTATTATAATCATGAAGAGAATCGATAAAAAATTTTTCTTGTATGGGAAATCAGTAACTGAAAATATTGTTATGTTTTGAAGATCATCTAATGTTCCTATATCAATCATGAACTCAACATTATCTAAAGTGATAATATCTGTATGTGTGTTTTCGATAGAAAGCTTTTCGTTTGAAGATCATATACGAAGCGTTGTGATCCGATGTAATCATACGACTCGCCGTTGAACAGCATAAATAAAACGTTTTTCTGACCTCCTTTTGGGGTATTAATGATTGTGGATAATAAATTTGTTATGCTCACTGCAACTGAAAATGAAACGAGAGAATCCATTGCTCCGAGTCCTATTCCATCGAAAAAATGAAGCAGTATCTAATCGTGCAGAAACTACAATAAACTTTTCGGAATTATCCGCTTTTCTTTCAGCAGGGTCTACAATCTTTCGTGGGAAAAGAGTTGTGTAAATATTTCTACCGCTTTTAGGGGATCGCAAAATTTTGTAGGAGCTAAGTTATTTGTCACAGTTGTTCGACGCATGCAGACTTCTGAGGTCACAGCTGCCGATATCAGCGCACCCACTTGAATGCTGCATAATGATCGATATTTCTGATTTGGCATATCAAAATTATTGAATTTTTCATAACAATCAACAATTTTTGTAATCTTTTCATCATCACCGACGTATTTAATAGGAAATGGAAAGTCCTCATGAAGTAAACCTGTTCCGGCTGGATTGTAACGAGACAAACTCTCGCACGCTGGCTTTTTGAGCCACACCTACTCGATTACTACAGAGTAAAAATGGAACTCGTTCATGCCAGACAGACAAAAAACGGAAAATTGTTACACATTATTGAGGTAAATGGAAGCATGTACATATAAAAGATTAGCTAGCAAAACGTCAACACTGATTATGATTCATATTTTGTGAAGGAAGACTAACATTACGAGATGCTTTAAGTGCCAAAAATATAACCATAAGACGTCGAAATGCGAACGAGAATAAATTTGTGTGAAATGTGGAGGAAAGCATGAGCTCAAGGAATGCAAAAGCACACATGAAAAGTGGTACAATAGTATGAGTAATAATAAGAATACAGATCAGTCACACAGAGCAGACTCATGGGAGTGCCCAGAGTACCAAAGAAGGATTGTAATTGCTAGGAGGAGTACTGACTACAATTATGATGATGATTGTTAATCCCAAAATTCAATCAAGCGACGAATTAACTATCTTTTATGCCAATCTAAGAAGCTTACGACACAAGCTGAGTGATATTCAAATATATTTGCAGCAAAATCCATAAACGGACCTGATTATACTAAACGAAGTATGGATCTATCCTATATATATATATACATATATAGCTCCGTTTTTCTCCTGCAGGCCTAGAAGAGGAGGCGGTGCAGCAATTTATATAAAAAAAAATTAATTTCGTGACAAAGAGAGTAACATCTGACATATATAATGTCGCGTGTTATGGTTCGCGGCCAATAATCTTAATGTTCCAGGAAAGTAAAAACGCAATGTCTTTTAAATTAAATGAGTTCATTAAATTACTTAGAAATGCACAATCACTTATTTGGCCTATTTCACGATTTTTTAATTTTCACTATTAAAATCTAACTTCCACTTGTCCATAAATTTCTATCGCAATCGTCTACTAAAATCACTTCACACTCCAATAATCAATATCGCCTGTACTTCGCGGATCGCAGTTTTCTATCGCGGTTGTAATGAATGATCCCCCCATTCATTCAGCTCGCCTTTATATAGGGTCTCTAATCATTCAACTCAGTTCTCGTACATTGATGAATCAGCGGGAACATTTCAGCAGCGTAATTAATGGGCAGTGACTCACTTTCAGATGTTGATGCTTGGTGGGTTTTCGTGGTTTCGAGTAAATTCATTTGTTGGTGTTCTTAATGATTGTGGAAACAATTGCGAAAGTAGCTCGCAGAATTATTTCTACATGTAACACTGCCCCCAACTCAGTTCTTTTCGCCCCGAAAAGATGTGTCGCCAGTTGTAGTCAATTCTCCCTGAGTGTAATATGGGGCAAGACGGTCCAGATGCACGATTTTCATTTTGGCTCTCGGCTTACGATGTTCTTGTATTCGGTATACGACGTCGTTGATTCGCTTTGTAACTCGGTATGGTCCCTCCCAATTATGTTGCAACTTTGGAGACCTACCCTTTCGCCGTTGCGGGTTATATAGCCACACCAAGTCATTTTGCTGGAAGCCAGTAGAATTTGTCTGTAGATCATACCTGGTCTTCATGCGGACAGTAGCCAATTCGAGGAGTTTTCGCACGGTCCGATGTATCTGGTTTGGGGTTTCTCGGGAGGTGTTCCGAACTTTATATCAGCTGGCAGACGAATAGTCTTTCCAAAAATGACTTTGGTTGGGGCTTGGCCCGTCGATGCATGTTTGGCAGCTCTGTACGCCATCAAAAATAGTGGAATGTGTCGGTCCCAGTACCTTTGGTTCTCGTCAACCATCTTGGCCAGGTATTTATTGAGCGTGCCGTTGAAACGGTCGACCATTCCATCGGATTGGGGATGCAGCGGTGTTTTCCTCACTTTTCGTATTCCCAGCAGCTCGCACATTTCGCTTAAAACAAGTGACTCAAAGTTTCGGCCTTGCTCCGAATGTAGTTCGCAAGGTACGCCGTACCTACTAACCCAATTTAACACTAGCTGTTCGGCTACAGTAGTTGCTTCCTGGTTGGGAATGGGATAGACCTCGGGCCACTTGCTGAAATAATCGGCTACAACTAGCGTGTATCGATTTCCCCATTCGGATTCAGGGAAGGGTCCTGCGATGTCAACAGCAATCCTTTCAAATGGTACACCCACGTTGTAGGTTTGCATTTGTCCTCTCAGTCGTCGCCTTGGACCTTTAACGGAAGCGCAAATTGTGCATCTGCGGCACCAGTCCTCTACGTCTTCTCGAGCGTGGAGCCAGTAAAACCTTTCCCGCACTTTCGCTAAGGTCTTGTTTACGCCAAGGTGGCCTCCCGGGGATCCTTAGTGCATCTCATTAACCACGTCGTGGATTCGGCTTTTGGGAAGTATAGTTTGCATCCTATAGGAGCTGCCATCCGCCGATTCCCATCTCCGCTTGAGTATGCCACCCTCTCTCTACCTGAAGGGAGTTCCATTGTGCCCAATTGCTTTTCAGGGTTGTGCCATGCATTGAAACTTCCTTCCACTCCGGTCGCCCAGTCGTCTCCTTCCATACGAGCAATGGTCCGATGTCTTCATCGGCTAACTGGGCATTTCGAATCTCCTCCGATGACCAACCTACATCGAATTCGGCCGTTATCACTCGCAGATCAACGGCCGGTTCCTTTTCCTCAATCCGTCGGCAATGCTTGCCGTTAGCTGGACATGAACTCTGCCTTTGTGAAGTAGTCGGGGCCTCACTAGGTCTGGTCGGATCGTCGATCGGGTTGCACTAGTGTCGTTCGTTATGGCGCAATGTTCTTCATCAACTTGACGAGGAAGGCATAAGTCTGCTTCTCCACGATGTTGCCTTGACACGGTGATGGGGGTGCTGGGGATGTCGATCCTCCTAGCCGACGTCCGTCGCATGAAGTTGGCCCTTTCAGTTTGATCGGGCTCTATTCTAGCCTCCTGACACGGTGTAGTGAAGTTGGATGTTGTAGGTTCCTGGTGCGATACTCCTCCAGGGTGATCCTCTTCTTCCTGTTAAATAAAGAAGGATATATAACTTCAAAAGGGAAGAATCGCTAAGAGTGGAGATACCTAAAGCAACTTCCGAGTTGCTGCATTTCTGGCGCAGTCACCTTGCGGTTCCTTGCAGCCTCTATTGTTTTGGAGGAGGAATTGCTTGCCGCTAGAAAAAGCAAGCTTGTCTTAGTTCTGCCTCTATACGGCAATACACTAAGTTCCCTTGCCACCACTCGGCAAGTCTGTTTAGTACCCGAAAACTGTTGCCACTAATACGGCAACTGCAAATGCCACAACTCGGCAAGTCCGATGAATATTTGAATTTGTTGCCACAAACACGGCAACCACGAATGCCACAATTCGGCCGAAGTGAAACAATCCGTTTCTGGATTAACAATAATCATTTCTTTATTTGCTACAACTCTTATATAGTAATTTTTCTTATCCCTACTTAAAAATAATATCTTTCCCACGATACGGAAACGTCGTTGAACTGACCTAATAATATATTGCTCATGAAAGAAAAAAAATATCAATATACTTGACCTACCCAATACTTGCATTATTCATCCACGCGACATGAAACCAAAACTTTACACCATAGAAAAAAAATTTCAATACAAATGACCTACTCATAATTTATTATGGTTCATGCGCTACGAAATTTGATCGCTTTCTTTAAATGCTCATTGAGTCGCGTGGATAGATACATGCACACATATCACGTGTGGCCATGTACGTAGGTCAGAGTGCTAACCACTTGAGAATTTCTTTTAAGATTTTCTCGCGGGTAACAATTTAGGCAATTAATGAATTTTCATTGTTGATGTACTGATAATACTTGATTGTTCAACTTGGATAATTTTAGATAAGTGAATAAGAGTATCATCAGTATATCACAACGGTCTGGATCTCCACCATTCGGGACAATAGCTCCGTTTTCTTCGCTTCTTGCAGTCTCTTTGCATGTGCCCCTTCTCACCGCAATCCCAGCATTTAGGCGCACCATTTACTTGCGGCTCTCACTCATTTTCCACGCGCTCACACCTGCACTCGTCTGCCATTACCTTGCGAACCCGGGCAGTGGTACGAGTCACATTTTTCACTGCCTCAAAATTCAGGCTATAAGCCAATGCATCCTTGACTGTTTGCTTTTGAGCTAAACGCACAGCTTGTTGCGATTTCTGGTCTTCTAAGGCGCTGATGAATGCTTCTGTTGCTGCGTCATCTCGATGTTCTGGGTCGTACGCTGGGTAAGCCAAAAGTGCCAGTCGTTAATGTCTTAGGCTAGCTGCTGTAAGGTTTCGCCAAACTTCTGCATCCGATTCCGTAGCTGTGCCCGATAAATTTGCTTCAGATGGGCACCTCTATAACGCATGTCGAGCGCATTCAATATAGCAGCCGGGTTTGAGTGTAAATCAACGGGGATAGTCTGCAAAAGCTCGGCAGCTGGGCCTCTTAGTGCAAGAATTAATGCAGTTGCTCGTTCCTGCTCATTCCACTGATTTATCCTAGCGGCGGCTTCAAACTGGATTTTGTAAATACTCAAGACCGCTTGCCCATCGAATATTGGTGCTTGCACATTTCTGGATGTGCTTTGCGCTGCGGTTACAAGTGGTGCTGGTGAGGTGGTTACTACTGCCTTTGCTGCTTCCAATTCCTTTTTCACTTTTTCTCTCTCATGGTTCATTCTCTCTTCGACCTGGCTGACCTTTTCCTCGACGCCTTTAATTTGTTTGTTCAGACTGCCGAGCTCCGCTTTTATTTCGGTGGACTGTTTCTCCAGCTTCTGTGTGATGTCTGCCTTGATTTCGATCGCTTGTTGGTCCAGCTTCGCTGATTGTTCATTTAGCTTCGCAGTTAAATTAGACGGCTGTTCACTTAGCTTCGCAGTTAAGCTAGATGACTGTTCATTTAGCTTCGCTGATTGTTCATCTAGCTTCGCTGATTGTTCATCTAGCTTCGCTGATTGTTCATCTAGCTTCACAGTCAGACTGGATGACATCAGCATTACCATTTGCATTAGCGCAGTTTCTGGCTCCTTTGATTGTGGTGTTTCTGCTTCACCACCTTCTGCGCCTTTTCTGCATCTGAGGGCTCACCCACCATAGTAAATTCATTAATTTTTCACTATTAGCTTTGTGGTATTTTTATTACTTCGACTTATAATTTTTTTTTTCACCAGTTTCCACGTTAAATTTTACTTTTGTGCATTTTTCTTTTTTTTTATGTTTAAACGTTTTTCACTTTCAAAATTTTCTTTCTTACTTCTCGACACCACTGTCGCGTGTTATGGTTCGCGGCCAATAATCTTAATGTTCCTGGGAAGTGAAAACGCAATGTCTTTTAAATTAAATTAAAAGAGTTTATTAAATTACTTAGAAATGCACAATCACTTATTTGGTCTATTTCACAATTTTTTTAATTTGCATTATTAAAATCTAACTGCCACTTGTTCATAAATTTCTATCGCAATTGTCTACTAAAATCACTTCACACTCCAACAATCAATATCGCCTGTACTTCGCGTATCGCAGTTTTCTATTGCGGTTGTAATGAATGATCCCTCCATTCATTCAGCTCGCCTTTATATAGGGTCTCTAATCATTCAACTCAGTTCTCGTACATTGGTGAATTAGCGGGAACATTCCAGCAGCGTAATGAATGGAGCAGTGACTCACTTTCAGATGTTGATGCTTGGTGGGTTCTCGTGGTTTCGAGGAAATTCATTTTGTTGATGTTCTTAATTGTTGTGAAAACATTTGCGACAGTAGCTCGCAGAATTATTTGTACATGTAACAATAATATAATAATAATAATTGAAATAACCTGCGCACTTAAAAGATTAAAAATCGGTACTTACTATAATCCCAATCGTCTTAATGCGCAGGACTTCTGCACAGTAATAGATGCAATATACTCTACTGAACAAAATCTAATCACAGTTGCTGACACAAACACAGACCTGATTGCAGAATCTCCAGAATCAAGAATGTACAAGGATACCTTGGAAACAAACAGAACGGTCATTGTCAATAAGGACAAAATTACTCGCCCAACTTCAAGTACCTGCCTAGATCGCACAGCAATAAATGATTAAAAAAATTGCAGAAAACATTAAATTTACACTTGCAGACTGGCCGGAGTTAGATCATCGTGTCCTAAAAATTGTCGTCCATGGTCAAAGTCTCAATAAGCAAAAACCTACTCACAAAATATTCAGATATTTAGACAAAGATCTTTTCAAATCGAAATTTCAACACTTGCTAACAAACCGAAAACCTGAAAGCCTTATGGAGCTCAAAAGTATGATTACAGACTTCAAGCATGATTCTACCATTGAGAAAAAAATCATATGTCGACAACATACATGGATAACAAAAAAGTTATTGAGGCTAGTATTAATAAAAGGAAGGCTTATAAAAAATACAAAAAGAATGCTGAAGATCAAGCACTTAAACATCTGTATAGCCAAGCCCTAAAAGAATCAAAACGTCTCATAAAAGAAGCTAAATTTTCATATTACTCCAGAAGATTGGAAACAGCGGCGGACAACTCACACGAAATATGGAAAATAATAAATGAATTAAATGATAATTCGTCACCCTGGATCATGACATCAAATGCTGAATTTTTTGGCATGGACTCTAACAATGCAGCACGCCCACGTGGAACACGCTAAATCATTTTTTTCAACAATTGGTGAAAAAATAACCAGGGAGCTTGGTGAAAAGTCAACTAGCTATTTCAATATCATAAATAGCCCACCTAAGTCCATGTTTCACATTCTTCAATCGACTAAAACAGAAGTATTAAATACAATCGAAAATTTGAAAAAAAAATGCAGCACCAGGTATTGACAACATCGCCACACATGAAATTATTCTAGTCAAAGAGGAGATAGCTGAACCACTGGCAAATTTTATAAACGAGCATATTAGAAATGGAACATTCCTGGATGAAGAGAAACTGGCAAAAATAATTCCAATATTCAAAGGAGGAGCTCATCTGGACCCGAATAATTACCGCCCTGTTGCACTTTTGACGGCTTTTAGTAAAATATTCGAAAAACTTATAAATAATCGTTTAAAATCTTTCTTAATGGACAATTCCATTATAAATCCGAAGCAGTTTGGCTTTCAAAAGAACAAGAGTACTTTCGATGCGTTACTTTCTGTCTCACGTTACATCAATGAAAGTCTTGATAAAGGAAATTATGTTATTGCAATTTTCGTGGACCTGAAGAGAGCTTTTGATACGGTTGATCATGGCCTATTACTTCCTATACAAGGAAAACCGAAACAGCATTTTAAAAGTTATTTGGAAGGAAGATTCCAAAGAAAATCAGTTAATAATGTCTAGAGCAATCGAGCACCAATGAAATGGGGGGTTCGTCAAGGATCCATACTTGGACCAACCTTGTTTTTGCTATACACCAATAATTTGAATATATGTAAACTGAGAGCTCACCACACATTATATGCTGATGATACTGTACTTCTTTATTTAAGACATGATAAAGTTGCCATGGAGAATATCGTTAACGAGGATCTAGATAAATATCGTTCATGGCTTATCGAAAACAAGCTAGCCTTGAATACCACAAAAACAAAATGCATTATTTTTAAACAGAAGAATAAGAAAGACATATAAATTGACTTAAAAATTAACGGCGAAAACTTGCAAAGAGTGTTTGAAATCAAATATCTCGGTCTTACCATAGATCATCGTTTGACATGGTTGCCACACATAAATAATTTGAGGAGACAACTAGCACCAATGATAGGAGTGTTGAGAAGATATGGAGGTTTTCCACTGCATATAAAGAAACTTGTATTAAATGCATTTGTGCTGACAAAGCTACATTATGCGGTGGTCATTTGGAGTCAATCGTCAAAGCCTATAAAAATATTCTAAACTTTCCGATTCTCACTCCAACAAGACTAGTGTATCAACGGACCAATGCACTCACCTTCAGTCAAATCATTACTATGGAGAAAGCGAAGTTTATCTTCAAATGTCTTATTTCCAGTGAATCGGAACGAAGCCCCTTTATAAAAGTATCACAAATAAATCCATATAATTCAAGAAATGCCAACAATTTTGTAATACCTTACGCTAGAACTGATCGACTAAAGAACGATGCAACGAATGATGCTCTGCGTCTATACAACAATCTTCCAGAAACAGTGAAAAACGTAAACTCATTATTGGTTTTTAAGAAAATACTTAAGGAACATCTAATAAATTCAAATTAATGATAAGTCCGGAGGATTGAAAATACAGTATCTTAGGGCATTTTAGACGCTAACATCGACATACTTAAAGACAGCTAGTTTTTATAAACTCAGAGTTTTTTTTTACTGCGTCGTATTATAATATTTTTTTTATCTCTGAGAACATTTCACGAATCGGACTAGACAAGCAGGAGAGGAGTACTTCACAGCATTTGGTGTGCCCCTTATACCGATGTTTTAGCATTGCAGATCGCACGAGCGTTGTGCGACGATGAAAGAGTGATGGAGAGAGTGGTAGGGAATAGAGGTATTTATAAAAAAAAGATATTAATTTAAATTTTATTCAATATTTAAAAAAGAAAAGTAAGGAGAAGAAACCAACTCAGAGTTCTGCTGGCTCCCCTGAAAAAAACAAGGCAGAAAAAGTTTCGCCAATAAATATATTCGGGACAAGCGGAAGAGATATGGTTCAACTAGGAGACAATAAATTAAGCAAATTGAAAATTGAAAGAGTAAACGCGGAAAAATTGACTACTAAAATGAAATCACTGGTTTATTTCAAGTCAACCAAAGACGCGTTGAATTTTGGGGAGGTTCTACACTTCACCTGTACCCCAAAAAGTGAAAAAATTAGACCTTTTTATTGAAACATCTGGACTGCGAAGAAGATACGGTCGATCTTCT
Organism: Odontomyia ornata; assembly: GCA_963969285.1. NCBI lineage: Eukaryota > Metazoa > Arthropoda > Insecta > Diptera > Stratiomyidae > Odontomyia > Odontomyia ornata. Next base: position 412,386,672 of record OZ017738.1, on the reverse strand, counting down.
TCAGGTACTCAACGAAACTGCACCAGAAATGGAATTAATTTCTGTTAGAAACATTGCAACGGAATGATCGACCATCAAAACAGAGAATTTACCATTTTATGTGGTACAAATTTCTAAAAAAAACAATCCAAGTGCCCTTCAACAAATAAGTTACTTGAATTTCAAGGTGGTGTGGTGAGAACACCTCCAGGATAGAGTTGTCAACTAGTATTATCTGTGTCAATGATTAAGTCATCCTGTAGTCAACCGTACCATGTGCTATCGTTTTGTAAAATATGAAGAAGTTCATGCTCCCGGTGAAGTCAAATTGGCTCAGACGGAGCCTAAAGGAAAATTGTACAGCGTTAACTGTGGTGTATTTGTTCATCCAGCATCATATCGAAGATGGTCCCGATATCAAGATGCAAAAGTTAAAATTACCCCAAAACAAATGCAAGTACACCGCCGTGTGGTACCTACCAACTTCTTCAAGCCCGAGGTATCACTTGCACTCGCCGCTAGAGAACCAGCAGATAATGCTGTTAATAATGAAAATAATGAAATGAGCTGCTTCTTAAAATTTACCAGCAACTTAATTCTTTATCGGAGAGATCGACAAACAAGATTCCAGAATTAGCCTTGTCTTTCAGCGTTTAAATCAAATGTCTCAAAATAAGTTGCCATCCAGTCATATTCCCATGAATAGGCTTCATCTCATCTCGATCAACGGCAACTCCATTCTGAGTCTACACTGGCATGACTATCTCCTGAAATTCAACGTCAAGCAAAAGCCTGACATCATGCTTCTCACTGCAACCCGCCTCAATTCATGGCACTTCATGACATTCAAAGAATCTGAATTCGTAAGAAATGATATAAACGATGATGGGAGAGGGGAAACCAGAATAGTGGTTAGAAGGCATTATTGTTTCCAAAATATTGAAAAAGTCGAATTCAAAAGCTTTGAATCTCTTGAAGTGTCCGTTATAAAAATTTCAGTGCCAGGTGGGGATAACATCTTCGTTATTTCTGTGTTTTCAAGTTCAAGGAGGAGCTTAATTCCTTGTTTGAAACACTCAAATTGAATAGGCTGCATAATTATTGCATTCTTCCCGGTGACCTGAACGCCAAGCATACATCATGGCTGAATGTCAGCAATAATCCCAAAGGTATATTCCTGATATCGTGGATAACAGAGAACCAAATTAAATACAGGTGCAATCTATATGGGTCGGACCTTGCTACATACCCTTGGGCAAATTCATATTTGGACCTCTGCACAAACTTGAGTTCAGACCTAATAGTCCTGAAAGGAAACTGCAGGTGCTTCCTTACGAAAGCAACAATAACGCAATCGTAATGGAAATCAATCATTAATGGGATGATGTCATGCTCATTCCATTTCACCATTATAGTCATTGGTTGAATTTAAAAAAAAAAGGATAAAGGTAAGTTTCGAAAGTAGCTTGATCGGGATTACCAGCAGCAGTGTCCTACTTCTTATGATGGCAATGCTTGCTCAATGGTTCCTAATGATAGAAATCTAATTAACACTGAAGTAGATCTCTTTTTGCCGAAGTGGGAGAAGCTGACGTTGGAAACGATTGAGAAAGTAGTTCTCCAGATTAAACATCGAAACAATATAGAAAGATATGAAACAACAACCATTGCAAGGTTGAAAAGATTGAAAACCCTTCTTCTCACCCGGGTTAACAATATTTACCGGCGATTTTTCGGCTCCAATCATCCCTCATTGGCTTTGTTGAAATTACACCTGAAGAATGTCTGGAACTTAATCCGTTCATACTTCAGGAGTCAGGTCAGCAATCAATGGGCGGAAAAACTGAGGGGTATTAGCCCACAGGAATTTATCTTTAACAATACCCTGGTTGGACCAGTTCTGACATATGGATATCAAATCCGATACAACCAGAGTGCTAGTACTATTTCTTAGCACATGTACTGTTTTGTACAAAATGCCTGAGATGGATTAGAAACATTATATATCGAATAGATAAATTTATCAAACTGCTAAAGTGACGAAAGCCGATATCTTCTTATCGAGACTTCTTCGGAATAATATTGCAAGAGCTATAACTATGAGCGAAAACCCCTGGATTTCACAGCCGTTCCACCCTGCAGACGGGTATATTGAGACTTGTCTCGCTACTGGCTTCGATCCTCCTGAAGCATTCGTGCATTTTGATATGGCACAAAATTTTCGTATATTTGCCTTCTCCTGGACCCCCTGGTGTGTGAAACGATTTTTTTGTTTCAGATTCTAAAATACCCAATCAAGACCTTTCATTTGATACCCCACAAGTGCTGTAAGAGGTACTACTCTTAAAAAGTTTTGAAATGTTTGATAAGACCTAAACTTTTGAGCGACTAACACTTCTGACCTTTTCACAAAATTTGAGATTTCGTAACGTGCACAAAGTGAGTGTCTGCAATCTACTGTGAAATAGTCCAACCCGGGAAAAAATTAAAGCCCCGTTTTCGGATAATTTATAACCGAGTGATATTGTGATTTAAAAATATATCTAACCCTAGTAACTTAAAACAAGCCCCAAGACTCAACCTTGATGCCTTCAGTGATGCGCTACCTACCCTTGATCTTATAGGAAGTAGCAATATGCCCAATAATATCCCATATATCTTAAATAGTAACGAGTTGATTCAAATTGTTTCAAGGGCCTTTTCTGACAACAACGATAAGCTCGAATTCACACGCTCTCCCTATAGACTGAGAATTTTTTTTTTCGTAGCACTACAGCCCCTTTCGGGCCTTCGCTTAGAGACAGTTAGAGTATCTCATTGTCATGATCGAATGAATCGGCATTCCACAAGGTGATATGATCATTATCACGCTTTGGCCGTGTGTCACCCACCCAGCTGCGATACGTTCTGATTTGAAACCAGCACGTATCACAACTGAACAGGCTTATAGTCCGTCCGAAGAACTAATCGAACTAAATCTCGTTGACGCCAACGAAACTTGAACCGGAGACCTTCGGCGTACGGGACTAAGAAATGCCCCATCCATATTCCAGACAGATCTCGATGACATTTTACGCGAGCAAATAGAAATTTGCTGCTTTGTGTATATCGATGATATCATCATCTTTGGAAGCAACGGGGAAGAGCACTTCGAAAATCTGGAGAAAGTGCTGAAAACCCAGAAAGGCTTCAACTTAAGAAAGAAATCGAATTTTTGGGATTTGTAGTAAATACTCGTAGTAACGACATCAAGACCAATCCTCAGAAAGTTCAAGCCATTGCGAGTTTCCCAGTTCTTAAGGCTTTAGAAGACTTACGATAATTTTTAGGAGTGTCGGGTACTACCGCCGTTTTACTCAAAGCTGCGCAAAAATTGCGAATCCCCTGACTTCTCTTTTAAGAGGGGAAGATGGATGAGCGTCCAAGATTCAACGGTTCTAGACGCGTTTAATAATCTCAAAAACTGTCTGATTTCCCAAGAAATGATTTTGATGCATCCGAACTTTGAGTAAGTACAATTGATTTGCAGGATAGCCAACCAATGGTTTTCTTGTGGAGAACTCTAACAAAAACTGAGAAGAATTATGCCACTAACGAGAAAGAGATCTTGGAGGAGTATAGTCACCAATATCAGCTAGGTTCTCAAATCACTTTAACCATCAACCTTTAATGTACACGCTGAGTAATAAAAGCATGAACAGCAAGATGAAAAGATATAAATCCATCTTGGAGGAGTACAGTCACCAATTCTAATATAAATCACACAGAGCAAATGTTGTCAAAAGTTGTCTCTCACGACCTCCCAAAGAAACTAGTCAACTCCTTAACCACCACAGTACACAGCGACGAAAACCCATTCTAAAATCTCGCTCCTACCACCGAATTGCCAATCAACTCCTACTGAAACCAAATTATCCTAAGAATTGGTGAAGAAGACACCTACCAATTGCACAACCCTTTCCTTAATTATTTTAGACATACCCTTATTAAGTAACAATATTCAGATGTGGATATAATAAGCAAATTCAAAGACTACCTGAACTCTAACAAGATGAACGGCCTTTTTATATCTGAAAAAATTATAGGCCGTGCTCAAAAAATATATTCTAAACATTTCAAGAGCTATCGGATAAGATTGTAGAAAATATAAATATAAATATAAATATAATATATATATATATATATATATATATATATATATATATATATATATATATATATATATATATATATATATATATATATATATATATATATATATATATATGTTGATAATATAACTACGTTTCAGCCTTTTCACTACTTTGTATGCTTGTCTTGTTGCTCGCTAAACTTACAGATATACTTCTCAATTGGTCGTCATAGTGTTTCCTTTTCTTAATTCTAATTGTGTTATTTGCTACTCTTCTGAGATTTTCATAATGTTCTCTCTTCGTCCTTATTTTTCTACCTACGTAATATTTTTACACCTGATTCTTTTTAGCATTCTGGCACTCAGCATCGAACCAATCATTTCTCTTGCGCCGGGCTTGATGTCCGATCATCTGTTCTCCCACGGTAATAGCCGTTTTCATTTCCATGTAGAGCTCGTTGTTTGTTTTAGCGATGCGTCTGATAGGATGGGAGCCAGTTGGTTGTCCAGGAGCCTTTCGGTGTCAAATTTTCGTAGCAGGATGGTCTTCACCGAATATGCCTTTGACATACGACATCGAAAGGTTAATTTGATCAATTAATGATCTGGGTTACAATCGGCTCCTTGGTATGTACGGATGTCACGTATGCTCGAGGTCGAACGTTGTTTGGTAGGGGGCGTGACCATTTATCAGCCAGATTTTGAGGAATTTCGCTTTTATATAGCACACAACCGTTCATTGACGGCCTTAAAATGAATAACGTGTGATTTGAACTCCCTATACACAACGAAGGCCACCCCGAATTCCCGTTTTCCAGTAGGCTTCCCACTTTTGAATATTGGGTGCGATTTCATGTCTTGAATATCATTTCCAATCCAGTTCGCCTCTTGGATTGCCAGTATTTTTAATTTCTATTGACTCGCCTGTTGTAAAAAGTCCTTAACAGCACCAGGGTAATTGAGTGATCTGATATTCCAGAATCCACTTCGAAGCTCTTCTCCAGGCCTAGAAACATCGTAGGGTTTTCCAAGGACGGGAAGTTAGCGCATCCCCGAACCTCCATTCCGGCGGTATGGCTATTACGTCGATTCCGTGATCAGGCATGGAAGATACGCCTTCACCCTCTTACGACCCCACAAAGAAGGTGTAAGTAGGATTAAGTGGCAGAGATGTATTTACAGTTATTAGCATTTCTCGGCATTTGATGTCCCATTATTGGAGAACCAGTAAACTCATAGTGCGACCCCAAGAGCATTTACTACCATCTAATCGGGGGGTTTGCGATAAGGAATTATGCAAGCTGTGGGTTGAGGGAATAGGGGGTCCCCCCTTTCTTAAACGGGCTTGGGACCGTCTACGGTGCCTAAACTAGGAGTTATTCTTTATTTCTTTTCATAGCACTACAGCCTCTTTCAGGCCTTCGCTTAGAGATAGTTAGAATATCTCATTGTCATGATCGAATGTATCGGCACTCTACAGGGTGATATGATCATTATCACGCTTTGGCCATGTGTCCCTGCACCCAGCTGTGATACGTTCTGATTTTAAACCAGCACGTATCATTACTGAACGGGCTTATAGTGCGTCCGAAGAATCACTTGAACTAAATCTCGTTGACGCCAATGAAACTCGAACCAGAGACCTTCGGCTTACGGACTTTGTGCTAGTGAGTTATTAGCTCGATTTTTTTGTCCAAATCCAAAATCAAAATTGCTACTGATATATTACATAAAGAACTCCTACTATATGCAACTATTGAAGAGTCTTTAGACTTTGCTGAAGTTGAAATCATAACGAATATTTCATCGATTTTGTATATAATCTATATACCGCTAACCACTAGCCCCAAATATTATATATTTTTAATCAAATCTATAAAAACAATAATTCAACCAATTTAGAATTAATCAATATTTTAAAAAGTCATACTGAAATATTCGGCGTAATTCAAAACTGTGAAAACTAAATTCATCGTGAATTTGTTAACCAAACCAAATCCCAAATATAAGCAACACTTCCTGCATCCCGAGCCTATTAAGGAGCATTACACCGACCTGCAACCGCAGCAGTAGCGAGCATTTACCCACCATAGAAGAGACCATATTGCTGAGCCAATTTTCGGGAATTATAGGATCGAAGCAATCTATTCCTGGGCTGAATGGTTCTTATCATCTTAAGATTTACAATAGCAGTATTGCAATCAACTCCGCTGTAGACGGTTCCAAGTCCGTTTGAGAGAGGAGGAGGGAATCCCTTGTTTCCCTAACTCACCACTTCCATGATTCCTCATCCCAAACCTCCCAATTAAATGGTAGTAAATGCTCTCGGGTCGCACTGGTTCCTCAAATGCTAATAACTGTAAATGCATCTACAGCTCTGCTACTAAATCCTACTTACATCTCCTTTGTGAGGACGTAAAAGGGCGAAGGTGAATCGGGACTGAAAATGACATTCAACTCATAAGGTCGCACACAATATTCAAAAGTGGGAAGCCTACTGGAAAACGAGAATTCGGAGTGGCCTTCATTGTGGATAGGGAGTTCAAATCGCACGTTATTCATTTTAAGGTCATCAATGAACGGTTGTTTACTGCATAGAAGCGAAATTCTTCAAAATCTAGCTGATTAATGCTCACGCCCCTACCGGACAACGTTGGACCTCGAGCATACTTGACGTCCATACTTACCGAGGAGCCAATTGTAACTCGGATCATTACTTGAGCAAATTAACCTATCGATGTCGTATGTCAAAGGCATATTCGATGAAGACCAGTTTAGCGAGCAACAACACAAAACAAGCATACAAAGTAGTGAAAAGCCTGAAACGTGGTTGTCAGCTGAAAATCACGCTCTGTCGTGATGACATCGGCAATACCATCCCTGAGGAAACCAAAATTAAGGAAAGATGGGCATCATATTTCAAGAACCTCTTTAATCTTCCGCATTCCTCTAGAGCATCGGAGCATAAAGATGTCTGCGGAGAGCTTCTATTGGCTCCACCTACTCTGGTAGAAGTTTGTTCCATCATCAAAGCCCAAAAGAATAATAAAGCGCCGGGCATCGATGAGATTTCAGTGGAGCTCATCAAATATGGTGGTAAAAGTATTCATAAAGCTATTCAACGACGAATCGATATCATCTTTCCAAGCCAAGCTTAATACTCTGGAAGGCGCTGTATTGAACGCAGAGGGCAAAGTGCTCGTTGGGGGCGACTTCAACGCTAAAGCAATCGAGTGAGGCATGCCTCAAACGGATCCGCGGCGAAAAAGAATCTTGGAAATGGCGGCAAAGACGGCCCTCGTCGTACTAAACTCCAGAAATACGCCGACTTTCCACCATATTGGCTATGAGGAAACCATACTGGACGTGACATTCGCCTCGGAGTCCTTAGTACGGAGAATACACAATTATAAAGAAAGTATTAGAGGACTACTCAGCCAGTGATTATCAGCGCATTCTGCTTGAGATAAGTGATGTTGTCTCCCGACGTCCGTGCTCTCGGCTTTCTACAACTGGATGGAACATCGGAAAGATGGACGTCGCGAGGTTTGTCGAGGTGCTCACAGCAAGTGAGCCACTGCAGGAAGCATCGGAGGGGACGGAAGTGCTGGCAGCTCAAGACGTGGTGAACTCTACTATGAGCATCATTACGACTGCTTGCTGCGGCACGGCAAGCCCCCAGTGTACTGGTGGTCAATTGAAAATGCTGAAAAGCGAAGGGAGTGCCACAAGCTTCGGCGTGAGGCTCAACGGGCGCGGAACCGTGACGAGGCATGCAACCGGCCAGGAAATTCCTTCGCAAATAAATCAACAGTAGCAAGGCTTGCTGCTGGCAAGACCTAGTGGACAGTGTGAAGAAGGATCCGTGGGGCCTTGGCTGCAAGCTAGTCATGCGGAAGCTTGGTGCCCTATGGAAGCCTTGTATACATGACGCGGAAAAGGTGGACGCTATAGTACGCGGACTCTTCTCCGCCCATCCCGTCCATGTTGACGCTGTCCATGGTGAAACAGCAGTCGAGTGTCCACTCTTCACACAGCCGGAATTGGAGGAGGGAGTCCTATCGTTGAAAGCGAGGAAGGTTCCAGGTCCAGATGGTGTTCCACTTGAGGTGTTGCGACTCGTCTATCACCATTATCCTGATTTGCTGCACATTCAACGCTTGCCTACGGGATGGGGGTTTCCCGGTACGATGGAATGTGGTGAACCTCTTGCTGATCAGCAAGGGGAAGGGAAAACCCGGATTACCATCAGCATACCGCCTGTTATGCATGCTAGACACGGCTGGGAAAGTGCTAGAGAAACTAATCAAGGGAAGACTCACTGACGTGATTCGTGCTGCTAAGGACCTAGCTCCTCGGCAGTACGGCTTTACAGCAGGATGTTCTACCATTGATGCGATGGCAGAGGTGATGGATGCGGTCCAAAAGACAGAGGCATATAGTCGCACCAAGCGACGGATCGTCCTGTTGGTGACACGAACGCCGTCAACTCGGCCAGATGGGTGGATATTCTGGATACGCTGGAAAACTCTTTTCAAGTTCCAGAATATCTAATGCGGCTTTTGAGGAACTACCTAAAGGACCGAAGCCTGCTCTACGACCCGACACAGAGCCAACGAAGGATGGAAATTACATCGGGTGTTGCCCAGGGATCTACCCTTGGTCCGGACCTGTGGAACGTGTCTTACGACGGGTTACTGAGACTTGAGATGCCAGATGAGTCGCGCTTGGTCGGCTACGCGGATGATGTTGCGGTTCTGGTCACTGGACGCACCGTTGAACAGGCGCAACTTAGTCTAGGTTTGCTAATGCGCCAAGTGAGGAACTGGAGAAAAAAAGTGGTCATATTGACCAAAAAGAGAATCCGTAAAGTAAGGATGATCAGTATTGGTGACGTACAAATCGAATCAAAGCCAGCAGTGAAGTACTTGAGGCTACTGATCGACTCGAAGATGAGTTTCTCTGAGCAAATCAGGGCAACAGCTGAGAAGGCTGCTTCGGTAATATCAGCTCTGAGTCGACTTATGGCCAACGTAGGGGGACCCAGCCCGTCAAGAAGACGCCTCTTGATGAGTGCTGTAAGGTCAGCGCTACTGTCGCATCCGACAGTCTCTGATCTGACGGTGAGAGTTATTGCAGGCATGATACCTCTCGCCCTTCTTGCTAGAGAGCGCCACGCTATTTACCTGCGCCGAAACAAGGATGCAAGGGAGATGGTTGTCCGCGAGGAGAGACAGCGCTCACTCAATGATTAGCAGCAGTCTTGGGTCAATTGCATGAAGGGAAGGTGGACTGCGCGCCTCATCCGGGATGTGAGACCGTGGCTAAATCGAAGGCTGGGTGAAACTATCTATCTGACCCAGCTTTTGAGCGGGCATGGGTGTTTTCAGTCTTACCTGCACAAGATTGGTAAGTCACGGCCCTCCAATTGTCGGTTTTGCCCAGGAGAGGAGGACAATGCCTGTCACACATTTTTTGCGTGTACAAAATGGGTCAGGCTGCGAAGGGAACTCGCCAGGGAGACGGGAGAGCTCACCCCGTATAATATAGTTGCGGTGATGCTCGAATCGGTTGACAAATGGAACCAGGTGGCACATTATGCTCGGGTTGTCCTAAAATATAAAAGGGACTCACAGCAGCCGGGGGCGCTGGAGCTGGGGGATCGCTTTTCTGGCACTTCCTCTTCCCCTCTCCCCTCCCGCTAGGAAAGGGATCCTCCAGCTTGCACGAGACCTGGCCCGAAGTAATGTGTCAAACGGTTCCAGGCTGGGTTCTCATGTTGACAGGGGAGGTGTTTAGTGTGTAGTCCAGTCGCTTTCTTGCGAGCATGGGAGTCCAACACTCCGTGCACAAAACGCATTCACCTCCCTACCACAAAAAAAGGAAGATCAACAATAGACCAATTGTTCACTGTAAAGCACTGTACTTGAAAAATGCTGGGAGTTCAAGATAGACGTACACCGAATTGTCGTTGACTTTAAGCAAATAAACGACGGTATTGATCGTAACATTCTGTACCAAATAATGCTTTCTTTTAGCATTCCAGCCAAATTAGTCCGTCTTACCAAAATGACAATGACGTCAACGACCTTCTGAGTCCGCATCGAAAATCAAGTCACCGACGTCTTTGACACAAATCTCAGACTAAAACAGGGAGATGAGCTGGCCCCATTGCTATTCAATTTGGCTCTGGAGTATGTCATAAGAAAGCGACTTGTCGATACACGGGGTACATTAGTATAAAAGTCGAGCCAAGTAGTAACCTATGCGGACGACATCAATATTTTATCACGATCATTAACAACTGCCAAAGAACTCTTCCTGATACTCGACAGCGAAGCAAAACGAGTAGAGCTACAAATCAACGAAAATAAGACAAAGCTCATAACGCAGTCGACGAAAGATACCTCAAGTACACAAAATATCACACTTGGTGAATACAGTATCGGAAATGTTAGCAAATTTGTGTGTTAAGGCGCCAAAATAACGAGAACCAGCAATGAAAGCGACGAAATACGCCGAAGAATACAACTCGCAAATTAAATATTTTATTCAGTTTTGACGATCTTGAAGAGCAGCTGCATACACTGGAAATCAAAGCTCCAAGAATACAAATCTGCGATAAGAGCTGTGTTATGCTATGAATGTGAAACATGGACCCTAACTCAAGCATCTGCAAACATATTGAACGCATTTTAGCGATGGATCCTGAGGCGAATAATCGGAGCGAAGCTAGACGGGGGCCAATGGTGAATTCGATACAACCATGAGCTGTATGAAATTTTTGATGAGCTGGAGGTCTCAATGATTGTAGGACTGTGGAAGCTGCAATGGGCTGGCCACATGAATCTTATGGACGAACAACGGATACCCAAAAAGACCAGTGGGAAGACCGAGGAAACGCTGGTCTGACTCGGTCGATGAAGACAGTTCATCGCTGCTCGGATTTCGAGGGACGTGGTCAATGAACCGTGACAGTTGGAGGTGCTACTTGCAGGAACTGAAGGCCTAAGAGGGGCTGTCGTTCTACGAAGAAGTAGAAACCACCAATACGCTGTTGTCCTGAAAGAAACATATGTGGATTAACATTTCTTCTTTAATTTTAATAATTGTACAGAAGTTTTTCCCATCAAAAAACTATGTTTGATCAACATGCGATATTCCTGTTGAAGGCCAAAGTAGCGTCACTCTAACGACTGTAGCTTGTAAATGAATAGACAAAATAATTCTGAAACCTTATACACAAACTAGCAACGGATGAGCCTCTCAAAAGGAGCCATGTTCATTTCCAGTGTCGCCACTTACTGGAAAATTCCGGGATTTACCGACTCATGTAGTACTAGCATCCTTTAGACCGGTGGCAAAATCCAAGATCTGCTTTCCACCACAGCTGCATTTGGGTACCACAAGGACATGAAATATACACGTTTCTTCCAGGAGTGGACTTACCCGTTTCCGCATGTGTAACCGATGTAACATTCTCCTTGTTGCATGATCACCTTTTCAGATCTTATCCTAGTTTGCCATCACTAAATATGAGGTAGTAGCTATTATGGTAAACTGCAGCATGATTCAAACCACACTAAATTCTTTGCTAATTTCAAATTTCCAGCGTCCTTACTCTTGTTTTTGTTCCTGGGTGGGTCTCGTAAGTCTTTGCCTTTATAAAGCCTAGCCAACTTCATATTCCATATTAAGCTCTACAATATTCCAGTTAAAAAAAAAAACAAAATTGACAATTAAATAATTCATTGTTTTTATTATTTTAATATTCAATATATCAATGGAATTTATCCACGTACACAAAAATCTTGCCTCCAGCAGATCTGCTTAAAAATATAATGACTCACAACATACAAACTACAATACTAGAACTTACTTCTATATTTTATAATAAATATGAGAAAATATACGTGATTTTTATGTAAATAATACTAGTGTTCAATGTTAGGTAATAATTTATCGTATGGGCTTAAGTAAAGTATTCAGTAAAATATTTACTACTAACTGTAATTGCGTGATCAGCCTCACTTATTATTCGGATCACAAATGAGTCCTTTGATAAAGGTTATCCACATACTTCTTGTCACTGGATCTAATACTATGAAGTAAATGAACATGACGAATCCTTGTAACGTTGCTGTCAAGCAGAATAGGTACGAGAAAACTAAGCTTATTTTGGCTGCTGCCAAAAGTCCAAATATCCACGTGAAGCCCAGAAGGAAGAAGAGCAGAATTGATAGACGAATCTGGGATAAAGCGGAACTACGATCCATCGAGCGAATCTTTTCTTTTGGACCACGAACTATATTGTATAGGACTAGTAGGAAGATAATAAGGTTAGCTACTATGATCACGGCAATGGGTAGGATTACTCCAAAATAAAGAGCCTGCCCAGATGGGTAACAGATCTGTGATGCATCAAGATTATCGATGGGAATGTAGGATTCCATGTTGATAATGATAACAGCCGCAACAGGAATCATAGGAATGCACCAGCCCAGAACAAAGGCCTTAATGAAGAATCGAGGTGGTCGTGTATTACCCAATACTTGTACATACCTTTTGAATTGAAGATATGCTATGATCAACATCCAGGAAAACTGAACAAGAACAGAATAATGAAGACATGCTCCAAGTATAATACAACTGGAGAATATTTCGTTTTGCAGAAGATGCATGGTCAAGAATTCTGTATTAACGAAGCAGAATAAAATCATTTGTACGGCAATTGCAATAGAGAAGTTAAGAATGACTTTTGAAGTTGGCTTCTCACGCCATTTATCGAATATGATGGCAGTTATCAGAATTCCAGTGATACCAAGTAGTGACAAAGAGCATCCAAGTAAAGTGATCATATCTAAGGCTTCTTTGTGGATTTCTGTGATAATGACGGTATCAGCTGTTACTGAAAGATTGTAGGATCCACCAACAAGATAAGCAAATGGTGTTAAATGAGAGCATCCACAGAGCACAACGTCATTCCCAGAATTGGACTTTGCTATAAATTCCAACCCATCGTTAGCCCAGGTGGAAAAATTCCAGTATCGACAACTGTCAATGGTTTCATTATCTTTATTTTTGTAGCTTCTTAAGAAAAGTGGAAGATGCTCCGGCAAGGCAGGATTATACCCTGGTATGGTAACACTTATAATTTTACTGAACACTAGATTTTCAACAATATCACGATCTTCTTGGAAGAGTTTATCGTTATAGTAGATTTTAATGACAATCCTAAGCGGAGGTCGTCTTTCTAGTAAAGTCTGATTTATTTTTGAAGGAATTTCATCGAGTCGATTCAAAAGAGTTTGAGGCACAAAGGCGCCAATTTCGAGTTCATCTTTGGTTAATAAGTCAAGCTGAGATTCATTGGAAGACAGAAATCGTATTCGGCTTTCGCGGAAATCTTTGCTATCATCATCACTGAACAATGCCACTCCAGAATAATTGCTTACACTAGGGTCAATGATAAATGCAACAAATTTCGGTGACCGATATACTGTCACACCTTTTTCCGGATGAACTGATGAGTTTGTACCATTCGAGATGAAAGTTCCGTTTCGTAAGGATATCGTATTGAAAATATTTTCAAAAGCATCCAGAAGGGCATTTGTAGAATTCAACTTCCCCGCGGGCTTCAGAACATTCCGATCCACACTCATAATGTTATTGTAAATCCGTATTATGCTCTCTGTATTATTATCGGTGTCAATTTGAGGTGTTGCTTCCGTAGTATTACCAGTCAGCCTGTTAATACTCGTTTTCATTACCTTCGCTACTGACTGCATTATTCTGCCCAAGTAGAACAAATCAGCAGGTATGATTTTTTCGGTACTATTGATCATGGCTTCAACATTGTGTAAAACTTTAGTTGTCTGACTCTCAGCATATTTGGCACGATCTATTTCGTAAAGGTCCTTGGTGATGATTTTGTTGGTGATGCGCGATGCACACCTTCGGGAGGAATCAATGGGTTCCCATGCTGCTCCATACAAAAAGTCGCCCACGCATTTCCTCGACATCGGGACTCCATTCCGGAGAAGACAAAGTTCATAAGTAGTTGTGGATTCACCTACTTCTGCCGGCTGCCAAGTTCTATTCAAAAATGGTGAAGTTTCTGAGAAACAGTATTCAGTACTGTTGACTGAGTCTGTCAGTCCGTATGGTGAGGTTGCAAGCATTTTGCTTAACAATTGCTTCATATGTGCTCGTATATGAATATCACGGTCAGGTTTATTGTTGACTTCTTCAATGTACTCCGAATCATCTTCCTCCGAGCTGTTATCCACAGAGGATCCTTTCAGGGAAACTGAAGCATGACATAGTACAATCAAATGATCCTTGGGTACTACTGACTCAATTGTCATCACGCGAACGGCGTGTACATCAAGATCCTTAAAATTGTGTGTATTTCCATGGGTGTCCTTGAGGTGGTTGAGAAGTATTTCAACAGTTTTTCCATATTGTTTCATGTTCGCATTTATCCTATTGCACGGCACCAGACTGCATGGCAGTATGAAAAAGAAGGCAAATGAATGTCCTTTCTGCTTCTTCGACGCCACAATTTTCGGCGATGATATCAACTCGAAGTTATGTATACTGTGCGCTTCGCACCAATAATGTCCCGGCCCGTCCCCGTGTAGTTTCAGTTCAAATATTGCTTTTTTGGAATCTTCCCAAATTAGCTTTTTGATCTTTGCCGTATTTATTTGTTCGTAATCTGCGTTAGTAAAACACTTAATTCCGCACTCACTGCTATCTCGCTTCTCATAGCTCGAACTATCCGAATCATCGACATCGCACCAAATACTCCGACGACTGTACACGGTCAAAAGTAGCGATTCCACGGAGGGTTCAAATGAAAGGAACATTTCTATTTCACCAACTCTGGGAATTGTGTACGTTTCAATCATACAGTTTAATAGTTGGGGAATACCGATAATCGTATCAAAGCTGCCGTAACTGTTCAGCACTATGGATCTATCAAGGACACGGTCGTAATGCACTAAACACCTCTCGTTTCGACGGAGCCCGAAATAGGAGGTCAAATATTCAGCGGCATGGGACGCAATCATTGCGGTAAAATTAGGATTAATCACGGGTTGGCGCAACTTCCCGCGTATCATTCGATAGCACTGGTCCGGAACAGTCCTTAACGCAACCGAGCCTGGTCGACATCGACCTTTCATGATCGGATTCTCGCGCGAAACACATAGCATCGGTAACTGATCGGTACAATTTCGCATGACGATAACGGGCCTTAATCCCGACGTTATATTCACACTCACGCAATCCACTGAAGACAATTCGTCATAGTCCTGCTCAACGGATTCACCCCACAGTTCACCAGGTATCCGCCACTGGGCAGGGTTATAGTTCTCGGAAAAAGCTGGCAACCAGAATTCCGTAGTATTGTGTTTGTCGATTATGTAATTCATCGTGAATTTCCGCATTTTCAGATTCAGTTGGAAGAAGTTCCTATCTGAACCGTAGCATTCACGTTCATTCCATGGTCCCGGGTCCGTGAACTTGATATGGAAAAATTCGTCATCGTTGAAAAATTCACCAACTCGATCCGCCAAAATTTTGAGCGACTGATGACTGCAGTTCGAAAAAGGAGGATTGTATCGATCGCACTGCTGCAGGATAGTTTCATTTGTATCCGTGCGACACATAAAGTCGCTTATTAACTTTTCAGATTTCATTTTATAATCATTTTCCACGCACCACTGCAAAAAAGAAGGAAAACGGAATTGTTGTAAAGTATTTTTAAAAATCACGATTAATGCTAATAAAAACATATTATAATTAACTGAACGATAAACAAATAAATTTATCATAGAAATATGCAAATGTGCACTTACCAATTCCGCTGCATGGGAAAGTCCAATTAAAAATGCAATTGCCAGCAGGTGAACTGGCGATAGTAAGAAGATGAAAAATCGCCGCATCTTCTGGCGCTATCTTGACTTCTTACTGCTCCAAGATTTCACACGCGAATGAGTGTTACCTCAGCCGCTATTCAGTAAATCGCACTCATACCACCCCGTGCCAAAGCACACCGGTCTGTTTTTGCTTGCATTAAATTAGACGACAGTACTTATCTTTTATTTGCTGAAACATATGTACATTTATTTGAAAAATGTTATCAGTAAAATACGGCATTTAAGCTGCTCTTTGCAGAAGAAGAATAGATGCTATGCGATGCGAGATAACAAGAAAAAACGTTTGAAAATGTTTCTAGGCCGAAAAGGAAAAGTATTTTTTCTTAGAACTGACTATTTCGAAAGGATTTGATCCTTTTGTTTTGTTCTTATCCGATGAACAAACATTTTTGCAAAGATGAGTAACACAATTAGTTTCAAAATTTAGTTTAAATGCTTGCAAAAATGCCTAAGGAGGAATATAAGTGCTTACCATAGATAAGGATATTATGTTCGCAGCAGTATGGATTTTACTGCTCGTTGCTCCTCTTTCATTCGATCACTCCAAAGCACATTGCGCATTGGTTTGCTTTATTGCACTGAAATATGTGAATTTTTGTAGTTACTTTTTAAGTGTGTAATAGCCTTTAAATTTTTAAACACAACCCATAAAGCGCAAAAGCGTCAAACAACTGCCTAAAAGGCATCACATTTTGGACACAGTCATTTTTAAGACTGAGCTTATTGTCAGCGAAAACTTGATCAGTGGAATACTTCTTCTCCGTAGCACTAAAGCCCCTCTCGGGCCTTCACTTCCTGCAAATAGCACTGCTGCAAACCACGGAAGTCACCGCAGTTGCAGACATTAAGCTTTAGGAGAGGGGTGTGTAGCCCGGGGTGTCCTTCTGAGGCCGGCTAGCGCTCAGTCGTGTCGTGGGACTTCCGGGACACCCTCTGCTCGTGCTGAGCCACTTTACATAGAAATCACTAACACGGGTGGAAAAGGACGGGAAAGGGGGAGGTCATCTTGAGAAATGAAAGATGATGGTTTTAATTGACCTTGACCACATGTGAATCCTAGCATAATTACATTGCTCAGTAATGAATTCTAGTGAGCCATTTCTTGACCTACTTACAAAGTGCAAAGAGAATAAACAAATAAACAAATATAGTGACATACATAGTGGTGACTAACATATAGTTTTATGTGTGCAAAATAATAATTACTGATAATTATAATTTAAATTCAAAATAAAGTAATTACTTCAAATGCTAGTCCAGTGAAAAAAATAACAACAATTAATCAATTTACCTTGGCCGCTAAGTACAAATTAAGTAGCGTTCTATGTGTTAGATCTGTAAGAATTTCAATCGTTCATTACAACCACGAAGTGACTGCAAAACTTTTATAAACTTTTAAAAATCTTTTAGAACCTTGCAAACCAATCTTGCTCATAATGAATGTTAAGTGTAGCTTACCGAACTGTATCGCCTTTGATAATACATTCAAGATTGTGACGTGCAAGGCCTTTTGCAACAGAAAACTTCACGGAGCTTGCATGGATGCCCCGAGGGACTGGTACCACCCATATATGGATATGCACTTTATTTGTTCCGATTGTCAAGGTTTGGAAATTACTTTAACTAACATGTGTGATAAGTTGATCAGCAGTATCGAAGATTTAAATGAAGAAAAAAATCGGCTTATCTCACGGCAGCATTCTCAGACGAGAGCTAACGATGAGAGTTTTGTGGAGATGGCGAGCAGCTTCGACGAATTAGCTGCCAAACTGTCTGATAGCACCAAAAAAGTGTATAAAGCACTAAAATTATTGGGGAATCAGATAGTGTCAATAAAAGAGACAGTTACTCATATCCAACCATCGCAAAATGATGAAAGTTTCAAGAAGTCATCATTGTTTGAAAGTAACGTCTCGAGCGCCCTGCAAAATCTTAGTGAACAACTTCAAAAAGTATCTTCACAGCCTGACAAATCAAGCGACCGAGAGGAATTTGCTCATATTCTCACCAGATTGAGCATGCTCGAGGAGATGTGCACCAGTATTCTGAACCAGCAACATAAAACTTCATGGGCTCCCCAGACATTGCGCTCAACAGAAACACAACATGCCAATTTAATATCATCACCTGATCCAACTCCTAACTACATCTACAAGCTTGGAACCTTCTGGACAGAAGAAGAATGGGAGGATCGCATCAAAAGATTACCAAAGTCAATAAATAATCCTAGCCCATCTCTGGTAAAAATCACAGATGCAGCGTACAGCATCTTCTTTACGAAGGGGAAAAATTTGAATGCAACTGCTGTCAGAAAAGATATTGTAAACATACTCCACATCAATAGCTGCAAGGTTGAAGAACTATCTTCTCAGAACACTCGAAGGAAAAGCTTCAAAGTGTTCATTCCATCACAGTATTCTTGGCTCTTCACAAACTACAGAAAAAAGAACGGCAACTACATGTGGAACGGTATGAGCTTTAAATTATGGAAGGAGCGTAATGGAGTCACAGAATCCAAGGCCAGCCGTGACAAAAGTAATTATAAGAAAGTATGTTTTCCTAGCTCCATAACTAACACTTCAATTTCATCCAACATCTCTTATAACGCACCTCCATCCTTACCTCCTGCTATTTTATTGAATAGTGATACGTTAAATGAGCCAGAAGTCAACACCACTAAGGAGATTTGTGGCCAACCATGAAAAATTTCTGGAAAAGAGTGATCGAGTGTCGATGAGATGACTAAAGATCCGTCCTCGATACCTGAAACATTAATCTCAACAACTAGGTACAGTAATTTCGTGCGTGGTGAAGACCAAATACCACCAGCCACGAGCTCATCCGGACTGCCAACTTTATCAACCACTTCAAACAAGAGCAAATCATTTCTAGATCCACTCTTGCCACCCACTGTTAAGGCCACTATTGTCTCGAGTAACGATCTGGAGAAAAGGTACCTTATTTCAAGGCTCAGAGAGCACAAAATTTATGTATGAGTTCGCATTTACATCTCCTACATGCATAAAGCACCGGAAACAACCTGTTTTGAAGGTAAAACGAGGACTAGTCTCAACATCATTATTCAAAGGGAAGGCCTTCCGGTCGGTCTTGACGCCCTTCGGAACTTATATTTTTCCTATCATGAAGAGTTGGGTGTGACCATAGACCAGGCGAAAAAAGATCTTGAGACCTATGCTTCCTTTGTTAGTTTCAGTTATATCTCTTCACTACAAAGGACAAGAGAAAACCAACACAAATTTTTTCGTCCCCTTTCATAAGTCTATTCAACATAGTCTTAAACTGTTTTACCACAACTGTAGTGGTATCCGTAATAAACTGCCCCAACTGTTTCTTGACGCAAAATCTTGCCATTTTAATATACTTACCCTGACCGAAACATGGTTAAATGACTCTCACAAAAATGAGGAGATTCTGGACAATAATTGGTCCATTTACAGAGACGACAGAGATTTCCTAAGTACTGGACAAAGACGCCGAGGTGGTGTATTGATTGCTCTACATAACTCTCTCCTTAGTGAGCCCGTCAAGACGCTATCAAATTCATTATTCCAGCATAAAATAGTGCAAATAAAGCTGCAGAAATTTTCTGTATATATTGGCGTCTTCTATGTCCCTCCAAAATCATGCTTACCACCAGAATCTGTCGAAATTATCTATAATGCTGTATGTGATATCATAGCTGAAACTACTGCCGGAATTAATGAAGAAGACAAAGTCATTATAACTGGTGACTTTAATCGGCCAAACATTAAATTCGTAACCGATGAACTTGGTAATCTTCTTCCCGTCAATCTTCTAGACAGTAATGACTTTAACTTAGTGAGCACCCTATATGGCAATGATTTGCAGCAAACCGCTCCTACCCCCAACCAAAACGGAAATTGGTTAGACCTCATTTTCACAAATGCACATGACGAAGTAGTGGTCTATCCAACTGATGAGAGCGAGCACCTGTTTCCCAACACAATTCATCACTCCGCCTTTTCTGTTGAACTTTCCACTCCTGATTCAGTAAACCCTATTTCTTACAATAATGAGATTGTATATGACTTTCGTAATGGCGATTATAACAATATTAACAGCCTTCTATCAACTTTCAACTGGACTGGTACTTTGTCAACATTAGACTTGGATCAAGCCTTATCCACCTTTTATCAAATCATTCTTGACGCTGTTGATTCATTTGTACCTAAAATTAAGAAAAAAGACAAGGTTTCTGAACCCTGGCTGTGAAGTGACCTCAGGCGTTTACGAAACCAACGAAACAAGCTATATAAAATATTAAAAAATGGTAACAACGTTGGCGAAGAGTTTAAGAGAAAATATGACGAGCTCGCTAATGAGTTTAAAATTAAATCTCAAGAAGCATATAAATCCTACATAAATGTTGTAGGTGAAGAAATCACTCAGAATCCCAAAAAAAATTTCGAATTCGTCTACGTAAAACGTAAGATACATGGTTACCCTTCAGCAATGAAATACAATGATTCTATCTCTTCTTCTCCAGAGCAAATCTGTGAGTTTTTTGCTGATTTTTTCCAAGGAATCTACTGTGACCCTGGAAATTCTCAAAACCTTCCGTCCTCTGAAATAGCACCAAGAGCACAGATCGATAGTATTTCGATAGCCATCGTAGCTCTTGATTTGAACACCTGGCCCCGATCTCATTCCCCCTCGTTTTTTGGCCCTCTGTAAAGATAATTTGTCCCTCCCTCTTTACCTCATTTTTAATAAATCGCTTTCGAGCGGTGTTTTCCCCTCACATTGGAAACCATCTTATATAATACCAATCCATAAAAAAGGCGAAAAGCGGTCTGTTGAAAATTATAGGGGAATCGCTACGTTATCTTCCATACCGAAGCTTTTTGAAAAGATTGTATGCGATAAAATTTCACCTCTTATTGAACCTTATATCAACGACGAGCAACATGGTTTCCGGAAAAACAGATCTACTACCACCAACCTTGTCGTGTTGACGTCAGACATTCTATGTGCGATGGAAAAAGGTAACCAAATCGACGCCATACACACCGATTTCAGCAAAGCGTTTGACCGCGTGAATCATGAAATATTGATAAAAAAACTGCATAGTTTTGGAATCACTGGCCCACCGCTTAACTGGATTCATTCATATTTGAAAAACCGTATCCAATATGTCAAGTTCCAAGGTCGCTTATCGAAGAAAATTAATGTCCTCTCTGGGGTTCCTCAGGGTAGTCATCTGGGTCCATTACACTTCAATATTTTCATATCTGACCTTTCAGCGGCACTATCCGATAAACCTCACCTTTTTTATGCCGATGATCTGAAGGTATATCACATTGTAAAATCGCATATTGACGCTTCCTTTCTTCAATCCAAATTAAATGTTTTGCTCCAATAGTGCAACGATAATCAACTTGCACTCAATTTGGATAAATGCCATGTCATAAGTTTTTCCAGAAAAAAAAATCATCCTTAACGATTATCAAATCAAAAGCACGAGTTTGAGCAGAGTTGAGAGCATAGTCGATCTAGGCGTAATTTTAGAAACACAGCTTCGGTTCAATCTTCAACATGACGAAGCCCTCTCTAAAGCTAATAGGATGCTAGGTTTCATCAAAAGGAGAGCCAAAGAATTCGAGAATATTTGGACAACAAAATCGCTATACACTTCACTTGTTCGTCCCATTCTCGAATACGCTTGTTTGATCTGGGACCCAATTTACAACATTCACAAAACTAGATTCGAGTCGGTACAAAAACAATTTTTACTCTTTACCCTAAGGTCCCTCTATGACCCCAGAGATTACCATAGCCTTCCATCCTACGATAACCGACTCCAAACATTGATTATGGCATCACTAGCTTCTAGGCGAACTGCGTTGTCCTCATGCCTAATTTTCGATGTGCTTAGGGGTAATATTAACGTGAAATTTATTTCCGAGAAGGTACGGCTGAATAACCCTTCTAGAGTTACCAGAAATTCTCCTATGCTCACCACAAGGACACATCGGCCCATATATGCGGATAACGCGCCAATAGATAGATGCTGTAAAGCATTTAACAAATTCAGCAATCATTATTCCCCAACCATTTCCAAGTCCCTTTTCAAGTCCGAAATTACACAATCATGCTCTTCCCGGATACAGTAGATCATTAAGTAACCTAATGTATAAATTGTAATATCTTTGTGTTTTGTTAAATGATGCCTTGTTTGGCAATAAATAAATAAATGATATAACATGGCCGTTTTACTCACAAAAAAAACAAGTTTCTGCCACAAAAAAAAAATCTGCAAATTATTAGTTTCAATAAAAAAACGAGGAAAAAGGGCCCCTTTAAAATTTTATGCTCGGAAGAAAACAATCAAATAAAATCTTTTATATAAAGGAAAACAAAAGGAAAAAAAAGAACTTGATGAAGCGATTTTAAAGCAATAGATAAGAAATTAAACCAAATAAATACGCTCTCCTATCCTCGTTGATCTCCGAGCGCTCGGCGAAGACAAAAAAAGAGTGTGGGGCCACTGGAAACCAAATTTAAATTTAATTTGAAAATTCAATCAATAATAGGAAAAAAAACCAAGGAACACGCAACGGCTACTTATAGCACTCTCCGATCCCTCAATATTGCTTACTCGCAAAAACGAAAACTTTAATTCCGGCACCTGGCCCTCTTCGAAACCCAACAAAACAGTCTTTTTTCTTGCCTTTTTTTGTTTTTTAAGAGAAGAATCACTCTCGGCTATTCGTTCCACTTCAACTACTTCAACTTCAAACTCGCACTAATTTAATCTTTTCCACATAGTAAATATTGAGACGGTCCCGCACTTAAAATTAGAAATATAATTCTCAAATTAGAATTCCCTTTTTCTACTCTGATCCTCCGTCACTGAAGTCAATTCCCAAACAAAAACCCCATCCTCCAAATTAAAATTCACTTCACTTTTCCAATCCTTCCACTCTCCTCCTCCGTCACTAAAACATCAAAAATCCATCCAATTCCCAATCACAATCTAAACTCAAAACTCCCTTTTTCAAACTTTAAAACCCCAAAAATCACTTTGATACCGCAAAGAAACACCCTTGTATTCACCAGCCAAATACTAACTGCCTCAATTCCATCCAATCCGATCCCGCAATCTTTTTTCATTTTCAAGTACCGCTGTCGCATCTGAGTAACGTAATCGAAGTTCATTACACTTCGATTCCGCTACCCACACATCTTTTTTCCGTATCGACAAACGCAATAATATTGTTACATGTACCAATAATTCTGCGAGCTACCGTCGCAATTGTTTTCACAACCATTAAGAACATCAACAAACGAGAATACTCGAAAACCCGCCAAGCATGATCAACATCTGAAAGTGACGTCACTGCCCATTCATTAAGCTGCTCGAATATTCCAGTTAATTCGCCAATGTATGAGAAATGGATTGAATGACTAGAGACCCTATATAAAGGCGAGCTGAATGAATGGGGGGATTTTTATTACAACCGCGATGGTAAAAACCGCGATAGAGTGGAGCGCGAGGTAAAGGCGATATTGATTGAGTAATTGTGAAGTGATAGACAGTAGTAATAAAAATTGATTGACAAGGTGAAAAAAAAAGAATTTGGTGAAATAGTTGAGAATTAATAATTGTGCATTTTCAGTAAATAAGCTCTTTAAACTAAATTTTAAAGACAGTGCGTTTTCACTTTCCCGGAACATTAAAATTATTGGCCGCGAACCATAACACGCGACAATATCGCGCTTGACTGAATGCAAAGTGTCCCATATACATATACGGAAACTATTGATTCTGCCGATACCTCGAAAAGAGTGCTTCCCTGCACTCGGGGGAACTTGAACCCAGGATTACAGCAGACACCGGTCGAGAACTCGCAACGCAACCAATGGAGCCATGTCTTGTCGATCTCCCATTCATCTAATAAGCAACTTCAACGATGCATCTGGGTATAAGATTGAATATTGTTAGTAGGGAAACGCGAATTTATTTTCGTTAGTATGAAAAAATAAAATTTGTTAGTGGGAACTAGTGAATAGAATTAGTTAGTATGAAGGAAGGAATTAGGTTTTGTTAGGAAAAATGTATAGAATGAAATTTTGTTAGTGGGAATTAATGAATGGAATGTTGTTAGTGGGAAAATTGAAATTATTAGTATATATGATTTTTTATAGTTGGAACTGAAGGAAAACGGTAGGATTATGATGATGGGGAGATAAAAATTATAGGGAAATTGGAAAAATGTTAATAAAACTAAATAGTTACACAAAGGAAGAGGTGGGAGCACCCAAAGGAAGGTGGCAATTTGAAGTTGCGAATGGGAAAAAGTAGGTACGCCGGAATCTGCAACAGCACCTCTAACTGTCTCAGTCCATCAACCGCGTCTTCCAATTTCGAAATCCACGATGAACTTTCTTCGTTGACCGAGTCAGACCAGCGTTTCCTCGGTTTCCTCACTGGGCTCCGCCCTTCAGCTCCCTCAACGAATACCTTTTGGGTATCTGTTGTACGATTCACGCAGCCAGACCATTGCCCATTCCGCAGTCTTGCAATCGTTGAGACTTCCGCTCGTCAAAAATTTCATACAGCTCATGTTTGTATTGAATTTACGCGTCTAGCTTCGCTCCAATCATTTACCTGAGGCTCCGTCTTTTGAAGGCATTCAGTATGTTTGCGAATGCTTGGGTTATGGTCCATGTTTCACACGCATAGCATAGCACAGGTCTTAGCCCAAATTTGTATACTTGGAGCTTAGTTTTTCAGTGTACGCAGATGGTCTTCAAGGTTCTCAAAACTGAATAAAATATTTTATTTGCGAGCTGTATTCTCCAGATATTTCGCCTTTCTTATTAGTGGTTCTCGTTATTTTGGCGCCTAAATATACAAATTTGCCCACATTACCGATATTGCATTCGCTAAGTGTGATATTTTGGGTATTTTAGGTATTTTTCCACGACTGCGTCATGAGCTTTGTTTTGTTCTCATTGATTCGTAGCCCTTTTAGCTTTGGTTCGCCGTCGAGTTTCAAGAAAAGTTCTTTGGCGGTTGTTAACGACCGGTACAAAATATTGATGTCGTCCGCATAGACTACAACTTGGCTTGACCAGTATAGTAACGTACCTCTTGTATCGATAGGTAACTTTCTGATAACATATTCTAGAGCCAAATTGAATAGCAATGAAGCCAGCTTATCACAAGGTGTCGGTGACTTGGTTATTGATGCGGACTTGGAAGGTTGTCGATGTCATTGTCATTTTGGCAAGATGGACTGATTTGGCTGGGATACCAAAACTGTAATAACTGACCGGCCTGGTGTCGAAAGGGATCTGACATTCGGTACTTTGGTAGCCCCAGTCAGAGATGACAAGTGTCGGAATGACAGATTTCTGTCCGGCATCAGTCGTCAAGGAAGGTTGCATCTTCCGGGAAGTTTGTCGTGAAATTGTCTCGGCTGTTTTCTTATCCGTTCCTAATTTACTTGCGAAACTGTGATTGTGACGGCTGCCGTTAACCAATAAACATTCCGACAATATTTTTTTATATGGGTGGCAAATTTCCATGTGCTTCACGCGACTAACTCGTTTGTGTTTCGATTAAACCCTGCTGAAAAAGGTAACGGTGTGTAGTGAAGTACGTGTATGGATAAAATATCCGTAAAGGACCGCAGCGATAGTCTGCTGCCTCGGCGAAAGAGGATGATAGGATCCGCCGAGACTGGCCTGCGCTGGCAGGCTTGCATTGTGGTGTCGTGAGGTGGATTCTTTTCCCCAGCACAAGGACCCACTACAAAAAAAAATTTGCATTCAAGAATTGAAAAGGGTCTAATGCTGATCGACTGGGGTCGAGGCCGAGGTAACCTACTAAGGGTTGAAATTGCTTAAAGTCAGGAACAAACTTGGACGAGAGAAAACAGACGGACTTGAGCGCAGTATAATGAATGTTATTTTCATCGATTTGAAATTTAATGATATCGATATGCACACTTGTGATTTATTATTGATAATATCGAATAAAAGGATAAATCTCTGTCCCTTCTAATTATGATTGTATGAATAATCGAAATTTCACGACACAATGAATTCTTGACTTGTAGAACTGTTTTCAATTTAAAACGAGACCAACCTGAAGATACTAGGGTGGTACAAATTATAAGTGGATATAAAGACCTTGTTTTCCAATTAATTTACTTCTGATGCATTAAAATGCAACCATTAAATATCTTTATTTTATTCACTTTCTTTTTAAATACAAAAACTTCTGTTGCAAATGTAAATAAATATGAATTCATGAACACTTTATATAGTAAAAAATAATATATAAAATTAAAAAAAAAAACCAATAGAGTACTTACCCAACATCCTCGCTGATGAATGTTGGTGATTTACAATGATGTTTCTGCAGCTTTCAAATATTTATCTTCATCAATTCGTTTTCCAAACCTTACCTTTCAATCAGAACGATATCACCTAAGTCTTCCAATCGATCAATTTCCTAATCTCTATTGCATTGCAGCCTTCCATTAGATCTTTTACGTGTAACAATTAATCCAATAAGAGATATAAAAAAGGGTAATTAATCCTAAGTTGCAGTTTTCCATGCAAATTTGGACAACACAGGCGAGATCTTTTCTCGAGCTGGCGGAACGATGAACGCAAGATCACTTGTCATCACCACTTGACGCGTCCCAAACCGTTCATTCTGTTGGCAATTTTATTTCTAAATCACGCGAGGCTCGGTACAGAACTGTTTAATATGATTGCCGGGGTCCAGATAACGCGACATCATGGCGGTTAACCCAAATGCGTTGCAAGTGGAGCGACACTGAATGTTATCGTTTGTGGCGGGTACGAAGTCACGGGTGTCCGATGGGGTTAGCAATATCTGCGACTCGCTCGGTTGGAGTCAAGCAATCGGGCTTAGACATCGAAGCTGCACTACGCCAATTTCCCAGAGCCTTCCCCACAGCAGCGGCAGTGATTCGACTGCAAAAACTTCTTCACACTATGATTCACAGAGGAATTTACGTATGCGGCTTGCGGACTGACACAACAAAACTCCCTGCGATCAAATTAACACCTAATTTGCATTGCGCGTTTGCTCCTCCATCTGAAATCTTTTCGTAAGCGTCCGCAACTATAAGACGCTTTTTGATTTACAAAAGCAGCGGGAGTCCGAGCTCCACTCGCGCAAGAAATTTGCTGCTGGACCAACTCGTCCTGCTCGTTGCGCAACGAGCAATTCAACAAACTTCGGCGCTTGCACACTCAGTTCTAATTAAATTTGTTAATTGAAATATTTGTAACATGCACTTGCAGTTGACCTGCCCGCACCATGCAGGTGATTCCTACTCACACGAACTGCTCTCGCTCCGTTCACGCCGCTATAAACTGTCAATCCTTGCAAGCAAGCAAATTACAAAGAAAACCCCAAATTCTACTCGCCAAACACTCCATTTTCCACGACGACGAATGGCGAATTCCGTAAAAAGCGTTTTGCGATTCCCAACAAAAATTTTCGGGCACGTATCCACGCATGACTCGTCATCTCCCCACGAATGTTTCTTCCCGACTTTCTTGTTATCCATCGTCACCCTTCGGGACTCCTCACAATGGCAGTTGACGAGCCTTCCATCCACTCTCAATTGCATTGCGGAAGTGCAATTCATGACTAAGCTCCGTTGTAAAGAGTTTGCCGTGTCAAGATTTCAATTGCATATTGAAATTATCATTATTTCTTAAAATTTACAATTGAAATTTGGGTCAGCAATATGATGGTTTTCGAGCAGTTTGCTTAGACTGCTCAATTACTACAAGTGCTAACACCAATGTAGTGAATGGTCTCGGAGTTGCACATTGCGTTATTGCCAGTGATGGGACGCTAACTTCCGAGAAATACCAATAACTGCGAATCCACTTACAGCGCTGCTACTAAATCCTCATTTGTGGTGACGCAAGAGGGTGAAGGCGAGTTTCCCATGCCTGATAACAGAATTGAAAGTAATAAACATGCCACTGGAATGAAGGTTGGGCGATGGGCTAACTCCCCGTCCCTATAAAAACGCAAATTGTTTCGAAACCTGCAACAGAGGCTCGGAGTGGATTAGATCTAAGGCAACGACCTCGTAACCAAAAAAAATGACTATGGCATTGGAGCCTGGAATGTCAGATCACTGAACTACCCTGACGCTGTTAAGGACCTTTAACAACAGGCCAGTCAATATAAATTGAACACACTGGCAATCCAGGAAACGAATTAGACTGGAAACGGCATACAAGAAATGAGATCGCACACAATATTCAAAAGTGAGAAGTCTACTGGAAAACGAAAATTCGGAATGGCCTTCATTGTGGATAGGGAGCTCAAATCGCACTTCATTGATTTCAAGGCAGACAATGAACGGTTGTGTGCGATCCGTATAAAAGCGAATTTTTTCAAAAACTAGCAGCTCGGCGACCGAAGAAAAGGCCGATGGAATGAAGGAAACGTTCTAGAATCACCTGAAAAGACTAGTCGACTTATTGCCTACAAACGACACAAAAAAAAATTCTGGGTAATTCCAACGATAAGTTTGGCAATGAACAATCTCATCGGGGAACGACTGGAGGATATAGTCTTCACCATGAAATAAATAACAACGGCCAGCGCCTGATTGAATTTGCATGTAGCAGAAATCTAGTCATACGTTTGACTTGTTTCCCACATTCATAAAATGTCCTGGGTATCACCGGATCGCAACACAAAAAACCAGATCAACCCTGTTTTGATCCAACAAAGATGGGCCTCGAGCACACATGACGTCCGTACACACCGAGGAGCCAATTGTAACTCAGATCATTACTTGATCAAATCACGAGTAACCTATCGATATCGTATGTCAAAAGCATACTCAGCGAAGACCTGCCCGCTACAAAAATTTGACAACTAAGGGCTCCAAACGGCACCTGTGGCCCAAATTTTCACGGAAACCCTTGACAACCAGCTAGCTCCCATCTTATCAGACGCATCGTTAAAGACGAGCAACGAGCTTTGGATGGAAGGAAAGGTGGCTATTAAGACCGTGGTAGAACAGACGATCGGACATCAAGCCTGGTGCAAAAGAAATGAATGGTTCGATAATGAGTGCCAGAATACGTTAGATAAAAGGCTGGCATACAAAGATGGCATAGGTATACAAAGGCGTACAAAGACAGCGAAGAGGGAACACTATGAAAATCTCAGAAGAGTAGCGAATAACATCATTAGAATTAAGAAAAGAATATACTATGACGACCAATTGAGAAGTAAAGACAACACAAGACAAGCAAACACAGAAGTGAAGAGCCTGAAATGTGGCTACCAGTCCAAAACCATGCTCTGTCGTGATGACATCGGCAATATAAGCGCTCATGAAATCAAGATTCAGGAAAAATGGGCATCACATTTCAAGAACCTCGTTAATCCTTCGCACAGTTCCTCAGCATCGGAGCCTATAAATGTCAGTGGAGAGCTTCCATTGGGCCCACCAACTCTAGATGAAGTGTGCTCCATCATCAAAGTCCAAAAGAATAATAAAGCACCGGTCATCGATGAGATTCCAGTGGAGCTCATCAAATATGGTGGCAGCAATGTTCATAAAGCTATTCACAAAGTCATCCAACACATTTGGCAACAAGAACATATGCCAAAAGAGTGGAGCCAATCAATTATATTCCCTACGCACAAAAAAGGTGACAGACTACAGTGCGAAAATTATAGAGGCATATCACTACTTTGTGCGGTGTACAAAATATTATCAAAGATCTTAGAAAATAAAATTGGATCATATGCCAACAGTATTATTGGGGAGTATCGAGGTTGGTATGGAGAAGGTAGATCGACAACAGACCAATTGTTTACAGTCAAGTAGGTACTTGAAAAAATGTTGGGAGTTCAACATAGACGTACACCGAATTTTCGTTGACTTTAAGCAACCATACGACAGTACTTATCGTAACGTACTGTACCAAATAATGCTTTGCTTTGGCATCCCAGCGAAATTAGTCCATCTTACTAAAATGAAAATGACGTCGACGACCTTCCATGTCCACATCAATAACCAACTCACCGGTGCCTTTGACACAAATATCGGACTAAAACGGGGAGATAGGATGGCCCCATTGCCATTCAATTTATCTCTGGATTATGTCATAAGCAAGCTACTTGTCGATACACGAGGTACATTACTATACAAGTCGAGCCAAGTAGTAGCCTATCTGGACGACATCAACATTTTGTCACGGTCATCAATAACCGCCAAGGAACTCTTCCTGAAACTCGACAGCGAAGCAAAACTGGTAGGGCTAGGAATCAATGAAAATAAAACAAGGCTCATGATGCAGTCGAGAAAAGATTCCTCAAGCACACAAAATACCACACTTGGCGCATACAGTATAGAAAATGTGAGCTAATTCGTGAATTTAGTCGCCAAAAGAACTAGAACCAGTAATGAAACAGACGAAATACGCCGAAGGACTCAGCTCGCAAATAAAATATTTTATTTAGTTTTGACAATTTTAAAGAGCAGCTGCATACACAGGCAAACAAAGCTCCAAGTATACAAATCTGTGATAAGACCTGTGTTATGCTATGGGTGTGAAACATCTACCCTAACCTAAGCATCCGAAAATATATTGAACGCCTTTGAGTGACGGGTCCTAGGGTGAATAATCGGAGCGAAGCTAGACGGGGACCAATGGCTAATTCGATACAATCATGAGCTGTATTAAATTTTTGATGAGCTGGGGGTCTCAACGATTGTAAGACTGCGGAAGCTGCAATTTGTTGGACACATGAATCGTATGGACGAATACCAGATACCCAAAAAGGTATTTTTTGGGAGAACTGAAGGCCGGAGACCAGTGGGAAACCGAGGAAACGCTGGTTTGACTCGGTCGACGAAGACAGCTCATCACTGCTCGGATTTCGAAATTGGAGGACGCGGTCAATGGAGCGAAACAGTTGGAGAGGCTATTTGCAGGAAGCGAAGGCCCATGAGGGGCTGTACTACTACAAAGAAGAAGTGACTAGTTTGCAATGCGTCGTGTTTTTCATTTAAAGCATTTTGGAACTAGTTTATCTTTTGTAGCTAATATTTTTAATAATTGATTACTAATATTAGTCGTTGCCTCATTGGAGTATTACCGCTCGCTGCCTTGAAGTTACAAGCGGAAATGTGAGACTTGAGTTTGTACCGAAAAAATAAATTGCGCTTCCTGATTATGACTACATGACAGGACTTATGTTCGTTGTTTACCAGAAAATTCAGATTATCAAAAAAATTATACTATTAATGGTGAAATTTTTCTCCGGGAAATTTCGGAATATTATTTCAAACAGGCATTTGCATCGGTGGCTAACAGATCTTTATTGCGCTTTGCCTACTCGCGTAAAACCTGTGACCGAAATTCCTCCCCGAACTAACAAGCCTGCAAGCAGGCACCAGGGTAGACTAAGTTTGTCCGGACCAGTTGACCTGTGGGGTAAAGTTCGTAGGCACGTTGCAAAACTTCACGTCGTTAACTGAAGGGAGGTCGCTTTGGGCTTTTTCCGTCAAATCTCGGACGAATGGACGAAAAGAAACTTGTCATGTATTGATGGATAGCATTTGAATTTTTCTGCGGCCTAGGACTCTGCAAATCCATTGTCCTTAATACTTATGTCTGATGGCTGTTTTATTGGCTCAAAATACAATAACAATTTTTGGTACATTTTGCCTTCCCCTGGACCCCCTGATTCGTTTGATACCCCACCCGACTACCTTTGATTTCAAAAAAATTTTAAGGGCGTTATAAGGGGGGACCCCCTTAAAATTTTTAAATTTTTGGTAAGAACTTAAATTTTTGAGAGACCATCACTTCTGACCTTTTCATAAAGTTTGAGCATTCTAGCTTCTATAGTTTCTGAGGAAACTTGCAGTGACGCATGGACAGACGGACGGACAGACAGGTTGCGAAACTAGTAGGTCTTTGTAAAAAATTTTTTTAAAAGACCTAAAAAATAAAATTAATTTAACAAGTTTAATTTAAGTAGGCCAATTTTTTGTAGGTTCAAGCTAATCGATGCAGGCGATTTTCAAACGAGTCCTACCAAAAAGTTTATTCTCAATTGTCTCTATAGCACTTTTCTAGCACTATCCTAGAACACCTTCGAAAGAATTTTCACTTGCACGGTATTACTATCACGCATCTCATTGCTACATACTTTAATTGTTTTTATACCTGCAAACCAAGCATATACATATACGAGTATGTATGTAAACCTTCGCATACAAGTACCGACATTGCAGATCTCTTTTGATTGTACCGCATTTTGGTTATCGTACCCACTGATAAGTATTCTCACCAGTGGAGTTTCCAACGTAGATACATACATACCAGACCAATGATTTCTCTCATTTACCGACTTATGTTTGGCTTATTCAAATCAACCAAAATGTTCAAATTTTGCACATGTGTGTCTTGATTGGTACAAAAGACATTGCAAGTTATACTTATGATTTTCAAAACAAAACTCCTAACACGGTGCTTTTTCAGTTGTATAAATAAAGCGATTAGACATTTGCATATGAGTTCATGTATAATATATTTTTGATTGGTATGAAGTTTTCGATATGTATGTATATGTGACAATGAAACGCTCGCATCGCAATAATTAAACAAGTTGGGTAGACAGACCTATGCTCATGTCAGAAGGGTTTTGTACTCAACTTACAAAATACCGTAACCAGCAACGAAAAAAAATTAAGAAACACGTCATGCTCGAGGATCATACTATTGTTAACTAAGTTGAAAGAATTTTTTAATTCTGAGGTATTTGTTAAAATTATACCCATAAATATCTCGCTTGATAATTTTTTCAGATTTTTTTAATATCACGGGTGTCCATTCGCGAGGGAGAAAACACATTTTTCATGTATTTCCCCCCTCTGTGCCCCACTGAAGCAAAAACTGTCAGTTTAAGAACTGTTTTGAAAAGCTCTCATAGAGAACTTTCATTTGATACTCATATCGGCTACCTTTCATAAAATTTTTTTCAGGGGCCACTCCTCTGTACTGTAAGCATCGATTCATGGCCTATTTTTTCGAATCCTAGAATGGCTACAAAGCCCTTTTGCTAGGAGCTCTCTCCTGCCTCTTCGACTTGTTTCAATTGTATGTAGTCATCCTCATGATATCTATCATTCCTGAAACTTTCATGCAAATCGTAGCAAAGCTGTAGTGTCTAAGTCGGTAAAAAGCGCATATGGCTCCATAGCCATATGTTTCCATAGTAATACAGGGCACATTGTTCCATAGTAATACAGGAAAATTCAAATCGCTATAACTTCGTTAAATACAATCTTATAAATAGTCATCTGTTTGCTAAATTTAATTGAATTTAAGGGTACCATTTAGATTTTATTCAAGAAAACATAAAATCGATAAATCATACTATTACTAACAAAGTTGAGTGAATTTCGACTTCTCATGTATTTGTTGTTGTTGTACTCATAAAGGCCTACATTCATGATTTTTTTCAGGTTTTTCGGATGGAAGGTGTCCAATCGCGAGGGGGGGGTACGCGAAAAGTTCGTACATTTCCCCTTCCCCTGCCCCCCTCGGTACTCATAAGGCAATTTTAAGACCTGTTTTCAAAAGATCTCATTGAGACCTTTCCAATGACACCCTACTCGACTACCATTGGTGAAAATTTTTTTTTGAGGGGTCAACTCCCTATATGGGGAGACCCCCCTTAAACCCCTTCGAAAAATTTTTTCATCCTTGAACTTTCAAGAGGTCACCACTTCTGACCTTTCCACAAAGTTTCATGGCTGTAGCCTCTATAGTTTCGGAGAAAAAGTGCTGTGACATACAGACGGACGGACGGACGGACGGACGGACGGACGGACAGACGGACAGACGGACACAGGTCGTGATTGCAATAGGGTTTTGTATTTTAGTACAAAACCCTAAAAACGTTCATGAGAAACAAAGGAATTTTCGGAAAGGCTCTTAATCATCGAGTTAATATTTAGAAATTAATAAGAAAATTAAATATTTTGGGAAGTATTGTATACTAAAGATTTAATTTACTTTCTTCATTTTATTGCGCTAATTATGTATGTATTTTGGAGTCTTCCTTTATATTTCTAATGGAGGAAAGAATACTCGTATTCATACAGGTATAAGTAGGAAAGAAAAGAATTATACTATATGAGTCTCTCTTTCTGTTTTAACGTGCGGAAAGTCATCGAACTTTTACTAAGAGAGCAAGTGATGCAAAAAAAAAATTGTGTGCTCAGGGAAAGATTAGATGGGAGACATAAAAAATCAGAACGAATAACAGATTTAACCTAATTTTCAGACATTAAGATGTTAATGAGATGGTAAAAGTTAATATACAATATTGAAGTACATCAAATTTTCGTTGACTTTAAGCAAGCATACGAGAGTATTGATCGTAACGTATTGTACTAAATAATGCTTTGCTTTGGTATACCAGCCAAATCCGACCGTCTTACCAAAATACAATGACGCTGACAACCTCCCAAATCCGCATGAATAAACAACTCACCGATGCCTTTGACACAAATATCGGATTGAAGCAGGGAGATGGCTGTCAACTTCGCTCTGGAAAATGTTCAAATAAAGCTAAATATCGATATAAGAGCTGCGTTATTATACAAGTCGAGCCAAGTAGTAGCCTATGCGGACGATACCAACATTTTGTCACGGTCGTTAACAACCGCCAAAGAACTCTTCCTGAAACTTGACGGCAAAGCAAATCTAATAGGGCTACAAATCAATGGTAATAAAACAAAGCTCACCACGCAGTCGAAGAAAAATACCTCAAATACCCAAATTAACAGACTGTGAATACAGTATCGAAAATGTGGGTGAATTTGTGTATTTAGGTGCCCAAATAAGGGGCACGGGTAATGAAAGTGACAGAAGAAGAGAAGAACACAGCTCGCAAATAAAATATTTTATTCAGTTTTGACGATCTTGAAATCCAGCTGCATATACAGGAAAATAAAGCTCCAAGTATGCAAATCTGTGATCTATGTACTACGCCATGGGTATGAAACACGTACCCTAACCCAAGCATCCACAAACATATTTAATTCATTCAAAAGAAAGATCGTGAGACGAATAATTGAAGTGGAGCAAGACAGGGATTAATGGCAAATTCGATACAACCATGTGCTTTACGAAATTTTTGACGAGCTGGAGGTCTCGATGGTTGTAAGACTGCAGAAACTGCAATGGGCTGGCCACATAAATCGCATGGACGAGCAACGGATACCCAAAAAGGCACTCGTTTGGGAGAACTGAAGGGGGGAGACTAGTGGCTTGATGGGATTGGGCGAAAATAACAATAGATTGAATTGGTGTACTGAGATTTATTTATAATCTAGTTAGCACAGAAAAACAGTTGGCACAAGATTGATTATTATTCGACCGAACAGAATGACATAATCAAGGCATTGACAGTAGCTCCAACTAGTGAGCTATTTAGATAATTATGACAATTTACATTGTTTGATTTATACTAGTTCTAAGACCTGCCCTTAAACTAAACAATCTGTAACCCAAGATTTATTACACAATTAAAATGTTTATCTTTACTTAAACATTTAGTTAGGACATCTGCTGGCATATTTTCAGTAGATAAGTATTTTAATATTATAATTTTATTTTCTACGATTTGTCGTACAAAATAATGTTTAACATCAATATGTTTGCTACGACTATGATTAACATGACTTTTACATATGTTTTGTGCTGACTGACTGTCATTGAACAAAGTTACTGATAAATGTTTACCTAAACATTCATAAAGAAAGCTTCTAAGAAATTTAGCCTCCTTTGCTCCTTCACACAATGCCATATATTCAGCTTCGGTGCTTAATAGGGCCACAGTTCTTTGTTTTCGGCTTTCTCATGACACTGCTGAATTTCCCAATATAAATACATAACGAGTATATGAGCGACGGTCCAGCTGATTAGAAGCCCAATCCGCATCTACATATCCTGTAACACTCAATGAGGATTTTTTATATACTATGTTATAATTAATAGTCCCTTTTGGTTCATTACAATATCCTACAAAAATGTATTCTTTACTCTTTGCATCTAGTTTCTTACGCCTCTCATCAGGGATCATTGCATAAGCAACACAGCCAAATAATCTCAAAATTGATAAATCAACTTTACAACCAGACCATTTTTCTTCTGGTGTGGTTCCTCTTACCGCTTTACTTGGTGATTTATTCTTGATAAAGATTGCTGTATTCAAAGCCTCAGCCCAGAATCTTTGGTCCATACCTGCATCTTGTAGCATACATCATCCGGCCTCCATAATCGTGCGATTTGCCCTTTCTGCAACACCGTTCTGTTGTGGAGAGTAGGATACAGTCGTCTGGTGCACGATGCCATGCTCTTGAAGAAATGTCTGGAAATGTTTATTTACATATTCACGACCATTGTCTGTTCTTATCATCTTTATTTTCAAATTAGTTTGTTTTTCTACAAAACTTTTAAGGATCTTGAATACAGACAGAACTTCATCTTTACTTTTAATAAAATAACCAAATGTCATCCTAGTATAGTCATCTATAAATGTTAATAGATACTTGGCACCACTAAATGAGGAAACTGACTGAGGCCCACATAAATCGGAATGTAGAGACCTAATTTCCCAGTGGCTTGACTATCGGATTGTTTTGGGAATGGTATTCTGCTCTGCTTGCCTTCAATACATGCTGCACAGGGATTGTTTTTACTGTAAGTGTAATGAACTCCACTTGCCATGCCTTGTTTCAGTAAATCCATACTTCGCTTGTTCAGGTGTCCGAGTCTCCGATGCCAAATCTCCTGTGATTGATCCGCTTCACAGAAATTCACAGCTTCTGCGCGTTTCCCATCCATGGACTGGATCTGTGGCTCCACCAAAGTCACTGTCTGACATGTCGCAGCTAGCTCATGACCATTTGTTGATTGTTGACTCACTGTATCCAGTTCATAGACACCATTCACCTTTGTAGCACTTGCAACTGGCGTTTTTCGGCAATAAACATTACTCTTTTCAATGCCAAAGTGAACTTCAAGTCCCTTAGAAGCCATTTTGCTTACGGAAATAAGGTTTGTTGATAGTCCTGACACAAAAATAACCTCATTTAATTTTGTAACTTGAGATTGTCCTTTCAACAATAATTCCACTTCACCATGACCTTCACTATGCATTTTCTGATTATTAGCAACTGTAACTAATCGCGGAGTGTCCACAACATAATTTTTCAATAGGTTTTTGTTGTTTGTCATGTGAAAAGTAGCGCCGGAGTCGACATACCAGGCATTCGAGTCAACGTTCACAGCTAGTGCTGTCAATAATGTTCCGTTCCACGCTTTCTCACACTTTTCACTTTCACCCCGTTTATTAATACTTTATTGTTCGTTTTAGTTGGACATTTTTTAGCAAGATTTTTTGCAAATGAAGCACTTTGGATATTTGTTGACACTTTTTGCGGAAGACTTGTTTGTAAACATCGCACCTTCACTCTTGTCGAAGTCTCTACGTAAATTTTCTTGTAATAATTTAATTTGCAATGTTTTACAGCACAATTTTATATTCGAACTTTCTAAAGTCATGATAAGCGGATCATAATCTGGGGGTAAACCGCTTAGCATTAACACTGACAGAAAATCATCTTCTAAGGGGGCGTTTATGTCTCGTAATTGTTGATCTAAGTCCCTCAAGATATACGCTTCCATGTCACTAAATTGTTCCAATTTTAATCCAAATAACGTGCGAAGAAAGTTCATCGCAACCCATATTTCGAAATTGGAGTACGCGGTCAATGGACCGAGACAGTTGGAAACGATTGTTGCTGGAAACGAAGGCCCAAGAGCGGCTGTAGTGCTACGGAGAAGAAGAAAAGTCAATATGTTCGTTTTTTGTGATTTGAAACTGAGTAACCTCTTCTTTACTTTATACAAATAAAGTCTTACAAAAATTATTTTTATTATTGTTTTGAAAAATTCCCTTTATCTCACTAATTTTAATTAATTTTGCAAATACGTATTTCGGGAACCACTTGTTCCCTTCATCAGTGTTATTACTTAATGAATTTTCTACGCGCTTTTAAAAACTATATATATCTAAAAGTTTTTTGGTATGACCTGTAAAGGGATAATTTCAGGCAATAAAACTAATTAGTTTCAGGTAATAAAACTAATTAGTTTGGAAGGTATATTTCCTAAATCCGTATATTGATACTTTCGTAGGCGTCTAATTTAAATGGGGTTCTTAATCTTTTTATTACTTCTACGTCCTGAATTGATAGTGAATGATCGATGATTCGATGATATGCCGCGCGACCGTTGACCTGATGCCTGTTGTTGCCCCTTTGTTCTCTTTCTGCAATATTTCCGCTTCTTTTTGATGTTCTTTGAAGCGTGTTGTCACCAGTCTTTTTGTTTGGCCAATATAAACTTTTGGGCATTGGGGGCATGAGATTTTGTACACTTCACTGCACTCTGCCGTCGTCATTTTGTCCTTTACTGATTTCAGTATATTTTTGAGCTGGATACGCGCTTTTTTCATCGCTGGACTTATTTTGCCCGCTGTATCTGAATATCCAATGCACGCTTTCTTCCTTTCATTCAACATTTTTTCCTGCCTAAAGAGGGACGTCAAGCTATCCTTTTGTAGCTTCTTCCTCGTACGGTTGATTATGTTGTCTACCCTCGTTTCACTATATCCGTTCTTGTTCGCTGTATCATAAATTAATTTTAATTCCTCCTAAGCTCACTTTATTCATCGGTGTGCAATGCTGTGATACGCTGCAGATTTTTGTCGGTGGCAATGATTCGATGTTGCTGGAATAGTCCTCTGCGTTGTTGAAGGTTTCCTATAAATACTAAATTCAAGCTGATTGTCCGATTATTTTGTTCTATCTCCATCGTGAACTGAATTTTATTGTGGACCCCTTTAAGTTTATTGAATACTGTTTGCAGCTCGTCCTGCTTGACCACTGCGAATACATCATGTACGTATCTTACCCAAATAAGCGGATTAATTTTCGAATCGTCCAATTTATTTTCATATGCTTCCATAAAAATTTCGCTCAATAACGGTAACAATGGATTCCCTTTAGCTGTCCCGGAAGTCGTTTTATAAAAATTCCCTCTGAAAGTGAAATAATTCTCATTCATACAGAGAGCCGTTAATTTTATATATTGTTTCACTTTCTTTTTACATGATGATGCATTATCTATCTTCAACAGCTTTTCCTCTAAATCTAAATGTCGTATAGCTTCTTTTACCGGTTTACTGGGAAACAGAGCTTGAACGTCAAACGAGACAAGTAATTCATCGATTTTTATTCTAACGTCCCTTAGCTTCTGAGTTAATTCTAGAGTACTGTGGACTGATTTTCCTCCCGTTTTTAAGTATTCCAGTTCCTTAACCAACCATTTTGCGATGTTAAATGTTGGTGAGTTCGAGTCCGCTATTATTTCGCGCATTTCGTTGCCTTGTTTATGTACC
The DNA here is from genome assembly GCA_963969285.1 of Odontomyia ornata. NCBI lineage: Eukaryota > Metazoa > Arthropoda > Insecta > Diptera > Stratiomyidae > Odontomyia > Odontomyia ornata. Next base: position 412,347,053 of record OZ017738.1, on the reverse strand, counting down.
TTTGGCATACATCTGATTCGTGGTAATGATGGGTTTGACAACTTTAATTTATTGATATCCGGGAATTCCACACACGCTTCTTTTCGGGCTTTATCTACCCTTCGTATCGAATCTAGTAAAGGATCTTTTCTAAATTTAAAATAATTTCCCTTATCGAGTTTGCTGAGTACTTGTTGGTCATAGTCATCTTTGGTCATGATAACAACATTATTTCCCTTATCCGCTCTGATAAAGTATACAGGCTTTTCATTTAGCTTCTTGGCGATCTTTTGATGTTTCTCTTGGCGTGCTGTGTATTTTTGTGTTTTCATTATTTAAATGGCTAGTTTCCGTATTTGTTCTTTGGTCTCATTGTTTGTGTATTAAATGAAAGATTCAATATCTGCTACTATGTCTTCCCTTTTTATATTTTGATCGACAGCAAAATTTAGTCCCATATTCAGTAGATCCAGTTCTTGTTTGGAGAAAACTTGATCCGATTTGTTGACGATGAAATTTTCAAGGTGCTGTACAGTCGGCTGATCTTTTGTGAACCTACGCTTTGCTTTGATTAACGTGCGCAACTTTTTAGTTAATATTTCTTCTTTTCTTTTTTTCTCGCATTCGAATGCTCTTGGAAATTTGAAACAAATGATTTCCATCCTTCCTCTCTCTTTGGAGATTTCGTTCGCAATTTTTAAATGGGTGCTATAGGCTTCTCGGGTTGTTTTACTTTGCTTAGCATAAAGGAGTTTTAGGCTGCTTCTGATCAAGTTTCTTTTTACTAACGCTTTTTGGTTTTCAGATCCAAGAAGGCCACTTTTCAAAACCACCCTATGTGATTTCGGGGTGACTCTGTGTTTCAAACATAATCTAAGAAATTTAATATCTTCAGACAATCTTGCAATGATCTTTTTGAGTTTAAGAAGTTTATTGTAATCCGGGTGTGACTTGGTTGTCATTATAATGCAATTTTTGAAGTTCCGGTTTCTGTTGTGAAAAAGTTTAACTATTTTTATTATTATTTTTAAAAATTCCCTTTATTTCACTAAATTTAATTAATTTGAATTAATTTTACAAAACAGGAATTTCGGGAAACACTTGTTCCCTTCATCAGTGTTATTACTTAATTAATCTTCTACGCGCTTCTACAAACTAAATATATCTAAACGTTTTTTGCTAGATCTTTCAAGGCATAATTTCAGGCAATAAAACTAATTAGTTTCAGGTAATAAAAGTAATTAATTTGGAAGATATATTTCCTAAATCCGTTCTCATTCTACATTGTTCAGGTAGTTTGGAAATATTGATACTTTCGTATGCGTCTAATTTAAATGGGGTTCTTAATCTTTTTATGACTTCTACGTCCTAGTTTTATTACCTGAAACTTATTAGTTTTATTGCCTGAAATTATCCCTTTACAGGTCATACCAAAAAACTTTTAGATATATATAGTTTTTACAAGCGCGTAGAAGATTAATTAACGAAAACACTGATGAAGGGAACAAGTGGTTCCCGAAATACGTATTTGTAAAATTAAATTTAGTGAAATAAAGGGAATTTTTTAAAATAATAATAAAAATAATTAAACTTTTTCACTACAAAAACCGGAACTTCAAAAATTGCATTTTACAAAAATGTTACATTGTCGTGTTATAAGGTAATTTCCTCACAAAATGTTTGGAAGTGGTGACCGACAGAACATTTTTGCATCATAAAATTTAAACAAGTTGGGTAAACAGACCTACGCTCATGTCAGAAGGGTTTTGTATTCAATTTACAAAATGCAGTCACCAGATCGAATCAAATCAAGAAACATGTCGAAGACGATTTTATTGGAGAAAATATGAAATGCGAAGATCATACTATTTTTAAAAAGTTCAATGAATTTCGACTTTTGAGGTTTTTGGTATTGTTATATTCATAAATATCTCCCTTGATAATTATTTCAGATGTCCATCCGCGACGGAGGAAACACATTTTTCGTGTATTTCCCCCCTGTGCCCCCACTGAAGTAAAAACTGACAGTTTAGCAACTGTTTTGAAAAGCTCCCATGAAAACTTTCATTTCATACTCATATCGGCTACGTTTGATGAATTTTTTTTCAGGGGCCACTCTCCTGTGCTGAAATCATCGATTAATGGCCAATTTTTTCGAATCCTAGAATGGTTACAAAACCCTTTTGCTAGGAGCTCTCTCCCACCTCCTTGACTTATTTCACTTATGAGCATTAATTGTAGGTACTCATCTTCAGTCATTCATTCAATTGAATCAAGTGTTCAAAGCATGCACCTTAAACGTTGAAGTTGGGAAAAAATAACTCCAAATTATTCAATCTTCGCATTTAAAACAGCCACTATTTTGTTTTACGATTACTGATACAACTAGCTGAACCGATTCTCAAAGATATACATGACACCTATCATTCCTGAAATGTTCATGCAAATCCTAGCAAAACTGTAGTGTCTGAGTCGGTAAAAAGCGCATGTTGTTCCATAGCCATATGTTGCCATAGGAATACATGCAGCGCATATTGTTCCATAGTAATACAGGAAAATTCAAACCGCTATAACTTCGCTAAATATGATTCAATCTTTATGAAACTTTCAGGATAGATCAATCTTATAAATAGACATCTACGTATTAAATTTCATTGAATTTAAGGGTACCGTTAAGATTTTATTCAAGAAAACATAAAATCGATAAATCATACTATTACTAACAAAGTTGAGTGAATTGCAACTTCTCACGTATTTGTTGTTGTTGTACGCACCAATGCCTACATCCCTGATTTTTTTCAGATTTTTCGGATCACAGGTGTCCAATCGCGAGGGGGGGGGGGACACAAATTTTTCGTGTATTTCCCCTCCCTGTGCGCCCCTCGAAGCAAGTTTTGCCAAACTAAGACCTGTTTTGAAAAGTTCTCATCAAGACCTTTCATTTGATACCCATATCGGCTACCTTCAATGAAATTTTTTTTTCGGGGGGTCACTCTCCTATATGGGGAGACCCCCCTTAAATACCTTATAAAATTTTTTTGTAGCTGAACTTTGAAGAGATCACCACTTTACACCTACACACAAAATTTGATGTTTCTAGCTTAAGTAGTTTCCGAGAAAAACTGCTGTGACACACGGACGGACGTACGGACAGACTGGTCGCGAAACTAGTAGGGTTTTGTAAAATTATTTTACAAAACCCTAAAAAGGTATTAAAGATTCAAATAATTTTTTTAAAAGGTTTTAAAAAAGCTTTCTCACATTTAAAAATTATCTTTTAATGTTTATAAGTGAATTTCCGGGAAGTAAGTAGCTAAAAATGACCACCGTTCAAATTTAATATTGATGAAATTTTGTGTATCTAGACAACAAGAAATTTTTTTTGAAATCCATAGTGGTCATGTTTTACAAAAATTTTCTATGAAACTTTGTATTTATGTATTTGGTTATTTGATCAAGTTCTTCCAACATAGTCCATGTGGAACAGTGGGTTAGGACACACTCCGCTTGCGCAGCAGCTCCGAAGTTCAAACCTCGGTGGTGGAATCGATTTTGAGCTTCTGATGCAGCTGTCGGACTATCAGCCCACCCAGCTGTGATATGTACACATTGAAAAATTAGGTAATAATCACATGGTTGAGCATGATATTAATCATATCACCTCGAATTCCGTTATGGTCATGGAATCAGATACCCTTACAATAAATCTCAACACCAAGGTTCGGATTTGGACTGTTGAGCGATGGGTTAGTATTATTGTTATTCTCAAGTATTAACAGGTTGGGCAAACAGAACTACGCTCCTGTCAGGAAGGGGTTTGTACTGAACTAGCGATACGCAGTCATCAACAATAAATAAACTCAGACACACTTCTATGGGATGTACAAGTTAATAAAAGATCCTTTTTTGTTTTTAAAAAAATACAACTTAGGGCTGTTGCCCAGATCTTTATTGTTTCACGGTTAATTACAAACTGATCTAACTTTTTAGAATTATATGAAAACTAGAACTTATTCGATTCCGGGAAACTGCATGCATTGCATTTCTCACGACGCTTGTGTTTGATGGTAGACACATCGTCAGCATTTTCAGTTTTAATCAAAACTGACGACAGATACAAGCCATATGGCAGCAGCGCTTACTACCACACACATGACCATTAGTAGGCCGACTTTGCTGGCTAACTTACATGGCGTTATATGAAGAATTGTGGAGGTGCCAACAAAAATTCGAGGTTTTGTACGGTTTAGAGACGGATTTCTACAGTGAAATCCAGATGATCCGCGGAGAACACAATAGCGCTCCTAGTGAAGTGAAAATTATTTCAGTTCTTATACCCGTTTAGTTTTTATCGCCTTCCAAAGTGAATTTATAGGAGTTTGTTTACATCTCAACGCTGAGCTATCAGTCGAAAGTGCAAAACATGTGCTTCATTTACTCGTCTTGGAAAGTTTAGGAGCACAATGGGCTATACAAGGTGAATTTATAGCATGCACGGAATGCGTTCGGCACGTTTTTTATTCGGAAAATAGTATATATGACGAAATATAAGCATTTGCTAATGCCGCAGTTGGGTGACAGCTACCGGAAGCTTGTCCATAGTAGGCCGACTAATACATATGCAAATTGCTACCATATGGCTTGTATCTATCGTCAGTTTTGGTTTTAATGTTATCCGAGATAACTCATCCGGGCTGAAATGCAATTGTCCTCGATTGCTAAAAAAATGGTCCGTCATAGAACTTAGATGCTCGCTGATTCGATTGAATTTGGCTGGAGATGACTGGCTGTGATTGATACTCTGGAACGGTAAGTATTGCTGTGATGCTTTCTGTTCGATGTATTTCAGGATCTTGCAATTGGTGATTGATTACGATCTTGCCTTTGTGATTTCGTTTGAATCTGAAGAGTATAATGATTAATAGAATGATGATAGCTATTGTTATTGAAGAATTTGTCCATGTTGTAATTTTGCTTTCTATTTCCAAGAGGTTAATATGGTGAGTGTTATTAAGATGCATCTCTTCCATCATTTCGAGTGACAGGATTCTACGTTAGCGTTTTTCTTGTGGAGTTGGTTGAAGGACTGGTGGAAGTGCCTGGTATTCGGAGACTTCATTAGCCGAAAACATGAATTCGCCGATGTTGATGGTAGCATTGCTGAAGCTTATCAAAAATGTCCCATCGAGATCGTGGGGAACGTTATTGACCTCGATCGTTCCATTAAAACTGTTTAGCAGTAGCATCCTTGTGGTTATTTCCTCTACAACGGGTATTTGCCTTCCGTTGATGAGATTGCATTTTGAATCGCGGCTCTTAAGGATTTTGGGTACACAGGATGAATTACTTAAATCTAACAAATCCTTTTGATCACAAATAGTTAAATTTCCAAAATTGAGACAGTTACTTTTGATGGCATAAATTTTTTCGTGATTTCTAATAATTTTTTCGTAAAGGATTTCCACGACAGTATTTTTGCGATTGACAGGCTTTACAATGAGGGAATCGTATGTATCTAAAGTGGTGACCGGGATATTTACAATATATAATAGTGTCATATTATTCATTAGTATTTTTACATTGGAAAATTCTAATGCTTTCTCTGGTGTTTGGTATGGAAGTCTTTCTTTGTCAAATATGTTGGTGACTACCTGAAATTCTTTAGTTGAGAGCAAAAGTGAATTAACAATATTATCCTTAGCCATCTGTATTGTTCAATATAAAAGAACAATTCTTCTTTTATTAGTTTTAATTTGTATTGGATACTTAGAATGCATTCATTTTTAAAGTTATAATTATTTTGTGCCAAAGATATGATTTTGTTCGTCACCAATGTTACATTTTGAATCCTATCCATGATTGATCTGTTGATTACTACTTGCCTATTGTTATTTTCCAAAACGTTATTAATTTCCTCTTTAATTGTCAAAAAATCCTCGTGATCTGGGTTTCCTGCTACCCATTTCCATGCTGATCCGATAAAGTTAAGTGATCTTTTTGATAATTTTGGCTTTAATGTATCTAGAAGTTCCTGGATTTGTAGCAACTCGTGGGAAAGGTAAGGATATAAGGAACTGTTTTGAGGGATGTCGCGTTCAAGGATAATTGCGAGGTCCGATGTCACCTGAGCATATTGTTGGATGTTAATGTCGTGTATCATTTTGAAAGTCCCAGTCTTTATTTTTGCGTATCCTAAATTGAATGTAATGATCTGTGAGTTGGTGTATTCCAAGATTTGCACTCCGCATGAGGCCATGGGGATGATGCCGTAATAGAGAGGCAATTAGCTTTTGATATTGCTCTTATGGACAGTTTTGCCTGACATAGTTATAACGGTGGTATTTTTATCTTCTTTGACTGTTTCCTGTCGATATCTCGGAGTGAGCTTAGAACCTACTCTTTTATGTATTTTAACGTAAATAACGTCTCCGACTTGGTAACTTTTTGAAGGTTTACGGCCTTTATTGTGAATTTTGAGGTCTAATTCCTGTTTATGTTTTATTTTTTCAATATTGTTTAGGTGGGATTTTTCGAGCTCCTCTGGGCTTAGTCGAGGACTGCGTCCATGGTAAAGTTCGACAGGTTTTTTCCCTGTAGTGGAATGCACGGTGAAGTTGTACTCCTTTACTGCTCGTTCAAGGAGTTCTTCGAAGGGACAAGGGGGGATTTCTTTTTTTAGGCAGCGTATTATCTCAACAAGCGTGGAGTGAAGTCTTTCTATCTGCCCGTTTACTTCACTTTTGTACGGCGGTGTCGTGTAGACTTTTATCATTAATTCGTCCTCCATCACAGATTTTAGGGATAAGGACTTTAGGGCTTTAGGGCTCCTTCGTTGTTCCGGGACGCAGAAAAAGAAAAGCATATCCCGTAGTGGTCTTCGAAGATCTTCAACTGATTTAGATGGTATGATTTTGGCAACTAGGAATTTAGTAAACTTGTCGATTGCCGTTAGGACGAGTTTTTTTTCGGTTGAGAAGATATCGATGTGTACTGTATGTCCTGGGTAACTAGGTATAGGGGTTTCATTGAGGAAAGGTTTGTTGGGGTGGCGGTCATACTTATTCTCTTTGCAAGTAACACATCGGTTGACAATTCTCTTAATCTTCGCCGCCATTTTTGGGAAATAGAAGTTCTCTATAAGCTGAAGTCGGTTTTCCTGCGCATTTCTGTGAGCTCTGCGATGCGTTTGAAGAATTTTTTCTTCTTGCTCGACTTCGCTTGCAATGTCTTCGACGATTCGTTGGGTAAATCTAATTTTGTAATCCCTAAAATGTAGACTATAAATGTCCTGGATTTTGCCCATAACTTCTTCGTTCGTTAAGAGACCATTAATCGTATGGGGGTTGAGATACCTTTTGAAAATGCCTACCAGATTAGCTTCTGAATATTCGGGTTTGGTAAGGACGTACCTAGTGTAGCCTTCAAAAGGGTTTGTGATTTGACAACTGTCTTCTTCTCCGATTTTTAATATCAATTGCGTTCGGAAGACGTTTACAGGAGATTCTGCGGTAGGAATTAGACCATGGGATGAGCTTTCGTGACTATGTTGTGTTGCTGTTAGGGAGTTGACTGCTGTAGTTTGAAGAGGTATTGATAAAGTGTCGGCCACTACATTGGCTTTTCCGGGCTTGTATTTAAGCTCATAGTTGTATTCTTCTAGTATTGCTTTCCATATTTTCATTTTGGTATTGGTATTTTTATTGGAAAGCGCGTAGGTTAGTGGTTGGTGGTCAGTAAATATTTTGACCTTACGTGAGCCGTAAAGGTAACCTCGAAGACTGTGGAGTGCCCATATGATAGCCAGCATCTCTTTTTCATTAGTGGCATAACACTCTTCAGATTTTGTGAGTGTTCTTGAGAGGAATGTGATAGGCTTTCCATTTTGTGACAAGACGGCTCCTATTGCGAATTCGGAAGCGTCTGTTGTCAGTTCAAACTCCTTCTCAAAGTTTGGGTGTACCAGTAGGACTTCTTTGGAAATGAGTGCGTTTTTGATTTTATCGAAAGCCTCGAGTGCGTCTTGGTTTAACGAAATTGCTTTATGTTTTGAGAGGTTTTTGGACACACGTCCATCTTCCCCTCTTAAGAGGAATGTCAGAGGCTTTGCAAGCTTCGCATAGTCTTTAATGAAGCGCCAGTAATAGCCTGACATTCCCAAAAAAGACCGTAGATCTTTAAGGGTCTTAGGCGGTGGAAAATTAACGATTGCCTTGACTTTATCTGGATTAGTGCGGATACCATCTTTACCCAAGATATAACCCAGAAACTCGATATTCTGTTGAAAAAATTCGCACTTGTCCAATTGGATTTTCATATTCGCGGCCTCGAGAGTGCGGAATACTTTCTCGAGGTTTGCAAAATGTTCAGCCTCGTTTTTCCCGAAAATAATGATGTCATCTATATAAACATAACATCTTTTACCGATGTGGTCCCTTAATATGTCGTCGAGAGCCCTTTGGAAGATGGATGGAGCGTTTTTTAGTCCAAAGGGGAGCCGGGTAAATTCAAATTTGCCATTATTCACTGAAAAGGCTGTCTTCTCAATGTCGGTTTCCTTCAGCGGTATCTGATGAAATCCGCTTTTTAAATCGGCTGTCGTAAAATATTGGTTTTCGCCTAAGTTGGCCAGGACCTCATTTATTTCGGGTATTGGGTATCGATCAGAGATGGTTACCGTGTTGAGTTTTCGGTAATCGACCACCATTCGATATTTCTTTTCTTTGGAGGCATCCAATTTTTTTGGTACTATCCACACGGGGGAGTTGTACGGGGATCTAGAAGGTCGAATGATACCATCATCCAGTAATTTTGTTAGTTCTTTCTCAACTTCGTTTTTTAACGACATGGGATACGGGTACGACTTAGAATTTACAGGATCATTTGTTATGGTGCGAATTTCACCTACGACGCGAGTTGTATATGTAAGCTTTTCATCCGGATCAGAGAAAAGGTGTGGACATTTGGCTGATTGTTCCTTGTTCATATGTGAAATTCTTAGATCGATATTGTTTATGGATTCTGAATGGTCTTGTTTTAAGGGTATTTTTAAATTAGGACCGATTAGCATATAGTTTTCCCTTGTGTAGATGACTGCGTTTAGCTCCTTGAGCGTGTCATTACCTATAATACCGTCAAAAGATTTCAAAGTGGGCAAGATGAAAAATTTTATTTTATCTGTTCCGGGGCCAAAGACTTGGACAAAAGAGTGGTGCGTTATTTTTACGCTTCCCGCTATAGAGTTGGTAAAGAAGTAACGTTCGTTAGGTAAATGGTGTCTTATGTGTCTGGGCTGTATATAATTTTTGTTAGACCCTGTATCAATCAGAAACTTTAATACCTCTCCGCTTCGAAGGGCAAGTTCAAAATATGGAAGCGAAGAGCGGCTTAGGCTAAAAAATATACATCATCTATATATTCGGTAGTGTCGTAAGTATTATCTTCAGGTGGATCAATATAGTCCTGAAGGGATTCGTCGTATTGTTGGTCCTCGGTAGAGATGTTCTGTTCGTATTGTTCGTGCGTAGTGTCTTCAGTCGGAGATTCTTCCAGATGATAGGTACGTTGCAATTTAATTGGTGGGTAATTTGTTGCGTGGTTTTGTGGTGGTTGTATACGCTTTTGGGCAAATTGTTGGTGGTTTTTGGGTCGATTTTGGTAGTTAAGGGCTCGTGATTGAATGCTTTGGTCGATATCCATTGGTTCCGGTCGGGGTAAAGGCTTAGGTGGCAATGGTCTAGGGTTTGGGAATGGTTGATTAAAGAACATTGGTCGTTTTGGTTGCTGAGGATTATGTACCAAATCAGGGAAAAACTTTGTTCTTGGAGCTAGTGACGGCGTAACTCGTTGCACTTGTGGTTGAATTTTCCTAGGCGGAATCGGGGGTACCGTATGGTTTTGGGCTCTATGTATATTATTATGTGAACTATTCGCATGTTGCGTGCGATAATCCACATTTTGCAATCTCAAGCAGAGATGCAGTGCTTGGGGTAGATCTGCCGGTTCTCTAATACTAAGCAACCTCGGGAGATCGCCGCGAAGACCTCTGATGAACGTATCGAGAGGTTTATCTCGATAGGCTTGACTCATAGCGTTGAGTGTTTCCTGGCTCATGTCCATGCACGAGAGTTTGTTAAGGATCAGGGAAAGGTGGTGATATACCATTTGGTAAAATTCGTGGATCGTTGTGTGGCCCTGTACCAAAGTTGTCATTTGGTATTCCAGTGTTCCCAAGTCACGCTTGTCCGCGTAATGTAATGTTAAACACCTGGAAATTTTGACCCAGTTCAAAGGAGTGTTGTAAGATTCCAACGCGATATCCGCGTGGCCCGTGATTTTATTCCTTATAACAGAGAGAATCGCATAGTATTTTGGTGTGCCCCTCCATTGGTCGTAGATTTTAAGTATCCTATCGACGCTTTTCTTCCAGGATGAGAACTCTCCTGGTTGTCCAGAAAATTCTCTTAAACTTTTCACTACGTCGGGCACACGATCCATGTCCGTAAGGTTCGCGTCGTTTCCAGCGTAAATAGGCTCGTCGACATCGTTACTTATGTCGGACGCGGGAATAAGGATAGAATTTAGAATTTCTCGGCATTGGATTCAGAGGTTTTCCGTAAGGTATCGTGAAACGTAGTTAGTTATTTCTTCCCTATTTATGGAGATTGGATTTGAATTTTCTTGGGGCACAGGGATAGGAGGAGCGGGAGGAATCGCTACGTTATCCGCTGCATTAACACCTATTCTTGCCGGGCGGATTAAATTACTCGGATTCGACATGGTAATAGAAAGACAACACAAGCAGACGATTTAACAAATCAGGGACTTAAGTTTTCTTTTAGTAGCAGTTTTTTTTCAAAATTTTGTCGAATCAAAGGGAACCAATTTAGCGGAAGTTTACGAAATCCACACCCTTTTCACACTTGAATTTTTAGATGATTTTTGGTGTAGCACAACTATAATTTGGAAAATATTTTATAAAGAAGGAAGGATAATTTCTGAATTTGCAATTTAGGCGTAGCAATCAACACGATTTACAATTTTTGCACACACGATTCGAACAATTCCCACACTTTTTCCACAATTCACGTATATTTTTTTCACTTGGTATAAATTTTCACCAGAGGACTTGAGATATCTGTCTATATATATTTATAAAATACAATTTGTGTAAATTTGAGGAAGAAAAATTAAGATGAATGAAACATAAGTTTTGTTTTTAAAATTATATTTGATTCACTGTAATCTAAATAAAATCGTTTCATAAATGTATCACTTTATGTTTCGAAGCAAATAATTATTGGTTTTATCCAAGCTTTCAAATGTTCAATTCATTTACGAAATTTCGATTGTAACTTTTACGTTCAATATTTTTACTTACGTACTTTTACGTACAATTTATAAAAATTCTTCGTTTTATCGAACTTTTAGAATGAAAACAGTCACCACTAGTAATTAATTCTACTTACAAAACGAATAATAGTACTACTTCCATGGGTGTTTGAGACTGCTTTTTGTTCCAGGCTGGTATGAATCCTTTTTAGCGTCTGCCTTTGCTTTTCGCTTACTCGGTGACCTTTTTCCTGGGGGACGTCGCTTCTTCCTTCGGAGATCACAAAATGTTGGTTACTTGTGTCGCACTGCGTAATTGGTTATACACTCGCGCAAAACGTTCGTTTATTTTATCACGGAACGCTATCTCGTCTGAATTTTACTTCGGAAGACTTTTTCGTTTCTATTGGATGTCCTACCGGCCTCGGTAGGTGTTTTATGGGACTATTATAGGCTCGTCCTCCAATAGAATATCGAAAATAACAAGTACTTGCGACGCTAAGAAGCAGCCCCACGTTGGGCGCCAGTTAATAAAAGATCCTTTTTTGTTTTTAAAAAAATACAACTTAGGGCTGTTGCCCAGATCTTTATTGTTTCACGGTTAATTACAAACTGATCTAACTTTTTACAATTACATGAAAACTAGAACTTATTCGATTCCGGGAAACTGCATGCATTGCATTTCTCACGATGCTTGTGTTTGATGGTAGACACATCGTCAGCATTTTCAGTTTTAATGTTATCCGAGATAACTTACATGTTTAAAATAAAAATCATTGTTGCTTCAATTTCACCAGCCGTCATTTTGTTACAGTGCTACAAAAATCACTCACATAATAAAAATATTTATGCTATTCATATAACTTGAAATTTTAAGAAGATCAAATCAAAACTGCAGTGGTTGATTCGATGGAAAGTCCATAGAATATCAAAATCGTTTATTGTTGTTGTTTTAATTGAAGCTATTTCAAATGGCTACGGCTTCTGTTAATATGATTCGATTTTCTTCAAACTTACAGCGTATAAGGACCTTTTGTAAGACTGCTTGAACATTTGCTAGCTTTAAGCGTACCCATATGATTTAACCAGTGAAAATGCGAAATTTGAAGAGCATACTGGTATTAACAAAGTTGAGCGAATTTCAACTTCTAAGGCATTTGCTGTTGTCGTACTCATAAAAATCTATGTACCTCCATGATTTTTTTTCAGATTTTTGTGATCACAGGTGTCCAATCGCGAGGGATGGAATGCATGTTTTTCGAATATTTCTCCTTCCCGTGCACATCACGAAACAGATAAAACTTTCTTAAGATCTATTTTGGAAAGTTCCTTCGGTAAATAATATTTAAGGCACCCTTTCGGGTATGGGGATCCCCCTTAAAAAACGTTGAAAAATTTGTTGATACCTAAACCTTTAAGGCGTCATCACTTCACGGAGAAAAATTGCGGTGACACACAGACAGACAGACAAAACCGGTTTCAATAGGGTTTTGCAAGTAGTACAAAACCCTAAATAAGCAAAAAATATGATCGTCTAAAACGGATAACCATCCTTCTCAACGAAGTCGGTTAAAAGTAAAAACTAATAAAATTAGAGCTATTTATAAGAGCAACAGAAGAATGTTTTTCAGAAATTTTGGATCTTGAATTTTCAAGGAGAAAAATTTTGTGAATAAAAATTCGAAATGCAGCAGTTATGCAAAGTTTTGTGGCAGTATAAATTTTGCACGGAAGTCAATGCAAAGTCGAATTCAAGCCCTACTTTCTTTCCAAAGATTTTCAAGAGGGCTCTCCTGAAGAATAACATGAAGATTGTAAAGTGTTATATCAAACGAAATGTTCTTTTTCTTCGTAGCACTATAGCCCCTCTCGGGCCTTCGCTTCCTTTTACACGTGCTTCCAACTGTTTCGGTCCATTGACCACGTCCCTCGAAATCCGAGCAGCGATGAACTGTCTTCATCGACCGAGTCAGATCAGCGTTTCCTTGGTTTCCCCACTGCTCTCTGGCCTTCAGTTCTCCCAACGAATATGTTTTTCGGTATCCGTCGTTCGTCCATACAATTTATGTGTCCAACCCAATCATTTAGACCTCCGGCTCATTAAAAATTTCATACAGCTCATAGTTGTATCGAATTCACCATTGGTTCTCGTCTAGCTTCGCTCCGATTATTCGCCTCAGAACCCGTCGCTCAAAGGCGTTCAATATATTTGCGGATGCTTGAGTTAGGGTCCATGTTTCACACCCATGGCACAACAAAGATTTTATCACAGATTTGCATACTTGGAGCTTTGTTTTCCTGTGTATGCAGCTGGTCTTCAGGATCGTCGAAACTGAGTAAAATATTTTATTTGATAGCTGTATTCTTCCACGTATTTTGTCTCTTGCGTTACAGGTTCTCATTTTTTTTGGCGCCTAAATATACAAATTCGATCACATTTTTGATACTATATTCGCCAAGTGTGATATTCTGTGTGCTTGAGGTATTTTTCCTTGACTGCGTCATGTGCTTTGTTTTATTTTCATTGATCTGTAGCCCTGCTAGTTTTGCTTCGCTGTCGAGTCTCAGGAAGAGTTCTTTGGCAGTTATTAATGACGGTCACAATATGTTGATGTCATCTACATAGGCTACTACTGGAAACTGATAACTTTTTTTCTTAACGAAGTCGGTTACAAATAAAATTTAATGAAATCAGAATTATTCATAAGTAGACCAGAAGAATATTGGCTCTTCAATTTTCAAGGAGAAAAATTGTATGCACAAAAATTCGAAATGCAGCAACAGCGAAGCAAAACTAAATATTAGGGCTAATAGTTTTGCTTCGCTGTCGAGTTTCAGGAAGAGTTCTTTGGCAGTTGTTAATGACCGCCACAAAATGTTGATGTCATCTACATAGGCTACTACGTGGCTCGACTTGTATAGTAATGTACCTCGTGTATCGACAAGCAGCTTCCTTATGACGTACTCCAAAGCCAAATTGAATAGCAATGGAGCCAGCCCATCTCCATTTTTTGCCCGATATTTGCGTCAAGGGCATCGATGAGTTGGCTATTGATGCGAACTTAGGAGGTCGTCGATGTCGTTGTTATTTTGGTAATCCGCACTAATTTGGCTGGGATGCCAAAGCAAAGTATTATTTGGTACAGTACGTTACGATCAATACTATCGTATGCTTGCTTAAAGTCAACGAAGATTTTATGTACGTCTATTTTGAACGCCCAGCGTTTTCCAAGTACCTGCTTAACTGTAAACAATTGGTCTATTATCGATCTTCCTGCTCTAAAACCACCTTGATACTCCCTGATAATACTGTTGGCGTAAAATCCAATTTTATTTTCTAAGATTTTTGAAAATATTTTGTACGCCGTACAAAGTAGTGATATGCCTCTATAATTTTCGCACTGTAGCTTCTCACCTTTTTGCGGATAGGGAATATAATAGATTGGCTCCACTCTTTTGGCATGTGTTCTTCTTGCCAAATGTGCTGGATGACTTTACGAATAGCTTTATAAACACTATTGCCACTATATTTGATAAGCTCCACTGGAATCTCATCGATGCCAGGGGCTTTATTATTCTTTTGGGCTTTAATGATGGGATAAACTTCTTCCAGAGTTATTGGGGCCCAGGAAAGCTCTTCACAGATATCTATAGACTCCGAAGTCCAGGAGCTGTGCGGAGGATTAAGGAGGTTCTTGAAAAATGATGCCCATCTTTCCTTAATCTTGGTTTCATCAGCGATGATATTGCCAATTTCATCGCGACAGAGCGTGGTTTTGGGGGGTGATAACCACGTTTCAGGCTTTTCACTACTTTGTATGCTTGTCTTGTGTTGTTGCTCGCTAGGCTTACATCTATACTTCTCAGTTGGTCGTCATAGTATTTTCTTTTCTTAATCCTATTTATTCATGTTCGCTACTCTTCTGAGATTTTCATTTTGTCCTCTCTTCGTCCTGGTTTTCCTACCTTCGTATTCTTTGTACGCCTGATTCTTTTTATCTAACGCTTTCCGGCACTCATCATCAAACCAATCATTTCTCTTGCGCCAGGCTTGATGTCCGATCGTCTGTTCTGCCACGGTCTTAATAGCTGGTTTCACTTTCATCCAGAGCTCCTTACTTGTCTTTAACGATGCGTCTGATAAGATGGGAGCCAGCTGGTTTTCGAGGGTCTCCGTGAACATTTTGGCCACAGACGCCGTTTGGAGCCTTTCGATGTAAAATTTTTGTAGCGGGCTGGTCCTCGCCAAATATGCCTTTGACATACGACATCGATAGGTTAATTTGAGCAAGTAATGATCTAAGCTACAATTGGCTCCTCGGTATTTACGGACGTCAAGTATGCTCGAGGCCCAACATTTTTGGATCAGAACATGTTCGATCTGGTTTTGTGAGTTGCCAGCCGGTGATCACCGGATCATTTTATGAATGCATCGATGTGGAAAGCAAGTCGAACGTATGACGGGGCAATCTAGGCATTGGTGGCTGAATGAAGATGTCTAAATTATTCGTGTTTATTTTCAGTTTTGGTGTTTTTTGAGTTTCAGCTCATTATCGCTACGTTTAGTGTTGTTGTTTATTTGTGTCAAAAAAAAATGTGTCAAATGTTATGTTTATTTTATTAGGTTAGAGGTAAGATTAAACGCGTAGGTGAGGAATATTGTGATCGAATTTTTTAGTATAAGATAAAGTTTTTGATTGAATTTTATTAGAGTTAGGTTTTAACATATTAGGTGTTGGATCAAAGTTCACTGTTGTGTTGGAATTATAAATAATTTTTGAATATTGCAGGTTGGTTTTTTCTCCTTTTTCCAATCAAATCATAAAATATGTAATAATCTTAATTAATTTGAATTTGCTATAGTTTTGTTGTTAAAATGTGTTTAATGATAAAGTATAAATTTGAAGAGCCATTTGGGCTATGAAGTTTTTGTATTATTATTGTTTAGAACTAGCTTTATATTCTTTTAAAATTTATAACGATTAAAAGTGAATACAGCGCTTTTGACTTTGACTTTGGATTTCTGCTGCATGCAAAGTCAATCAGGCGCTGGTCGTTGGCATTTGTTTCATCGTGGAGGCTATATCCTCCAGTCGTTCCCCGATGAGACAGCTCATTGCCAACGTTAGCGTTGCAACCACCCAGAATAATTTTGTAGAATATTTCCTTCGTTTCTTCGACCTTTTCTTCGGTCAGGGCGTGAACATTGGTCAGCCAGATTTTTAAAAATTTTGCTTTTATACGGATCGCACAACGAAGGCTACTCCGAATTCTCGTTTTCCACTTTTGA